>CP141157.1:36010000-36667500 GCA_035233585.1 Antiaris toxicaria | reverse complement strand
GTAATTTTTATCCAAACGCAAACGTTTTGCGTTTAAATATAATATTTTTCAATAATACCACAAATCATTTACTATTCCAGAATATTTTAAAAATATCTTTTTTTTTCTCTTCACATTATATTCTCTTTATCTTACTTTTTCAATTTACTTTTATTAATTACATCAACTTTTCAACTCTAAAATACAATTTAAATATTTTTCATCCAAACACATATTATATTGAAATGTGAAGCAAATACTTTTCATCTAAATATAAAATACATTCAATGTATTGCGTTCGTATTGTGTTCAAATGTAATACGAACTTAATACGAATGCAATACGTTTACGAAATGCCCTATATGTACTAATTTTAATTTCAATTTTTGAATGCCAAATTATAAGATGGTAAATTTTTTTAATTTTTATTGATATGTACAATCATATGATTTTTATTGAAGTGGCAATTATATAAAAACATACCAACCAAAATACAACTCACCTATCATTTCCTCGAAAATTAAAACAAAATTTGAAATCACTAATATTATTCTCATTAGAATTGGCAAAATGGCACTCCAGATACTTTAAGCTCAGTATATGCATGTCAATTTTTTTAGTGGGGCTTGTAGCCGTTATGCAGTACTAGTATATACTCTTGTTGGCACTCAAAACAATATACAAATACAAATTAAAAAAAAAACCGACAGAAACTTATGGGATAGGATGGACCAATATACAAAACGACGGTTTGCTAAAAGACAACAATCTTGGCTACGAGGTTCGTTGATTATATTTAAATATATTAGTACCAATAAAACCTGTTTTCGAAGCTGAGCACAACTGACCAGCCAATAAGTGACCAAATATCTGAACAGAGAGGAATAAAACAAATCAAATACTCGTTTTCAGTCAGATTCTAGCTTCTAAATATATTCGTTATGTATCTCACTACCCTGCAGCTGTATGCATTTTCTACTGTATTAGGTACGGGCCAAATAGCCGTTATAAGATTCTTTTGCCCAAGAGCTCAAACGACGAGGAAAAACATTTCCATTTCTACAGTTTGCACTCTTTATTCAACAAATGGTTACACACATGAACTTTTGTGAATCAAAAAAATCAATGGAGTTACCTATGAATAAACTTGAAAAAAAAAAAGTAAAAATTTAAATTGTTACAATGGTGATATTCTTGAGCAGACACTAAGAGGGCTTGCATGGAGGAAGTGGAGCTCCACACAAGCCATGATTTCCCAAGAATGAAGAGACGGGGAAAATGGCCTTGTGGGGTGGGATCCTTCCGCTTAGGAGGTTTTCGGCGACGTCGAAAACTCGAAGGTTTTTCAAATTCATGACTTCCTTTGGAATGTTGCCTCTCAACTTATTCCTCTTGAGCAAAATACTACTAAGTTTCTTGGCATTTCCCAACTCTGCCGGTATTTTCCCAGAAATCCCATTTCCAACAAGCTCCAACACTTGCAACTCGCCGAGTTTCCCCGATGACTTGGGAATGCCACCACTCAATGGATTGTGTGACAAAATAAGAGACCTGACGGAGGCCATTACAGGCCTCTCTCCGATATTCTCATCAATCGGGCCGGTGAACATGTTGTTGGAAAGATCAATTGAGTTGAATTGTCCAAGTGGGGTTTGGGACTCTTTTGAGAATATGGAGTTTAAGTGGCCTGTGAACATGTTGCAATGCAGATCAAGGTCCATCAAAAGGGAAAGGCGTCGGAACTCAACCGGTATCGATGAATGGAAACCGTTTCTTGACAAGTTTAGGAATGATAAATTTGTCATGTTTCCAATCCAATTAGGCAATCTCCCTCGCAATCCATTGCTTGAAAGATCAAGTATGGATATTGATGATGAAGACAACCACCTTGGAAGGTTGCCCTTAATCCCGGTTTTTGCCAACTTAAGCCGAAAAAGCTTCATCTTTGAAAACCAATTTGGAATGCTGGCAAGTCTCAGAGGATTGAATGAAAGATCCAAACTTTGAAGATTCTGGAGTTTTGCCAGCTGAGGAGGGATTTTACCAGAAAGTCTGTTTTTTGACAGGTCAAGAGTCTGCAAATTAGTCAAATTGCCAAAGCTTGAAGGAATTCTGCCTATGAAATGGTTGTTGGAGAAGAAAATGTCTGTGAGAGCTGTGAGATGGCTGAGGCTTGAGGGAAGTTTTCCAGACAATCTGTTGTTCTCAAGGATTAGTCTTTGGAGATTTGAAAGCTTCCCTATTGACGCTGGCAAATTCCCTGAAATTCTGTTCTCTGATAATCTACAAAAGTAGAGAGAACCAAGACCTGAAATTGAAGAAGGAATTTTTCCAGAAATCTGGTTTTGGTTGAGGTACAAAAGGACTAATTCCGAAAGCCCGCCGATAGACTTCGGAATGCTTCCACTTATATGATTCTCAGACAAGTCAAGATATTTCAACCTCTTGAGCTTGCCAATGCTGTGAGGAATAGAGCCACTAAACTTATTCCCATGAAGATCAAGCTTAGTAAGCAAATTCAACTTCCCAATCGAAGCAGGAACCGGCCCCGAAAACCGGTTTCCCGACACACCCAATTCGGAAAGTGACCTCAAGGATCCAACAACACTGGAAGACACAACACCGGACAGAGAATTGTCACCAAGAAAGAGCTTTTCTAGCCTACGAAGGTGACTAAAAGTGAAAGGTATTGGTCCTCCAAGCTTGTTGGAGTCAAGAAAAAGATGAGTAAGTTGAGAAAGCTTTCCTAGTTGTGGCGGAATTGGACCTTTCAAGTATTTTAGACTGCTCAAGTCAAGGACTTTAAGAGAAGACAAGTTGCCCAAGAAAGGAGATAAAGTGCCAGACATGTAAGTGTCGAAAAGAATGTCGTTTGTTGAGACAAGTCCTGGGCGAGAGATGTTGATGACTCTGCCCAGGGAATCGCAAACAATGCCTTCCCACAAAGAGCAGCAGTCGGAGGAAGGCTTCCATGAATGGAGGAGCTTGGAAGGGTCGGAGGTGATGCCGTGTCTGAAGTGGAGAAGTGCTTCTCTGTCCACTGCATGGCATGCTTCCGAGACTAGTAGAGAGAGAAAGAGAGAAATTATGAGAGAGATAGCTTTTCTGTGAACTGGAAATGGAATGGAAATTTTGTCCATTTTTCTTTTTTTGCCTTATTGTTTTGTGGGAATGAAGTTGAATGTTGGTGGAGATGTTTTTGCTAAGACTATTTATAGAAGTGGAAGATATATTGGGCATTTTTGTTTTTTATTTTTTAAACGCTTAAGGGAAGATGTATTGGTTGTGCTCGTCACTTGTCAGCTTTGTCATGTGTTGGTATTAATTAAAAGCTCAAAGGTATAAAAGTAGGATAGACCATGGCTTGCTTACTAATTAACGCTCCCTCAATAAGTGTGTCACATGCTACATATTTGGGACAATGAACTAAAATCTATATTTAATATATTAAAAAAATTAAAATAATAAAAGATGAGATAAAAGACAAAACGTGCTTCCAAACATGCTCTTAGTAATTTACACAAATATTTTTAATTTTTGAGCATGGTTATTTATCACCATAGTAGTATATTAAAATATAGGTAAACGAGTTGCATAGTTTATGTACGAGCTCTTACTCTAATCAAAGTTTTCTATTTTTTTTTTGTCTTTTTTTTTAAGTAAATCAATTTAATTATTTATATATATCAAAATTTCTCTTAAAAATTTAAATTTTAAAAGTACATAATTTTTTTAATTTCAAGTTATAATTAAACGATTTTTTAAAAAAGATTTATAAAATAATGAAAAAAATGAAACGATATCTATATTACACTTAAAAAAACTTACTTTAAATTTTTATATTTTTTAACTCCAAACAATTCATTTTTAACTAAATACACAACTCTAATATATATATATTTTCCAATCAAATATTTGAAAAACTCCAACTCAAATGTATACAATTAATATTTTAGTCTTAAAGCTTGTTTGGTAGAGAGAGGAGTGAGGTTATGGCATACAATTGTTTGATAGGACTAGAAGCGGAACAATGAGGAGATATTTCAAATTCTTTAAAGAATCTCAATTTTGATTCTCTCAATTATACAAAGAGATTACACGAGAGAATTAAATATTAAATAAAATAAGAGAAAATACTCGTCTTCTTCTTTATTTTCCTCATCTAGATTTTATCCATTGCTTTGCTTCTTATTTTCTTTTCCTCTAACCAAACAGATCCTTGTTCTCCTTACGACTTTTATATGCTGTCACTTGATTTCATCACCAATAATAAAAGAGTTTTTTATTTTATTTTATTTTATTTTTTAATAAATTTCTTTACTTCTGGTCTATGTAATCCAATAATTAGCCATGCACAAAAGTCAAGAATAACGTTTGCACACATGACCAGGCGAGTCAAATTCTCTACCTAACAGTGACCAGCTAAACTAGAACTGTAGAACCGGAAGCAAGAGATTTATGGACTTCCCAATTGGTAGAATATACTACTTTTTTTTCCCCCTTTTTTTTGCACACATATTGTAAAATTTATTATACACGCATATTGTTCTATTTTAATCCTGATTTAATATTAAAAAATTAGACTAGATAGTATATTTCGATTATTTAATATAATAAATAACTGAAATTTATTTTACTCAACAAAATAACTATTTTTCATTTTTTTTAAATTCGATTAATTAGTAATTGACTAATGATCAATTAATGATTAATTATGAAAATTGATAAATTTACGTTATGATCAATCATTAATTAATCGTTTAAAAAAGTTGATTAATTATTTAAAAAATAATAATTTAATTAATTTTTAAAAATACATATCATTTGTTAAAAAACTTATTAAAAAAAGACTATTTAATTATAAATTCCTTTAATATTTAGAGGTTTCCATACTTTTTTACTGCTTGTCATTACCCTAAATGTGATGTCTTGCGGGAATTCAGATATTTTATTTAATTTGAATACATTAATTGATGTCCTATTTATTTTGTTGTGTTGTGATATTTAATAAATTTAGATGTCAAAATATATAAAGTTTGTTAAAAGCTATTTTAAAATTTTTTAACAACGTCATATATATATATATATATATGGTTGGTTGTATATTTAGAACACCAATCTTGTTATTCCGTTCTATACATGACCATATATGGCTTCAGACCAAGCTGTGAGACATAAAATTATGTCATCTTTTTCAGGGGTGAACATCTAGTAAATTGAATGAGTTTTTAAGATTTTTCAACCCACGTAAATAAATTTGAGTGGGTTAAAAAAAGTTTTAACTCATCCAATCAATCCAAAACTTAAAGTCAATCCACTTAATTAAAGTTTAATTAGGTTGGGTGGGTTGATTAAGTTGAGTATATAATTAAAAAAAAACTAATAATGCAATTTTAAACAAGTTGATCATTTGGTGGATTGGATGAGATTTTTCAACCCACTTAAATAAGTTTAGGTGGATTAAAAAAAGTTTTAACTTATCCATTCAACTTAAAGTTTAAAATCAACTCCTCCAACTAAAGTTGAATTGAGTTGGATGAGTTGATCAAGTTGAATATATAATTAAAAAAAATTAATAATGCAATTTTAAATAAGAAATATATGAAAAAATAACAAATTTGTAATATAGTTTATGTATGAAGTTAATAAGATCAAATCCATTTCAATTTCTAAAAAATTATAACAAAAAAAATACAAAAATGAAAAATCATTGATGTGAGTATAAAAACAGATATCATAAATCATAATAAAAATTAATTGATACATAGTTAAAATATATTTTAATAACATAAACAAATTTGATTAGGTAGGTTAGGTTTATATCGGGTTACTAAATTTAAACCCAAACCCATCCAATGAAAACTCAGGTTGGGTGGGTTGATTAATCTTAAGATAGGATCAGGTTAAATTAGGTTGGGTTGATCGGATTAAATTCGGATGGATTTGCATCAGTCAATTAGGTTACGGGTTTTTTGTTCACCCCCTAGTCTTTTTATAGATTTCATTTACGATAAGTATCGTTTGCCTTTAAGATTGCAGCTAGCGCGAGGTGACAACACCATTTGCTGTTGTGCTAAACATAAAATACAGTAAGAAGCTTAAGTGTGTGTTTAACTGATTATGGGAATGATTAGTGCCTAAGATAAAAAAGAGGGACGAAAACTTAAATGGGTGAAAAAGAAGATCTTATATGAGATTTTACATAATTTCCCTTTTTGCACTATATATCAGGGTTTGCTGAACTATCTAGTAATTGAGATATGAATGATTATCGTGCATGTTGTGTATTATTGCTCAATTAATTTGAAACTTCAATAAAAAAAAAAAAAAGTAAACATATTGATAGGACGGTTTAAAATTGACCAAGTTTAATGTACTCGATTTTTTTTTTTTAACTTTTTTTGAGACAATGCTATTGCTTGTGCTTCGTTAGTTGGTTTAAGTGATTGAATTATTGTTGCTTGTCAATGTTAATAAAAATTTTTTTTTTGAATTAAGATTTTTTTCAACATGGTTGAATAAAACACCGTAAGGCCATTTGCTGTTGTGCAAAACATAAAATACAGTGAGAAGCTTAAGCGTATGTTTAACTAGATTATGGGAATGATTAGTACCTAAGATGGAAAAAGAGGGACGAAAACTTAAATGAGTGAAAAAGAAGATATTATATGAGATTGTACGTAATTTCCCTTTTTGCACTTTATACCATGGCTTGCTGAATTGTCTAGTAATTAGATATGAATGATAATCGTGCATGATTTGTATTGTTGCTCAATTAATTTGAAACTTCAATTAAAAAAAAAAAAGAGTAAACATATTGATAGGATGATCCAAAATTGACCAAGTTTATTGTATTCGATAATTTTTAATTTGTTTGAGATAATTCTTGTGCTTCGTTAGTTGGTTTATGTGATTGTATTATTGTTGTTTGTCAATTTTAATTAAAAAAAAAAAGTTTTTAAATTAAGATTTTATTCAATATGGTATCAGAGCAAAGTTGTGTAATTATAAAGATTCGAACCTAGAACCTAAAGCAACTTATTCTAATACCATATCAAATAACCACTTAACCCCTAAACTTAACTTAATGTGCCAAGATTAATTATTTATACTAGTCTTAGCTGCACGTTTAATGAGCATTCCACATAACTCTTTTACTATTTTTTTTTAAGCACTTCAATTTTTTAGACCTGCTCTTTATTTTTAAAATTTTTTGAAAGAAAAAAAAAATCTAGTTAGCCCTTTCTTCCTTGATTATGCATAGGTGTTTTGTTTTGTTTTGTTGTTGTAATATTGTTTCTTAAACGTGCACCGTAATTACCCATTTATTTTCCTTTGTGAATTTTCTTTTATTAGCTATAATGTTGGAATTTGGAAATGACACCGCCGTATCTTTGCAATGCTTCCAGTAGGGAAATTTTTTTTTTTTCCTAATAGTATTGTATTACTTATTAGCTAAATCTATAATTACACAGTTTCATTAATTCCATAATTCTATTATGGTTATTTTATTTGATGTTGTGATTTATCTTTATATTTAATAATAATTATTTATTTAATTATATAAAAATACTCCTTATATTCATATTCATATTCATATTCATATATTCATATATGTAGAATTACATATATCACAGTAGTAGTTATAGAATTATAGTTAGGACCTTACTTGTAATTGGAGAAGAAAAAATATATATATATAATGTTTTAAAAAGTTTTTTAATTTAAACTCTTCTCTAACATGATATCATCAGAGCCGTTTGATAGTTGCGAATATTCAGAACCTGAGACCAAATTCAACTAGCTCCAGCACCACCTCAAATAATCACTCAGCCTAAGAAACTCAATAGCTTGAGTTGGCTAAAGTTTTTTTTTTTTTTTTTTTTTAAATCTAGCGCATCGGCATGTGATAGAACGCCAGGCATGATTAATACTATATTTGTTTTGGGGTCATTTTTTAAAAATAAAAATTAATTTATTTTAAAAAAATAGATATTCTTAAAGTTTTATATTTAAATATTTAAAATTTTTTATTTTTAAAAAATAAAAAAAAGAGCACTTTAGAAAAACTTTTTTATCTATTTAAATAACTTTTCACTTTAAAAAAAATTCAAACAATTTTTTATTTTCTAAATTTAAAAATTTTTTATTTTTAAAAAATAAACGGTTCATTCAAATATACACTAAATTGGGCCTCAATTATTTAAGATCCAGTGGGTCACAAATTTTGGATCATACACAATGGACCCTGAGAGGCCCATTAAAAGAGTATAACCCACTCTCTTTACTGGCACGTGGAATCAGACCTCATCGAGAGCCAAAGCTTTCCTTAATCCGTGCGTGGATAAGAACACCACGTGGGCTTAACGTTCGTGTGTCAGATAAACATTAATTTTTAATTTTTAAATTAAAAAAAAAAAGATCCAAACTTTTAAAGCAGGTTAGATCGTCTGTTTCGTTACGTACGTGCAGACAAGAACTCTCCCATTATTACTGCGTATTTAACACAAAGATCTTCTTTACTAACATAAACATAAAACAAAAACAATCTTCCACACTACTCAAAAATCAAACAAAAAGAAAATAGAAATTTTCCCAAAAAATAATAGAAACTGTTTTTTTTTTTTTTTAATAAATTTCACGGAATGATAGGGCCAAAGGCTTTACATTCGATTAGAGATTTCTGCTCACCACCTTGACAAAAGAAGAAAATCTCAGGGCACAGGAACAGGCAGTTACCCGTGAGCTCAACGTGGGTCGAGCCGGGTTTGAGCTGCGTAAATGGGCCCGGTAAGGGCCCAATAAGGTAATTTAGGCCCAACAAGAGCCTCGTGAATGGCGAAACCCCCGGACCGGGATATACCATTTTAATGGCGTATTGCGTCGGGATCATCCCCGTGAACTTGTTGTTCGCCAACGATAGAGCCGAGAGCTTCGGCATGAGTCCGAAAAACGACGGCAAAAGTCCTCCGATTTCGTTGTCGTTTAGGTCCAGAGCTATGAGCTCGCTCCCGGCGACGCCGTACCGGGAAAACGGGGCTTGTACGGACGTGAACTTGTTGTAGGACAGAGTCAGTTGTTGAAGAGATTGGTGAGTGAAGAGGAACGAAGGGACCGAGTCACCGAGTCGGTTGTGACTCAGGTCCATTACTTGCAGAAACCCCAAGCTTTTAACTCTCCACGGGATTTTCCCTTCCAAGCTGTTGTTTCGCAGAGAGATCTCGATGAGAGAGGCAGGAAGATTCTCCGGGATTCCGCCGGAGATGAAGTTGTTGCTCGCGTCCAGGAAGACGAGGTTTTCGAGAGTACTCAGATCGGGAAACTCACCGGAGAAACTGTTCGACTGAAGCTCGAGGCGTTTCAGGCTCTTCAAGCCTTTCAGACTCGCCGGAATTTGGCCCTCCAGTCGGTTGTTGTCTAGGAAGAGCTCCTCCAGGCTCATCAGGGATCCAATGGAGGACGCCGGGATCTCGCCGGAGAACGAGTTGCCGGAGAGGCCGAGTCGCCGGAGCCGAGTCAGGTTGGAAAGCGACTTGGGGAGTGGGCCGGCGAAGAAGTTGTTGCAGAGGTCCAGGGTTTCGAGGTAAGGGAGGTTGAAGGAGAGGGAAGAGAGCGAGCCTGAGTAGCCCGCCTGGTCGAGGGCGATCTCGGTGAGTCGACTCGCTCCCGACTCGTCCACTAAGTCGCACCTGAACCCGCAAGTGAACTTGTCGCTGAAGAGGGTGTCGCATGGGTCGAGTGAGAAGTCCCATGAGCTAATGCACGACCCGGGACTCACTGAGTTATGGTCTAACTCGTTTTGCAACTCCTTCAACACTTGAATATCTCCCCAATATGTCTTTGATTCTCCTCTTAGTGACAATAATATGAAGAGTGTAACAAAAAGAACCAAAGAATTTAGAGAGAAATTTTGTACACCCATTTGATGTTACTCTCTGTTTTTCAAGGGAGAAGAAAGAAAGAATGAGAAAGTGTTTTTATGGAACTTTTGATTGCTTAGCTTAGCAGAGAAGAATGGGGGGAATGTAGATGAAAGAAGAGGGCACACCCCAGTTGATCAGGACCGTTGGTTTTGGTGAAGTCAGAGAGAGAATCTCTATAGTAGTGGAGAGAGAGAGAGAGAGAGAGTGAGAGAGGAAAATGTGTAGGACAGGAGGGTGGCAGAAGATGGAGATGGCTTACTGAGTGGCTGTTTCTGTTGTTTTAACAGAGCTTTTCTGCGAATGGCTTCAGCGGCAAAAATGTTAGAGCCATTTTTTTACTAATGCTTGGACACATCCGTGATCCGAATTTGGTTATGGTATGGTCCTTGGAGAGAGAAGGAGCAAGGCTTGACTGTTTTTAAGTACAGGTATCATCTTTTTCTTGTTTGTCCGAATGGCGACACCTAGATTGATGATATGGCGACGTCTGTTGGACCCAAGAACCGTTTTTGGCTTACAATTGACTGTTGAGCCGCTGAGTTGTCTTGGTTCTTATTATATATATACATATATATTATATTGTTTTTAATTGCTCTGCCATGATTTTCTGTTGAATTAGGAATAAGAAAATAGGGAAAGAGATCATGGGTAGGAATTTGTAAAACTGTTACGTCCGTTGGGATTGTAGAGAGATTGAAATCGAAGTAATGTACACATATCTATTTTTAAAAAGTAAAAAAATTTTCATTTTAAAAAAATTAATTTTTTTAAATTTTTATATTTGAACACTAAAAATTTTTTATTTAAAAAAAAAAAGGAGTTTTTTTAAATATAAATTTTTTACATATCTAAATAATTTTTTACTTTTAAAAAAAATTCAAACATCTTTCTAATTTTTAATACTGAAAATTTTTTATTTTAAAAAAATAGACACCTGATTCATAATTGACAAGAAGGGTTTCCCTTGTCCTTTTGATGCCAATCTACTTTAGGCTCCTTTTGTTTTGTTTTGTTTTCTTTTTGCCCTTGAGGACAATTGGTGTTTCAATGCCTCCACAAGCCACTTCCTTTTCTAGGGTGTTTGAAGGCGCTACCTTGGGGTACTCTAATTATTCATTAGGACCACGATTAAGAGCTGAACAATTCATATATAATTCCAAAGAACAAAAAAATCATTACGATTGTTAGGGGTGTTTGGTAAACATATTATATTTTGATTGTATTTGAATAAAATTTGTTTTTTGAATGTTGTATTTGATTGAAAAGTATTTGTTTTGTATTTGAATGAAATGTGTGTTTGGATGAAAAGTATTTTAGAGTTGAAAAGTTGATGTGATTGGTAAAAATAGAGATAAATAGTGAAGTTAAAAAATTGATGTGATTGTTTTAAAAATGTTTTGAATAATAATTGTTTTCGTAACACTGTTGCAAAATTTATGTTTGGTGTAAAATTGTATTGCATTTGAATAAAATTAAAATGTAATTTTTTTGCCAAACGACACCTTAATGCTGAAGAAAAAAAAACATTTTATAACGTGTTTGGTACTTTTTTTTTGCATTGCATTTAAATATAATGTAATTTTCTCCTAAATACAAAAACATTTTATTCAAATATTAATCACATCACATTTTAAATGTAATACAATCATTATTTATTATTTCACTTTTTTTATTACTTTTATTAATTATATTATATATTCTCTCTTTTTTTTTCTCTTCTAACTTTTAACCATCACATCATATATTTATTATTAAAATATAATTTAAATATTTTTCACTCAAACAAATATTATAATATATTTAAATATTCAAATATAATATTAATATTTTTATTTTAAATATAAATCATATTCAATATATTATATTTAAATATAATATAAATATTCATTAGTTTTTCTTAAGAATCAAGTGCGAGCACACATGGCATCTGCTAGACGCAGTAGTTACAGAGACCTTCAAGTTTGATGGGATTTTTTTTTTTTTTTTTTCTTTTAAAGCAACTTGTCACTTATGTAAAAAGTAGTAGTTGCGTAATGCGCCGTTTGAAAAGTAGGCTTGAAGGCTGATATAACTAACAAACTTTGAATTATGTGGCAAGCCTTCCCAAAAAGCCACCCCACTTCTGCAATGCACATTCGCGTTTGGTACTTTCATTTTCTTGCCACCGATCAAACCTAATTAAAGGCAAAACAATTCTCCAAGCCCTGAGGACTGGGAGGCTTTAGAAAAATGTTTTAAAAGTTAGAGAAATATAAGTTATGAAAAATATTATTTAAAATAAAACTTAGAAAATATTATTTAAAATAAAAAGATATAAAATTTTAAAAATTTATTTAAAAAAAATTATCAATATAAATCTTGTTTTATTTTTCTTAAAATTTTATACAATTAAAAAAAACATCTCATTTAAATTTGTATATACAAAATTATAAGGGACGTTTGGCAAAAATTTTATATTTTAATCACATTTAAACGTAATATAATTTCACACCAAATGTAAAGTTTTTATATTCAAATACAATCCTTTTCAACAGTATTACGAAAATAATTACTATTTAAAAGTTTTTTAAAATAATCACATCAATTTTTCAACTCAACTATTTATCTTTACTTTTACTAATCACATCAATTTTTCAATTTTAAAATATTTTTCATCCAAACACACATTTTGTTCAAATACAAAACAAATACTTTTCAACCAAATACAATACTTAAAAAACGAATTGCATTCAAACGCAATTAAAACGCACCAATAAATTTTTAAAATTTAAATTTAATATAAAATTTTAAATATATAAATAATAAAAAATGATTGTGAGATAAAAAAAAAATACCAAAAAAATTCAAAATTTATCTTCAAAATGCCCCCAAACACCACTTAGATAATTAAAGCCAATTATTCTTCCAGAAAAAAAAAAAACTAATTATTTATCCACTTGTTTTCTTCCTTCGAATATTAAAGAAGAGAGTTTCTAACAGTAGGATCATTTGTTTTACAATACTGTAGAGTTTTCTTTCAACTGTTGGATTAATATTTAAATAGTAATGTATAATTAGAATAATTTACGAAAATATTTTCATATCAAACTACTAAAAAATTAATAGAAGCTCCTTTCGATAATATAAATAAGAGTTCGTATGTTAAAAACTTTCCTTAAAGGAAGGACAAGAAACTTCTTATTTGTTTGTTCGGTAAGCAAAGGCCAGCAACTTTTTAGGACCATAAAAATTCTAAGAAATCGTTTGTGAAGGGGCTCCATTACAGAGACACGAACTACCATGCAAAGTCCACATGATACCCAATAAATAATTAAGAATGGCCCACAACATATGGAAGTATGGACTATTTTCAACCATTCGATCACGTGAGATATTCTTGCAATGACAAGATATTTGAAAAATGCCTGAAAGAGCATTACCATCCTATTAATGTGGATCGAGCTTTGGTCCCTTCATCTGCCTCTCCTTTATCAGAATTTAATGCCAGAGCTTTAGATTACTCTGTCCTACTTTTAATTCCTTTAAATAAAACGAGCAACGTTATAGATTGAAAACTGAGAAATACACGGACCACCAGAAAAGAGCTAGACAGGAAAATATATACATATATATATATAGAGAGAGAGAGAGAGAGAGAGAGAGAGAGTTTGATCTTGAATAAGCTAACTACTCTTTCTTATTACATATACATTTTCCTTCCTTGATGAAGGATCAACTAATCAAACAAAGACTGACAAGAAGCAATTACTGTACATAATATAATTATGTTTTGCTCGAGACTCGTATACATTGGTCAGGTAACTAAGGAGGCTCACAAAATAGATTAACACACAAAAAATTGTCTACAGGAAACTGGAATAGCTGTTGACCTGATTTCTCTACTTACCGATTTTCCTTAGGTGACCATTCGAACTTGGCATATTTCTCTTTGATATTTTTGCCAGTGTTCATCAGATACCGTCTAATAGATTTGTGATTCATCTCAAACACAAACGACATTCCACTAATCTGTAATTCAGCATTTACAATAAGAATACGAACATATTGACTAAATGGACAATACTTAAGAAATATGTAGCAAATGATCAAAGCCATGGAATCTGTGGTGCAGAAGACTCGTGCGTGTCATTTGAGAACTAAAGATGGAATATTGTTTACCTCGATCAAAGTACTAGAGCTGAGACGCAGACGGCGTCCAGTACCAACTTCTTTGCCATTCAAAAAGATTGAACGCTTGCCAATATTCTTCAAAAAGAAAGAGCCATCTTCTTCCATCTTTATAAGAGCCTAGCGGATGGTGAACTAGTCATGCACATGATCAAATAAAATGCAGAAAAAGTAACTTAAAATATGTCAACAATTTTACGGAGCTTCATTTTATTTATTTCACTGAGTCTACAGTTATTTAATACAGAAGTAGATTGGTTAATCCCTAGCCATTTTAAAATGCGACCTCGGTTACTTTCCATAATAAGCAATATGAAAACAAAACATCCTTCCAATCATCAATAAATGCAAGTATGCAATGAATTGCAACAGAAAATGATGATGCAGCCTACCTGCCGTCTAGATATTTTGTTTGCACGCCCCTCTTTCCTCAAGTCAATGTCAACTTCATTGTCATCCGTTGCTCTTCCAAGGATGACCTATAAAGTATAAAGACACAGTCAAAATAAGAGGACGCCAATCACTCAGATAAGCAACTATTACGAGTGTCTACATTCTGGCCCAATCATGTAGAGAGAGAATTGCGTTCAGCTAAACTATATATGTATGGAAAACGGAACAAAAATTAAAAATCTGCTAATCTCGCTATTATTCTGTAAAATCAACATCTTTAATATGTATCAGCTAAAATGTTTATGCAGGGTTTTGAAAGAATGCACACCAGAACTTAGAGCTACAATATATGAAACCAGTGGGAAAACTGTCTTTAGTCCTTCATCAATCATATTCGGACATACAATGTGAAAAAGAAAATCTATTAAATATACCTCAGTCTCCTTGATATATTGCTTAAGTTGGCGTCCATGCAAAACTGCAAATGCACCTTGAGAAGATATGGCTCTTTGCATGTGAGATCGTGCACACTGTTCCAACCTCACTATGTTCCTCTTAGCATCCTCATGCTGATATCGTGAGACTACATAACCATGGGAAAAATCAAAAGAAACTACAGGACATATATCTTTCACAATTTGCATAAAAAAAGAACTCTGTCCTAACGGTGATTGGGAAATTGGTTCACTGATGACTGATTGTGCTATGACAGAATCAAGATAAAGGTTACTTGAAAACTTTCTTCACGTGAGAACAACTGGATGCAGAATAATCTAGCAACAGACGAAAAACGATTATTAGATAATTATATAACTTCAGATGTGTTACCTTTTCTACTGAGATGTGAGTCCTCGTCATCCGGACTTAAATCCATCCCAAGTATCTGAAAAAAAAAGGTCATTATATTATATGGATTAGTATTTATCAGATAATTGGAACAGAAAACGATGACAAATTATTTTACGTTAACGAGTTTATTATGCTTACCATGCTTTCAATATCAGAAAAATAAGGAACGTCACCAACACCACCATCAAATTCTTCCTCAGAATCATCCTGATATTGTCTTGAACTTGAAGGGTTTGCTTCTGGTTTGTAAATATCTCTATTGGCCGAACCTGGCTCTTTAGATAAGAGTGCATGTTCTCCCCTAATTGTAACCGGAGTATTTAGTCCCTGTTTACAGCAAGCAATTTTAGTAATTTACAAGCGCACAGTCACCAACTTGAGAGAAGAATAAGTATGCCATTTATATAAAGCAACACCAATCCTATATTCATAACCTCTTCTTTCAGCACTTGATTTGCAGCAAAGGCAGGAGTTGTATTTGCTGATCTGCCTTGACTTGCATCGGCAAAGATATTGGTAGCCCTTTTGGAGACCGAAGTTACAAAAGTACCATCAAAAGGCTCAGTTTTAACAACTGGGAAGTTTGGATTGGTTTTTGTAGCTGTTCTATGTCCTACAATCTGGGAAGCCTTGAGAGACTCTGCAGGGCTTTGTTCTTTCTTCAAGCTTATTCTTTCTTGTCCCCTATTTTCTTGATTCGTGAAGGCTGGAACCAGATCACTCAGTTGTATCACTTCATCGTTGCATGGGATGTCAGGATCCTCACTATTCAATGTGCACTCCATCATCTCATAATGAAGATCAGGAGGATGAGGATTCGATCTAACTAATGAAATATTGGTTTCAGGACTACAAATAGTATGCTGATTGCCCTCACCAGAGTGAAGCAGGGTGGCGGAGTCTTTCTTCTCAGCATTACACACATCTTCAGAGACAACAGGGAATTCTTTCGGATCAAGATTTTCTGGTTGACTGGCACTTGGTACATCCTTTTTTAGGCCATCTTTGGGAGAACTCAACCGGACTGACTCAATACCCAAATAACAAGCCCTGTCATCCGTGTTCTCTCCATCTACATCCATGGCAAGAGGCTCGTTCTCATTCGCAAAGTTCAAGAGCGATTCTGAGATATCACTAAAATCGTCTCCTGAGATAGCAATAGTCGTGTTTAGTTCCTCATCAGGTACTCTCTCTTCTAACATTAACCCTGAGTGATCAACATTATATTTGTGTAAACAACTTTTATCGCCATCCTCATTGTCACAACTCACCAATTTCTGTTCAACATCACAACATTTAACCTCAAAGCAGACATCGATCGGCATCTCTGGTGCCGAGACGTCTTCCATCGTCTTCCAAAGAGGAACATCTGGCTGCACATGAGACGTCCCAGCCTCCGCCGCACTTGAGCAATTCCTAAAATTCTGCTCAGCATTAATTTTATGCCCGCTGTTATGTTTTACCGATCCAGTAGTTGACATACATAGATCCTTATGACGATTATCTAAGAGCGAACAATTATTAGGTGCAAATTCAAAATAGTTTTCAACCTGATCTCCAATTGCATAACTTCCGTGCAAAAGGTCATTTCCACCGTTCACATTCTCAGTATTATCATTAGGATCGCCAATGAAACCCAAATCGAAAGTGTTGAAAGAGCACAGTCTCTTACGCATCTTGTAGTAGTGCTTCCGAACGCTCTCGACTCGTCGTTTCGCGGGAGAACCAGCTCCGACGCTTCCTCCACCTTTGGAAACTCCAAATCTACCAGGCTTCGACGAAACACCAGGATTAGAGCGCTCAAATTCCGCCATGCGAGAAGAAGCTTTATCCGAAACGTCGTCGTCGTAGAGGAGAGAACGCCATCGCTCTTGCAGCTCTCGGACCGTGAATTTTTTGGAGAATCGCACCGCGCCTTTGGCAAGCGCTTCAAGCGAACCGCCTGCCTAAATTTGCGAAAAAAAAAAATTGAAATTATGAGTCAGAATCATTCGAATTATTCTCCAATTTCGCAGTTATCAGCTTTAGATTGTAGCAAAATTGAACTGTGGAGAAAAGTAAAAAAAAAAAAATGGGAGAATTGAAGAAAAGCGGGTTACCTCGACGGCGTTCTTGAGGAGAAGGTCGTCCTCGGGGTTCCAAGGAGGCGTGGAAGAACTTGCCGCCATGGAAATGGAATTTGATGCTAATTTGTGCTCTGAATTTGTGAAATTCAAATCTTTGTCTGTCCGATTTGGTTGAGAATTTTGTTCAACGGAGATTCGCTATGAGTATTACTGAGTTCATTCTGAGCTCAATCGGGAAACTGGGCTTTCAAGCACGCGGGTAACGTGAGCCGGACTCGTTACTACTTCCTTAATTTTTTATTTAATTTTTTAATTCTTTTCTGGTTAATATCATATTATTTTCGTGAGCTTGGGTGCTACATGCATTTTGATGGGAGACTTCAATTTTTTATTATACATACATATATATATATACACACACACACACGTGGGAAGATTGTGAAAGAGCTCTCTTGAAAGGGTTTTATCACAAATCATGATAAGATTCTTTTTTTAATTGTCTATATCAATTGAGATTTGTTGGTATATGCAGTAAATTATAGTATACTTTAATTCATAATATGCAATAAAAAATTTTAAAAATCAAGGAAAAAATAGAAAATTAAAAAAAAAAGTTTTCCCTTCCTATCCCTCGGTAATGACCACCCTCCCTCCCTTGATGACCCAACTCCTCTTCTGATCCCCTCGACAGTGATAGCCCTCCTTCCTTCGACTTGATCGACGATGACCCAGCCTCCCCTCCTTTGACTCCAGACCTAGGCAATGTTGAACTCCGCCACGCGATTCAAGACTCGACAACACCTCACCCTCACTCGAATTCTCCCCAACGACGACCTAGGCAACCAACGAATGCCCCCCATGGCTGCAACATGCAAAAGGTTTCCCCCATTGTTCTTCGGGAAATCCCCTACCCCTTGAGGGGTATCACGATCTAGGAATGCCCCCAGCCCCATGATGACCTATAAAAGGCCCCCAACTGTCGCTACCTGGCCCACCCAAGTGTAGTGACCTGCGAAATTGTTGTGGCCTCTGAATCCCTCCCTTTGGCCTTTCTCGCCGACTATCATAATTGGAAGTTAATTTTTTTTAATAGATTTTGGAAGTTGATTTTGATTTTTCGATTTATTCAATTTTTTAAATTTTTTTATTATTTAACATAATAAGGTGGTGTATATGATAGTTTTATTATATACATGCGATGTTTTAACTATAGTATTATATTTAAATGGTTTAAAATTGAACCCTATTGGTACAGCCTCTTAGGAGAGCTCTACCACAACCTTTCCCATATATATATATATTATTTAAAGCTAAATATCCTTTTCATAAGTAGTTTTTTTTTTTAACAAATAGTCTAAGACTCCATTTGAGGGAGCCATGCATATTGTATGGAAACATGTAGGTGGAAATATTTGGATTATCATTTGAATAGATGTTTGGATATTAACATTTAGAAAATATTAGGTTTTTCAATATTAGCATTTATAGCAATCATGTTTAGAAAAAACCAAAAACAAAATATGTTAATCAGATAATTTTTAGACAATTTTTAAGTTTCATGTTGCATAATATATTGTATATTATGTTGCAACATGAGTCTGTTTAGGCAGCTTATGTTTTAATCAAGTTTCAACTGACGTGGTAAGTTATTGACTTTGATATACTTAAAGAATGAAGATTTCGACTGATTTTAAAGATTGAATTAATTTTGGAAAAAATCTTGAAAGATTTAGTGTAAATTATGAAGAATCAAATTTGAAGAGTTGAAAAACGAATTTGGTGCAATTAGTTGAGTAATTTGTGGTTGGATAAGTAAGAGATAATTTTGGAATTTGAATTTAAAAGAAATTCTAGCTTAAGTGGATTTTAAGTCCTACTTGAATTAGGATTTCTTCCCCAAAATAAAAAGCAATGAATTTCAAAGTATTTAAGCATATCTACTGAAGATTTAGTGAAGATATATGCACGAATTTAAAGCTGCATGATTTTAGCTGAAATCAGGAAGATTTGAAATTTGGATGTTTCACGGTGTGTTGCAACAGGTTGAAAAACACGTTGAAATTTGAATACCCTATAAGTCTGGGATTAACTTGGATTTTTGAAAGTTGCCTATTTAAATCCCAACTTAGTGAATGGTAGGGACATGGAGCACAGATTTGCTAGAGCATATTTTGAGACTATTGAAGCTATTGCGTGTTTTGTCTTTCGGGAAAGAGATTCGACGTCTTTGGGAGAACGTAAAAATAGTTGAAGGGATTTCAATGTATGTTAGCAAGGGGATCTTGCTAAATGAGTTCATTGACTGGATTTTAAGACGATTGGCGATAACAATAAAAATGGAGTCTTTAGATTATATAAGTCCATTAGTGCTTGTAATCGTTTTATAGTTACTGAAAAGTTTAACGTTTGGATGTGATCTCGAGGAGTAGAGAAACTGAACCTCGTAAAAATTTACCTATCTCTTTTATTTACTTACTTTTGGTAATTTATTAATTGGATTAATTGATTAAACCTGATAAATAAACTAAAAGTAAATCTTACAGAAAAGAACATTTAGATAGAAACATTTAGATTTATGTTTGGATAATTGGTGAGTAATTTGAATTGCTAAAGTTAAAAAATTTAAAAACTTGAAATGTGTTAAAAAAAAATCAATATGAAATTTGTTTCATTTGTTTCGAAATTTTATGCAATTTAAAGAACAATCATTTCATTTGAACTTATATATATAAAGTTGTGGATTTTAAAAATTTAAATTATAAAGATATAATAGTAACTGTGAATGATAAAATGGAGTTTGACTTTTTGAAAAAGACAAAATTTGAAAATTTAATCATTTAAACAAAACGTTTCAAATGTGAAAAATAAAAACAAATATGTAGATTGATTATGTAGATTAAATATTAATCCATTTGTAATAATGATCAAAACAAACATATGCTAAATTTTTAAAAATTAGTTACAACAAATTTTTCTTAAAATGATCAATTAATTTTTTTAAATATTTAATTAGTGATTAATTAAATTATGATTAATAATATAAATTATCAATTGATTAGAATTAATAATTGATTAATCAACATGAATAATGAAAAACAATCATTTTGTTAAATAAAAAAGTGAAACTATCTATTAGATTAGACGACTTTTGGATTCATGTATTAAATTTAGAATCTAATGAAATTTTTAGATTGAAATTAGTTGTTTTAGTTTTAATTTTTATTGACTTAAAAATAAAAAACACTGAGATGAAAAATTTAGATTTATACTCAAGTTTCAAACACTCTTAAAATTGGCCACCTAAATTAATTTTTCATATTTTGTTTAGGAAGGTGACTGTATTTTTGTTTTTTGGTGGGAGGAGAGTCCTCAATTGAATTTAAATTTAGGATGTTATTTTCTTGATGAATTTACCGAATATTCTCTATCAGATTCGGTTGTCGATAAGCAGATACTCTTTTGGAGAATCGGAGAAATTGAAGCCCAAGCCCAGCACCATGGCTAAACCAAATCTGAAATTAAAGCAGTAAAAAATAAAATAAAATAAGAATGGAGTTTATTCCAGATAAAATTTGTCGTGTGTCCAAGGATTAATTTGTTGGATTCATGGTTTCTTTAAGTGTTCTATTTGTCAAGGAATAATAGTGTGACCAAAAGAACATGGTGAAAAGGATAGCAAAAGTAGTAATAGTCACAATATTCACTTTGGTTGGGTTCAGTTATAATGGTTAAAGTCACATGCTGCTCTACATGATCTGGTTCCATTTGCAATGAATCCCTAAAAGCATAACTTTACCTCTAACCTAAAATAAATTAATAATGTGACAGTAATAATATTAATACTAAGCATAACATATAATACACTGTAAATCTAAAAAATCTATATTATTATTCAAAATCATATTTTAATATATTAACGTACAAAAAATATATTTTAAGTTCATAATATATTTTATGTCATATGTCATTTTTATTAATATTACGTCTTATTCATTTTATGTTATGTTAGAGGTATTTTATATTACGTTAAAAAGACAAAGAGACAATAGAAAAACCCGATAATTTTTAACTTTTTTTAGTGTGTACACATATATATATATATAAGCATCGATCGACATGGATGCATACAGTTTGTTGCATTACAATTTACTATTTATCCATATATTACATTTTTTAAGAAATTTCTGCCTAGATGTATAGTCCATACATCATCAAGTAAAACCATGAAAAGCAATGAAAACAAGGAACACACTGGAAGCAAATGATATAAGTTTTCAGAAGTTTGAGGCCAAACTTATCAGCATTGAAACATTAAAAAGTTAAACATAAAAACACATAATTCCATCAATGGATCAGCAAATGTCAAACAGTACTAATCGACATAGTATTTGCATCAATATTAGAGGGAGTCCAGGGTTTAAGTAGTGCACGAATTAGAGGCTTAGCAGAAAACATGATGGAAAATAGTAGTACACACCAATGTCTAGCATCTAAGCTAAGTACTTAAGAGGAAAACAGTAGTGATGAGGCTGCTTAATATATCAGTGCTTGCTGGTTGTGGCCACTCAAGCAAGGCGAAGATGATCGCGCATATCACAGGAATCATCGAACCCTCCCGATCCACCGCCATGAAGCGCACGAGGGAGAGGGAGAGGGAGACAACTCTGCTGGTGGTTGTGGTGGTAAAAAGCGTAGAGATTGGAGGCCCCATTTGCCAACACGGCCATGTCTTCAAACACTCCTTCAACATGGTCCTCCACATTCCCATACGGTGGATCCTCACATGTACACTTCGTTTGCTAATTTATTAGGAAAACACAAAAAAAAAAAAAAAAGAGAGAGAGAGAGATCAATCGAAATATCATGATCTTAATCATACAATTATAATTACACATCAATGTCCACAAAATCAAACTATTTAAAATCTTTACAGAATTAGTTTATAAAACAATTTGGATCATAAATTTAAAAAGTAAATTTGAAATTTTTTATGAGATTAGAAAAGTGCTTGAGAACAGTCTCAAAACATTGACCCAAACGGTCTATTTGATTTTCAAGGTTAATTAGTACGTACAAAGTCATGCAAGAGACGTAGGTTTGCACCCTGCAAGCTCCTCACCTGTGATGAAATCAAGATAAAAAAGGTAGGAGGAAATTTATATTTATATAAAAAAATAGTACATACTAATTCAAAAGCCTCCTAAGTTACCCTTTTCTTTGTGGTATCAGACTTAGTTTTGATCTTGTATTCCTGAAATATCAACCGATAAGGAAATCATTGGATTTTAAGTTTGAACAAATCAAAGACCAAATAACATGTAAATAAAAGAAAATTATATATATGCACTCCAAAATAGGATGGGACATGATGAGGTCCAAAAAAATGACAAAAATGAACTTAATTAGTTATCATGAAAGTAGCATAGATTTAGTTTGATTATTCACAATAGAGATACCGAAACATATATATATATATATAGAGAGAGAGAGAGCAAATTGTCC
Source organism: Antiaris toxicaria (assembly GCA_035233585.1). NCBI lineage: Eukaryota > Viridiplantae > Streptophyta > Magnoliopsida > Rosales > Moraceae > Antiaris > Antiaris toxicaria. The sequence goes on along the minus strand of CP141157.1, from coordinate 36,644,621 downwards.
AACATTCTGTCACTAATATGTTATATTTGGCAAACTTTAATTGGGATTGCCACCATAAAAGACCTCAAAATATCTAAGAGTTTAGTTTGAAGATAAACGCGACCACCAATTGAAAAGTCCCAATTTCATATATGCTAACCTCTAACTCTTAAGGGGAAAAAAAAAAAAAAACATTGATGAATAATTAAAAAAAAAAAAGAAAGAAACTTCGTAATATACAAGATCCAACCTTTCTGGCACGTATAGCATCCAATGCAGAAGACATACTGCTTTCAAGATCGTGTAGCTCATGGTAGTTCAAACCACTTAAATCATATCCCATTCTTTGCCTGTTTCCAAAATTTAAAAAAAAAAAAAAAAACCCTGAAAATTCTCTTTAAAAAAATTAAAGTAAAATCACTCTCCTTCTCATCAGTGAGTTTAATTTTTAGCTACCTGATCTCTCTCCTCAAGTTGTAGTTTTTCTCTTCGTGTTTCCGCAGAATTTGTTGCATTTTCTATAACAAAAACATGTATTCATAAGAAAAAAAAATCATTTTTCGAATAATAAAAAAAAGAAACAGCCGTTAAACTAAATATTAAGAGAGACATCTAGAGATGATCAATACAACCTCGTATTGTGTCTCCCACAGATCAATCCCCTTGGTTTGTTGATACAGGTCAAGCATTTGCTTTATCCTGGTCGTTCAAATCAAAACATATCATCAAACAAACAGAAAAATAACCTCGGACTAACCCACAAATCAAACAGTAAATTCAAATTTTTGTGTGACAAAACTCTAAAATAAAAAAAGTTTGAAAAGTAGATTAAAACGGGGTATTAAACAAGTGCTTACGAGGTACCGGGGCTGTGATACTCGTGCGTTTTGTTGGCGGTATGAGAGATCATGATGAGCGAGACCTTGGCGTCGCAGAGAACAGCGAGCTCTTCAGCTTTCTTGGAGATCCCATTCTTTCGTTTAGAGTAGGTGACTTGCCGGTTCGTGGGGTTCTCGATCAGCTTGTATTCTATCTTTCCACGTCCCATTTTAGAGTTGTTCTGATCCATCTTCTGCTCTTGATCTTCATCATCTTCCTGATCATGATCTTGATCTTGATGATCATCAGCAGTGCCACTACCCAAGTATTGGCCCAGATCTGATTTGTAGTTCATTTTGGTCTGCAGGTTTGAAGCCAGAGGAAAGGTGAAGGAGATCATATGGAGTTTAATGATTAAAAAAATGGAGTTTTCTGTGTTGGGAAAAGGAATATGGAAATTGGAAAGTCCAGTTGTAGTGTAATCCTGAACTGTCTTTAGGGTTTCTTCTTTTATTAAAATAATGATAATAATAAAGGTAGGGCAATTCTTGTTTGACTGTGACAGCACTTATTTTGTTACTCTAATTAAGAGCAACACTAAAAATCAGTTCTGGTTTTAGTGTTAATAGATTTCTGTCTAACTTAAACTTACTATTATCCTTAAAAAAAAAAAAAAAAACATATATTTGTCTGAGAGGCTGTTCCTGATTTTAGCAACCTTGCCCCTTGTCAATCAATCTATATCTGATGTCTTCCTCGTCGTGAGAGATCTCCAAAAACACACTGGTTTTTTTTTTTTTTTTTTTTTTACAATCAAGTTTGGATGTTTGGTTTGTTTTCTATAAATGGGACCTCCTTGACTAATGAAACTCATGAAATGACTACTATTTTGTGACTGCTTTGGACAGTGGAGGCTGCTTAAGCGAAAATGGTTCCTAAGCCAGGTTGCTTAAATTGGCCATAACGGAGTGTGTTGGGTCGCCAAAACTTCCTTACTGTTCTCGAGGTAACCAAGGCACGTAATTAGCCACTGGGTTTTGAAATTGAATCTCCTCTCTACATCTGCAAAATGTAGTCAAAGATGTGTTTTTTGATCTGACAGGTAAACTGTTCATGTTTTCCTTTTTTTATTTTTATTTTTTAGTATATATATTATTATATATAAATAAGCAAAAGCAGGAAAATACTATATATTCTGTAGTGTGTTTTTGTTATTGCTTCTGGGGTCATTTGATGGATTTGCCCTTTAATTTTGTTCTCAAGGCCGTTTTTTGGCGTGGGCCTTTGGGTAATTTTGTTGAGTGTGAGAGTTGTTTTTGTGGATTTGGCCTTGTAGCTTTACTTGAGGTTGATTTTTTCTACAAGGTTTTGATCCTTTTTTTTTTTTTTTTTCCTCCTTATCATATAGTTTTATCTCCTTGCCCTTGTTTTTTTTTTTTTTTCCTTTGTACCCTATTTTCTTTATGGTTTTGTAGTCTTTTTAGATGAGAACCCTAGGTTTTCTATCATTTTGTCCTTCCGCCTCCTCCTTCTAATCTACTTTTTTTTTTCTCTCTCTTATTCTTTCTCCTCTTGCTTTTCTGTTAGTTGTTGATGTCTCTGGTTTATAAGGTTTTTTTGTTTCCTTTTTCTTTATTCTTGCTCTTGTTATGGTCGTTCGTGGTTTTGACTTGATTTAGACCAAAAACCCTAGGCCTTGTTTTTTTAATTTATTTGTCGCCTTGGATTTCTGATTTAGGGTTTTTATTTTTCATTTTTATTTTTAACTTCTCTTCTGTCTCTTACTTTTTTTCTCCTTGTTCTGTAGGGTTTTTGTGGTTTATTTTTTTATTATGCTTTCTACTATATCATTTCATGGTTGATCTTTTTTTTTTCTTTTTTTAGTGTAGATTTTTTAAAAAAAGTTTTCATCTTTTTGGTTGATTTATGTTTGGATTTCCTTTTTAATGGATCTTCGATTCATATTTTTTTTAGCCTACTGGATGGATTTTGCCCATTGTTTGGGTTTATGTTCTTAGGGTTTTTTATTTTTTATTTTGTTTTGTTCCTATTTATAACTAGATTTGTATGTGGATTTTTTGATGTTTGTAAAGATAGAACGCCGCATGCTATGTAAGTTAATTTATTTATTTTAGTTTTGTATTTTGTTCTCGTTGTGAATATTGATGTTTCTGGAATTGTGTAGAATGAGTTTAGATTTTTAGATTTTGCATTTATGATATTGGTGATGATTTGTGCATCCTACACTATCGATCTATTGTCTTAGTTTGATGATCTGTTTTTGCTTTATAACGATGCATTTAATGATTTGTTCATAATCTCTTTTTTTTTTTTTTTCCTTTCTATTGAGCATGAAAAATAAAAAAAGCATTATTTATTTATTTATTTTATTTTTTAGCTGAGATGATTTTTGTCTCTTTGCTTTGATTTTATATTTATTTTTTCTCTTTTTGTTTTTGTTTATCCTGAACAGAGAATTAAAAAAGTGTATTTATACTAATTTTCTTCTTTTTTTATTATATTATTTGATTTTTATTAATTAAAAAAATGACACTTTTTATTTCTAGAATTTTCTCTAATTGCGTGTCTAAGTTTAATTGTTGCTATATTAGTTTGTTTCACTGTTTTACTTTGTGCCTATAAATATTAACATTGTGTATAGTTTTGTTTACATATTTAGTTTTGTCTTCCCTTCTTTATGTGAGTTCATTTAGTACTCTTCCTTTTTGTGTGAGTTCATTTACTGCTTTATTTTTATCCCTATATTTCTTATGATTGTCTTTATTGATTCTATCTATATATCTCTATGATGAAATGTTGCATTTATGTTCTCTTGATCTGATTTTGCTACATTCTGTTATTAACCAATGTTTATTCTTTTTTTGTACATGTTTTATTCACAAAACAGTTATATTGCTTTTCTGTTTTTTTTTTAATTAATGAATTTTCAATATATATATATTTTGTGTTTCGTAAATCTTCTGTTTATATTAAGTTTTGTTCTATTTTTAATTAATGTTATCACTTTATCAATTAATTGTTAGCATTAGTTTAATGACCTCATCACATATGATTAGGTTCATGCTACTATTTTCATTTTGCTTAAGTTTAATTTTCCCCACATGATTTTTAGCCTTTTGTTTTTCATTCGCATGTTTTTGTCGCTTTTTTTTTTTTTTTTTTTCATTGCTTTGTGCTCTTTCTTTTATATAGGTTTTTCGGTTATTTTAGATTAAAACACTAGGTTTGCCATTTTACCTTTTTTTATTTTATTTGTTAGTTGGCGATGATGAACATATGTTTTTTGACATGTTGAGTTTTATGTAGTTTATTCAAAAGTTACTGTGAATAGTTTTTATCTACATCAGTCCTTTTTAGATGATTTTGTTGATTTGTTTTTGTTTTTGTTTTTGTTTTTTTTTTATAATCTTTACCAACCTATGGATTTTTTATAAGTAAATTTTATGTGTTGTTCTATATATGTTTCCTTTTGTCGTTCAACTTACTACTATTTCATATCTTTTTAGACTATTTATTCAATTTGCATCTATTTGTTTGTCCTATTTGGTTTTCAAAACAATATATTACCTTCGTATTGGCAATTTGGTTCCATTTTGGAACCAGTTTTCTTGATTTAATTGAATTTGGTTGGAGGAACCAATTTTTCATTCTTTTGTTGTCTTTGGAAACTGCTTAATATGTTTCCTTTTATTGTTCAACTTATTGCTATGTCATATTTTTTTTTGGAATATTTATTCAATTCGCATCTATTTGTTTGTCATATTTGGTTTTCATACCAATATATTACATTTGTATTGGCAATTTGGTTCCATTTTGGAACCAGTTTTCTTAACTTAATTGAATTTAATTTGTGGAATCAATTTTTCATTCCTTTAGTTGTCTTTGGAAACTACTTTTATAGATCTGTTATACTATTTATGTCTTAATCTTACTTGTCGAATCGGTTTTTCGACCCTTTTTGCTCTTACTATTTTATCCAATGGTTTTATCTACTTTCTACTACTGTCTTATGTTTTCTTTTATCATTTAGTTAGCTGTTATTTCATATCTTTTGGACTGTTTATTCAATTCGTATCTATTTGTTGGCACATTTAGTTTTCAGAACAATATATTGCCTTTGTATTTGTAATTTACTATCCATTTTGGAACTTGTTTTCTTAACTTAATTGAATTTGGTTACAAGAATCAATTTCTCATTCTTTTTGTTGTCCTTGGAAACAAATTTTATAGAGTTGCTCTACAATTTATGTTTGAGTCTCATTAGTTGAACCCGTTTTTAGGGCCTTTTTTGCTATTTTCCTTTCACCAGAATAGTTTTATTCTTTATTATTGTTGTCTTCCCTCTTTCTGCCTTTGGATTTCTAATCATTAAAGTTAAAAATTGTAAGCTCTCCCTTATCTTATTCTCTCTTTTTTTTTTTTATTAGCAGATTTGCTTTCTTTTTGTTCTTTATGCCCTCTTTGTTGTTTTTTGTTTTATATTTGTTTGTCCATTTTTTTTCTTTCCATTTTATAGTATCCCAGATAAATGATATCTTTTTATAATATATTTTGATATAATATATATAACATATGTTATATTTTATATTTTATTAATCATATATTATAAACATTTATAATGGACCGCAACAATGTCGTGGACATCTTTGCTTGTAAGAACTAAGAAGGCCTAAGGTTTTGTTTTTGATTTTTTATTTTCTCCTATAGAAAGGGTTAACTATATATGTATATAGTACTAGTGTCCCTTAAACTAAAATTGAAGGACACGTCCTTAATTAAATCTTGACCATTAAGATTAATCGGGATGGCTGAAGGTGAGGGACATGTAGTTGGATCGACAACTTGTGGTCAGTCGTCCAGCAGGTCACAAATCTATATAAAGAATAATATTAAAGAGCATGAGTGGTGTTATTACTGTTCATTAATAGATTATGCAAAAGAAAATAATTATAGAAAAAGTTCATTTTCAAGTGTCGTTAAAAATATGTCAATTTTTAATATTATTACATAAATGTCTATTTTTAAATAAATAAATGTCTAAATATCAATTTTATCCTTTTATTATAATTGACATTATTCTTTTTTAATTTAAATTCTTTTTTTCTTTTCTGTTTTTTTTCTACTATAATAACTCATCATTACTTTTTATATAATCAAATCAGTTTTAGTTTTAATTTTAAATATAAAATATGAACTCAAAAACTTTAACTTAAATAACATCAAAAGAATTGTAATAAGTATAAAAAATTTACTGTAAAGATAATACCTTAGATAAAAAAATAAATACATCACAACAATTATCTATGACAAAGATTGATAAAAAATTATACTAACAAAAAGTATTCAAATTTTTTGATAAAAAATAAATTCTAAAAAAAAATGTTGTTTATGCTTATTATTAAAAGTCACACATCAATAAAATTTAATTACTAATAATATTGATTCAAACTTTTTATAGAAAACAATTGAATTCTTTATGAAAAAACTTTATTATTTATGCTAACTACTAAAAAAAAATTGTATCTATATGCCTAAACGAAAAAAAAAAAAAAAATCATCACAACAAAGCGTTTTGAAGTCTTTACAAATATACCATATTATTTATATGAATTACTACAAATAAAATCAATGACATCTTTATGAGAAAAACTAAACAAAGAATAAAAGAAAGACTAAACCTATGACATTGTTTATGAAACCATATCATATTTTCTTTATAATAAATCAAATAAACATAGTTAAAATTACCTTTTATATAAAACTTAATTATCAAAAATAATATATGAATCTAATTTTTTTATTTGTTAATTATCAATTTTTTATGAAGGATAATATTGTTATTTTATTTTATACATTAATGTAAATAAAAGAAAAAATAAATATATTTTAACTCAACACCTTTAATTTGAACATCTATATAAAAAATTGATAATTAACAAATAAAATAATAAAAGAATTGATAATGTTGTTACTTTATTTTAGAAATTAATGTAAATTAAAGAAAAAATGGACATATTTTAATTCAACACCTCTAACTTTGATATCTATATAAAGAATTGATAATTATCAAATAAAAGAATAAAAGCATTGATAATGTTGTTATTTTATTTTAGATTTAAATAAAAAAATTGACATATTTTAACTCAATACCTCTAACTTGGACATCTATAAATATAATCCAATTTGAAATCCATCAACTTGTTGTTTCACCCTAGCATGATCGGTTTGCGTTTTAGTCATTTTAGGGAGGGTTTGACTCGACCTAACTTTTTTTTTATTTATTAAAGTAAATTGTATTTGTATTAAGATGGAGGGTGTTTTGACGATTATATTTTAGATATTGAACATTGATTGTTAATTAGTTAAAACGAAAAAAAAAAATAAGGGGCCGTTTGGGGCTGTTTTTCAGCCTCTAAAATTTCATTTTTTTCCAAAATTTACTTACTTTTCACTATTTGTATCTCCAAAACACTACAATAAACTCCAAACTTTAAAAATTCATTACTTTATGTATACAAGTCTAAATGAGATAAATATTTTTTTTAAATTGCATAGAATTTCGAGAGGAACAAAATAATATCCATATTAATATTTTTTTTCTAAAAAATTTTTTTAAAATTTTTATTTTTTCACCTCAAATAGTTTTTTCTCCCAAACACATTCTTCAAAACAACTTTTTTCTAATCCAAAAATAACATTTCCAACATCTTCCCCCAAACTCCCCTTAAACTCGTTGCTCTTTTTAGTTTTTAGCTTACTTAAAAAGATAATAACAAAATTGTACGAAAATACTGTAAAAGAGATGGACCGTTTATGGGATTGACTATCTTCAGTCAAATCACATATGTAATTTTATATATTTTGCTTGATGACTTAATATTTTCTTTTGTAGTCCTTTCTTTCTTTTTTTTTTTTGTTAACAAATATAATGAAAGTACATGAAAGGATAAAACAACTCGTGATTTGTATCAACTACTTTAAAAGGGTGAGGGAAAAAAATACAATAACAAACCTCTATTAAAAAACTAATTTCAAAAAGTAACTTCTTTTTTTGTTTTAAAAAAAAAAACCACATCAGGCCCAACCCTCCCACGATCTACCCACCCTTCGATTTAGGGTTATGTATGAATCCCGTCAAACCGTCTAAACCAATTGCACTGTTGTCGCTCTGCCCATCCAAACGAGACCACGCCCTCACCTGCTTTTTTTTTTGGTGGGTTTTTAAACGACTCGTCTTGTTAGTGACTGGGGTGATTTTGAAAATTTGATTACCTGTCTGCCTGTCAATATATATGTATATTTTTTTAAAAAACTTTTTTATATCTTTCCTTTAAAACTTCTATTTATAGTTTGAAAAATTTATTTAAGACTCATAAAATATAAGGTTTTTATCTTTAATATTATCAGTGATCTTTCAATTTCCAACTTACAAGTTTTATTATATTCACTCTCAACATCTTTTTATTATTTATACTCAAAAATGTCTAATTGGATATCAACTTTTTAACTCTTTAACTTTGTCTTTCTCATTCTCACTGATAACTCTTTGTTCTCAACCTCTAGAACTCTCAAGCACCTGCATACCAACATTGGCAACTACCCAAAGATAGAGAAAACCAAGTATCTTATAGACTTGGGTTTTTTTTTTCTTTTTTTACCAACCTTTGTTATTTGATAACTCTTTAATTTGAAGGGAAGTGTGTGTTGTTTATTTTATGACTTTGAAAATTTAATGACATTATGCTTTGTAAAAGCAAAAAAATTTAAGTAAATACTTGAAAATCTGCAATTAAATTATTTTGTGTCATTTAAAAAAAATGTATTAATTTCTAAGAACATAAAAATAACCTAAAATATAAAACAAAGTGCTTTGGATCATTTATAAGTGCTATGATATATATCAATATATCTATATATGTTAGAATTTTATGAATGCTCTTGAAGGTATGATATAATTTAAAAAAGATAAAAAAAATAGAATTAGAATTCTCTTTATGCCCACCAAACCATCTCCAACCCGTCTAACTGGCTTTAGTATCAGATATGGTTTCAGCTTTGGATTTTTAAAAATTTTTTATCTTCTAAACTATCCATCATCCGCCTGTTACTTGTAAAACCCACCCTTGCATAGCCCTACTTCCATTAGTAGTTTGCAGTTCTGCCAATTCCCAACTCGCCATATAAGGGGGGGGGGGGGGGGGGGGGGGGGGGGGGGGGGAGGGTGGGGGGGGAGAAAAAAAAGAACCAAATGGAACCGAACCTACCAAAACCGCAAGATTGTACAGCCCTAGGCACTCTATAGTACCACATGTGTAAAAATTCTTAACGTGGAAGCTTTGTCTAAATTTCACAATAAAGCCCTTATATGCCCTCGTAGGTTATATAAGGATTATTCTAATTGTTATTATAATTTTGTTTATTGGAATCTAATTGTTAGTAGTCATTCTACTTAATTAATTAAGAATGCCTTTTTTGTTTTAAACTTGAGAGTTAAACTCTAAACCTTCTAAAGAAATAAAGTGTAAAATTAGTGCTATGATATACCTGCAGCTATAAAACACCCAACAATCACATGTCACAATTGTCATTGAAACTTGTTATTCCAATCCTAAGCCATGACAACGTCGTGCTATCGTCCAATGTTACTTGATAAAGGATACTTCAAAATTGCTCTCTTAAGTTTCTGCGAAATAGAATAGGTACAATTTTGCAAAGCTTCCTCAGACCATATGACTGATGTTGCGGATTTCCACAGATATGTCTTCCATGATCCTTATACCTTCTTGCCACCGAATTGCTAAATTAACATCACTCAATCCATTCCACCTCCCAAACTATTTCGCCCCGGCGTGGAGCGTCTGAATCATAACATAATGGAAACATTTACGATGAAAACGATTTTTAATCACGTAAATGAATTAAACTCTCCTAAATTATGTTCAGTCGACATAAACCTCATATACTTCTATCTTTTCTTTATTTTTTTCTCTCTATTTTGAATGATAGTGCGCTAATGCTACTACGTACTAATTATTTTTGTGATCATCAAATGATGATTTGGTATGCTTTTGCCTCCATTTTAATTTAGGAACTGTCGTCTATTTTGTTGCCATTGCACTCACCAAAACAACATTAATTGTGCTGAAAGTAATCATCAATAACGCCTTGCACGCTCACCACCGACGGATTCAAGGGTGCCCTCTGGGGGCACGTGCCCCCCTTAAGTTTTTTGAAATTCAAAAATAGCCTCAATATTTTTAAATGGTCTTAATGTGCCTCCACTTAAAATTTTTTTTAATATACCAAAAATTAATATTTAATATTTTTAATATCATAACTAAACTTATTTTTTTATGTTTTAGTACCATAGCCAACACTTGATTTTTTTTCTCCTCATTTCTTAATCAACAATTTTATGTTTTTTTTTTTTTAATTTTCTTTGTTTTTAAAGACTTAACTTTATGATTATCAATATCCAGAATATTGATATGTAATTTTTTTTTATTAATTGCTAAGAGTATTTATCTTGAAAGGAGAAGGAATGATGTTGTGAAAAAAATAAAAGTGAAACTTAATTTTTAGTAAAAAATTACAAATAATTTATAACAGATTATAGGTTAAAAACTCTCATTTTTTATCATAATTTTTACATTTAAGATAAAGTTCAAAAACATTAGAATGCTTTCAAAATATAAGAGCTATATCTAATAATTATAATATGCACGTTAAAATTAAATTCAAAATTATTAAACTCTATATCCATATAAAGTCATTGTTTTTTTATATAAAAAATGTATCCTTTTACGTGCCCCACCAAGAAAAACTTCCAAATCCATTACTGACGCTCACCTTCCCCGCCACTTTGGCTTAGTCTTCTTAGTTTTTTACTTTCTCCGTCGCGTAGGCTTGTTTGCTATTTGTCTATATGACATTCTATTTTCATACGAGGTTACATTTTCCCAATTTTTGTGTCAAACTTTATGAACTCGAATAAATATTGATCGGATTTCTGAACTTATTTACCTTTAAAAGGGAAAATTTTTGATTATTTAATACAATATTATGTTACTCTGTCATACACTCAAGTTACAATGTCGTCTTCTCCTCCAACCTCTCGGCTTCTAATTACTACTTTTTCTTTGAAACTTACTGAATCAACGCCGTATATAAGGGTCTTCATTGCTGTGAAATACAATCATCCTCAGCAAGAACCGTGTAAATTTTTTACAAAATATTGTTGAATATGGAAGTATCTACTATCTAATATGTCAAACAATTAATATGCATTGCGTGCTGGAATATAAAAAATGCAAGCACTTCTAGTTCGTCTTGTGTTAAAAGAAAAGGAGAGAGGAGAAAGTCTTTTCTTTCTGGGTTTCTAGGGCCAAAGAGCCTGTAAAGAGTCGGACCTGAAATCATTACAGCCTCCATCTCCAAGTATTTTTCTGAAACTATTTATAATAAATACAAATATTTGTGATGCATAATTTATTTACAAAGTATATATGTCGTAAAATTATCTTGCAATGGTAAATATATTATTTATTTAAAATATTTCGGAATATGTTACAAAGGAGAATGAGATCGTACAACTATCAAAAAAACACAAAAACAAAACAAAATTAACATCATACAAATAAATAAAGAAGGGCCTAAAAATGCTAAGAAAAATATTCAATACGAAGGCATGGGTTTACTCAGCCAAAAACAAAAAACATTAACGAAGAGCCACATTCAATAGACAAGGCATTGTTTTAAAACAACAACAATAATAATACAATAGTATAGTACAAAAGCTTAGGAAACAAATAAGAATTTTATGGTCAGTTTGGAAGACAAATTAATTTTGTATTGAATTTGTATTACAATATGCATTTGAATGTCCCTTTTTTACATTTTATTTAAATAAAATCTATATTTTTGGGATGTATACATATGAATAGTCCTATTTTCACATTGTATTCAAATATAATAGATATTTGGAATGTATACATTTGAATGATCATTTTAATATGTATTGAAGATAGAGAATATATCTTACTATTGATAATGATAAATAGAAAAGAATGAATGAAATTAAATGTATATATTATTCAAATATGTTTTTATCGAAATAAAGTGTACGAGATACCTAAATAAATATTGTGTTATATTACATTACCGTTAAAGAAATTCATCAATGATGGCAACTGCCTGTTATTATTTTCCCCCTTGAATGTTGCACTACAACAACATCGTGAATGGCATGTCTTGCCATTGCCTAGGCAAGAGGCCAAAAGTAGGGGCGTTTGTTTTTGTTCTTGAAAATGATTTTTCATTTTCAAAAACACAGAAAATGAAAATGGTTTCAAAATAGCGTTTGTTTATTTAACGTTTTCAAAACCATTTTGAAAACACCGTTTTTAACTATGTTATTTTTTTTTGTTTTTTGAAAACGAAAAAAAGTTGTTTTCACTTTTTGTTTTCATTTCCATAAAATATTATGTTTTTTGGGTTTTTTGAAAATGAAATGGGTTTTGAAAAAATATAACCAAACAAAGTTTTATTTTTATATTTTTTAAAATATACACTCAGAAAACATAACCAAACACAGTTTCAGAAATGATCTTAACATAGTTTTCAAAACATTCTCATTTTCAATTTTTTTAAAAACAGAAAATATTTCAAAAACAATACCAAACGCCACCTATGATTCCATGACCTTTGAATAACTTTTGGTAATTCAGATTTGATGTTTTAATTGTTAGAATAAAAAAAAAAGAAAAAGAAAGAAAACAATACCTTTTCTAAAAAAATGTAAAAAGTAGAGAAAAATTGAAGGGCCGGCTGGTTATACATTTGGAAGGGCGGTGATAAAAATCTCAAAGCATCTTAAAGCCAAAATATAGGGACAATTACTTACCGAGGCAAGAGGGGATTAAAACATTATTTGTAATTTTATGAATCACTGAAAATTTTCCATTGAATGATCAAATCCAAAAAGAATAAGATTGGAAATTGTATAATCGTGACCTGCTAGAATTTAATTTGGGATAACTTAGATATGACAAAACTTGAAATGACCATTAGATTACTCCGAGGATTGAGTGTCCAATAGCTTAAAGTGGTGGCGTAGCCGGAAATTACTTTTTAGGAGAGGTATAAATTAAATTGAATAAAAAAGCTATGTAATTGTTTTTTTTTTTTTTTCCTTCTCTTTATTGATCTCTTTTTACCCATTTTTAACTATTGTATATATTCTTTCATGATGATTGTAATTTAATTTAATCTAATTCAAAAAAATCCAAATAATTATGAACCTAAATAACAGTGTAGTTGGCTTTTAGTTTTTTTGAGGTTTTAAACTTATTATAGTGCATTTACAAATTATAATTACAAAATTTGAAGGAGCAAGCTAGAAAATAACTTAAAAAAAATTATAATTGGGTATGACTAAAAGGACCTCTTTGGATATAAGACACTTAGTCTACGGCTAATGTGACACAAAGAAGCTCATTGGGTCAGAAACACAAACTCTAAAGACTAACATTATAAAGTATAAATTTTTTTTTCTCTCTCTAAAGGCATACATATTATATGTGTTCCTTTTACGTTGTATAAGATTTATTACTATTATATTTTGAAGAGAAAAGAAAATACTTTTAGATTTAGAACTTTTAGACTTAGATTCATATTCACTTATGAAGAAACAAAAAAGATTATTAACATCTATGTCCCTAAATTTTAAGATTATTTTCACTTTGTCCTTTGAATTTAAAAACTCTTATTTTGTCGCTTAAACTTTGAATTAGTCTCATTTAATTTCATCTCTTAGAATTTTTTGGATGAAGTGTCCATGTTTTAAAATGAAAAAATTTAAATCAGATTTTTTTTTTCTAGTGAAAAGGTATTTGAATATGTAAAAAAATTTCTATTTCTAGAAAGAAAAATATTTTTTGATGTCCAAAAAAGAAATTTTTTTATGTTTGAATACAAAAGTTTAAAAGGTTCTTTTTTTTTTATGAATGAAAATTTTGATTCAAAAGTGGAAAATTTCCATATTCGGATCTTAAAGACCAAAAAAAAAAAAGTGAGTTTAGTGCATTGATGTTGTTGTTTTTTTTTTTTTTGTTCTTAACAAAAATCTTAGTAAAATATGTAAATTAGACTAATTCTCTTTTTTTTTTTCTGCCTATTTTTAACTAAATTATGTCCGTTTGGATGAGATGTCCGTTTTTTTAAAATGAAAAATTTTTAGATATGAAAAATAAAAAGTTGTTTGGAATTTTTTTTAAAAGTGAAAAGTTATTTGTATGGGTGAAAACTTTTTATTTCTAAAGAATTCTTTTTTCATTTTTCAAAAATAAAAAATTTTAGATATTTAGATATAGAAATTTAGGAAGGTGTCAAATTTGTTTTTCTTTTTTTTTTAAACTTTTTATTTCTAAAAAATTCTTAAAATGAAAAATTTTTCATTTTTCAAATTTGGAGGTGTCAAACAAACAAACTAAGGGTAAAGGTGTAAGATTAATTTGAAAGTTAACGGTTAAAATTAGAGTTTTTAAAATTTTAAAATAAAATGAAAATTGTACTAATATTATTTCAACGGCATAAATGAGATTAATTATTAACCAAAAAAAAATTCACAAGGACAAGTGGGAGAAAAGGTCCAATCCACAAAAAAGAAAGGAAAAAAAAAAGTCCAAGGACAATTATTTTTTCTTTAAGGAAAAAAAAGGGTGGTTGTTTGGTGGGGTTTTCATGTTAGTGGCCATGTATTGCATGCAATTGGCGGGGCAAACTGACAACTCAGTCATGGAACCTCAAACACAAAATTCAAAGACTATTAACTTGATTGGTTGGTACTGTTTTTGATGCAATTGTTGTCGAATTTAAAACGTTGGGTGGTTGCATTTATTAGTCTGCATTACCACGGAAAGAGAGTTGATAGGCCAGAGGAGTTAATCAAACTAGAAAAATAAAACCCAATTACTTGTGAAAAAATGAAACAATAAAAAATTATTAAAAAAATTCTTTTTTAAGATAAAAAATCTGTTAATGATTATCATCATCAGCCATGGGAGAAGTGGAGGAAAGTTTGGGTGAGGCAAGAAATACCTTCAGAAGTGGCAAAACCAGAAGTGTTGATTGGAGAAAGAAACAGCTCAGAGCTCTGATTGAGCTGATTCATGATAATGAAGAGAAGATTTTCAAGGCACTCCATGATGATCTTGGAAAACACCCAACTGAAGCTTACAGGGATGAGGTATATTAGTCATCTAAATCACAATCTTTTTCTAATTTAATTTAATTTAATCCTTCATTTAACACCAATTTCTTGGTAGCTAGGCTGGAGTAGTGCTAAGATCTTTGGATAATGCTTTGAGCAATTTAGAGAAATGGGTAGCCCCTAAAAAGGTAACATATACATATATATATTTTTATTTTTTCTTTTTTGGATGTTAATGAGCTAATAAGTTGAAGTTTGGATTTTTGTGTGTGTTTGGTTGTGTGTGTGGGATTTTTTTTTTTTTTTTTTGAGGTAGAGTTCAGTGCCATTGCTTTTCTTCCCAGCAAAAGGAGAAGTGGTAGCTGAACCCCTTGGAGTGATTCTCATATTTTCATGTTGGAACTTCCCTTTTTGTGAGTCCAAAATCTACATTTTAACAATTTTATCTCTTGATATTTGAACAAGTACAAACCTTCATAGGTGTTTAGCATTACAGATTATTATCAAGAACTAGAGCTGAATACAGTTGTGTTGCTTGTGCGTAGCCTTAGCATTGGATCCTCTGATAGGGGCAATATCAGCAGGGAACACAGTGATTCTCAAGCCTTCAGATCAAGCCCCAGCATGCTCTTCTTTGCTTGCCAATACCATCCCTCTTTACTTGGATTGCAAAGCCATTAAAGTCATTGAAGGAGGAGCTGAAACTTGTGAAATTCTTCTTCAGCAGAAATGGGAGAAGATATTTTTCACTGGTATACTTTACTTTCAAGCCTTTGCCTTGCTTTTAATTGATTTGGTTTAAGCCCCACAAGAACCTTCCTCCATGTTGAGGACCACAAATGGGGTAAAAATTTGAAATGTACAAATCAAAGTGGACTCAAATAATAATTTTGCTTGAAGTGATAATTTTATGTTCATGAATGTCACTTTCAGGAAGTCCCCGGGTAGGGCAAATAGTCATGTCTGCTGCTGCAAAGCATTTAACGCCCGTTGTTCTTGAGCTCGGCGGAAAATGCCCTACCATCTTAGATTCCCTCTCTAATCCTCGAGATTTGAAGGTTGGCTTATTTGCAGCTCGAGATTACATGTCATGTCGAAGCTTTAGTCATCTTTTTATACTAAAAATTGCTTTGACCGTATGTGAAGGTGGCAGTAAAAAGAATTGTTGGAGGGAAGTGGGGACCTTGCAGTGGGCAAGCATGCATCGGAATAGATTATCTTCTTGTTGAGGAAAAGTTCGCTTCCGCTTTGGTAACCACTTCCTCAATTTAGGCTCTTGTCTCTTTAAAGAAGTGGAAGTGTAGTGGATTAGAGATGTCTTAAACTTGCCAAGTTGTTCTGTTTCTTTTTTTTCTTTTTTTACATTTCAGATAGAGCTGTTAAAGAAAATTATCACGAGATTTTATGGAGAAAACCCAAAAGAAACCAACAGCATGGCCAGAATTGTCAATAAGCATCACTTTTCGCGACTGCACAATCTTCTCAAGGACCCTCGTGTTGCAGCTTCGATTGTACACGGTGGAACACTAGATGAAGATAGCCTGTAAGTTTCTAGTGTTCTCTATATTTTTCTTCCATTCTGCATAGAAATTTATGAATTTTCTTCTGCAAAATTTTCAGGTTCATTGAGCCGACAATCTTGTTAGATCCTCCTCTTGATGCTGAGATCATGACTGAAGAAATTTTCGGCCCGTTTCTTCCTATAATCACTGTGAGAAAATATATCCAAACACAACTCATTTTGACATAACATTGACTCAAAAAAAGACCATTATCCTGCTCTTTATAACTTCTGGTGCTCCTTGTACAGCTGAAAAACATTAAAGAAAGTATTGAATTCATAAACTCAAGGCCAAAACCACTTGCCATTTATGCATTTACCAATGATGAAACACTCAAGAAACGGATTATATCAGAAACATCCTCAGGAAGTGTGACTTTCAACGATGTTATGATCCAAGTACTACCTTGTTGCTCTTCTCTCTCTCTCTTTCTGTCTCTCTATATTCTAATCAACACACTTTTCTTTTAAGAAAAAATAAATGAAAAACAAAGACATGTTGAAGGCCTAACTTCATTCCGCGTATCCTGTTATGTGCAGTTTATTTGTGATACGCTTCCTTTTGGTGGCGTAGATCAGAGTGGCTTTGGGAGGTACCATGGCAAGTATTCCTTTGATACATTCAGCCATGAGAAAGCAGTCATGCAAGGAAGCTTCTTCCCTGAAATCGAGCCGAGATATCCTCCATGGACTGCATTCAAGATCAAGTTCATTAGATTAGCATACAGGCTTAAATACTTTCGCCTAATTCTACTTCTGCTAGGTTTAGAAATATAGGCATTATATCATATCAACTCAATTTAGTATATTCCTTGTTTTTTTTTTTTTAATTTAATCTCGACATTATGATCTATGTTGTTGTTTGTGTATGTATGTATGAGCCTATTTAAACTTCATGTTGAAGTGGGAAACTCCACCCTATTTTACTCGTTCAAGTATCTGAATATGTGAGCTACAAATATTTTTTCTTCCTATTGAAATTCAATCTTTCAAACCCGAGTTTTTGTTGCCCTCTAGACAGAATTGCTAAGGATCAGTAACCGCGACAGGTACTAATTATTTTTCCACCAATCAAATATTGTTACGTTTTGCCAAGTCATCATTCGAATGAACAATGAAAGAGGTAAATCTTTTCGCGACGAGTTTTGTTATCACTGAAGAGTACTCGAGTGATGACGATTTTTAGCCCTTTAGCGATGATATATGCATGAAGCTGCATTCAAAACAACAAACCGGCAAAACTGGACGTCGTCCAAAGATCAAACGAAACAACAAGTGTTTAATCACTTGTTACAGATGCTAGTAAACAACAATATACAAGCAAACAGAACAGGATAACAAGTGTATGTCGAGAAACTTGTGAAAACGACTATCTTAAAGAGTCGAAATTAACAGAACGACTTCTTACATTACGGGATCAGTTTATAAGATGGAATGTGTTTGTCTTGCAAAAACGGAACGGAAACAGAATCTTCACCTCCTCCGCCACCAACTCTCGAGACATTCTCCTTCAAATCTATAACGCAGTGGTGCATACGGAGCGTGTCCAGCCCAAACACAAACTCCAAATTCGGCGAATCAAGTACCAAGAAAGAGCAAGGATAAAACACACTCCTAGTCTTCATCGAAGCAACATGAACTCTCCCCAAAATCTCTGGCTGACCAACACCCCGAGCAACACCCCTGTAACGCTGATCCAACAGCCTCAACAACCCGCAACGCTCGGCGCAGGTTTTTGAAATCACTGTCGCTTGCGCTGTGCTGCGCTCGCAACCAGTGCCTTCAAAGCTACTCCATTAACTTCCATGTCCACATACAACAAATGAATTCCTTCATTGTAAATGTTGTTTTCAACATGGCCAAAACGATATTCAAACCTTACTCGACGACGCTCACGTAAGAGTTCCTGCAATCCGTCGAGATTGGTGTCGTCCCCGACAATGGCGCGTGCTAATTCTGGATCGATCTCAAACATTTGTGCCAGCAAATCGGAATCGCTTTGGACTTGCTTCCGGCATGCGTCGGTGTTCACCGCTGAGCTATCTGGATCCATCTTTCTCTCTTTAAAAACTCTCTCTCTCTCTCTCCCTCTCCCTCTCTATTTCAAGCTTCTGGGATTTTCTTATACATTTATCAGTTGAGAGCTAGCATTATTTGTTGTTCTTCCTTTCTTAAAAGTAAAAAAGGTGTGGGCGCGTTTTGACGCCCCCGACCAAATAATTTAAGAAACAGAAAAATAAAGAGAGAATGTGGTGTCACGACTAAAAACGCTCTATAAATAGAGCTCCTCAAAGTGTTTTATTTTGTACTGAAAAATAATAAGATTATCACATTTATAAGTATAGTAATTTTAACAGATTACTACATTTTATATACATATAAAGTGTTTTATTTTATAGAGAAAATAGTGAGATTATTACACTTGTGAATGTGAGAGAATTTTTGTTAAGAGTATCTTTCAAGTTATTGTTAAAACTTGAGAGAGTTTGTTGTATATCTATTTTAACAATAGAAGTTTTTCTATGTACGTGCTGTGATTTTTTTTTTTTCAAATTAAAAGATTTTCCACGAGATAAAATTATTAGTGTCAATTTTTATTTTTCTCGGCAAATTAGGTTCTGAAAAAGAATTAAAATTTATCCATATTCCCAACAATTGATATTAGAGCACTAGGATCAGTCACAGAAGAGCAGATTTCTCAACAAGTACTATTCATGAATAGTGAACAAAGAATGTTCCTGTAGCAAATACTGTAACAGTCATTATAGTGTCACAGATAGCAGTTTCTGTAGCGATCGCTGTACAATTCCTGTAGCAGTGTATATTGTAGCAGAGTATGGTCTTGTAGCAAGTACAGTAACTGTAGCAGAATACAGTTATTGTAACAGAGTATGGTTATCGTAACAATATGCCGAGCCAGAAGATTGAGACCGAGAAGTTCTCTGACAGAGGAGAATGAAGGATCTCCTAATCTAAAAAAAGGTCCATATAAGACTCTATTAGGCAAAAAAAAGAAACCTAGTACGGTCAAGGGCAAAGATTGGAAAGAGATGGACGAAATTGCTGCCAGTACAATTTGTTTAAATATCTTAGATATAGTCTTGTAAAATATCGAAACTAAAGAGTGTAAGACAATGAAAGACACATAGGAGACTTTAGAAAAGTTATACATGTCAAAGAATCTTTCTAACAAGTTCTACTTATAAAAAAAGATTGTGACCAGTACAATTCGTTTACATCTCTCAGATATACTCTGGCAAAATATCAAAACTAAGGTGTGTAAGACAACGAAAGATACATAGAAGACTTTAGAAAAGTTATACATGTTAAAGAATCTTTCCAACAAGTTCTACTTATGGAAAGAGTTGTACCAAATACAGATGTCGGACAATGTGGATATGTTGTAGTACTTAAGCAACTTTAACGATATGATTTCGCAATTATTAAAGTTTAATGTGAAATTTGGTGATGAAGAAAAAGTTGTACTCTTTACGGTGACACTCCCTTCATCATACGATCACCTTATTACCATTCTAACTTACGAAAAATATAAGTTAGAGCACGAAGTTATTGCAAAAACCTTAGTATCATTTGAGAAGCAAAACAAGACACGAGGTGTGGATGCACAAGCCCTTGTTATGGAAAATAGAGGCATAAGTCAAAACTGAGGAGGGAGGAACAGAAATGACAAGTCCACAAGAAAATTAAAAATCTAGAAATAAAAATGATGACTGTTTTCATTGTGGGAAGAAGGGCCACATGAAAAGGAATTGTCGGATTTTGAAAAGAAAATTATAGGAAGCCAACCAAAAAAGAATGGTGGCAATAATAACATAACTATAGCAGTAGTCACAGAAGAAGGAATAACCGTAGTACTTGTCGAAGAAGAAGTAACCGTAGTACTTGTCGATCAATGTTTACATGTTAATGATAACATGGTCAAGTAGGTAGTTAATTTAGGAGCCTTTTTCCACATCATTCCTTGTGGAGAAATGTTTACCACATACAAAGTAGGTGGATTTGATAATGTGAAGATGGAAAATTATGTATGCTCTAAAATTGTCAGAATTAGAGATGTAAGAATTCAAACAAATGTTAGTTGCCAACTAATATTAAAAGATGTGAGATATATTCTAGATTTGTGTCTCAATTTAATCTCGATAAACGCCTTGAACGAGCAGGAATACGAGAGTCACTTAGACAACAAGAAATGGAAACTTTTCAAAGGATAAATGGTTGTCGTGAGAGGAAAGCTTTGTCACACATTGTACAAGACTGATGGAAACGGTTGCATGAACAAAGTAAATGTAGCAGTCATTACTTCATCAAATTTATGACATAAGCAGCTTGGCCATATAAGCGAAAAGGAACTCTAACTCTTTGCAAAGAAAAAGTTTATTTCTTTAAAGGAATGAAATTTGTTTGATCCTTGTGACCATTGTTAGTTTGGAAAACAACACAGAGTTTCTTTTAAAAATTCCTTTGTTAGAAGAAAAAGAGTATTAGAACGAGTATACTCTGATGTATGTGGTTTCATAGAAGTAAAGTCTTTAAGAAGTGTCGATATTTTATAACTTTTATAGATTATACATCTAGAAAAGTTTGAGTGTATTTATTGAAAACAAAAGACCAAGTTTTTAGATTTTTTCAATAATTCCATGCCATAGTAGAAAGAGAAACAAAGAAAAAGTTGAATGTCGCTAGTCAGATAACGAAGGCAAATAAACTTCCTATGAGTTTAAAGATTACTGCTCTAAACATAGGATTCGACATAAGAAGATGGTACTTGATACTTTTTAGCATAATGGTATAGTAGAATGGATGTATTACACTATTATGGAGAGAGTCAGATGTATGATAAGATCATTGAAGTTATTAAAGCCTTTATGAAGAGCAGCTATGCAAACTACATACTACTTGATCAATAAATCTCCATCAGTTCCTTTGAAGTTTGACATTCCAAAAAGAGTGTGGACTAGAAAAGATGTTTCTTACATGCATTTGAAGGTATTTGGGTGCAAAGCATTTATGCACGTGTCAAAGGAACAAAAATTAAAGCTTGATGATAAAGTACTTCCATGTATCTTTATTGGGTACAAAGATGGAGAGTTTGGTTATAGATTTTGGGATCTAGTGAAGAAGAGTTTTATAAGGAGCAAACACGTGATCTTCCATAAAGAACAAACTATGAAAGATTCAGGAGAAGAAGAGAAATAGCCTGAAAAAAACTGTAATTGAGTTAATTCCTCTACAACAACAGTTACCAGATGGAGAGAAAATGCAAGAAGTAGCTAAAAACTAGACTTGCCTCATGATGATAATGATGTTAAACAAGATGTACCGCATAAGGAAATAATGATCTAAAGGAGGAGAGTCAATAACTGGAGAATAAAGAACAATTAGTTAGAAGGTCAACCAAAAATCAAATGCCGTCCAGAAGATATCTGTCGTCAGATTATGTCCTTCTTACTGAAAGGGGGAAGCCATAAAGCTTTCAAGAAGTAACGGCCCACAAGGACTAAGAAAGGTGGATAGAGTCCATACACGAAGAAATGAATTCTCTCATAAATAACAACACCTATAAGTTGGTAAGACTTTTGAAAGACAAGAAAGCCTTGACGAACAAAGAGATATTCAGATTGAAAGATGATGGATGAGGCAATCTGGTGAAGTATAAAGCTCAATTAGTCGTCAAGGGCTTTACACAGAAGAAAGGAATTGATTTTGATGAAATTTTCTCTCTAATGGTGAAAATTTCATCGATCAGAGTAATCTCGGGATTAACAGCTGCCCTGGATCTCAAGATTAAGCAGCTGGATGTGAAGACTACATCTCTTTATGGATGAGGCAATCTGATGAAGTACAAAACTCGATTAGTCATCAAGGGCTTTACATAGAAGAAAGGAATTGATTTTGATGAAATTTTCTCTCCAATGATGAAAATGTCATTGGTCAGAGTAATCTCGGGATTAGCAATTGACCTAGATCTCGAGATTGAGTAGATGGATGTGAAGATTGCATTTCTTCATGGAGATTTAGAAGAAGAAATCTACATGCAACAAACTAAAAGTTTTGAGGTCAAAGGAAAAGAACATCTAATCTGTAGGTTGAAGAAAAGTCTATATGGTCTAAAATAGGCTCCACAGCAATAGTACAAGAAGTTCGATTCATTTATGATAGATACTATAGCAGATTCATGTGTTTACATCAAGCAATTTCCTGATAAGAAATTCGTCATCCGGTTGTTATATATTAATGACATGTTAATAATTAGCTAGGATGCCAAAATGATCAATTAGCTAAAAAAAGATTCTTTGTAGTTTTCGATATGAAAGACTTGGGTCCAGTCAAACAGATTTTGACAATGGAATTATCCGAAATAGGCGGTCTCAAAAATTATGACTATCACAAGAGAATTACGTTGAATGAAGCCAATTACTTCATCCCTTGATGGGCAGTTCAAGCTCACCGAGAAGACGTGTTCTTTTTTAAAAGATGAAAAGAAGAAGATGTTGGCTATTCCTTACTCTTCAGTAGTTGGAAGTCTGATGTATGCAATGGTTTATACAAGGCTGGATATCGCTCATGCAATAGGGGTTGTGAGCTATTTTCTAGCAAACCTAGGAAAAGAACATTAGGAAATTGTTAAATGGGTCTTCAGATATTTGAGAGGCGCATCTAAAATGTGTCTGAGCTTTAAGGAAGGTTAATTAATCTTAGAAGGATATGCAGTGTAGACATAGCTTGTGATCTTGATGGCAGAAAGTCTACATTTGGGTATTTATTTACTTTTGTAGGGGGAACTGTATCATGGCAATCCAAGCTGCAAACATATATCGCTCTATCCACAACAGAAACTAAGTACATAACACTTACAGAAAACAGGAAAAGAAATGTTGTAGTTAAAGAATTTTTTTCAAGATCTGGGCTTGAAGCAAGATGGGTATGTGATTTATTGCGACAGTTAGAGTGCAATTGATCTGAATAAGAATGCTACCTGCCACTACAGAATGAAGCACATTAACGTTAGATATTACTGGACTTGTGAAGCACTTAAGAAAAAGCTATTTTAGGTGCAGAAGATTCATAATAAGAAAAATGCAGTAAACATGCTAACAAAAGTGATCACTTGAGACAAGCTTGAGTGGTGTTCCAAGTTTGTCAGGATGAGTTGAAGTTGATAATGACTTATATCAAGTTTCTTCTCTCAGTGAGTTTAAAAAAGGAAAAAGGGGAGAATTATTGTTTTTCTTTTCTTAAAAGTCAAAAGGTGTGGGCGTCGTTTCGACACTCATATCCAAATAATTAAAAAAAAAAGAAGGAAATAGAAAATGCGGGCATTGAATTCGACACCCACAACAAAAAACACTTAAAGAACACATATGGGGCTCTATTTATAAAGCCTCTCTCTCTTTTCTCAGTGTAAGGCTACAGTAGACCTGTAAGCAGAAGCAATAAGCAACTAAAAAAAAAAAAAAGACAAATCTGCTGAGAGGAATTCCAATAGCAAGGCTACTGAGAAAGAATATTGTATACTTACAAAGTTTTTTATTTTGTCGAGAAAATAGTGAGATTGTCACACTTATAAGTGTGAGGTAATTTTTGTTGAAAGTATTTCTCAAATTATTACTAAAACTTGAGAGAGTTTGTTGTATATCCATTTTTATAGTGAAAAATTTTCTCTGTATATATCGTAGTTTTTCCTTTCTAAATTGAAAATAAGATAAAATTATTAGTGTCAATTTTTATTTTTCTTCGCAAATTAGATGTTGAAAAAGAATTGAAATTTATTCATATTCCCAATATTATTTTGTTGGATTAACTACAAAAATTCCTTTGATGAGTTGCCTCGTCTTTTGCACTCACCTTACAAACAATAACCATGTGACGTGCTAATTGGCAATTATAATGAGTTCGTGTCTTTTATATTAGCAGGACAATTAGCGTATTTTTATATGTTTGGTCTGACTTTAAGGACTTGGCCTCTCTCCGGGACAATTTCTTTTATATATTTTGAAAAATTTGTTCAGGTTCATCAAGCCAACAAGCTTGTTCGATCCTCCTGTTGACGCTGAGATTGTAACTGAAGAAATATTTGGCCCCTTCCTTCCTATAACTGCTGTGAGAAATGATATGCTAAGACCATCTTCAATACATATATATATATATCAATCTCAATTGTTTTATTTTTCATAAGAATTAAAAAAAAAAAAGACAAAAACATAAGCTTTTAATATTTAAATAATACACATTATATTAACTTATGAAATTATATTTCACAAAAATAATTGTGGAATTGTAATCTCTTATAAATATAAGCTTTTAATATTTAAATAATATTTTAATTTCTAGACAAAAACATTAAAACACCAATGAATAAATTTTAAATGTTAAATGTTAAAATTGATATCAATATTTGATGATGAATTCAATGATGACAAATGTAATATTAAAAAATTGATATCAATCGTTTGGTGAACGCATTGCATTTGCATTGCGTTTGAATGCAATGTATTGAATGCAATTTGTATTTGGAGGAAAAGCATTAGCATTGCATTTGAATGCAATGTATATTTGGAGAAAAAGTATTTGAATTGTATTTTAATCATAAATATGTGATGTGATGGATAAAAGTAGAGAGAAAAAAAAGAGGGAGAGAGAATATGTGATGTAATTAATAAAAGTAATAGAAAAAGTAAAATAATAAATAGTGATTGTGTTAGATTTAAAATGTGATGTGATTGGTATTTGAATAAAATATTTTTGTATTTAGGGAAAAAATACATTACATTTAAATGCAATGCCAAAAAAATTTGTGTCCCAAACGCCACATAAAATCTCCTCTTTTAACACATCCATTAGCATTCCACGAGAGGAAGAGGCCAGTGTACAACTCTTTTTTTGACATTTTACCCAAAAAAAAAAAAAAGTAATAAAACTCTTTTTTCACATACCAATGAGCAATGACTGAAATATGACGATTGCCCATTCCCCTTCAATTTTTACCGCTTTTGGTCCTCCTTGTACGGCGGGAAAAAAATTACTTCCCTTTTAGTTGGAATTTTACCCCTTTTTTTTCCCTTCGTACGGCTAGAATTTTAAGATTTTAACATATTTGAAACTAATTTTTTTAACGCTTTATATTTTTTATCATTTATATTTTTAAAACATTATAATAAAATCTAAATTTTAAAATTCATAATTTTGTATATACAATTTAAATAAGATGATTTTTTTAAATTATATAAAATTTCTAAAAAAATAAAATAATATTTATATTAATATTTTAAAAAAAATTTTATATTTTATATTTTTTCATTCCAAACATTTTTTTTTCCAAACATATTTCTTTTAAAACAACTTTTTTTAATAAAAAAAAAATCATCAAAACCTCCCCAAACGAAATCATTTAATTAATTCATTAATGCACTCAACTTGAGACGTATATGAGAAACATCTTCTAGAAGCGTGATTTTCAACGTTGTTATGATCCTAGACCTAGATATACATATATTAAATTCATAATAAACACATTTTGTAAATTGTAACATTTGCAACGCCTATTCTTATCAAAAAAAAAAAAAAATTGCAACACCTATTTAAACATCTTTCAAACTACTATAAATTTTCAACTTAAATAGTGTGCAAAGGAGACATCACATTTCAACGTTCCAACCACACACGAAGATAATAAACTATACAAGCACCCTCAACCAATGAGCAATCACCACGTAAGCACGTGACTTTGTGGTGTTAATTAACCTCAATTTCCCACACGTGTTACTTCAAATAAATTAAAAATAAGTGCGGCAGCCAAAAACGACCACAGTTTTGCCCCGACAGATGTTAGGGCGTCTGTGTATGGAAGCCACCGCCCTGCAATTTCATCCCCTGCGCCGGATCCTAACCTACACGACGTACACCTCGCCTCTACCCAATCACATCCAACCAAATCCTCAAAACCTCCTCCGGGTCCACACAAGCTCCGCCGCCGGAGAAGAAGCCCTCTCCTTGAAACGACGCCGTCTTACAAACCAGATCGCCAGACGATCCAGGGCTCTCATGGCCGACGAGGAGGCAAAAGACACGCCACCGTCGGAATCTGTGGCTCAGGAAAAGGAATCAGAGAAATGTCCTCCGCCGCAGCCACCGCCACCGCCGGAGAAGCCGTTGCTGGGGGATTGCTGCGGCAACGGGTGCGTGCGGTGCGTGTGGGATGTGTACTACGAGGAGCTCGAGGAGTACAACAAGCTTTACAAGAGCGATTCCGACCCCAAATCGAAGCCCTCTTAATTCTTAAACCGCCCAAAAAAGGAGAGAAATCTTTTGTTGTTCGTTTTGTTTAGATAAATTTATTTCGATTTGATTATTTGATGATGTAAGGTCATTCATTTGCGTTTTCTTTGAATAAAAATTTTCGAATGCTTCTTTCGAATCTCGAATCTCCGTCGTTTGGGTTTCTTTTGCCGTCGTTTTTTGTATGGGCCTGTAATAATTGTCCTTCTTTTATGGGCCTAGGCCCAATGATTTTGTTCCGGGATACGAGGATACCTCTTACTTTGAATTGAAATATGTCATTTTCTTTTTAATTACATCTAAAGTAGTGCTTATACTAATGTTATTGTTTTTTTATAAAAAAATTGATAATTAACAAATGAAGAAATTATATTGATATGTGATTTTTATAATTGGATTTTAAATAAAAAAATAAATTTGATTTTGTTTTTTTATTTACTATAAAAAAAGTATGATATAGTTTAATAAATAATTAGTATTTCTCATAAAGTGTTATTTATTTTATTTGTAACAATTCATATAAATAATAAGGTATTATGCATGGAATTCAAAACACGTTTTTTTTTTGGTAATCTTTATTTTTTTCGTTGAAACATATAGATTTTTTTTTTGGGTTTTTTAGTAATAGGTATAGATAATAAGGTTTTTCTCATAAATAATTTATTGATTTTCCAAAAAAAAAAAAACACATGTGAGTCGATATTATTAATAACCGAACGTAATTGATGTGTGATTTTTAGTATTCTGTATTAATAATAAGTTTTTTCTTGAGAATTTATTTTTTATCAAAAACTTGAATGTTTTGTGTTAAAATATTTTTTTAATTAATCTTTATTATAAATAAATGTTGTGATATATTTATTTTTTGGTCATATTTTTTTTTATGTTTCATAACCCTTTTGTTATTATTAAGATTAAAAAAAAATGATTTCGAGTTCATGTTTTATGTTTAAGATTTAAAAAAAATGATTTCGAGTTCACATTTTATGATTTTATTAAAAGTAGCGATGGGTTGTCAGCAAAAAAAAAATCATCATTATAGTCAAAAAAACGAAAAAGAAAAAAAAATCCGAATGAAAGAATAATAATGTTTATTATAATAAAAAGGCAAAATTAGTACTGCAGACATTTAGCTTTCGTACGTTTGGATGGTCACTTTTGGAAATTTTCCCGTATTTAGACCAAAATGTTCATTTTTCAAAAAAGAAGTCTTCTAAATTTTAACGCGTGAACATAAAAAAATTTCATTTTTAAACATAAAAAAAGACTTTTCTTTTTAGAAATAAAATTTTTTCTTTTTTACATATAAACAACCTTTTATTTTCATAAAAAAAATTTTTTCATTTCAAATGTAGAAAATTTTTCCATTTAAAAAATTGACACCCTATTCAAACGGGGGCTTATTTGTTAAAAAATAGGCATTAACGCAATAACATTAAAAAAGAACATAATTTAAAACGAGATTGAAAATAAACTTTTTATGTAATTATTTCATAATTATATGCCATAAAAAAGGTTTTGTTTTATTTTTATTTTTTTATTTTTTATGAATGCTCCAAAATGATCACATTTTGAAATATTGCCTGCTTATAATAATTTTGGGTTTTTTTTATCTTTTTATAATGTTAAATAAAAAGTAGTTTCAAAGTAAAAATTTAACCACAGGACAAAAATCCTAAGCATGTATATTAAAGAGGTTATTTCTATAATTTCCTCTAAAAAAATAGAGAACATTACCTATTAGTCGCTTTTTTTTTTCATTTATTGATCAATATAACATAAATTTTCCCTTCTTGATAAATTTGATATAAATTTTAGTTTTATTTGGTGTTCTATTATTCTAATGTCAATTGTTTACGTAACGTTGATGTAGTGATATTTAAATTCGTATCATTTCAAGTGTTTCCTCCAGGAAACAAAAAAAAAAAAAAAAAAAAGAGGTGTGGATTGATTTTTTTTGCTTAAACTTAAGTAAAAAGCTGTATTCAAATATGCCATAATGATGTAAGCATTGATTCCATAAAACATTCGAAGGAAATTAAGGTAAATAGTAGTTTTTAGAAAATAATTAAAGTAAATGAAAAATTTTGACAATATTTATAATAAATAGTAAATTTACTAGGTAAACAAAAAATTTATCAGGTGAGTACTGTGATTACAATACGTAAATAAATCATTTATTTATTATGTAAATACATCATTTATCAGATAAGTCCAATGTAAATACATTATTTTTTAAATTTATCAAGTAAATAGAAAATTTACTAGGTACATAACGTATTTATAAATTAATTATTTACTTAATATATATGATATAATTAAAATATTTATATGATAAAATTATTATTTATTATAAATATTAACAGGCTAAAAACTCTAAAAAGTAACAGATTTAAGTAGACCAACAAGTGGCCGCATCAGAATCTGGTACAAGTTTTAAAGCTGCGTATCAACGAGATACATCATCGAAGCATTGCCTTCAAGGCGTTAGACAAAGAAATTTTCAGTTTCAACAGCAAAACAATCTGTCACACAAGAGTTCAGGACAGACTCTAAAAAACACCGTTAACAAACCTAAAACTACAAGGAAACAGATAGAAGCAGAACGACAAATGGCTCGACAGGTGGCGACTTCAAAATTTGTTAACCGACAACAATGACAACATCAAGGCAAACTCTCTCAGAAAACACACATTATCCCCAACAATATTCCCACAAGGCTTCACAAGGTCCATGCTTAAAAACATTTCTATCACCAAAAATCATTCAAGCAACTAGGAAATAAACCTTGACAAGTCATCCATGATTTAGGAGAGAACAAATAAAGAGAGAAAGAAATGAGAAATTAGAGTGAATTTGCCGTTTGTTTTTAATTGTCCCCATATTTTTTTTCCTCCTCAAAAAAGAGTATACAAGTTCAGGAAATGCTGATTGTTTCCAAGTCTACTTCTTTTATTGTGTCCTTGTACAAGTCCTTTAGCTTGTCATAATAAGTAGTTCCCTTTGATTTCTTCAACCAATCAAGTAGGACCCCGCTAAGTAAGCTCTGCAGGTCCGTCAGATTCTCCTCGAACTCATGCATTTGAAGAAGTATAATCGTCATCGCAGAAATGAATTTCTGAAAATTTATTAAATACTAAGTAGACTTTAGCTATTAGGAGAAGGTGAGAGAATGAAAGAAAGGAAGCAGAGGGTTACCTTTTTGTCATTTAAAATCATAGTCCTCTCCTTTAAAATCTTCCATTTTTGTTCAGGAATTGCATATGCTGAGGTTTTTTCCCAAAATTTTTCTGCCAATCGGCGATGGTTCTTCTCCCTAAATCCATTCCCTTCTAGTTTTGTCCAAGTTGATACGTGAAACAATGCTAAGTCCCTGATTTGTTTAAGCATGTATGCATTGTTTGCTTTTGTACCATATTTTTCGAATCCTTATAGAGATGTTAAAATAGACCGGGCTAAATAAGTCGATTCATTATCCGTTTATTTAGTCTTAGAGAGGGCCAAGCTAATGTCAGATTAGGCCTAGCCCGATGCAAGCATAAGGGCATGTTGGACCTTAATTTTTAGCTTGGCAGGTCAGCCCGACATGCCCGTTGAACTAGTTCAAACCCTACCTGCAATTTTTTTTTTTTACAATTAATGTAAAATTATTTTTAAATATATAGGTATTATGTAATGAAAATATATATAAACAAAATTTACTTTTAATTCTCTATATTTTGTTTATCTAAGGAAAAAAGAAAGGCGTTACTTACTAAAAAAAGTAGAATATGTCCAACAGTCATTTATTTGTAAATTGCAAACTCTAAGTGCCAATTATATTAAAAATAAAATATTATATTTTCTAAGAAAAAAATTCTTAAAAAAAGAATATTAACAGTTACTTGTAACTTGCAAAGAACATTACCTTACGTAGTAACTATGCCTTTTTTTTTAATTATTATGTACTTAATGTCTAATTATATGATAATGATGTTATACTCTTTTTAATTAATAAAGATTGAAGATTTTATCATCAATACCTTGTTTTATATTATTTATTTATTTATCTTTTATATAACATTTATATAATTTTTTTGAAGTTTGTTTATTCAATCTGAATTTAAACCCTTCATGCTTTAAGGTCAAACCTGAATTTAAGCCTGCCAAGTTAAAGGGCTGAGTGTAGCGTATACTTTTAAAATTTGGACAAACTGGGCTTGACTCGCCAATCAATTAGAGCTGACCTGGCATGGATTGATTTTCCCCTAAAGCTCGTTAAGGTCAGGTCGAGTACTAAAATTTATAGCTCTAAATCCTTCAGACCTTTTGATCATTTCACAACATCCCCTTTCATCATAAAATAGACAAAATAGAAACTACCCATGCAAAACTTTCATAAAAGCGTGACTCATCTCGAACTTATACATAGTTTTTCCTTCAAGTGTCTTCTTTGCCTCATCATAGCACCTAAACACCATATCATATTTGTTAAGGACTTTGGCTACTTCTCCTAATAGGTTAAATTTTTAGAATAAAACCCTAAGGCCCTAATAAGTGGCATAGTATGTATGAGTAAATTTTGCCTAAAGAGACTATATTTTAAGTGGGACCATTATGACTCCAATAGTCTTTCTTAAGAACTTTCTTATTGGATGCTATACAGAATTACTGCATGGTTGTTGTTTACCAAGCTAGGAGTATAGAGTAGAAATGTCAAAGGCTTCAAGCTCTGTAGCGTTTGATGTGGAGAAATTTGATCAAGTTACATAAGTGTTTGAAAGTTGGACCAGGTTCAACTAAAAGCTTTGAGGTAGATGCTATCAGAGTTTTTCTTATTGTGGGAGACAGCGGTGTCACCTGAGAAGAAAGGAGATGTAGATCCACATGGTATGTTACAGTGTTTTTTATGGTACGAACTTTTAGGAAAGCCAAACATGGAAGTTGCACCATGACTTTTCAGCAAGGTTTTTCGACATGTGCCGAAGTGAAATTCTTGAAATTTGTGTATTTGGAGTGGTTATACTTTCATGATAAAGTATGATAGTTCTCTATGTTGAGAATTATGATTGTAGGTGAAGATAATGGTTATGATGAAGTTTCTTTTATTTGGCCAAGGTAGAGATTGTTAGTATTTTATCTTAATAAAAGGGGAGAGCTTAGTCCCACAACGGAAAGGAAGAGAGGGTTATGGGATTCTAAAGGCTATATAAAGAGCCCCAACAATGTAGCATACGGATAGCCTCAGCGGTTGTTTTGAACATTGTTGTATTCTCACTTCCAAATTCAGCTCATTAAACTTTTCAATTTCTTTCTCAACTCTCATGTCCTATTATATCAATATCTTGCCACATCATGTTGCGCAATCTAGTATGTAGTTGCGCTAATTGGCCCGTTCCAAGAGACCCTTTTTCAACATCCATTTTAGCCTCCAAGGACTGTTGAATAGCAACTTTGGCACCTTCTAAATCACCTTTGTTCGACTTTAATGTTCCTAAAATTGAACAAACTTCTCTATTGCATTTTAGCCAATAAGGACTGTTGAATGGCAACTTTGGCACCTTCTAAATCACCTTTGTTCGACTTTAATGTTCCTAAAATTGAACAAACTTCTCTGTTGTGTTTTACATCCTCAGCACTGTTGTAACATTCAATTATATACAAAAAGTACACTTCTAAATTTGAAATCTCAGCAGGAACATCAAACATCTTCTTAATGTCTAAGAAATCATCTCTACTTTTTTTTTTTTCTTGGGATCCTTTCCCTCATTTATGCTTGTAGTCGATGCCACCTTTCTACCTTACTAGCAATCGCATTCTTGTAATGCAAATTCCCAACAACTAACCAGCATTCTTCCAAAAAATGTCGATCAACACTTTTCTACATGGCTTGCCAAGCGCTTTTTACTTTTTGAACTGCGTCGGTCAATTTGCATCTTTCACAACTCAACTACCATAAGTAATTCCTTCATCTAAAAAGCACAAATAAAACATTATTAGTTGAAAGAAAATAGATACGGAGAAACAAGATTTTCACTAGATAATATGAAACATTCCAATAAAGCATACAAGCAAGCCTAGTAAAACAACAAAACAAATTCTATTGACTTCAGTGCAAGCTTAGCAAGTAATGTAACATACCAACAGAGCATACAAGCTTAGTAAATAAAGCAACACAAATTCTATCGATTTCTGTAGACAAGCCTAATAAGTAATGTAACATCTCAACAGAGCATACAAGACTAGTAAGCAAAACGATAGAAACACAAATTTTATGGATTTGAGTAAAATGTAAAAAAAATAGCCATGTCTAGTGAATAGAATACAGTTATAAAAATAATTGATATGTTTACTGTTTCCTTATAGAAAGTAATTATCCTATTAATATACCTGACATTTATTTGGATTATATATTCAATTTATTTTTATAGGAAAGGCATCCAAATGGAGAAAGAAACACTTTATTGAAATGAGCCAAAAAAAAAGAGGAAAAAAAAAAACTAAGGTACAACAAATGATACAAGGACTATAGAACGAGTTTCACATAAACCCTACTTTGAAATCAGAAGATCTCCTAACCTAACACAGAGCTAAACTCCTACAATAAGTGGTCACCACATAATCGACCATGGTAACAAGCCACACCTTAGTCTTAACCCAGCTTGAAACACCACTGAATTAGCCAAGAGCAATAGAAAATCCTTTTTCTAGACCAACCAAACCAACCAAAGCCTAAAGAGGCCAAAAACCACTCCAACCAAACACTACCATGATCAGCACCCATCCAAGCCCCTAGCCTTGCCGAATAAGCACCATCAAAACCTCACAGTAGCAGTAACCATAACCTCAATAGAGATCCAACCTCTCACAAAAAAACAACAAAACTAAGTAAAAAACTAAAGCTAAAACACAAAGGACTGGTGACGAGACCACTTCCTTCGTTACAAACACAATAGCTACAAGCACAGCAAACAATGATATATTCAATTTGATACATGATTCAAATGTAATATTTGTTATTGCATTCCAATGTCATTTGGTTACAAATAAGTGGAGTGCACGTTTTTGCCTGTTTCACTATTTCACAATTATTCAATTCAAATGCAAATCCTAAGGTAGCGTTTGGTATTGTTTTTGAAATCTGTGATGTTTTCAAATTCTCTGAATTTGAGATCGTTTTGAAAACAATTCTGAGAACGTTTCTGAAATTGTATTTGATTTTATTTTCTGAGTGTATGTTTTGAGAAACAAAAAAGTGAAACTGTGTTTGGTTATATTTTTGAAAACCAATCATTTTATAAGTATTCTATAAAAACATATTTATGTTTGATTTAAAAAAAATTATTATGAATACCAAAAATTAAAAATTAATAAAAATTTTTAATTGAAAAATGAATTAAAAATTAATAACCATAATATTTAAGTAATTACTATATCAATTAAATCTTAATTAACCATAATAATTAAATTAGAGAAATGGGAAAAATGAAATCAGAGAAAACGACTTTTCAATTTTACGTTGGGAGCAAAGGAGATTTTAAATTCGTTTTGAAATCTGTTTTAAATAATAATACAAACCAAACACAATTTCACACCATTTTGAAATCGATTTCCTAGGAAATCGTGAAATCTGTTTTGGAAATAAAACCAAACACACACTAAATTTTCACTTTTGTAAATCCAAACCATATATATTTTTCTATTTTTACATTATTTAAATGTTACCTTTAATAAAATTATCTAAATATACATCTATGTTCAATAAACATATCAAATTTTACATTAAAATGCCACGCGTAGGTGATGATCCAAACAAATGCTTAGTCTAACATTTTCATTTTCGTTTTCATTTTTTTCTTTTTCTTTTTTTTTTTTTTTTTTTTTTTTGTGAGAAAGCATTATTTCTCAAACAATTTTAATTGGCAAACCACCAAATTACAGAGTCTAACGAGGAAACTAGGCAAACGCTTCACAATGGTTATAAATTATACAGATGGCAACCAAACGCTTCACGATTGTTTTGCTGCTCGGAATCAATTTTAAGTAAATGCCTTATGCATTCATCAAAACATGTAAATTATTCCAAAATACAGCTAAAGATTTAGAAAACGTCATTGATGTATGAATTTCAAGTTTAAAAGAATCTGAAATATGAACTTTCTTTTCTTACAATTTGATTTTGCTAAAAAAAAAAAAAAATCACATACCTTGGAATTCCTTTTAGTTAAGAGTCACCAAGAATAGCCTGAAGCTCCTCCTTGAAGTTCCTAGAGCTTATGAGAAAAACAAAATTAATGCCATTGAAGTATGAATTTCAAGTTCAAAGAAGCTGAAATATGGCCTGTCTTTTCTTACAAGTTGATTTTGTGGACAAAAACAAAAATCAATTCACCTTGGAATTCCTACTCGTTCAGAGTCATTGAGAAGAGCTTGAAGAATTTCCTAATTGAAGTTCCTAGAGCTTCCTGAGAGAAGCAAAATTCTGGTTTGTAACGTTAATGGAAGGTTGAGGATGATGAATAAACGCACACTTGCTTTGCCGGTTTTCCGTCTCTATAACAGACTCCCACTTTGTATTTTGTATTTTCTTCCTTTTTCCTTTCGGTTATTCCAATTCTTGCACGCGCGAGTAACAATTAGGGTACGTTTGACACAAATTTTACATTTTAATCATATTCAAACATAATACAATTTTATTTTAAACGTAAAGTTTTATATTCAAATACAATCTTTTTCAACAGTATTATGAAAATAATTATTATTCAAAAGTTTTTTAAAACAATCACATAAACTTTTCAGCTCCACTATTTATCTGTACTTTTATCAATAACATCAACTTTTCAACTCTAAAATATTTTTCATTCAAACACACATTTCATTCAAATACAAAATAAATACTTTTTAACTAAATACAATACTCAAAAAATAAATTATATTCAAACGTAATCAAAATACAATACATTTATCAAACACTCTATACTCACACGAAACAGAATGCAAAGAGAGCCAGACTTAGAAAGAACGTGCCATCTTCAACGGCGAAAACTAAAAAATCCATTGCATGACATCATTTTCCATATATTTATATATATTAATATTATATTTATTATAAAATAATATAAAAAATAATATTATTTTATTTATATCTTAACGCATTATATTATTTTAAATATTATTTTTATTTTGTGCCATAAAATTATAAAAATAAATGTTTAATATTTAAATAAATAAAAATAAAAATATTATTATAATTACATAAAGTAATAATTAATAAAAATTAAAAGTGGAATATGATATTCTTATTGATTATGCTATAGATTTGAATGATCAAAATGATGAGTTCTACTACTTCTCTTCACCGTTTTAATTGATCAGGTTGAGGCATGTGGCGGATTTAATTTGTCATGTGTGCATGTGCATACAATACTGTGTAAAATTTTGTTCGGAAATTAGCATACTCAAAATGGAATTGAATGGAAATTAGCATATAATTGATCAGGTTGAGGATGAGATTTTTTTTTTTTTTTTTTTTTTTTTTTTTTGGGGATGTCCAACTCTTTGAATAAGTAACTAACAATCGCATTGAATGGAAAGCTCGAATCCCCATTTTATATTTAAAAGGAAAGGTTCTTAAGTTTTAAATATAAATTAAGATCTTGAACTCCATTCCCATCCATTAAACTTAGTCATATCGCGTCATTATTATCTTTACTATTTTTATTATGAAAATGGATATATAGGTAGGTTTTATTAACTTATTTATATAAATAGCAAAATTAAAAAAAATAATAGCTAATTAGCAATTGATCACGATTGTATTATTGATTTATCATAATTAGTTATTAAAAGATATGCATTAATATTATTCAATCATTAATTATTATTAACTTATTAATCTTAAAAAAAGACTATTTTTTTAATTTTAAATTTCAGTTATCTATTTAAAAAACTTCTTAAAAAGATCATTTGTCCACATACACTTATTGGTATTATTGTTGTTGTTATTTGTATAGCACTATTGTCTTCTAAATATGCTAACCTTTGACAACTTGTTCCATAAATTTTTAATTTGGGGATTTAAATTTAAAAGATTTGTATAATTAAGATTGTCAATAAAATTTTTATTGGATATGAAATTATCAATATTCAGTAAACAGATTTTTTTTTCATTTAAATTTAAAAATAAGAAATTTAAACTTTATATTATAATAGAGTAAATTATAAAATTACATATAGGACTCAAGTTTTTCATCACTGATTTAACATAGATGTATATATTGTAATAATTTAGAATTTTTAAAAAGGTCAATTGTAAAAATGATTAAAGTAAGGTAAATTATCAAAAT
The DNA here is from genome assembly GCA_035233585.1 of Antiaris toxicaria. Taxonomy (NCBI): domain Eukaryota; kingdom Viridiplantae; phylum Streptophyta; class Magnoliopsida; order Rosales; family Moraceae; genus Antiaris; species Antiaris toxicaria. The sequence continues at coordinate 36,607,411 of CP141157.1, read as the reverse complement.
TCAAACTTACTGTAAAATATCCACTTTGTTTCACCATCTCTAGGGCCGGTTTGGGTAGAGCTTATGTTGTGTGGTCTCCTGTGGTCTTGGCTTGTCTTGTCTATTGTGTTTTCTCTAATGGCGAGCTTCGTTGGAGCGAAGAGGATGCGTCGTTTGCAGGTGGGTCTTGTCGTTCTTCTGGTTCTAGGGCTGACCGCTTCTCTGCTGTTCGGAAGGCGACCGAAGGTGGCCAACACCTCCGGCTCTGCTTCGGCCTTCGTGCAAAACGTCATCGACTCCCATAAAATCGCCTTCTTTTCCAAATCCTACTGTCCGTACGTCTCAATTCTTCTCTCCTCTCTTTACTTTCTGAATTCCCTGAAATTGAAGATCAATTTCGTTTCTTGATTTTGGGCCTGATCCTAATTTTCTTGTTCGTCGGTTGAATTAGGGATTTTGTAATTCATATATATATTTTATGATTTTGATTAAACATGAACTATGATTTGATAAAACATCTTTGTGTTGCAAAAATGGGGATAACTTATTAATTCTCTTTAGAAAGCAAATTTTTGTTGTGAAAGATGCATTTTTTATTAACTTGGAGTCAAATGCTGTGAAGTACATTAATTTAGAAATTGAAGTCATGATTTGGGGACTAATATTGCAATATGATTTGAGCTAAAACTGCAAATAGCTATCAAACAAGAAATGGCTTAAAGTTAACTTTTGTCCAGATTCTAATGGTTAACTTTTGGGTGTGATAGAGTTATTTCTATTTTCTATAAGCCATTTCTATTTTCAAAATGTTTGGCTATAAGCCATTTCTATTTTCTCTTTGTGGGATTGCTCTACTCTGTTTGCATATTCATGTTTGATGTATCTATAATTCATAAGTTGTTTGTTATTTGTTGTCAGGTATTGTTTGCGCGCGAAGCGCATGTTCAGCGAACTACACGAACAACCGTTTGTTGTCGAGCTTGATCTTCGAGGTACGGTTGTTTCCTGAAGCTGCATTTTTTGTTAACATACGACAGATGTTTTGAAATGGCTATGAATCATTCATGCACGTTTACAGATGATGGCTCCCAAATTCAGGCTGTTCTTCTAGATCTGGTAGGCCGACATACTGTTCCGCAAATATTCGTGAATGGCAAGCATATTGGTGGATCGGATGGTTAGCTCTTTGCTCGTGTTTTTGTTTGGGTCTAATGTTTCCAACTTCTTCCCCTTTCCCATTTGAATGGCATGTTTAGTTTGTTCTGTTTGGTGTTGCTTTTGTGGTTCAGATCTCAGAGCTGCCATTTTGAGCGGTCAATTACAGAAACTTCTCAGCACAAGTTGAGGTAACAACTAGTTGTGAGAACATAAAACATCCAAGAAGTTGAATTAGGTCCCAATTTCAGGGTGATACCAGATTTTTGTATCTCAATTATAAAAGAAACCATGTTGATGTACCATTGAATTTGCTCTGGGGATTTTAAGTTCAAGAAGAAAGACTCAAAACTGTGTATATTTATATATACATATATATATATATATGTATGTATATATTATGCAAATGATGAAGGCAGAGCTTCCTGTCTTGCGTTAGCATCACAATTGCTACAGAGAGCAAATGGAAGAAGAAGAGTCTACAGATGTGGGAAGAACTTTCATTGTTAGCCAATGAAAGTTAGCCAATGAAAATGACCGGACTTGCTCAAAATCATTTTAATAAATAAATAAATCCTGGGGCTCTTTCACATCGCAAGCTCGTTAACTCCGCTTCTGGCGTTTGTTCAATTAAAAATAAACAACCACTCAGCATCAATTGCTACTGCATATGTTATTGTTGTAAGTGCATCAGTCATCCTTTCTTCTATACTTGAATGATATAAACCCTTAGAGTTATTGCAAGTTGGTAAGTGGTTTCACAGAAGCGAGAAGGCTGGAGAAAGAAAAAGCCTCAATAACAAATTTGAGTCTCCACGTATCCACGGAATTCAAAAACTTTACATATGGGACAAGATTATGGAGAAGGGTTCATGAAACTGTCTTATTGAAACTAGTACAAAAAATAATAGTGCTCTTATTTTTCCTAAAGAGAAGATATCATCCAGTAACAAAATTCAATAGTTCTAGGTTTCTAATATCACTCTGTTTTTCACGAATTTAACACTAACATGTTCACCTATCTTGCCAAATCACGGCAAATGGTATGACAACAAAAACAACAATGCTACAAATAATTGGTTAAATGTAAAGGCCCAGTGAAGAACTAATGGCCCAGCAGCAACATAAGAAGAAAATGGCCGCTTTTTAAAGCAAATCAGGAAGAATCAACAAATGTCTTTGGTCGCCAATCTCCTTTCTGCGCGCTAAGAATGCCTTCATGGTTTTTGGAGAAGGTTAAACGAACCTCCCAATGCAGCGATTTCAACAAGTTCTCAACTTCCCCGATTGCACGGGAGTCATCACGGATGATCAGTTTACCTCCAGGTCTCATAATCCTATCAACCTCTGCCAGGACTGGACCAAGTTTGCACCTGCAAGATCCAAGGAACCAATTCATCACCAACATGATCTTATGAGCTATATTAAAAATAGACCAGAAACCGTTAATAAATTAGCAATCTGTATGTGAAAATCACTATGGTTAATACCTCTTTTTCAGCTTAGAGAAAAGATGATCCGCATGAAGGAGGTCATATGTTCTGGGATAGGTGCTGAAGGATTCGCACCAGTCATGGTATATTCCAAAAAGACCGCGTTCATAGATTATTGGAAGCGTATCTGGAGAATCCACATTCACTACGTTCAAGACCCAAATTTTAAGGTCCTTCATAGCCGCAGCAAACCTGCATCCATGCAAAAACAGCATTAGCCCTACCAATCCTAGCTTACTGGATATAAAAAAATGAAACAGAAAGATTAAACCACATTACCCGCCATAAACAGCTCTCATGTCCATGACATTCCTGACATTGGACCAATTGATTCCCAATCTGCTCATGTATGAAGTCTTCACAACCCCTTTCCAGTGTTCATAATCAGCCGCAAAATCTTGAGATGCTGGCTTCCCATAGATCCCCATCTGAGAGTCGTTTAACCAGTATGGTGGAGTCTGCAGCCGGCGAGGCCAATTGTCTGGCCATTGGGTCCCTCTCTCCGTGGCAGCAACTGGTACTCGGTGCATGCACGCTTGCAGAGGCACGTACCTAAAAATGCAGTGCACAATCATAATCAACTTCACTTCAATGACGAAGATTGCAAAAAAATGATAAATCAGGAGCTAAATTACCAGGCAGCATTTGCATCATCCTCCTCTTTACACATCGGAGGCTGCTTTTTCTTTCTCTGCTCGTAGCATTCGTTTGAAGTTGGCTTGCGATATATGGCAGCTCCAATAGAATTCAGTTTGTCTTTCTGAATGGTCACAAGCTCCCAACACAATGAAGCGGTCAGTGAGGACATTGCTACACAAGAACATAGGACACAAAATAATCAGCTTAAAGAATCTAGTTGTGTCTCAATAAACAGATTAATAATAATATGATCGTGTAGTCCTGGTTACAAATACCTTTCCAGATTTCTACATCTTCTTCAAGCTTCTGGTACACAGGAGTGGCTGACCATACAAAGTAGCCCCCAGGCCTCAGAACACGGTTCAGCTCCAAAAGAAGCATACCCCCTACAAACCAACCATCAAGGCAACAAAATTAAAGGTGATAAAATCACCTCTATTAGTCACTATTAGAGATGCATCATCACATGTATGCTGGTATAATTACAAGTCTCTCATTGTTATGTAGTAGTTTTGATAAAAACAAATACATGCAGTGATAAATAACTTTTTTTTTTTCAATGATAAGTTTTTGTGTTAACCTTCAGCGTGCCAGGGGACTCTACAACGTGCACAATGGATAAGGTCAAAGACCCGGCTTGGGAATGGCAGCCTCTGAGAACCCATGACAGCAGAGATAGCAGGAATTCCCCTTTCAAGGGCAAACTGAACTTGAGCCTCGTGTTCATCTTTTGGTGCAAACGATATTGTGAGAACGTCCCTCTCAAATAAGTAACCCCCAAAGCTGGCAACCCCACACCCCACGTCCAAAATCACCCGAGTGTGCTTTCCCCATGCTATGCCAGGCACTGACTGTGGTTATACACGTCACACAAACACAACACACTACTGGTTGGTGAATGGTGATGATCATGATCATGAATGATGATGATCATCTGACAACTTCATGCGGTAATAAATGAATAAATACATTACAAACCTGTTGAAGAAAATCGATGTAATGAAGAGCGCCATGGATAAACTGGGTCCCACCACCAGGGAAGGTCAAGAATTCTCCCTCTACTTTTACCCAGTTTTGATGCCCTTTGACCTCCGCCAGCAATGTGTGTGGTACGTTGTGGTACCATATCTACACCACACCAAATAACAACTACTTATTCAAATTTTAAACATATATATAATTTATAATAATAACATTAGTATCCAATTATGCAAATATGAGATAAAATGCTATTAATAACTTATAAGTATGCACAAAAGAAAAAATAATAAAAATAAATTTTTAAGTACCATTGATGAATAACAAATGTACTTATAACATAAACATGTACGTAAACGTAAAAATGTTGCTAAATAACAGCTCTTAATCTAAACATTATACTTCTAATCATCACATTAATAAATTATCAATCAACATTGATAACGTTAATGTATTAAAAGGATCGATTTCATTACTTTTAGTTTCATATCTCGTAAATAAATAGCAATGCTCTTAATCTAACGGTGCAAGCACGATCGTAATATAACATTCACATCACCCATGCAAAGATACGTCATAGATATTAGCTTAGCAACAAATAATAATGGTCTTAATGAAACGGTCCACATGCTATGATCACATCAGATTTTAGTAGATTTGATACCTTGCCTCTGCTTGCGGGCCACTCGATAGACCTCTTGTAGCCCTCGGGAAGTGGGACCAAGCAGGTGGGGCCCTCGTCGGGGCAATGCCGCTCGCGATGCTCGAAGTGGCGAGTGGTGCGGAGCTGCTTTAGCGCCTTCTCGTTGTCCAAGCAAGGGATGTAATCAGGACCGGCCGTCACGTTGCACAGACGCCACGTGTAACCGTAGAGCCCTTCTTGGCCGTCCGATTCGTCCTTCCTCCTCTCCTTCTCGCTCTCCGACTGCGCCTCCTGCGTCGCCCACGACCTCTTCGACTCCTTCGACTCCTTCGGTATCCCCGAGTTCTCCAGCGACTCGCCGCCCGAGTTTACCAACTCAGCCTTGACCTCATTTTTGCCCTCCGCCTCGCTCATATTTACGCTTTTGCCATTCCCTTCTTTCCCGCTATTTTTCTTCTCCTCCTCCACCTGCTGTTGATCTTGATCTTCTTTGCTTTTCTGTTGATCCTGTTCGTTCTGAACCGTGATTTTCGTGTTTTCGTTGACTTCTTGTTGCGAATTCTCGTCTTCTTTTCTTTGTTCCCTGTTCTTCTCTTGATCTTGATCCTGATCCTGATTTTGATCGTGATCTTCTTCCACTTTCTGATCAGAGTTGTCAGAATTATTATCCGTAGTGGTGGTACTCTCGATCTGTTCTTCCTTGGTGGCTTCTTGGTGAACTTCTTGCTTCTGAGGCTCGTCGGATTTGATGGCGTCGTCGGGGAGATCGCCAGGGTTGTCCTCGAACGCCGTCGTGGTGGTAGTCGCGGCGGGTTGGGATATTTCCGATTGGGATTCGCTGGAGGTGCGAGTGGAGGTTTGCGGGAGAGGGAGTGGTGAGGAGGAGTTGTTGGAGTTGCTGAGAATCCACACGCCAACGAAGCAGAGAGCGACGAAGACAGCCATTGTTAGGGCTGAGACGTAAGCAGAGGACGAGGACGACGACCTCTTCGTCGTGCGAGACTTGTTTCCCAATGCCATGTTTAGAGAGAGAGAGATGGGTTTGGTCTGGGCCTGTAGTTGTACGGAAGAGAGAGATGTGGGAATGTGATTAAGAGAGGAAAGGGTAGTGTTTGGAGAGAGACAAGGGTAAGATTGTTCTTAGAGAGAGAAAGAGGAGAGAGATAGAGGGAGAGAATTTCAAGGTAGACTGTCTCAAAGATCCAATGGAGTCGGAGAAGGGAATTTGTTTCGAGAATAAGCGCTGTTTCTGTGAAGAGAAAGAAATTAGAACAGCAAGATTATACGATAAAAAAGCAAAGGTTAAAAACAAAATAAGGAAACAAAATATTTTCCAATGAAAATGATGAGTAATTCTCATAATAATGAATCTAATAATGAATTAATGCCTGATAATCGTATAAAAGAACAACTTTTTCCTTTTTTTTCTTTAAAAAAAAAAAACTTTTTGCATTTATTGTCGTGCGTGCATGCATTACACCACAAATATCAAACTTTTTAACTTTTTTTTTTTTTTGTAGCACTTCGTGTTGATATAATTTTTATTAGGTGTTTGTTGATATATCGTGGTGATATATTAGGTGTTTGTTTAGTATTATATTTGTATTATATTTAAATATAATATAACTTTTATTTAATTATAAAATTTAAAAGTTTTTTATTTAAATATAATATTTTTAACAGTATTTTAAATATATTTATTATTTTAAAAAAAAATTTATTTATATCATATTCCTTTTTTATTTATTTTTATCAATTATATCAACTTTTTAACTCTAAAATATAATTCAAATACTTTTTATCCAAACACACATTGCATTCAAATATAAAACAAATATTTTTCATCCAAATACAAAATGTACTCAATATATTACATTTAAATATAATGTAAACATAATACATTTACGGAACGTTTTATTAATAATAATAATAATAAGTAGTAGTAATAATATTTAGTCATTAAGATCTCTAAGGGTTGTTTGGGGGAGGAGGTTGGAGACATTATTTTTGGGTTGGAAAAAAGTTGTTTTGAAAAATATGCTTGGGGGAAAAAATTGTTTGGGGTGAAAAAATAAAAAAATTTAAAAATATTTTTAGAAAAAAAATATCAATATGGATATTGTTTCTTTCCTCTCGAAATTCTATGTAATTTAAAAAATATGTATCTCATTTGGACTTTTATACACAAAATTAAGAACTTTTAAAGTTTGAAGTTTACTGTAGCATTTTAGAGATATAAATAGTGAAAAGTGGTGAAATTTTGGAAAAAAAAAGTTGATTTTGAAGGTCTTCAAAACTGGAAACAAACGAACCCTAAATATCTAGATACTAGCATGTTGTTTGAAATACAAATTTTTTTTATTTATTTTTTTTACTTTATATTATTAATTATTTTTCATCTTAAAAATATCTATAAATGTAACGTGAATTAATTTAATAATATACTGTTATTGTGAAATTAAAACATCAAGCCGTATTATTTTTGAAAATGACAATGTGAAAAGGTTATAATATTTAATATATATTTAATAAAAATTAAACAAAATCAATACCTAGAATTTTCCCAACATCCAAAAAAAGTTCAATTACACAAAAACGAAGAAGATAATTGAGTCCATTTTTTTAACAGGTTCATTTGAGTTGTTTCAAATTGTAATTTATCGTTAATTTTCAATCAATTTCAAACATTTCTTTTCAAAGTTTTGTTGTTTTTTTAGGCAAAAAAACTTAGAACACATCTGAGATATTATTTCAATGGGACACTTTGCAAAAGAAGAACTCATATTCAAATAAATAAAAATTTGATGAATGCCTCAAAAAAAAAAATTTAAGTAGGGATAGATTTGAAAGAAAAAAGATTATATGAGAAAGTAAATTAAGGAAATATGTTATTAAAAGATGTTAAAAGTATAAGATTTACACGCAAAAATAAGCAAGAAAGAAATTTATCTCAAGAGTAATTATTAAAAATATTAATTATTGGGTCATTTTCAAAAAAAAATCAAAGGATTGTATGGAAAACTATTAATTCACTCGTATATTCTAAAAAAAAAAATCAGTGACAAATAAATTGGGAAAAATAATTTAATAAGTAACATTTTAAAAAATTTTGAAAATAAAATAACTTAAAAGAGCAAAATATTTAAACAAGGACAAAAATTATATTGAAGTAAAAATAATAATAATAATTGGCATTTTTGTATGTAGAAAGGTTATTTTTAATTTTATTTTTAGATATTGCATGTAGAAAATTGAATACACCTAAAATTGCCCAGTGTACTTGGAAAGTGGAAGGGTAAAATCTTTTGTCCTTCTGAGGTTGAAATGCAAAAATATGAATAAACTCAAACGAAAGATTAATAAAATCAAAGAAAAAACAAGCATGCAAGTTGGAACAAAAACTTGTCTTTTACCACCTCATTCTCCTTTCTACGTATATTATAGATATATAAACTAAGTTCTTCTAATTTAATAATAATTTTATATTTGACTCCATAAAAAATACAGATTTCAGATTCCCATCCTAAATTAAAAAAAAATGATCCAAAGAAAAATCATGTTTTTAAATTGATGTCGTTTCTAATTTAATTTTGTCAATTTGGGTTGTTCTCGTTTAAAAAAAATAAATAAATAAGCATCGTTTCTCAAATAATGTTCTTTTAAAAGCAGTCGTTTTATGTTGTTGAGGTTTATTGTCATTGCTTATGTACTGTTGTTTTCAATTGGATGTCGTTTTTCCGTTTAAGAACAGTTTTTTTTTTTAATTGTATAATTATGTAATGTTATCTTCAAGTCCACGTTTTTTTCGTTTTCTAGTTCATTGCCCTTTATTCATTATTTGTAAATATTGTCGTTTCTTGTGTAGTGCCGTTCTAAAGTCGATGTTGTTTTACATATGCAAGTCATTTTTTTAACTGTTGTCGTATCTTATTTAATATCTTTTATGGGATAACATTTTCGTGTTTTGAAATTGATGTTCGTTGCATAATGTCGATTTCAAACTGATGCCGTTTTTGAGTTTATTTGTTTACTCATTATCAAATTGTTGACGTGTCTTACTTTTTTCATTTGCCAATTCATCACAAAAGTTTAAGTTATTAACAAAAGTTTAAGTTATTAACAAGTGAGTAAAAAATAATTTTATATTCTAACATATTTAACCAGATTTAATTCATAATGTCTTCTCATCTATGTCTTTATTCTTTTTTTTTAAATAATATTATGATATATCGTATACGTAACTAATATGATTTTTTTAATTATTATAATATAATATTATAATTAAAAACACATTTTTAATGAACATGTCATCATATTATAAAAGGATATGAATATAATAGAAATAGAAAGATACACGAGTTGAATTCTTGTGGTTTTTAAATTGATGTGATTTTTCAAGTAATGGCATTTCACATTTTCTACAAGTTTTTTGATTTATATTTTTTTGAATTCAGATGACAAGATTCAAATATTATGCTATATAGTAAAAGGAGGTGTGAAATATAGCCATATATTTATTTTTATTATTTAATGATGTTTTCCGAGTTTGATTGTTTTGTTTTTCTTTTTAGTTTTTCTTTTTTTTTTTTTTAATATTTATTCTTTCGTACGAAATGGCTCTGTGAAATCGGTGTCATTTCTAAAAAATTGTTTCTAATTGCGTGCGTATTTATGTAAGCAATGTCGTTTATCAATGACATTGTCGTTTTTCTCACTTTTGGTCCCTTTTTTTTTTTTTTTTTGGAAAATTGCACATCATAGGCCATTTTGTTCTTTCATTTATGATAAATAGGATAATTTAAAACCATTGAAAATTAATAGTATAATTAAGTTTTTGTCCCCATTTTACCTCTAGATACATCTCCCTCTTCCATACATCTCTCTTTTCTGCATCAATTTTTTCTCTCCTTAGTTCTCTATCAGTACCATTGAAATCTCATTGCCACAGAAGTCACGTCACCCTCAAAGTTGTGTAGATGTTGGAGTTGCAGCAAGATCGCGACATCTCAAAGGCCAAATCACAGGTTCACTCTTAATCGATCGTGGCCACAAGATCTCGAGCCCTACGACGTCATCTTTTAAGATGAAGGTTTGTCATCAATAGCAACTTCGCGAGGGCCAGATCGCTTACGATAATGAGATCTCCTACAGCATCATCTTCTCAAGGGACAATTCCCTTTGCTAGTCTTGATTGCAATTGTCATTGTAATTTCGTGGCAATCTGATCATTGGCTAACATCTATCTTTGTCATCATTTTTGTTCCTCTCCCGACTCTAGTGCTCCTAAGAGAACAGGTGCTGTCACCATCACCAGCCATGGAATGAGTAACATAGAGACTAATCAATTCGAGGCTAGGGTTAGGGTTTATCTAATTTGGGATTTTGTTTTTTACAAAATCAGTAGATCATAAATCAAATTAATGATTAATACGATAAATCAAAGATTTACATACAAAAAGTATTTTTGGAATTTCATATTGTGATAAATCATAATTTACCAAAAAATATTATATTTACTTAAAGTTTAAAACTTTTATGCTATTTATGTTACTTAAATTGGATTTTGACATATTTTTCCTCCTTCTCTCTCTTTTTTTTTTTTTTGGCCCAAATTGTGGAGAAACATCTGATACTTTAACATTTGAGCTGATTTTTTTTTTAGAGATATATATGAAAGTATCAAAAACTACAATCAATGATGAGAAAAATAATTAAATCAATATGTTTATTTTCTATACATTCAAAAAGCAAGTTAAGCTAAATCATGAGCCGTTATGATGCAATTAAATACATGATGACTAACCAAAGAGTTTGAAGTAAGAATTAATACAAAGTAATCCATATTAATCACAACAAAGATATATCATCCATTGTCATACTTAAAAAGATATAAACTAATTGGTATAAATATAAATATATATATATGAAAGAGTTTTCATTGGTTACTCATTTTTTTTAACTATTTATGATTATAGATAAAATCATAAAAATTTATGCATTTATTAATCAGATTTGATAATGTGATATCTTGAAAAACTTGCTATTGCACGTTATACAACCTACTAATCTTTTAAAACTAAATAATTTTTTTTGTATATTTTAAATATGAGATATTAATATATGGAATGTATATAAGAGAATGGAATGGAATGTGATCATTTTTTTTTTATCGGTCCATGAAAAAAGCAATTGGTGAGGACGCTTTCCTTAAGAAGGATTTAGAAGAAGAGATATACCCTTGTGGATGTTCTTGAGGCATTGTGACAATGGCTTAGCTCCTTTACGTTACACTGAGATGAATGAACACTACAAGACTACAATGACAGAGCCATTGTTAAATCAAACTACCATGCCTATCGTGGAGGAACAAGTTGTTTCGATTTTTACAAGGGAAAATTTTAACCAAGTCAAGCATGAGATTATAAATGCTGACCAATATGTTGTTAATGCACAACCAACATGTACAATATCATGGTTGACTTGGTTAAAAATTTCTCTTGTAAAAATTGAAGCATCTTGTTTTACAAATCATGTGCAACTCTCGCCAAGTGTTGGGAATTTTTTTTTCTTTTTCTTTTTAAACGGTTGTTTGTTACTTTTATTTTTCATTCCTCTTTCCATTTTGATTTCAATTTTATCTTTATCTTCTTGTTTTTTTTATTTATTTTATGTAGTGACTTCTTCCTTTATCTTTTATTTTATAAAGAGAACTTCTATTAAACAATCCAAATAAATTAATAACATATCCAACAAAACAAAAGGCATCTGAAAAGAAGAAAGCCTTAAATAAAAAAGAAAAAAATTCCATATAACAGATCATAATGATTATTGGAATCATAATTAGTATGGCTTTGCATTAGAGTATTATCTACTTACTGAATATTAGAATCGTAATTAATCATTTTTTAAGAAATAGAAAAGAGTTGGTCTATTTTTTTAAAATATATTGACGTAAAATAATTAAAAATTCATCACACTAATGCCATATTCTCTTAAATGAGCACCAGAGTATCAAATGGATTTATTAGGTATAAATAACCTTAACTAGGTCAAATCCAACTTTTCTTGCTCAAAGAGTTCTATTTCTCTTGAAATTCTATCTATTCCGAATCTTTGACAACGATCTTTTTTTTTTTTTTAGCTGTGTTACAATAAAAATGATTTTTTTCCAACAATTAGCAAGTAGCCTATCCAAACAATATATTATTCGAACTCCAAATTCATACGGCCAGTAAAATGAGCAATTCCTTTAGAAAATAAGGGAATAAAAAAAAGAAAGAATAAAAAAAAAAAGAGTGGATTCAACCAAAAAAAAATCTACAGATGAGGTGGACATAAAATTGGTGGACATAAAATTGTTGGACATAAGATATTTTTGAAATCAATAATTGAAAAAAATGAATAGAATGCCGATTACTAAAGAATTGGAAATAAACAAAATCAAGAATACAAATGAAATCAGGAACAAGATTTCAAAACTAAAAATAGATCTTTTATATATATTATTTCAAAAAATACTTAAAAAATCCATGTGACAAGCTAATAACAAGTTACCTATTCAAAATAGTATTTAATGAGTTCTCTAAGTTTCATATTTATTAATTGCCATTGAATTATTGACTCAATTACTTAATTACAATCATCCAATTAAAATTATGCAGTTAAAACAAAAGTAATCATTTATAAGTAAATATTAAAGTAAGAATTAAAACAACATTCATATATGAAAATTAATTAGAAAAAAGTAAATTCAAGTTTAGGACATCTTTTAACCAAAAGCTTCTTGATTGCCTCTCCTTGGTTAATATAGACAACCTAGGAGGAATGAGATAATTGGAGGGAAAGTGAAATAGAATAGCAGTGCGTTCTTCCTTTCACACTCCAACCCAATGCTCTTTTTTGACTGAGATAAATTACTTTTGAAACTCTTGTGAAAAAAAACTAACGATAAAAGACTTTTGAAACTCTTGTAAAAAAGAGTAAAAATAAAATACTTGTAATTCTCTTATAAAAGAAAGCATACGATGATAGGGCAAAAAAATGATATGAGTGATCTTCAACTTTGACGAAGAATATGTACCAATAAATCTGGAAGGGAAAAATAATGCGATTCTTCATTCTAACCTTTTTTTTTTTTAATTTTTATTTGAATTGACTTTTACTATTCTTAAAAGAACTCTTCAATTAATGTCACGTTTTCCCTTATAATAAAGTTCTTTAAACATATATATAAATATATATATGGCCTAAGGATTTTGTTCTCTAATCATCTATCAGAGTTGTTTGGAGATCATCGATATCAAATTCATTGTCAGGGTTTCATAGCAGTGTCGGAGGCCCGGATTAATTTTCCAACCAATATAGATTGGACATCTCCCTTGATCTCTCTACCTCCAATCAAACACATTCTAAGGTTTTTGTACTTTAGGAGGCGTTTGGTAAACGCATTACATTTTAATTGCGTTTAAATATAATTCTTTTTTGAGTGTTATATTTGATTGAAAAGTATTTGTCTTGTATTTGAATAAAATGTGTGTTTGGATGAAAAGTATTTTAGAGCAAAGTTGATATAATTGGTAAAAGTAGAAATAAATAGTTAGGATTGAAAAGTTGATGTGATTGTTTTAAAAAACTTTTGAATAGTAATTGTTTTCATAACATTGTTGAAAATGATTATATTTGAATGTAAAACTTTACGTTTGGTATAAAATTGGTTTTCGTAACATCAAAAAATATTTACCAAACGTTCTCTTATATTATATGCATTGAATGGAATTCATTTTAAATGGTTTACTTTTTTTAGTCATTTTTAATAAGTTAATCTATTTGTCACAAAGTAAATTATAAATTTAATTTTTAATTGATTGATAAGATTTACGCAATACATACTCATTTTTAAAATAATTTTCAATTATTATAACAATTGTAATCCTATCCTACTAAAAAAATAAATAAAGCACTAGGCTTTACTCAATAAGTACTTAATTTACTAAACAAATCAATAAATTCAATTGATTTACAATATAAATAATGATTTTATTGATATTTTCTTCAATTTATGACTTCGATCATCCACTGCAATCCCCATTTTATTAATCTTTATGTTTTGACCATATTGCAGTAAATCTTGATGTTGTTGTTGTTATGAATATAGACGTTTTTAACAGCACTTCCATTCCCTGTCATTTATTTAGGTTTCGTGGTTTTCAGACTTTTCATTGAACGAATACGATCATTATGGATTTCACGTTGATGTCTCTTTCTTTTTCTTTTTAAGTATTGTTTGCTTCAAGGCTGATGATGATTGTTGTCCTTTCGTTGTATAGTTTTTTGGTTCATGTCGTTTATTCAGGTTATAATTACTCATATGATCCGTCCTTTAAGGAGCTTTTCATCCTTTTTTTTTTTTGTTTTGTTGGAGGCAGTTTTCTCAGTCTTCGTTGTTTATTGACTTTGTCTACGTTTGCAAGTTATTTTTCGTTTTTGTTAGTTATTTTGTTGTCTTATATCATTGTTCTGCTGATCATGTCGTTCGTTTATTATTTTGTCGTTTTTAGTGCCGGTGCTTTTTCTAAATGTTTTTGTCGTTTTAATGCATGTCGAGTTGAGTTCACCGTCGTTCTTATGTTGTGTTATTTCTCCATTTCATGTCGTTAATTACCAAGTTCGTTTTGTTTTTCCATGCTGTGTCGTTTAATTCATGTCGATGTTCATAAAATTAACGTGTCATGAGTTGGTTCTTTTGCCGTTTTTGTGTGGTTTATTGATTTTATAGTTGTTTCATCTGTAATGTTGAGGTTATTGTCCATTTTAATTTATGTCGCTCCCTTTGTAATGTCCTTTATTACGTTGGTTAATCTAGTATTTATGCAGTGTCGTTTTTTAAGTTATAAAGCTCATTGTCAATCTTTATGATTCAGCGTTTAAGAAGGTTATTGTCTATTTTTTAAGGGGTGTATAGAGGAGTTTTAAAGATGTATTTTTAGACACAATGGTTTTGAATATCAGATATAATTTTAAAGATTGTGTTTGCAGTAAATAGTTTAGAAAAAAAAGTTATTATAGAAATAAGTATATAAAAATTTTAAAATATCTGATAAAAAATTAATACCTAAGAATACATATATATACTGTTGGATATTTAAAAAAATATAAGAGGTAAACATATTTTGAATTGAAAATATCAAAACCATACCTACAAAACCATGCCCCAAACGGGCCTTGTTATGTTGGTTTTCCCATTATCTCGTTTATGATTTTTTTTTTAATCGTTTTCAGAACGAAGTTCTTTTTCAGGCGATGTCTTCTATCTAGTTGTTGTCGTTTTTATGTTAGTGTTTTTCAGTCTATATCGTTTGTTGTACTCACTGTCATTTCTATGTAAATGTCCATGGGATTTATTACATGTAATTTGTGGTTCTTTAGAATCATTTCCTATATTGTTTTTTTTTTTTAATTTAACTTGTGGATTGGTCTCAGGAATTAGGGGTTCCACAATATCCTCAAGAAGGAGAATAGAGGGAGTGGACAGACGATTATAATATTAAAACATTACATATATATTTCAATTAGATTAGTACCTATTAGCATTCCTCTCCTATGCTTAAGCCCTTAGTCCAATGTTATTACTAAAAAGAAAAAAAAATGTGCCTGGAAAAGAAAGAACCACCCTCAAGGGTTAAAAAATAAAAAAAGTTAAATAAAGAACTGCCATATGAGCACAAGATAGACAAAAATTAACGTTATAAGGAATAATCAAAACTATGCTTTTAAAAATCGATTACTACCATAAATCTCATTAGAAATCTTGTTAGTAAAATCCATTAAAAAAATCCAATGGAAAAACTTCTTAAGGAAACAATAGAGAAGATGCAACAAATCAGTATTGATTACAAGTGAGATCTCGCTGAGAAGAAAAGTAACAACAAGTGTACAAAACTAGATGATTAATAACGACATCAACTATCTTGTCGTTTTATTGAGAAAAGCCGAAAGCCCAAAAAGTTGATCAGGATTTTCTTGACCGAATCGAGATAGACCCGCTAGTAAGGGCCCAAAGAAGATTTTCTTGGGCAGATTGGACCTTCTGAAAATGGGGCCAGACATGCTCAAACCAGAAAGACCCTTTGAATGTCCCACAAATCATAGTGCATCTCAAAATTCATCTTTTGGCAATCTTTTCTTTGGATTTTTTTTTTTCTGTTACAAACCTTTATTTAACGTACATTGCTAAGCTGGCTCAGCTTGATGAAGGCATAGCCTCTCCTTCACTCAAACTCATGTATATATATGTGTGTGTGTGTGTGTGTATATATATATATAGAGAGAGAGAGAGATGGTGGGTCTTATGTAGCAAAACATGCTTTAGAAATACTTTTTTGCCTTTTTCCCACTTTCAACAAACATGAAATGTGGTACACACATGCTTATTAAGTACTGCACGTAATGCAGTTTCATATTACAAACAAGCACAAAATAACATGGCCTGGTCGTAACGTGCACATATATAGAATCTTCCAATTTAATGGTCAAAAGATGAAAAGATAAGGGTGGATCACTCTTTTGATCATGCCAAAAACTAACTAAATAAACCCCGATTAGTATATGCCATTCATTTGCACTTTTCCCGTTAAACATGATTAATTATGATATTATAAATATATGTGCATAAAAACATATGTATATACATGGTGTTCTCAAATTGACTAGTCAGAGCGTATTCAAAGGGAAAGGTGGAAACAAACAAAGGTAAAATTGCAAAATAGTGCACTAACATAAGAAACTTTATTGACCTCAAATTTATCCTTCCTTACCATATGCAGATAAAAATTGGGATGATAAAAATAAATTAAAATAAAGAAAATCATATATATATATATATATAAAAACTAAGTTATCTGGTAGTCGTATGATCCAACGATACAACCTGTAAAAGAGAATAACATAACTGAAAGAAAGTAACATAACTCATGTGAGAGAGAGTGTGTCCAGCAATGTCGAAAAACTTTACACTCGTATACATATGAAGTGTATATATTTTTTCTCCCATGATTTTTATCCATTGTAAATCTAACAAAAGGGTTTGAGCCACACCTTAGTATTTCGTGGAGGGAGGTGGGTTTTGGTCCCTTTAACTTTAGGGTGACATTGATCTCTCTCTCGCTCTCTCTATTCTCTCTCTCGTTGTACCAAAAATGAGAAAAAACAAAAGAACTAACAAAGGGCAATAAACACATTTTGGTACCGCTGACACCTTTATTAGGCAAATATGCTTGTGTTATTAAATACTCATTTAAGGCTGTCTAGAGGGACCTGTAGAGAGAGAAGCAGGCCTGTCCTTGATAGAAAGACTCGTGATCCTCTTCAGGAAAAAGTTAAACATAGTGACAGGTAACAACCACGCCCCCAATAATAAGCCCAAAAGGATAAATTTTAAAAATAATAATAATGTCTAGTACCCCCCAACATGTACATTTTCCCCACTACTGTCTATTACAACCCCCCCAGACTTGCATATTTCACATGATGACACTACGTTTTCGCTTTTAATGGCCTAAGATCTTTGGCTTCCATATCATATATTTAGCAATTTTCTTTATCTTTTCACACACACACATATTCATATTTATGTACACATGTTAATTAGTTCAAGATGAACTAGTTTTCTTAACTAGTGCAAATATTTAACATTAGTTAAACTTTATGCACGCTCAAGTTTGGAAGTTTGAGTTTGAGGGTCTAAATGATTTATGAGTTGAATTCGAAATGGAATAAAATTTTAAGTTAAAATTGGTTAACTTAGTTATAATTTTTTTTGACTTTTTAAAAAAAGACAAAACTGGAACCAAAATTTTAAGTCCGAGTCAATGAAACATACAGGGTCTGAGTATATAAGAAACTAGCACCCATTTTCACTAATTAATGATTATAATTCTTCTTAATAACCATGTTGAGTCTAGCTCAATATGGGAGAAGATAGTGGATTTGGGTAAGAGTTCCTAAACTCGAAAACCTAATAGTATTTTTGTTTTTAATTTTTTTTATAATAAATGAGAATTATATACCTTAAATTATAAAAAAAAAATGCAAACTCTTTTTAAAATCCTCTATCCTAATTTTATACTAATCTTGTTCCCTACGTTTGCATTTTTTTCCTCATTAAGAATTGGGTCTCTAAAAATCAGCCTTGAATTTCTCGTTCTGGCCTTGAAGTACTATCCATATACCGACTTTATCTTTTAATGCAACATTGATTTGTTAGTCACTAGAGCAAACAATTGGAATCCAACTTTACTTCTAGTGCTCATTTTACTTTCTTAGTCGACCTTGACACCCTTAAAGAGAGAGAGAGAAAGGACGTTTATGAATGAACGGGTTAAAGAATTTAGACCACCCATTTAAGTGTATGATGAAATAAAATAATGAAGAAGAGAACTATTTGAAAGAAGAAAAAGGGGTCTCATATATATAGTTTGCATAATTATGAGCATGTGGATTAACTAAAATAATCAAAAGGGCGTGGGATGTCAAAAGTGTGATGTTGCCAAGTTACTATTTTGGGCGGTGCATCACTTTCACCATGCACTGAGACCAGGGTATATTGGATGGTATTTATGCTTTGCTTGTCCAATCGAGGCAAACTTCAAAATGATGAAAAAAAAAATGAAATTTAAAAGGGAAACTTGTTCCACATTGTTTCCTCACCAACAGCATCTTAGATGTTCTCTTGCAAACTCTCTCTCTCTCTCTCTCTCTTTTTAAATATATTTATATATATTTTTTACTTAATCATGGGGAACTAACGCCGAAAACTTTGTTCATAATTATTAAAGGTAAGCTTCGAATAATAGTCCTTAAGAGTAGGCTCATGAATTGGCAAGTGGGATGTTTCGAGGAAATATCAACCATAAACAAAGTTAATAAGATCATAATCATCATCTTACATATTTCTAGCAAATTTTTTTGACACATTTGGAACCATAATAGTTAATTTTGATGAGTACCCATTAAAAGGAATTCTAATCTCTCTGTTTGCATATGGTTCAGCAAAGCTAGTCGTCTTCTTTTTGTATCCCTTTCTGTCCATATTCAGGTATTTTCGACACGATTTTGTGTTTAATTAATTAGCAAATCTCTTTGATTAGTCTTTTCACATTAGTGTGCACATATATATATATATATAGACACACACACACACATGACAATGTTGTCTATTGTGTCCGGAAACGTGTACTTGTATCGTGTAACATTTTCGTGACCAAATTCAGACACGATTGTTTTCATTTCAAAATTTGAGCGCAATTTTCGTCTCCGAAAATGTGTACTTTTTTTTTTCGTGATGTTTTCATATCAAAATTTAAGCACGATTTTTGTTCTTTATATATATACACACACACACACACACACACATATATATATATATATATTAACTTAAAAGTGAAAGTGATTTTGCACCCTTTCTTAAGGTTAAATGTGGAACTACCAGACTATGCATTCATGCATTTGAAAGTTTTATTTGTATGCACCCATTCTTTAATAAGGTTTGAGGGACTTCAAATCCATTATGTTATATCATACGGTCAAGCATTAATTATGAAGGTACTAAAAGATTTGCATATATATATATATATATTGAGGATAATCTTACTTCTCGTGGTGTCATATGAATCATATGATTTGGTAATCGGAGATTACGGATTTTCTCTCCTCCTTGATTAGGAGATACATGCTTCCTTTTCCTTATTATCAGTTCTAATGGGAGGGGCTTTTGGATGCTTATTGTTTCTGATATTGGGGTTAAAAATATGTATATATAGGCACTCGTTTTCCCTTTTTTAGTATTTCTCGTTGTATTTTATAAGAGATTGGTTATCAAAGACATTTCGGCCATTTCTTGTGACTTTAATTTCCGCTTGTTTTGGACACCGTCAGTTAATGGGCATTTTATTCTATATATCCTGGTAGTTGCCCTTATAGGTGGAGCATGTTTAGTTATTTTATTTTATTTTATTTTGAACGTCTATATAAGTTATATTTTCCATCTAATAAAATGAGGATGCTGGTGAGTGCCAGCCTAACTAGATTTATGTACTAATTTTTTATTTGTTTCCTTTCACTATTCATATTTAAAAAAACACAAAAGAAAAAGAAGTGAATAACAGGTTTTAGTAAATAATTAAAATAAATAGTAAGTTCTTGATTAAACGATAATAAGCAAAAAAATTTACTAAATAAGCAGTCTAATTGATCTATACACCTAGTAAATTTACTTTGAATATTTCAAAATCTTGCTATTTGTATTAATTATTTAAATTGTCATTTACTATAATTTCTGATGAAGGAATGATAAGTCCACGGAGTTCACTTAAATCCAAAAGCTTTCGTTTTCTGAAAATATTGGGAGAATTAATTGGGTGTATCTAAGATAAGGGGATGATTTGAAGGGGTTATAGTACGATTTGACTTCATACTTTGTATGCACATCATTCATGCCAAGCCAAGTTATTCTCAAGGCGCACATAGATATAGGGGAGGATTGAATCGGAAGGTAGTAAAGGATTATGATAGTAAAAATTTAAAATAAGGTTAAACAAAATAAAAAATATTATAATAATTTATAAGAGATAGATTGAAATCTATTTTATATAAACACAAACTTATAAGCTAAGCATGGTTGATTCGTGATAATATATATATATGTAAATATGTAAATCAGCTGGTCCTCACTGAAATAATTAGCCAAAAGAAAAGGCTTTATTACGCCCTTGATATTGGTACGTTCTTGTCCACATCACTATAATTAGTCCATTATATTTTGGTTTTAGCTGATCAGTTTCTTTTAGGTGCGAAGAAGGGCAAGTCAATGAACCTAAAGGAGAAATAATTTAGGCTTGATTTTCTAGTGTGGGGGACATATGGGCATTATAACTAACACTGATGAGCTAGCTAGGTATCACATGTAAAAAGTGAAATCTATATATATACATATATTCAAAGTACCCACAATATAGCTTCACCATCATATATATATATATATATGTTAACACCATGATCAATATATAAAACTTTTTGTGAGATCACATCTTTTTTCATCATGGTGAAAGAGAAATGTTTGAATATCGTCCAAAGGGTCAATACTATTATGTTAGTTTCATGCGTTACTATATCTTTGATGATTAACTAAATTGCATCAACGTTAATTATCATATGATCGTGTGTATTGAGTCTTAATTGAATTAGAGCTTAAATAGTATATGAGTCGGGTTCAGAATAAAATAAAATTTTTGAGTTTAAATTATTTAATTTAATTATAATTTTTGTTAATTTTTAGAAGAAAAAAAACTGAAACAAAAAATTTGAATTCGAGATCGCAAGTCATTCAAGGTCTAATTAATATATGATAAATATAAATGGACACAAATTTCCTATTCAATATTTTGGAGTCCCACTCAAGAAGTTTCTAATTAATCAAGAATGTTATGCCACGTTCAATAACGTATTAATATGATTTATTAAACACTAAATAAGATATCGAATAATTGAACAGGTGTTATAATAATTAGTAGTTCCTTTATAGTATGGTCCTCAAAATTGAATTATATATATTAGATTACGTTCAATGTAAGAACAATAAATTAACAAAATATAGAGAATAATGATGCAATTAATTCCAGTAATGCTGCAAGTTATCGGTCAAGGACTCTTGCCTAATATCATATAGATATTATATGTGATACCATTCAATACTTTTTTTTTTTTTTTGACTGGTCGTTTGGTCCTCCTCAAACAAATAACTCTAAAAAGTAGGCAGAAACCTTTTTAATTTTTAGGTACTTTCCTGCCCACAAATAACTGATGTATTGTCGCTCTTGTCGACTGTGCGATTGAGAGACGGGGAACACATAAATATTATTGATTGGGCAAGTCAATGATTTTGTTATATATTTCATGGTCAAGGGACTACATATTTTATATATACATAGAGCTGCAAAATTTAATAATTAACGGTCGATTAGGCAGTTTGGGTCCGCCATTTTAATTTAAGGAAGCACGACCGTGCTGCTAAAAGGATTTTATAGTTGTGATCCTGCTATGGTAGGGTACGTCTTATTTAAGTTGTCTGATTAAATTTTGTCGATTGGATTTATAAATGCGAGCATCTTTATATTATATAATAATTTTTTTAAAGATGGACATTCTTCAATCCAACCATAAATTTTAATTTAATAACTAAGTAAACTTATTTTACCAATAGGTAAAAATAAGATGCTCTACTGTAAAAGACCGTTGCGTCTTCATAAACAGAAGGGAAAAAAGGTTATATTAATCTGCCTTTATTTGTTAAATACGTGTAAAGAAATAAATCTATAGTTCAATAAGCCAATCAAAAACCAAGAAGAACAAAAAAAAAAAAAAAAAAAAGTTAACGCAAGCATAGCTCGGCACTTGCAAGATATATATATATATGTAAACCATCTCTATTGACAAATAACTTAAATTTTCTAGAATAAAACTAACTGCATACATATATATACAAAACAATATATATTAGATCTCAATAGGCATAGGCACAAATTGCCACATATACATGATCAATCCAATGGTAGACCATCTAATCGGTTCATTATGAGCAAATTAGGCACGATACGAGACTCTCCAAACTTGTGGTCCAATGTGGGCTTTGAATTTTATTGGTGTGTGAGGCTGGAAAATTTCACAAAGCCGACAAAAGGACGACTTATTACAACTATGATTATTTCTGTCATTAATTTTGTAGTTGCTATATAGAGCTAACATCTTACACCTAGCTATATGCTATATAGTCATCGCGGTATTAAATTTATAGGAACTTACTTTAAGCAATTGGCATCGCCAACATAACTAAATGCGTGTGTATGTGTATTTCTATATATATGTGTGTGTGTATACGTATATGTTTGCGTGTGTGTGTGTGTGTGTAAATTTCACTCAAGAATATTACCCCATGCAAAATAGAAAAAAGAGAGAAAAGGAGATTGGGGTTTTATATTATTGTAATGGCAAACAAATCATAATTTCATGCATTAATCTATCAACGCTCTAAATTAAATTACAACCATTGAACTAGTAATTATAGAGTTCTAAACGAACAAAAAGATAAACTAAACTTAACTCTAAATATTCAAAATAAATATTTTGAAATTAAATATACAGGTAAACATATATCATAACAACTAACTATACAATTTTAAATCCAATTTTTTATATATATTTCAT
Source organism: Antiaris toxicaria (assembly GCA_035233585.1). Classification (NCBI taxonomy): domain Eukaryota; kingdom Viridiplantae; phylum Streptophyta; class Magnoliopsida; order Rosales; family Moraceae; genus Antiaris; species Antiaris toxicaria. The sequence continues at coordinate 36,584,269 of CP141157.1, read as the reverse complement.
CAATAAATCATATGATTGTAACAAGTACTGTATAAATAGAATAGATATATATATGTATGTATAAATATATGGTTCTGGCGTTATGCGTATATTTATATATTTCTCTCTGACTAGTGTAGTATTATTAATCGAAGAAAGAAAAAGCTAAGTAACTTTTTTAGGGACGTGATAAACACATGGGTTGGTGTGCTTAGAAAACTGAACATCGTCACAAATGGGGGAAACAAAGTCATGAGTTTGTTGCCTAGATTCATTGCAGCAATAATACTAATATTTGCCTAGCTTGATGTGCACAGATATACATAAATATAAACATATATATATAGTTAGTAATTTTGTAATAAATTCATCGAATAAGATGCAGAAGAAGCAGAAGAAGTGGTGCAATATAGCTGACCCATATTCTGCATGGTGCAGATAATATTGATTCCACCAAGTACAAATAGGAAATATAATGCACAAAATAGGAATTAGTTATGGCGGGCATACTACAAGGTTGAACTATAAGTTAAAGCAAGACTAGATCTCAAGTAGTTACGGGTTACCTATACTTCTACATCTGGTCAAGAATGAAATATGGATATCGAACGAAGTTAGTTTTCTATAGTTCATGATAGGTTAATTTTTAGGGTTTAGTTATATTTAATTAATGTTTAGTTTGACTTCATGTTGTTGTTATATTTATCAATCTCATAATTAATGAGAGAATGTGAAAGCTAACTAATCACTGTAATATTCTTAACTTCCACAATAGGGCATTAATCTATCTTCAATTAATTATTATGATAATTACTTTCTCTTTCTTTCTTTCTTTTTTCTTTTTCATTAATTAAATTAAGGCACAAGATGTCATTAGGGCCTAATAATTTAATCCTATTGCCGTCCCTTCGATTTTTTTTTTCCTTGGTCTTTGACTCATTTTATATGTAGCCAGCCATTTGGAAAACAGACATGGCCAATTTAGTACTTTCTCATATCATTACATATCACGTTATAAAATTATAAAAAGACAAAATTTGATCGTCTATATTGATAATACGACCAATCTTAATCATAGAGTGACCCAACTCAACTTTTTTTTTTTTTTGGCAGTACTTCCAACTTAACTTTAGACACTTGGAATCTAGGCATTCTCTAATTACATAAATAATCTTGAAAATCCACATGGGCGACATTGATCATAGTTAGTTTGTCCCTTGGTATGCAATAGTAATAATTAAAAAAAAGAACTTATTTTCATATACTTTATTAACACTCTTTTTTAAATTAAAATCTAATCAGGTTTATAAATATTTCGATCTAATATTTATAAATATGATACACTTGTTAAATGAGTTTTGGATAAAACTCATTCTTATAAACTAGCTCAAAATGAGATCTTTGCTCCTTTATATTATGCAAATAGGTCATGATCCAAATTTATCAAAGCATGTAAAAATTTGGTTTTGATCAAACCATATTAAATAGGCCTTGGTATACCTATCTCCAAAAATTAATTTAAACAAAGATGATACTCAATTCTTTTAGAAATATTATACCAAAATAACTTGATACGAAACAAAACACTATCGGTAAAACTACCTTATCGTGGAATCTTTATTCAAAATGCACGTGGTTTCCTTGATATGTCTCCAAACAATGTATATCAAAACCTAACCAACTGTTCAGGAGTCAAACCTCAAATCCCTTGCCACATAAACTAGATCCCCCTCTTAAGCCAAAAAACAAACGAGCCATATCTATACGGACAAACATATATATATATCTATATATATATTAGTTTCTTTGACAGCTGCTCAAATTAATACAAATGGGCCCAGGTGAGAAATCCCTTCACACAATTGGAAATACTTTTCAACCGAAGAGCAAGTTAAAGGAGGGTCCCAGAACCACAGTGCATGTGACCTAACAAGTAAGTGCAAAGGGTGTTTCATTATTTCATTTATTTTTTTTTAATTTTTTTTTTTTTGGTTCACTTGCAGAGTTAAAGATTTCGTTATCATGCAGAATCCAGAAACAAAAAAATACATGCTGCTCAGGAACGAATAGAAAGGAATGTTTAAAAATAAAAATAAAATTTTTTTTGAGTTTGGCTAAGATGGGACTGAGAGACTGAGAAGTGAGGCAACAAAATCTTTTGCGCATATTTTTGACTTCCCTTACACATCACATGCCTGTTCCAATCAACCCCCAAGATTTATTGCCTTGACAGTGACTTCCCCACCTTTTTTCACCGAAATTTTCCTCTCCCACTCACATTACTCTCCTTCCATCATGCTTATATACGGAAAACAAATATACATGTACACTTTTTTTGGTAAATAAAACATACATGTATATATATAGTTACATATACATATAACAAGTATCCATGAATGAAGTGTACAAGTCTAGTTATACAAGAGTTTCATCACTAGTTATATACAGAACACTCGTTTGATCTAGCAAATGAATATATAATTATAAATATTGAAGTTATAATTATTACGACGATGGCATTTCACGTTACAAAGTACAATTCCCTTCAGCAGAATTTCTCTCCTCTTTGTTATATGTTGAGCTTTGCCAAAAATGGAAGTTGACAATTACATGTAGGTCTCATTTTGCTATAGTAATCATTTTTTTCTTCTCTTTTTTCTCTGATACCTTGCTGGTGACCCGAGAAGAATGGGTTAGTTAACTTTGGGATTTGTGGCGTTTTTTTTTTTCCTCGTTAATATATACACGGGTATATAAATATAATTTCACTTAACCACTTAAATCCATTAAAGGGCTTTTCATTTGTATGCTCTAGGGCATGCACGGTCCGAAACTGAAAACTTATTTATTTATTTATTATTATTATTTGGTTTCACAGTTTGGACGAAAGTGAAAAAACGAGTAGTGCAGTCTGTGGCATACCCTTTCACCAATAATAAACAAATAAGAGACAGTCGAGATAAAACGCGTTTTGTTTTCTCTCACCAACACACAAAACTACACACACTAATAAATAAATAAATAAAAGTCTCTCTCTCTCTCTCTCACATTCTCCCTCTTTCTTCTCTCTCTCTCTCTCTCTCTATATATATGAATTGCCATAAAGTTGCTTACAAGGTGGTAGTCAACCATGGGAACAAACACAGGGCTCGAGAATGACAGACAGAGGTACAACAATTATTGGGACTCGCATAACATCATTCATTTCTCTCCCTCTCTCTCCTCTCTCCTATCTTTCTCCCTCTTGGCTCTCACTGCAAAACAGCAAAAAACTGGAGCCATTCTTCCTTTTTCCCTTTTTTCTTCTTTCCCTCTCTTGGCCTTTTCTCTTCCCAATTAATTAATTAATCAATTAATTAATTCCATTTTCTTAAAACGCGTGGCAACAGACAGACAGACAATATGTATGATACATCATGTCTAATAATTAAAACTAGATCAATATTGTTGTCTATTTATAAGAAGGCACACGGGGCTGTGATCATCTTGTCATAATCTTTGAGCCTGTGTTGATGATTGTTTGTTTTCGTTTTCTTTAGACAATGCAGAAACATTCATCAATAATTAGTATAATTTGATAATATAATTATAATCACATGCAGAAAATATAATTTCTTTTAATATTAATGGTATTCTCTTGCTATCGTATAGTTCCATCACCGAAATATTTATACTTTACATTATGGTAACATAAATATAAAAATCATATATTACTTCTCTTTATTTATTTTTTTCTTCACCTTGAAATCTCTTGTTATTGATTTTGACATGTACGATTCTCGTATGAAATGATAGGTGTCAATTAATTAATTTAAAAATTAATTAAGACACTAATCCTTATATTATTTAAGCTGTTTCTTCTTCCAAAAAAAAAATGTGTGGACAATAGAAGGTAGAGTTGTAAAGGTGAACCGCATTTTTTTTTTTTCAAAGGAGAAGAATTGACTTGTTCTCTCTCCCTCTCCTCTAGCATTATTGTCAAGGCAAACATCACATCAACCGTGAGTTAATGCATTCTCCGTCAGAATTTGCACTGGAAATATCTGATGTGGTTAATAAACCATATTAACTGATAGAGCATCCATAGTATATATAGATATGTATATGCATAATTTAGGGGTTTTTTTATTCTCTTTCATCTGAAACTATATATGCATATTTCATTTTCATGGACCCGTTTAAGAAATATAATAATTCACTGATATAGATATTCGGTGTTCATCACATCTCTATTATTTCTTCTCTTTCGTACAAGTTGTATCGCATTTAATCCTGAATTATCGTATTTTCTTTCATATATTAAGTCATGGCATTTAACCCTATCACATTTTCTTTAATATGTTATGCCCTCAGACGAAACGGCTACCAAACGGCAGAGTCATCTTATAATTATTAATATACGGTAGTATGCCTCCAAATTTTTTCAGGAAAGGACGTGTATGGGTCTCTCTATATGCACGTCGGATATACATGCATATTATTTTGTGTTGCAAGTGGGTAAAACATTATGAAGCTCATGAAATGAAGGCATAAAGAAAGATATTCCCATAATGGTTTCTTACTGTTATTATTATTATCATTGTTGTTGTTGTTGTTGTTGTTGTTACTTTCTAGTCTTCTCTAGATCGACTTATAATAACAAAACGACTTATACAATTCTAAAAATGAGAGTGGATTAGAAAATTTAATTGGGTTCCTAAAAGATTAGTTCGGTTAAATCACAAAAGTTTCGAATATGCTACGAGGACAATAATGTTTACATTAATGAATATATATATTGCTCAAGCAAGATTATTCCTTTTGGAAAACTTGTGAACAAAATTTAAATGCAAGGATGGATTTTCTTTTTATGAGATTCGGTCCATTGGAAAAAGTATCGATCATGTTTGATCTACTTATAAGCCAGCTGTAATTTGAAAAGTTGATAAGGACATTTAACCTTATAACATTTTGCTTCAATTTCGCTAAAAAACCGGATCACTTTTGTATTTTGGGTTACCGTGTTTTTGGGCAACATGACCATGATCTCTATTAATCTCTACTTGAGCCCCGTTGTGATATATAAATATATATATAGATACAGATATATTCCTAATTCCTGTTCATCCACATTGTTAAACTTGTCGCTGTCCAACCAAAAATGAGCTAATTCCCTAAAATATGGGTTTTACTCGTTCTTGAAAAAAAAATTTATTAATTGCTTATGATCAGTAGTTGTAGGAGAAAACAAGATACTTTTCAACGATAAACGTGACAAGTTAAACCTTTCCAAAAAAAAAAAGCATTTAGTCAAAGTGATATAATTAGAAATGGTAATATTATAAATTTATAAATTACGTTTGAAAAAATAAAGAAAACAATAATTAATGCAAGTACTTATAAACTACCATTTTTCTTTACTCTGAATGGCTGCTTCTTTGGCATATTTAAGTGGATTACAGTTGTTGCAGTCTCTCATATTGAAGTTTATTTGGATACAAAAATGTGCGCTCCAGTTGAAAAATTAACCACTAGGTGTTTAAGAATTGATACAAGTCTTCTATATTCAACAAAAGAAAATAAAAAGTATGCTTGCTTTGAAAATAATCAGCTATATATTCTAAATGGTTGAGAACAATTTGGAGTCATCGGCTAGAAATCTCGTCGTTGAAAAAAAAAAATGCCTTTGCCCTTTTACTTTTGACGAAAATGTTTGTGTATACATTTTATATTATCAAAAGCAATGTTAACCACAATTTTTTAAAATAAATGATTAGTACTTAAGTGATAATTAATTCCGTAAATGATGCTTTGGCTTCTATAATTGCTCACATGTAGTTGTTTGCGTTGTTAATCCACACCTAACTGTAATATAAAGAGAAAATCTTAATTCTATTATGGCCAACTTTATAAAGGAAGTTCATAGAAATCGTGCTTAGTGAATCTGGTCTATTTTTTTTTTTTTAAGGGTAATGAATCTAGCCTATTTCTATGATGTACAAGTCAATTACTATTATTAGTGTTAGTATTAATGAATTTATCACATACAAAACCAATTAAATTGTTGCATGAGGTGTGATGCCATGACTCAAAAGGTATTAGTGCATGACTTCAATAATTAACAAAGTATAGAGAGGTTAAAATTTAATTTACTTTACAAATAGCACTAGCAAGTTAATGCTAAACACTTTATGGTTCTTCTTATTATTGCCAAATTAGAGCTAATAAAAATTCTTGGAAAGTTTCTAATCCAACTACTCATATAATCCATTTTTTAAGGTTTAGAAATAGTAAATATTTTTATATAGCAATCATGATGACATTTTTTTTTCCCAACAAAAGAAAAATTATGATAACATACATTTCAAGAAAAATGAAAAATGGTAAAAATTTTCATATAACTTGAAGGCTTGTGCCTATATTCGGGCATTGGCAGTGCGCGGATGTGGTCCTTACTTTTACTCCTAGTACCTCAAGCTTGTTGGTGGTAACTTTAATAATGAATAAGATGAATTTTGTCTACATATATATATTTATACGGGCAACTGAAACTATATTAAGATCACATTGTTTGTATACTGGTACGTATAATTACATTTATAACGCTATGAAAATTAAGGACATGTATGAAAATAACTATTTAAGTACTGTTTTAATAAATGTATCGAGTTTTATTGAATTAAAAAAAAAAAAAAAAACAACATTGATATATTAATATGAACTCAGCTAACTGAGATAAGTTTAACAGGTATATGAAATATTTTTAATGTAATGAATCATCTGTTTAAGTTCGAACTTCGAAGGGATAGTAAATTCTTTAATAAAACAAACTCGTAATATAAGAGTGTGTATCTATATTATGAAGTGGGAAATGGCGAATTGAGGGAATATACTAACGTGGCTAGATGTGACTGGCTACTGCAGTAACTACTGCAAACTCAAGAGTACCAAACATGTTAGTTAAACTTCGTCCGTACAAAGTACACCCAGCAATTAACACCGATTTCCATTAAAAAACACCAAAATCTTTGTTGTGTCCATATATGTAGCAGTCAAATGATACCATTGTAAAAGAACATCCAAGGTAAGGCTCTTTGTTGAACAACTATTTTATGCATTTTCGATCCGACATAATTTTCCTTGTTTTACATATATATCATAACCTCAGATATTCGACACTACTGACGCCTGTAAAAATGGTGAGCACAAAAAAGAGAAGAATAAAATGTTTTGTGAACTTGTTATATTTTATTTACTTACCGTGTAATTTATAGGCAGATTACAGGATTCAAATATACATTAAAAAAGGAAACAGAGTCTGTTACAGTATATAAAGGTTAAAATATTGGGAAAGATAAAACTAAAAGCCTAAAGGTTAGAAACTTACAATCCATTATAATAACTAAAAAGCCTAAAATATTGGATTGCTATGGATTCATTGATTTCGTCCAAACCCCACCCCCCCACCCCCCAACCAAGTTGGAGTTGGGATTGAAATGTCAAGAATACCCCACTAACGAAGTAGTCAGCCATAAGCGTCACCTCCAAGTGGTTTGGTAAAAAGGTCTGCCAATTGGTCGCTAAAACGTAGATAGGAAGAAGCAATGATGCTTGCATTTTTTTCTCAAACAAAATGACAATTACCCACCATAACAGACACATTCAAATTTGAAAAATGAAAAATTTTTCATTTCAAGAAAAATGAGCATTACTAAATTTCCGTATCTGAACATCCAATATTTTTCATTTTTAAAAAATAAAAAAAGAGCTCTCTAAAAACAAAAAGTTTTTACCCACCCAAACAACTTTTTACTTTTAAAAAAAATTCCAAACAACTTTTTATTTTTCATATCTAAAAATTTTCCATTTTTCAAAAACAAACACCTCATCCAAACGGACCCATCTGAATATGTTTAGTGCATTCGTGGAGGATAGGGTTTTGGGTGATATGAATAGCAGCTTGGCTATCACAATGAATTGGAATTGATTGTGGATGGTTGAAACCTAGGTCTGAAAGAAGATATTTTAACCATTACAACTTAGAAGTAAGTGTAACAAGAAAACAATATTCTGTTTCGAAAAATGAGAAACTGTTGGTTGTTTCTTGGTTTTTCAAGAAATAGGAGTGCATCTTAACGTGGTGAAATAACCAATGGTGGATCAACGAGTAGTAGGACAATTGGCCTAGTTAGAGTCAGCATATCCGACTAAAATAGGAGACCTATTTACAACCAATGGATGATTTTCCTCTGGGGAATGAACATAAAGACCAAGTGTTGTTTGATGAGTTTTGAAATCATATATGCGATATCCCTTTTGACCACACGGATCACCAACAAAAATATCAGGTTTTGCTTGCTCATCAAATTTATGTTGAATATTCATATTTTTAGCAAAGCATAAACATCTGAAAACTCGAAGAGATGAATATGATGGAATAGTTCGAAGTAAAACTTGATGAGGTGATTTATATTTAAGGATCGGAGTTGGAAGTTTGTTAATAAGAAAGGCAGCAATGAGAATACATTCACCTCAAAAGGAAAGAGGCAGGTTCACTTAAAATCGTAGAGCTCTAGCAACATCAAGTAGATGCTGAGCTTACGTTCTACAACGCCGTTTTGTTAGGGGGTCACAATGTAACTACGTTGGTGAATAATTCCATTCTTATGAAACCATGTTCGAATTTGTTTAGAAAGAAATAAAGAACCATTGTCTGAATGAACGGTTTGAAGTTGAGGAAGGAAAATGTCCCTATTACCAGAACTGATACGAGAAATTTTTATATTGAATTGATGATTGATTTGATTAAAATAATGAATTAACATGTTGAAAGTTTCAGATTTATGTTTCATTAAATAATTCCAAGTATACCTTGAACAATCATCAAAAATAGTTTAAAAAAAAAAACGTGAACCATTTTTGGAAGGTATAAAGAAAGAACCCCAAATGTCAACATGATTTAATAAAAAGCAATGAGAAAAACAAGATGTAATTGAGAAAAAGAAAGACGTGGCTAGTTCGCACGCAGACATACATCACAAACAAAATCTTTATTTATAATAATATTTGGGGAATTATTAACAATGAAATCAAAAGGAGACCTAGATGACCAAGACGAGAATGCCATAAGTCAAATTTATTACAATACTTAAAAGAAAAGGCAGAATTAAAATCTAAATTTGCATCTAGATAAAAAAAGACCATTTTGAGCACCACCCCAACCAATCTCCTTCTTCGTTGCATGGTCTTGAAATATAATATGTGTTGGAGTTTAATTTTTAACAAAACGACGTAGACATTCAATTAGCCTATACGTTTTTATTATTTTAGGATTGTATTTATGATATATAAAATATATCATAGTTCTATATAAGTATATTCAGTTGGTTTATCTTTTTTTTTTTTTGGATATAGATGTATTTGGTGAAGACAATCTTAGGTCATTAACAATAGTACTACTATGAAGTTAGCTCTAACTCTAATCTCTTACAATGAAGTACCTTAATGGTCAAGCGCCTATGGAGTATCGTAGTCCTCTAATCAATTGAAAATATAATCGGACAGAAATCATCAAACAAGGCTAATGAATAGGCGATATATGATACGTGAATAGATAATGCAGATTGTATGCTAGTTTCCTATGAGACGTGTATATATTTTCATGAGTTTCCGTTCCAAACATTATATAAGTGTTGAGTTGCTTATATATATATATATTTATATATAGTCTTTTAAAGATAGCCAAAACACAATTCCTTTAAAAGTGACGAATTGGCGAGTGCTACAGGGGAAGAAAGGGAAGGCTGGCTTCTTTTGCACACCTAGGCTCGTTTGGGTTTTGGAATTTTTGAAGTCTATACTATTAGTTAACTATGTAATGAATTCAAGCCAATTTATTGAGACATTTTGAAAAATCAATAAATTAGGCCTTTATTTTTTTATGTTTTTTTTGGTGCTAGAAGCTAATCCGTGGGAAATTCTTTAATGCTCGTACATAGATTCTCTATCATAAAAGTATAACTACATATACATATATTTTTTCAAATACAATGGTTTGAGAATTTTAATTATACATCTTATAACGAAATTTAGTATAAATTTATTATCAAATTATGTTTATAAACTATTATATCAGTATTATTATTTTTAATTTAAAGATGAGAATATTTAAATTCTATATATCATGTTAAAATCATATATTCAACCACTATATCCCTGTTAAGTAAAACTAGGATCGCTAGTACCGCATGATGATGTTTTATCAAACACTCTAAACCGAAAATAATAACAATAAAAGTAAAAACGACAAAATGATTTAATTCCATTTTTCCCAGCAAAAAAAAAAAAAAGAGAGAGAGAGAGATTGACTTTACTCCTCTAAAATTATGTACATGTCATCAAGGGCCCACGATGAGAGTGGGTCCCATCCGCGCACGCACGATGTAATTGTATTAGTTGTGTGTTGTGCCATCTTAACGGTGGTTTGGTTTCCCTTGCAAGTGACCGTCTTGGTCCCAATTGATGCAAAGTGGGACCTCCAAAAATTCCCCATTCTCACTTTTTTTTTTCCCTTAAGAAAATATTAATAAAACGAGTATATATAAAGAAAAATACTAATAGTAAGAGGTCGTTTGCGGATATCCCGTAACTCAAAAATCAACTTTTTTTTTTTTTTTTTCAAAATTTTATCACTTTTTATTATTTATATCTTCAAAATATTACAGTAAATTTCAAATTTTAAAAATTTATAACTTTGTATATACAAGTCCAAATGAGATAATTTTTTTTAAATTACATAGAATTTCGAGCGGAACGAAACAATATTCATATTGATATTTTTTTCTAAAAAAATTTTTAAAATTTTTTATTTTTTCATCTCAAACAGTTTTTTTCTCTCAAACACATTTTCCAAAACAACTTTTTTCTAACCTAAAAATAATGTCTCCAGCCTCCTCCCTCAAATACCCCTAAGTTTGATAAACGTTCATATTATATTTTAATATAATATATTAAATATATTTTATATTTAGATAAAAAGTATTTATTTTACATTTGAATATAATGTGTATTTAAATAAAAAGTATATGAATTGTATTAGAGTTGAAAAGTTTTAATGTGATTGATAAAAGTAAATAAAAAAAAATAAGATGTAGAGAGAATATGATGTGAATGTGAAAAAAATTTATTTTTAAAATATTTTAAAATAATAAATATGTTTGAGGTACTGTTAAAAAACATTATATTTGAACGTAAAACTTTTGTGTTTGGATGAAAATTGTATTGCGTTTAAACATAACATAAGTACAAAACTGTAAACAAACGCCCATAAATACATTAGTTTTAATTTTTCCTTTTAAATTATAACATACATAATGTATAAATTTTTTATTTTATTAATAGATATTTAAAGCATTATGATATTAATTGATTACATTTGTTAATAAAAATATAATATATAAGTTGATATTTAAAAAATTGAAATTATAATTAGTATCCTTAATACTATTCATAAATAAATCAAGACTATTACATGTATGTTAAAGGCCAGAAAGTCCCTGTCATAGCCCTCACTCGTCGACACTGCAGGGTAACGGAACCTGTGAATCACATTTATCGTCTTCGGTCTTTACCGTTCCATCTAACCACAACGTCAAAAATGCGAACTCATCTCTCAAAAAGACAAAACTACCCTTCTATTCATAATAGTCAGCCCCTAATTCGTCCTCTCCACAACATTTTACTTTCTCTTCAACTATTTGTTTAGGGGGTGTTTGGAACATGTTTTCCAGATATCCAAAACTAACTTTTTTTCAAAATTTCACAACTTTTCACTATTTACATATTCAAAACGCTACAGTATACTTTTAATTTTAAAAGTTCATAATTTTGTGTATACAAGTCCAAATGAGATAATTTTTTTTAAATTACATAGAATTTCGAAAAGAACGAAAAAATATCCATATTAATTTTTTTTAAATTTTTTAAATTTTTTATTTTTCACCCAAACAGTTTTTTCTTCCAAACACATTTTTCAAAATAACTTTTTTCTAACATAAAAATAATATCTCCAAGTATCACCCCCAAACACCCTCCTATTCTTTAATTGTTGTGTCATCTAAACTCAATAACCTAATAAGAAAATTAATGTTAAAAATATTTAAACATTTTATTTAGATGTTAAAAGACCATAAAGGAGACATAAAAATAAAACAGTATGTCTAACTTATTTAGTTTTTGATTCTTATAAGACCTAAGTAATTTAATTTTAACATAAATTTATATATAAAATTGGAATTGAGTTTTTAGTTTAGAGTTTTTTTTAAAAAACTAATTAAATTTTTTATTAAATTAAAAAAAAATAAATTGAGTTTTCTTTTTGAATGCTTCTCCAAACACCCTATTAGGTTTTTTTTTTAATCCCTGGAAAGTGCACGTCATTTAAGAAATTAACGACACGGGTTGGTCCCCCATTGCTATGCTTATTAAATATTTTATTAATTAGATTATTTTAGATTAAGCTATAGGCAAAAAATAAAAGAGAAAATAATTAAATATTATAAAATTATAAATGTACGAGGAGGTGGCGCTGTGTTCCCCTATGTGACCACAATTCACACAAAAGGGCATGATTAATTTGTAGAAATTCGATGATATACTCCTCTTTTTCACTGCCCAAATCTCTCTACTTCAATAAACTAATGAACCCCTTTTTTTTTTAAAATTTTGTTTTTCCTTTCAAATTTGTAAATTAGGATTGGATGGGAGAACTGGAAATTTGAAAATTGCCCTCCAAACATGTCTCTAAGGAAGATAATCTACTTTAAAATTACAAAATGCACCAAAAAAAGGTTTTTAAAAAAATATTAAGAAAAGAAGAGAAGAGAAGAAAGAAACCCAATCTCCTATTTTAAGTAAGGAGATGAATTAAAATTATAAAAGAGAAATTAGGGGAGTAAGGGACTAGTTTTCTTTTTTTTTTGGGAAAAAAAAAAAACCAAGTCGGAAATGATATTAAGAATATAAAACAAAAATAAGGGGGCCATTAAAGGAAGGGGCCAGATAAAAGTAGCGGGTTTTCCGGTGCAAAGGACGAAGAAGTAAAAGCTGGTGCGGCGACACGTAGCACGTTATTCAACCGTTGATGAGAAGATCATGGCTTAACAGCCGTTGATCATTCCATTCGAAAATGAGATCACGACAAACAACCCACAACACACAACATCCGTGGACAGCCCGGCCAAAGGAATGGAAAAGAAGGGAGAGAGAGAGAGAGAGAGTGAGTGAGTTTAGTCAGTGAGTGAGTTAGTGAGTGAGAGAGAAAAACTCAGAAACAAAGAGAGAGAGACAAAGAGAGGGGGTTTGTGGGAGAGACTTAAATTTAGGGAGAGAGAGAAAGAGAGAAGGGTGGGGGGGTTTGTGGGAGAGACTTAAATTTGGGGAGAGAGAGAAAGAGGCAGCGCAGGCGCGCAGAGAGAGAGAGAGAGAGAGAGAGAGGGGCATGGCGGCGTCACAGAGAGAGGAGAGATAAAGGGACAGACCTTGCTTTTTTCATCTTCTGAATCTTGTTTGTGGGTGTGTGTTGGTCTTGAATTAAATGCTTCGTTTTGGAAAAACCAACACTCGGAAAAAAGCACAAAATTTGCAAAATAGCAAAGAGGGAAGGCGAGAGAGAGAGGGCGAGGGGAATTGAAAGCGCGATTAACGCTGCCCCAACAACAGTCTTCTCTGTTCTTCTTCTGAACTTATAAATTTCTCCATTACAATTATCTCCTTCCCTCTCCAAAAAAAAAAAAAAAACCCGAATTCCACACTTCCAAAAGAAAAAAAAAAAACCCACCTTCTTCTTCTTCAAAAATCATACAAGAAGAGGAGGAAGAGCTGGCTCAGCTATATAAATATACGGAGAAGGAGAAGAAGAGGTTGAACCCATTTCTGATATGGATTTTCGGTCATCAGAATTATTACCAGTAGTAGTGATAGTTGAAGATCAGCAATGGCCGGGTTCTTCTCTTTAGGATCATCATCATCTTCACCAACATCCGGAGGAGGAGGAGCATCAGGAAGATCAGGCAGAAGATCAGGAGGTGGAGGAGGGCCCACATCGACCCCACCCCAAGATCAAGATCACGATCACGGCACAGAGATTCCACCTCCAGAGAGCCTCTACTGGTACAAGAATGACCAGGAAGTGCCCTACAAAACAACGACGTTCGAGCTCTGGCATCAGCAGCAACAGCAACAGCAACAGCAACAGCATATACAACAGCACCTCTTCTACCGGCACCACCAAGATCTTTACTCCTCCGCGGCGGCGCTAGGGGTTGGGCCCAGCTCGATCAGCGGCGGTGGAGGAGGAGCAGGAGGAGGATTGTCGGATGAGTCGTCGTCGAGGTCGGCGTTCATGATGATGAGGTCGTCGTCGTCGGGAGGAGGAAGCGGCGGAGGGGGAATAAGCTGCCAGGACTGTGGGAACCAGGCGAAGAAGGACTGTGTCCACATGAGGTGTAGGACTTGCTGCAAGAGCCGAGGGTTCGACTGCCAGACCCATGTCAAGAGCACCTGGGTCCCAGCTGCCAAACGCCGGGAAAGACAACAACAGATTTCTCAACAGCAACAACAACAGCAACAGCGGCAACAACAACAACAGCAAAACATCTCCTCCTCTGCCATGATTCCTCACGAGCAGCAACATGGTCATGAAATTCAAGTCCAACCCAAGAGGCAGAGAGACATTAGTCAGAATATCGTTTGCCCTACTGCTCGTAATTTGCAAAGCAACATTACTACTACTCCTACCACGTCAGGTACTACTACTACTTCTACTACTACTATTATACTGCTATAATACTCTTGTTTGTTTTAGAGAGAGAGCGAGAGTGGAAGGGTTTTCCCTTATATAATTACCGATTGCGTGTAAATAGAGGCCAGAAATCGATCACCTCCTTCTCCTCAACTTCTGTCTATATCTATCTATCTACATACTAAAAAATCAAACCCATCTCATCATCAGCTTTTCTCTCCCTTTTTTTTTTATTCTTTTTCTTTTTCTTTTCCTGTATTTTCCTTTTCCAAAACACTATTATTTGGTAATCCTGACGACTATATCTCCAGGAAAGACACTGTATTACCTTTCCTTCTCTCTCTTTCTTCTCTTTCTTTTTGTTGATATCTGTGTATCAGCATGTGTATATGTGCTGCTACCTCTCCATGCGCCATATAGATATATATATATGTATCTTTATATTGTATATCTGTTTGTAAATATTTATGAATGTGATGGTTTAATTGGAGGTGATGTTGTGTAGGGTTGGAAGTGGGGAACTTTCCGGCGGAGGTGAGTTCAAACGCGGTGTTCAGGTGCGTGAGAGTGAGCGCGGTGGAGGAAAATGATGATCAGTATGCGTATCAGACGGCTGTGAACATCGGAGGCCATTTGTTCAAGGGAATTCTCTACGACCAAGGCCCCGAAACACCCAACTACACGGCTGCCGCCGGAGAGAGCTCCTCCGGCGGTGGAGGAATTCAGCAGTTGGATCTCATCGCCACCACCGCCGCCTCCCAAGCTACGCCGTTTGATTCCTCCTCTCTTTACCAGCCTCCGCTCAACGCCTACATAGCCGGTACGCAATTCTTCCTACCACCAAGGTCTTAGAGCTCAATATTTTATAATATTCATGACAACGAGTGGTACTAGTACTACTACGCCGAGAAAGAAAAAATGAAAAAAAAAAAAAAAGAAGAAAAGATTTCATCTTCTGATCTCTCTCTCTCTCTCTCTCTCTATATCTGTCATCTCTCTCTCTCTCTCTGGAGTCTTGACCAACTTTTTTTTTTTTAGATGATATTGTCGTACATTTGACACACCCAATGAACTAGCTAGGAGAGTTATAAGCTAGAAAGAAATTGTGAACGAGAGGAAATGATGATGCGGATGATGATGTTTTTTTTTTTAAATTATTGTTATGGAAAGAAAAAGATAAAGATCTTCAATATGCTTATTTTATTTAAACGCAATCAATTCTTCTTTCTCTCGTTAATAGAGCAGATAGTTTTGGTGGTTATTTGGTTGTAGTTTATATTTTGTTTATTTGATGTTCATGTTCATGTTCATGTTCATATAATCTTCTAGCTATATTATTGTTATTATTGTTAATAGATAAGAGTTTCCTACTAGTTTTTTCTAGTTTGGTTTTGAATTTCAAAGCTGCTTTTTTCCAGTTTATCCGTTTGTTTGCCGGTTTGAAATGGCATAGATATGGGAAAATTACTTGGTTTCGTGTTTTGTGGGACAAACTATATGCATAAGACCAACATTTTTTCCCCCTCTTGGTATATGGGCATTTGGTCGGTCCAGCCATGCATGATCAGCATTCAAGTCCAAAAGTTTGTGGGAAATCTCTCTCTCTCTCTCTCTAAACTTCCATATTTTCTCTGTAAAATATGCAAAGATGTGACCTTTGTAATCAAAACGGGAAATTTGCTGCTTATCATATGGTCTAATTGGTCTAACGAACCTAATTAATGCTTGATTATCATCTTTATCATGCATTCAGAGTATATGTTTTATGTCCGTGTATATATATGTTTGGTAACGTACGTTCTTAATTATCGCCAGCGATGGAAAATTTAGGAGGTGAAAAGAAAGAAAAGAAAGAAAAGAAAAAGGTATCAGCTGGTTGAAAGGTTTTCTTTTCGTTTTGCAAAGCATCTGACCCATGACTTGTTTCCATTTTACATACATTAATGGCTTTGCAAATATTATCCGTCTCTCATTTCCCAATAGAAGTCTTTCAGTACTATAAAAATGGTTTCTTTAAGCCCATGCTTATTCCATTAATGCTTGCAAACTAGTGAAACTTGGTGAACATGCTTGTGATGTATGTATGTATATACATATACAAATACATATATACCGTTCATATATATATATTTGTATGTATATAATAAGTGCAGTAGAGCACTTTCGTGTTGGAATTGTGGAAGATGAGAGAATTTTCTTCTCAGGAAATTGAAACATTCGTATGGAGCTGGATATTATGACGATTTTTTTTGTCCACATTTTCCTTATAATATTGTTAAAAATTGTTAGGTAGTGGCTTCTACTTGTATAAAAAAACGCTATTTGACTCAAATCTAACATTGAAAATATAGAACTAATGGTTTGATTTAGGGTACATATATACTTATGTTTTTGTATATATGTATACACACACACACACATAAAGTTATTTGAGATTGCATCCCTTGATTTCTGTCCCACGGTTCAAATTTTTTTCATCGCTAAACCGTTGTGTTCTAGAAGACAACATTCATAAACATTTATACTTATCATTCCATAAGAAGGATAATTTCAAAGCTTCATCAACCTGCTTATAGATTTCCAGTAGTTTTTTTTTTTTTTTTTTAAATCCTAAATAGAAAATGTAGTGACCTATTAGAAGTTAGTTTTGTTTGACTACGAACTATGACAGATTTCCAAGTTCAATTTATATATAGATTGGTTATATATTTGTATGACGAATTGCAGAAGCGCGCTCCCTTGAAATTGTAATATTCTTGAATTAACTATAAATTTGTCCTTGTTGTGGGATAGAACAATTCTTCCACCTTTTTAATTTGATCGTTTGGTAAAGAATTTATGGTCGTCGGATTGCTTGTTTTATGTGTGCATAAGAACAAATCATATGTTAGGATAGTTCATCAGTTATATGCAATTTTTGATCCCGTGGATGACCGGCCATTTTTTGGCTAATTTAAATGGAAAAAGTAAAATTCTTTAAACGATATATTTTGAATTTTTAAAATTAAAATTTTCTTTCTTATTTAATTTCTTGTTATACATCTATATATGTATACTTGTCCTATGTATTCATGTATATAATGCGTCGAGCCCCCATCTAAGAACAATAACATTACTACTAAATAAAAAATTTAATTAGGCATTTTTCTTCCAATAATTAGTATAAAGAAATTAGGTATATGTTGAAAGAGAGAGAGAATTTTTATTTGTAGAATATTTTGGTTAATCTGGTAGAAGTGCTTGAAAAGTTTATATCCTGTGTTAATGTTGGAATTTGGTTAAAGTCTTACTTTATTAGTGGTGAAACATTGCAAGAAAGTTGAAGCAAAAAAAAAAAAAAAAAATTCCTCTCAAAAAACAAAAAAAAAAACAATTGAAGCGTTAGGGGCAAAAAAAAAATCATTGTAGTATAATTATGAAGATATCCAATATATGCGTCTTTTTATTTTTTATTTTTGTCTTCTTTCATGTCTCGTGAATAAAATTATGTCAGATCAATTTACATATTTTAATTGATATGACATTTTTATTGATGTTTGACATGATATTTTAATATTTGACATGGTATAATATTTTTGGTGAAAGATAAATTGGATGTGCATTAGTTCATTGAAAGAAAAAGAAAAATAAAAAATAAATATTTTAAAGCCCTAGAAGAAAGTCGTACCCTAGCTTTTCCTGGTGTGTCACTAATTGTGTTAGTATTTGTACATTTGATAATTATTGTTTGGATTCGTAGTTAGTACTTTGTGTTTGTGGGAATTGGGGCAAGTTTTGAAGCAAACGATTTTATTCTCTCTTTGTATGTAGAACTACTTGTAGTTCAGTTCAGTTGTCACGAACCGGTTAGATATTGTTTAAGGTAAAATATGATGCAATTTTTAAACTATATTAATTAGCTTTTTACAACTACATTTGGATGATTTTCTTCTCCTTGTTCTTGTTTTTTTTCTTTTTTCTTTTTTAATTTATTTCAGTACGAAAAATAGGTGTCATTTTTCTTTTTAATCTAAACATCAATAACATGCGAATGACAAACATTTTATATGTTACGAGAAAAAGGAGCGGAGAAGAGACAAATTGGCATTTACGTGATAAACATATAATTAGACTGATTTTGTAAATTAGTATTCATTTTTCACAGTTGTCACTATTATTTTTATTTTTGTTACTTTTTTTCCCCCCCTTCTTCTTGCGAACCATTCTTCGTCATTATCCTATCCTAGTCAAGTCTCCGTTAGCCTATTGTTTCATGGCAAATTTCTTTAAGTGGGAAACTTTTAGAAAAGTACAAAATAATATTTGATCAAATTAATATATCTTTTTGGTAATATCTACGTCCAAACAAGCATTATTATATATGCAATTCTATAATTAATAACATTGCACGAAACAGACAATTTATTTATTGCCTGTCATGGGAATTGCAAAGATCGTCATGGCTTTGAAAGCGCAAGTAATAGATTAATCTGCCATCTTTATAAATACGGAACAAAAAAAAAAAAAAAACCTAATAAGACAAAATTTGTTATTATTTTTCGTTACGTTATGGATTGTATGACTCTTATTAATTATAACTATGTGATAAAGTAGTTTAGAAGCTCTTACTAAATAAACTTGGAGATCTCTTGATGAGACTAGAGAATTAATAATATTTGAGTACATTTATTTCAGAGTAGAGTCCTCTATCTGTAACTAGATTGTATTATTTTTTTAGTTTTTTAGGGTAACTAGAAAAAGTACATAAATATATATATATATGAATAAACACACACATAGACTACACGTTACGTTTTCCCAAAAAAAAAAAAAAAAACACGTTTCGTTTTTTGAATTGTTAAGAGAAGAGAATTCTTTTGTAATAAAATAATATTACTTTGCCGGTATGGTTGCGGTGTACTGCTATATTTTTATTAGATTTTCTTAACTTTACGTATCCTTGTACTCTTTTTGGTTTTAATATATCATTCTTACAGTCTTGTTAAAAAAAAAAAAAAAGGGAAGCAAACATACCTAGCACAAATTTTTCGTCGATATTTATTTATGAGTGTACGTCCAATTAAATACTATGAAAGAACAAAAGACGTGGAAGTAGAACAGTATAGATTTTCGTCACTACATACATACATACATACATACATACATAAGTATATTTATATACACACACATACACACACGTGTGAGAGAGGATGGGTCCTCTGGTGATCTCTTTTAAAGTGATCTAAATCAACTCAGCTTCAACCTTGTGGAATATGCAACGTGATATTTCATTTGTGGTCTTCATCTTAAGCAGCTAATATGTCGTCAAATAATCCCACAAAATAAATAAATAAATAAAAGAGTTACTATATTTTTTTATTCCATTTAAAGTCCTAGATGTTTGACTAACCTATTAGAGAATTCTTGTTTAGCATATAAACAATTGCTAATATTTGTTTATTTCAACTCTATAGTAACACCTCACGTGACGGCTGCTAATTCCATTGGAAACCTGACCAAAATTTTCTCCCGTTTTCATTATATTGGAAGCTCTTCTTTTAATTTTAGTTGGGGAAAGGATTGGCAGGTGGAGATTGCCTCCACCACAAGTTTAGGGCTTGAAGACAAAGCAAATTTGTCACAGAAGTGTGCAGTGCTGGTACTATAGGGTGCAGCTGTTTGTTATGCTCTCTTTCCCAGGAAAAAGAAAGAAAGAAAAAAAGCCATTCATTAACTTTTTTTTTTTTTCTTGAATTAAAAATTAAGAATTCAAATTTTATACTTTATAAGAAAATTAGATTTTAATTATTATTAATTCAGTTATACTTCCATTAACGTCATTCATTAATTTAAAATGAATATTTAATGTTAATTGTAATTTATTAGAGCTCTATCAAGGAAAAGGATTAAAACAAACTTCTTCAAGATGGTGAGAGAATTAATTGAATTTAGTTGAGAAAATTTAAAACTTCCTTTCCCAATGTAAAAGAATAGTGGGGAAAAAAAGGAAGAAGGAGGAGGAGGAGGAGGAGGAGGAGGAGGATGATTCGACTTTTACCAGAAGATGATGATAAATGTGACTACATTCCTTGTTTCTTTCTCTCAATATCAATAAACTTCCACTTTTCTCGGATTCTCATGCTTCCTTTAGCAGCACAAAATAAGAGGAAGAGAATTACCAAAATATTCTCTTTTGTATTTTTTTAAAAATATTTTTTAACAAGTTGTAATGGAATTATAACATTCTCCTTTCGCAACTTCTACCTGAAGTTTTTTTCCCTTGTTGAAATTCTGTTTAACTTTTTTTGGGTGAAATATATGAATATTTTATTGTAGCTTTAGGTAAATCCCCTTCAACAATTTCCAGAAAAGAGAAAAGAATCAGTTTCTTTAACATTTTTCTTCTTTTGGAAAGAATTAAATTAAAAACAAAAATCCACTAAAAAATGTTTTCCACCAACACTCAATCATTACCTCTACATATAATAAACGAGCCCTAGCATTTTCCAGCCTCCAAAAAAAAAAAAAAAAGAAATAAATCCCCATAATAAACACACAAAACACAATTATTCACGATTAATCATAAGCTTAAACATCCAAACATTATAATTAACATACATATATATATAATTAAGTTTGTACTAGCTAGTGTAAAAAATTGATAGGATTAAATTAGATTGTACACACCTGAACATTTCTCTCCCCCAATATTTATGCAGTTTTTCTTTGAATGAATTCACTGTCCAAAACCCTCATCCATGCCAGAGCTCAAACGACAACATTTCAACTTGTGCTTCTGCTTCAGCCAGACTAGTTCCTTTGCTTTCCACATAGTTATGTGCTTTTAGCAAAATATACAAAGTTATGGGCAACTTTAAAAACACTAATCTTTACATGGTTTAGAGGGAGGGAGAGAGAGAGAGAAGGGGGAGGAGAGAATGAGAGAGAGGAAGTAAAGAGATTTTCATATATAACATACATATATATTGAACGATATGTAGATAAAGGGTCTGAAACAGAAATGACTCCAAACCCATATACGGAACAAGTAGAGCCATTCAAAACAAGCAAAGAAGTACTGTGGGTAAGGTACTAGGGCAATATAGGGTTGGTTAGCATTTTCAGTTGGGAGGTCAATAGGGTGAGCCCAAGAATATGAAGTTTTAAATGCTTCACTACTAGATAGCTTAAAATTTTTTTGTTAAAACAAAAAAAAAAGTTTTTTTTTTTGAACTTTTTTTTTCCCTTGCTTTCTTTCTCGTGGGCATCATTGGATGTGGTCCCGAAAAACCAAGGGTCCTAACTGCAAAAGGTAGCTTTGATGAACTAGTGCAGTAGCTGTTTTCAAAATCCTATTTGCTTCTGAGAAAGTAGGAGACAGCCTGTTTGAAGGAACTGTGTTAGATAAAATGGAAAATTGGGTTTTCTCTCTCTCTCTCTTTTTTTCTTTTTTCATTTTTATTGTTAAGACACACAATTATATATTTTTGATGCCAATATGTGTAGCTTTGTAATAGTCTGATGAGCAATCGTCTCTTCAACGGGTCAGCGTTATATTCCCTTTGGCAGCAGGGATGTATATGTGTGTGTGTGTGTGTGTGCGCGCATAATGAATTTAGTCAGTCTTTATTATTGTTCTTTCATTCCACCAAAAGATGTTTGGTTGACAAGCAATATTTTGCAACGTAGAAAAGAAAAAGAAAAAGAAGAAATGTAAGAATGGAAGTAACTAAAAAGTGGAGAGAGAGAGAGAGAGAGAGAGAGAGAGAGAGAGATAGAGAAAAAGAAGAAAACCCACATGCCGTTTTTAAAGCAAACTGACTATTAACAACTTTTATTGTTTGTTCCTAAAGTTTGTCCAGTTTTTTCATGTACGTGAAGTATCTCTCTGCACAACGTCGTGGGAGAGAGAGCTATGGCTTTTCTTTGTCAATGTGTCGTCTTTTTGGGAGATGTAGGAAAATTTTAAAAAGACAAGTCTTCTCTATAATACATAAGAAAAATCCCAACTTTAGTGTACGGCTCTTCTTATCTATTTCCCTGTAGTCAGATTCTATAACACCATAACTTCAAACTTTTAAGTCGATAATCCTTTGTACTTTAGTAAATTAACCTCAAAAAATTACTAAGATTAAAAAAATGTTCCAAAGTATTAACTATAGCTAGAGCATCATCATGCATAGCTTGATTAATAAAGCGAAAGTCCGGTCTCTTTTCCTATGTATTAATATGCATATAATGTTACATACCTCTTTAATACGTAGAAGCTATTTATATATATATATAAATGTATATACATGTAGATATAGTGGGCCAATCAGTAGGAAGTCGAAAGAATCTTACCCAAACGCAAAGCTTGGCTAAAATCCCCCACAATACGAGGAAGAAAATGACCTATGAACTTGGTATCTACAAGTATAAAATAACAGGATTTCTTTATAAGAAAAGCGCTCTCTCACTCTCTTTCTTCTCTTTTAAAGTTTAAAGCTCCATATTGTCTGCAATGGGATCGATTATAAAATTTTTGGATAAAAGAAAGTCGGTGCCACACCAAGCAATTAGGTCATTAGGAGATATGATTGTCTAGCTTATAGGATGTGACTGTATTTACATTGAGAATCTAATATCCAAGTACACCAATCCCGTCATGGGCAATTACCCAATTATTGTAGCTGCTCAAATACTATTTACCTACCTTTTACAACCATTCCTTGAAAAACCTGCCCATCTAACTCTAATTATTATTTTTGTTTGTATTTTAATCAAAGATCTCTTCATTCTTACACAGTAAACATGAGAATTCTAGAAAAATTAGTTTGATAGAAAATTAAATTAAACAGTTTTGTATATTTTTCATTTTTATTTAACTTGACTAGACCTAATATTTAGATATATACATTACCGTTAAAGGATATCGAAAACTCCACATATTGAGAATATAAATATATATATATTTCAACTTCATTTTCCTTTGGATTTGGCAGCCTAAAAGATGCCATCTGCTTTTGTTGGTGAAACTTTCTTTGGCAAGTTGGGTCTATCTGATAGGATGTAATCAATTTTGATGGAGTTTTAGGCCTCCACTTATGTCTCCTTTCCGTCCAATGTCGCGATTGTATGAGTAGGCCTATCAGTTTAAATGCTCTTACCCTTTTTTAGATGTGCTTGTTTTTCTTTGATTCCAATTATTGTACCTCGTTTATATGATTATTTGCACTCAACAATTTGAACTTGGAGCATCCCCACCTTAGTTGGGCCTTTGCCGTAATCACCACGATTCCCCTATCAACCAAGACGGTTTCTACCACGTCGTAGAATCATTGAAACTGAGTAGGGAAATAATGACGTCTGAGGAGAAGTAAAAAGGTTAAAAACTACAAAGAGTTTTAGACAACAAGGTCTCCTTCGTAGTACGGAAATGAAAGCTAATGAGGTTTTGAGTTTTTGTCATTGTCCCCAATCTAAAGGCACTAATTAGCAAAGAGAAAAACACACAACTGTAAAAACTACAGCCCAAAATTTCTTTGAAGATGCATGCGCGTCAGTTCGGAAGCGTTTGCCGTAACGTTACATACATAAATGTTTACAAGCAAGAGCTCTCGCAGAAGTAAATGTAACCAGGAAGAACGCGACGAATACAAGCATGCCCTTTCGATGTATTTGTTTGGTTCTCATTCCATTATGATTTAAGCGCGTTAACCTGATGCATTTCCTTTGAATATGGATCACCGATCTGACATTTACTGTCGGTCTCACTGTTCATCTCCAAGCTGGAAGTTTCTAAAGTTATAGACTGTACTCACCGAAGACCAGAAGAGGCACGGGGTTTCCCCTTCCCAGAGTTGAGGTGCTGGACAACAAATATGACTCCCATTACGAGTATAAGGCAACCAACGAGTGTGCTGAAGAAGAGGGCACCGGGTTGCCTGGTCTGGACAAAACCATAAACCCCAGTGGGGGTCACAAGAATAAGGTCGGTCAGACCATCGTTTGAGAAGTCCTCGCAGATCAGGGCATGTGTAGGTGTCGCCGGAAGTTCTACGGACGCTAGAATACCCCCTCCGGGAGAAATCACAACAGCCTCTTGTTCTCCGGCTGCAAGGATCACTTCTCTATTATCATGTACACGCAAGGAAAATGCCTTCAGTGTTGGGACCACAGTTCCAGCATCCATCATTCCAGAGGGAGATGGAAGATTTGACCATGTAGCTCCCGTAGAGAGGTGCCACTGCCAAACAGCACCATGTCCATGCAATCCAGGGGAGTAAGATGTTACCTGGAAAAGGAAGCAACACTAATAAGTAGACTGTCCATAAATATAACATTGTCCTCCATACACTGAAGGCCGAAGATAGGAATCTCGTAAGCCCATGAAAGATATGCGCACCTCCCCTCGATTTGTCAAGAATACAACATCGCCATGGCTTCCCTTGCGATGCCTATGGCCATCATTTCTTGGGATGAGAATGGGGGTTGCCACCTCCAAGGAAGCTATATCTTGAGATCGCCCAAAGTGTCTAGCAAATTCTGGATGGTGGAATAAGTTAAATGGGGAATGATGACAGATAGAGGCATTGAATAACTGTTCTCGCACTGGTACACCAGAGGTTGCAACAGCCCAACAAGGTCGAAGCACTTCCATGGATCCACTAACAACAGTCTGCTCAGCGCCATTTCCGCCCACAGCCTAAGAAAGGAAAATGTTCATAAATCTGTCATTTGGATATCAAGCTATTGTACTTTCGTACAGTGGATTGTGTTATCAGTACCAAATTTTCATAGCAGCATCAGAGAGATGTGAAATTAAAATAAGTAGCTTTGCTAAGATAATCATGCTTTATGTTTTCAGGCATCTATAACTGAAAATCAATAACCAGTCTAGGGTTTTGTGCGGCTCTTGTATCGAGTAACCAACTATAACATGCCATGCAATTGTTCCTTACGCCCAAATCAGCCATGTAATTACTAAACATACCAAATATTTGTAAGAGCCGATAGTATGACTATTTAACACTGTGTAAATACATCAAAACACCTCTGAAGATTGATAAGGGAACGAATTAACCATATTTTTTAATTATCATCCGTTTCCAAAATACGCTGATGCAGAAATGCATAGTCAATTGGATTTTAAGACTTCTAGAAGTCTAAACAAGATATAAGAAGAGGAGAACGGACCTGTACGTGATCTAGGACTCCATCACTATTAATATCAGCATGAAGGCCGCCTTCTTGTAGATGAAGCTGGCAAGATCAATGAATTTTTTGTTCATGAATGAAGCAGATTATCTCAAAATATAAATACAAAAGAGATAAATTTGGCCATTTGAAATAGCTGAGTCCATCAAATATTAAGAGATCTTGGCTTGCAGTACATTTGATAAGAGGAATCCACCAGGTAACGACTTACCTTACAAACAGTCCGACCAGTTGCCAAATGAACAGCTTCTATTCCTTCTTTCTGATGAGCCACAACGACATTAGGGAGCCACCAAAGCTGGGTGTAGTTTGTGATGGTAGGAATATACTGTATCGGCTGTGACAACAAAAGAAACAAGTTTAGGAACGGCGGTAAATGATGCAGAATTAAAAACATGTCTTGCTGACAAATCTTGCCTTCTTAGGCTTTGCTGACCCAGCACGATCTGATAATTTGCCAATCAAGTTTGGAATTTTCTTTGTTGAGTCCTTTCCAGGAGGATGGCTTTCTTCAGGCTTGTTAATAGGTAAGGTAATAGATTTTCCAGGTGTTTTCTTCAATGTCTTCCTTTTGTGCCGCCTAAAGTGTGCTAGTTTCAACACAGTATCTTCTCTCCTATCCTAATAATTAATTATGAAATGTCACAAATTACTTACCACCAGCCGGGGGGGTGGTGTTGGGTGTGAGAATACAAAGAAAAAGAAAATAATACTTTAACTTACCCAATGATGTGGCATAATTCCAAGAATTGATTCTCTGAATTCCCTACATTCAAACTACAATTCAACAAATTTCAGGGAGCTGATCTCAAAAAAGTAAGCCTAATTTTAAGAAAAGTAATTTTGATCAAAGTAAAATTAGTGCCAAAATCATGAAGAATAAAATAAGAACAGGTCTAAACTAGAAATTAAATTTAAAATCAACAATTTGGTGTATGCGTACATGTCAGAGAGGGAATTTGTAATAAGAGCTTACTCATGCAAACTTTAAGATATACAATCCTCAAACTTGAATTTTAACATGGAGGCACACTGAATA
Organism: Antiaris toxicaria; assembly: GCA_035233585.1. NCBI lineage: Eukaryota > Viridiplantae > Streptophyta > Magnoliopsida > Rosales > Moraceae > Antiaris > Antiaris toxicaria. The sequence goes on along the minus strand of CP141157.1, from coordinate 36,557,294 downwards.
AATCATGCCAAGGATGTATAAGCACATGTATTATGCATCAGATGTTGAGCAACAGCTACACAAGGATTTTTTTCTTATGAAATTAGCAACACAGGGATTATGTTTATTTATGTAATTGATTCACAGTGTACCTCTCCTGGATGACGACTATTAAGAGACTGAGCATCAAGCCTGTAGTTATGCTGTGGAATTATCTGAGATGCATCTGAAGAATGTCCTTCAACATGCTAAACAAAAGGAATCATGAGATTAGTAACTCGAAAACTATAACACCATTTGGGTTGTAATGTAAAAATGCACTTCGCGGATAGATGCTAACAAGGGTTCAAGAAAGGTAATCTCTCTCCACCAAACATGATATATTAAGGTTCACTAAATTCCGTGATATTCACAACAAAAATGAATTTTTACGACAGAACTTAAATGCTACAGGCACTCAACATGAAGAAATTACCAAACTACAGCACTTAGAAAGCTTCACGTACTTTCTTCATCTAGCCAGTAAATCAGTTAAATCTAAATAGGCACACGGTCAAAAAGAACAAAAATCATTGAGTTTCAAGCCGGGGCTTTCAAGAATTTGGCAACTAACTCACACATGAATGCACTAAAGCCTGCATATAGAATCCTTTGAAGGACTAAGGAGTCATTTGTCGGAGATGTAATTCCTCAGGGAAGAGCAATTGACTGTAGGTCATGACAATGTTACTTATAACATTCATTAAGAACCACCATAGAAAGCACATACAACTGAAGTGAATTTATGTCCTTGGACATTTGGGTTTGCTTCTCCGTTCTCTCAACCAATCGGTCCTCATCATGAAATTCTTTTCTATCAGTAATTCAAAAAGATAATAACTTACCTCATTCCTTCCATGCCATCTGACAGTACCAGAGCTGCCAGCAAATGCATAAAACTTAAAATGACGTGAATCTACAGTTCCTGGATTTTCAGATGCCTACATAAGTGTAAAAAGAATAGGATTAACAATAACATGATGATAAGTGAAGGAATAAATGAATAAGAAAGGGCATCGAGACGCTCTTAATAATATCTTATAAACCAACTTGCAATTATTGAGGGGAAACCTCCATGATAAGTTAAAAACACGCACAGATCTTAATTCATATTACAGAGGCAAAATGCAATCATAATGTTACTGGAGTATCAGTTTTATTTTGCAGAGCTAAGCATCCAAAAAAGAATATACAAGTCACTTTAAAAAACATGGATGACTTGCACTTTTGTTCATTTTTATCTTCCGCTTATTAAACTTAACCTATTTACAGAAATTTTGATGGTGTATATTTGACACATCGCTTTGGCATAGTCACTGTATAGTAGATTCTAGAATTCTGCATCAAGGGGGATCTAGATATTTATCTTGCTACAATCGAGACTCAAAACAGTTTTAGCAATATTACCAATGGAAAATTTTTCTCCAAGTTTAATGATGACTCAGCGGCCATCACCTTAGTAATTGTCAATTGTATACTAGAATAAATCCAGTTGCAGAATGTGCAAACTTCCACTAAATCGAAATTAAACGACATCAAAAGGATTAAAAAGAAAACAAAAAAAAAAAAGGCAAATGTCAATTATGCAATTAAAAAAAAAAAAAGGCTGTACCTCCTTTTCAGTGTCACTTCTTCCTCGGTGCTCGGTACTCTTCTCCACTCCAATCTCTTCAAAAGGGTCCAAGAGAATCTAGAACAGTGACAAGTTACATTACTTTTCCAGCGCTTGAGAACGAGAAAATAGAAATCGGTAACGTTATTCGTTTAAACCATGACATTGATTTGATAACTTCAGAACTAAATAATTATACAGAAAAGGACATACATGAGGCTGAACTTCCATCCTTCCACCAACAATGACCAGTCCTGAATCCCCATGTCTTAGAGTATAATTACTAATTGAGATTGCTATCTCCCTATGGTGAGCATTATGCGGAAAATCCTCCTGTTACGCAAATTAACAATCATCTAAATGCAGTTAAAAAGGAAGATAATCCGGTAAACAATAACAAAAACGGAATCAACAACAAAGAGACGAGCTACGAAACCTGCAAATTGTTCTCCCATAGCTTCTTGAGGTTAGAGTCGAAACACATAACGGACCAACCCGACGTAACGACGACAAGAACCTGCTTCGGAGCTTTTCCCGGTTTAGAACGCTCGATAACGCCGGTGGCCATGGCGACGGCGCGTCTCCCACTCGAGACGCGGACTTTGTCGGGCAAAAGGCTCACTTCCCCGAGCACGCGCGCATTGCTGAATCCTTCGTCCACGCGACGAGTGTGCGGCTCCAGAACCTGAGACTCACGCGCCGTCACGATTTTCCGCAACACGAAACCCTAGGACAGCATTACAGAGACCGAAAAGAGAGACAAAAGGGGGAAAAAAACCTGGATTTTGGCGTCGTGAGTGGCGACGAGGACTTCTCTCTTGCCGTCGCCGTTGAGATCGGCGACGATCGGTGGCGGGAGACGCTCGCCTTCGAACTTGATTGGGTACTCGTCAGAGAGATGCATCCACGCCTCTCTGAAGGAGAAATCGCCCTCGTGCTGAGATCAAAGAGAAGAGAAATGGAATTGAATCAGCGAAAAACTTTGAATTGAAGATCAAAATCTGGAAACTGAGAGAGGAAGTTAGGATTTGATAAGAACCTGAAGAGAGAAGAAAATGGCGAAAGCGGAGAGCATGAGAATGGCCAAATCTCGCTTCCTCATAGTGAGGAGTTTCTGCGAATTGATTGAAGATTGAGCTCTGATCTTTTTCTCCTCCTTCGGAAGGTGAACGTGAATTGAAGACTGGAATTTCTTCTAGAAGATTCGGTGGAGCTTCAATCAGAGAAGGCAAGAGCACAGAACATTGCGAAGTTGAAGTCGACTCCGGACTCAGCTGCGCCAGCCGGAGAGATTTTTGCTTTAGCTAATTATTGTTTGATCTCATGTCGTTTTTATTAGATGTCGGTTTCTATCTTTCTCTTCTGATAAAATAATGTCGTTTTTCTTTAACGACGTGTGTTTAATTTAAGCGACATGTAGTTTGTTTTATGAATGCTACTTAAGATGGTTTATATTAAAAAAAATATTTGATTAATTTTTTAATATATGCAATTTCAGTAATTCAGTTAAATTTATAAACAAAAGTAAATAAAAGGGGAAAAATGAGTAGAAAATCAGTTAAATTTATAGACGTAAGTAAATAAAAGGGCAAAATGAGTGATAGTTTAAAGGATATAATGACCAGTTTTGAAAATTTAAGGGTTGTAAAATAAAGTATATAATTCATAAGACATTTGTAAAATTAATCCTTGTTATTTTTCATACTAGCCCTTAAATTGATCACTAACACTTTATTTTTAAACTTTAAAAGCTCTTATTTTACTTTCTGTATTTTAAATTTAACCCACTTTACTTTTTTTTTAAATTAAAATTTTAGTTACAAACAAACCGAAAAATAGGAAAATTAGTCTTAATAAGCTTAGTTTTTTAAGATTATTATTAAAAACAAACAAAAAAAAAATCACATTATTGCATTTAACTCACTTTTTTATATATGTTTTTAATTGTAACTCTAATAAAACCAGGTAAAATGTGGTTAAATTCAAAATTCATTGAATAAAGTCAGAGTTTTTAAAACTCCGGAGGTAAAATAAAAATAACCCTAATATTTAAGTATGTAAATAAGAATAATCCTTAGTTTTGGAATTAAAAAAAAAAAGCTATAAACGTAATGTCGTTTTCGCTAATCATAAACGATCAATCGTTGGAAATAAAATCAATACCTCTCCAAGTTGATGTTATACTTTCCCTTCAAATCAAAATCGTTGGAAATAGGACAACCAAAAATATTTTTAGATCGAAAAAATAAGGGAGCTTCTACCAATGAAAAATTAAAAAAAGAAAAAAAAACGCTAAAGTGTTTGATTAAATACATTTGTACTACTGTCATTCATTCTGACTGTTAAGTAGTAACTACAGAGAGAGAGGGAAATTGGCAAAAACGTCCAGTGATAAAAGTAGTGTAAAACTTTTTCGGTGATAATTAATAATGTATTTGGGGTGGGTAAATAAAATATTTACAAAACATTATTTACCGATAAAATTATCCTAAAAATATTCTTGTAAATAAAATGCTTGTGGTAAATATCATATTTTTATCTACAAAACATATTTATGATAAAATTATATTAAAAATTTTTGTAAGTAAACAATTTACCATATATATACTATTTACCACAAACATTTACAAGAAAATTACACTAAAACTTCTCGTGAATAACAAGTTTACCATAAATATACTGTTTACCTCGAACAGTATCAAAATGAAAATCTTAAAAATTGAAATTAATAAAATAACTTTTATTTTATTTTATTTTAATACATGGGAATGACGGACTAAAAAACGGGTTGTCTCTCTAAAAATCCCTGATACGAATCATTGAACCGATAAACTTTATCATAAATTTCAAACCTCAAAGAGAGAATGAATTTAGCTCTTGTTTTTTTTTTTTTTTTTTCTTCAAACCTTCAAGTTCTGAAACTCCCACGATCGGAATTATAAAACCTATGAACTTTATCATCAATTTCAGACTTAATTTTATAACAAGTAACAAGTATCCTAATCTATTAACTTGTTCAAACAAAACGTCAGTAGGTAAAATATAAGGAAAAAAAAGTTCATAAAACAGGACCAAAACGGCATATTATATTTTGGGGGAAAAAAAAAAAAAGCACGTTACACTTCCTATGGTGCTCTTAGTTGTCAATTTGCGATCTACTAAAAAACAAAACGTTTTTTATTTTATTTTATTTTAAAACATGTACGATGATCCCTCTGATATCCAAGACTCATCTTTACAGAGAATATCTGAGCATCACCAATCACCCAACTTCCCAATAAGCCGCCCGGCAGTCGGAAATAAAAATCATAGAGGATGCTCTACAGATCAAAGTGTGGTTGATCAATGCAAATATTTTCTTGACAACAATGCAAAAAGTAACAGAAAACTCACGCAAAAAGCAATTTGGCGAAGATGGTCAACATTGTTTTGCCGCATCAAAACTTGGAAATATTTTGCTGCCTCCTAGTCTCTACATAGGCAGCAAGTTGATCGTACTTTGCTTTTGATTCCTCCAACTGCTTCTCTAAACCTGCAATCTATTCAATTCAACCTTTGTGAATGTATGCACAAAATGGCTTCAAAAGTCAGCAATTTTAGTTACCTTTAAAAAAAAAAAACACGCAAACCGACAACGTTACTTGAAAAGGTTTCTCAATAATACCTACCTTCTGCTTTAACTTGGTCTGTTTTACCAAATATTCATCGCACCTGAGGAAAATAGTTTATGATGCTTCAGTGGTAATGGGACAAAGAAAGTTGACAGAGAAGAGAAGTAATGAGCTGTGCAAATAAAGAAATTCATTGGTATTTTAGATACATATTATTGTAAGATAAGACATAATGAGAGGAATATGAACAGAAATGACAGCCAAAATCAGGTCTAACATGCTACCAAAAATCAGAGCTTGATTGGTGTAAAACATGATTTTGCAACATAACAATAAAGTGTTTTATTGAAATAAAAATAAAAAATGAAATATATACCTCCTGAAAAGTTGTATGTTTTCTTCACAAATCTGATCAACTGATAAGGGCTCTGCATCGTCTATGGTAGCTGCTAGGCTAACTGCTTCATAGGACCCCTACAAAGGCAAGTGAATTAAGCATCATGGAGAGGAAAAAGGAATAACAAATTCCATTTGACGTTTGTCCAAAGTCAATTTAATAGAATTTTGTGATCCTAAAATTATTGTAGAAAAATTGAATAAGAGATCCCCAGAAGCAATGAAAAAGGAAATCCACATCACTCACAACAGGAAAATCTCTATGAAAGTCGGGTCTCTTGCCACTTCCACATGGTTCACCATTACTTTGATCCAGATGCATGTGTCCTGGGACAGAACCTGAAAGACTGGCAATATGTGGATTGGCAGGCAAATGCTTCCTAGTATTAGCTGCATGTTGAACAGAAGACTGAACAGGATGATCCTTTTGCTTGTTTTTTGCACCGGTGCCTGGAGTCTGATATCCCATTAGGTGACAGTTTTTATTCCTGTCTTGTCCGAAAAAATTCCATAAGCTAGAATAGTTAACAATTTATTGTTTTATTTTCAACTAATATTGAGAAAAGACTACCATGAAACTAGGGTTAATTCTCGTTTCATGCCAAAATCACTGAGTCATGAGATCCAGAAAATAAATTGAGAACCCCAAAAAAGAGGACAAGCAAGTGGATGCTGGATGTTAAAACAAAAACAATCCCCTCCCAAGTGTTAACATCAGCACCTTCGAGAACAAGATGAATTTCTACACAAGTAACTTACCAGTACTCTATTACCATTTGTTTCAGCCTAGTTTCAAGCCGGATAGACAGTGGCGATCTCTCAAAATCTTGCTTGTCATGTGCTGGCTCAATAAAATTTGCTTCAAGAACTCCTACAATATGACAAATAATATAAATAATCGGCTTAGCAAAAAGTATGACTGGAATAAAAATAAAAAATAACAAGATAACAAAAACAAAAACAAAAAAACAAAGGAAAATTAAAGGGGACTAATAGTACCAACAACGCCATTCCCTCTTGAAGAACCTTCAGGAGTGACTTTCCAGAATGGCTGCAAGTGTGATCATATGCATGGCATAAGTTAAACATCTTAAAAAGGTAGTTTCCGGTACAAAGTACAAAGAATCATCTTCCCAAAATCAGCATATATCATATAAACCTTCATTTGAATGCTCAATGTATTTTGTTAATTTTTCCTCTTCTCGTGTCAAGTTTGGATTGAATTGAATTTCTATGACTTAAAGCATTTAGTAACATTTATCGTTCAACATAATAAACTTAAAATGAAAGCAATATCACACACAATTCAAACATCAAATAGCACAGAAAGTTTAGCATTATCAGAACATACCTTGATGAGGCGATTCTTATGGTAGACATTGAATCCACAAACTAGTCCGAAATCAGGTGCTTCTTTTATAAACCCAATTTTTGTTTCCACTGTAATCTAATTCAGGATATTGTGAATAAGTCAAAATTTGAAAAGCTTCTAAAATTATTCAATTTTGATGCTTGAGATTACTAGATCTTAAAAGTCAAAACTCATTTGACTAAATTTATGCAATCAAATTTGACTGCTAATATGATTGGTTTTACATTTAAAACCTAACAAATATAAGATCATAAAAGAAATTCAAAAGGTAAAGAAAATGGTACGAGGAGTATACGCATCTCTAATCGTACCAAACTTCTTTCATTTTTCAGCACAAGAAATGTAAAGTAAGAGAGGGGGGGTGGTTGTTGGTTGTGGTTGTGCAGGGAGGGAAAAGAGAACCACAATATTACCTCTTTTGATGTTGTAGCTAGCTGGGGCTTGTATTTTACCATCATTGCATGTTGCAACTCATCTGCTATATTATATTGCTCCACTGGTCTACCCCTTAGTATTATGCTAAAGTTTTTAAACCTTCTGAGGTACAACATGGAGGCATATGCCTAAGCAACCAAAAAAAAAAAAAAAAAAAAAGAGAAAGGACACTAAACTCAATTCTTTGTCAAACAAATGATGCTGAACAATAGAGATTAAAAGGGGAAAAAAAAGGTTGGAAAGTTACCCTTAACGAATACCGGAGGCCGTAAAAGATATGGGACTCTAATTCAACTTGTTTTTTGTTTTTAGTTGAACTTCCACGATTAGTTTCATCTCTTAACCGAATATCCTAACCAAGGATTAAAAAGAGCCACAAATGCAATCAAAATCAGACCTCTCATCAATTGTAACATGCAGATCTATTTATAGCTCAAGAAAGAAATGAAAGTTCCCTGTTACAGCTAAATTGTTGATCTATTTGACATACAACTTTTTGCTATCTATATAGGAGTTATTTTAAGAATACACTACATAAAAAACTTAGTTTGCAAGGTTTACAAACTTCAAACCAGAAACCCCATAACGGAGTCATAGTAATGCTCAATTGTCTTTTCAATTTTTTCCAATTGGTCGAAAATTTTGAGATATCTAAGTTCCACAAGTAGAACATCAATAAAAAAATACCAAGCAGATTAAACATATGTTTGTCCAAACAAACTGTCATTTAACTGTTTTATTGTTAATATAAAGGGTTTAAGTTCATGAGATTGAATGGATGATAGAAAAATAATTTGTGGATAATAGGTAGTGACTTACTGCTTACTTAGCAGAGTTGGATAATTTTAGCTAAAAAAGTTTAGGTTTACTCTTCATTCTTATAGACAGTCCATCTGATAAGGGCCATTAAATCGTTCGATAAAATTGTAAAATTTACAATCAACGTAAATGACAACTTCACTCAAAACGTAAATCCTGGTAACAATACAGCACTCCAACAATGTAGCTAATACCATACATATGAAAATTTTACATTAGGTTCAAATACCACCGAGTAAATGTATCTCACCTCATCATCATCATCAAAATTCAATTCATACACGCCTTCATCATTCAACCATAGGTTGTATATTATAACTTTTGTTCCATGGGCTCCAATATCATCAAACTGGAAAACATAACACACTATTCAAAAATGATATCTAGTGGTATATTGAAATACCTCTACTTAATACTTTTTAGTCTCTTCATAATAACGTAAGATAAAGCAATAAGAGAAATTTATAAGAAACATAACTCTGGAAACTGTTACCAAAACCTACATATTATCCTAAACTCCTGTACAAATATAATCAAATGAACCTGCAGCATCAGCTCTTCTTTTGATGTAAAGGGAGACCACTCGAGGATTGTATTCAAGTTAGAAGACCAATCATCATGTGAACCGTAAATTATTGGTTCTGGCCAGTTGGAGGTAATGTCAAAATCAATCTACATGAAAACCAATCCAGGTATGAATTCAAAATATAGACACTAGCAAAGTCACAAGGAAAATTTACAACCCAAAAAATTGAGGACGAAATGGTACCATTGGAACAACAACATCATCCTGCCCAGTTTTCCGTAAGTACGTGTATGATAAAAGACCAATACTCTGAGTAGCGTGGCTAAAGACAAATTCAAGGAAAGTATGTCACTCAACATTGAAATTCTAATGCTCAATTCCACAAGAAGAAACATGAAACAAGATAATAATACTAAAAAAAAGAAAAAAGAAAAAAAGAAAATAAAACATACCCTTTACGATTTGCACGAGTAAGAACAATAACATCAGCACCTAGCCGCATTGTACTTGTTTTAAATCCATTACCATCTGCAACATGCATCCATGAGATGACAAGATATATAAAAAAGTAGAGATTAAAATATAAAACAACTCCAATACAAGAACTTAAAAATAAATTGACGTACTATCACACTATGGCGCAAGCAATTGAGATAGCAAAAATTATAACAATTACATTGTCCGATAGTCGTGTCTGTCTTCTTCGTAGAATATCCTAAGCTCATACATTTCCGAATGCATTCTGGATCCATTCCACCACCATCGTCTGCAAGAAAGGCATCATTGTTTCAAACAAGAGAAACAAATTTCACAGCAGGGAAAAATTACGCACTGAGCTGTAGTGTACCACCTTGGAAGAGTAAAGCCGGAGAATTATCCTTCATAACATCAATTTTATCAACCTTCACAAATGTGGCACCATTGTGTATCTAAAAGAAAGGCATTAAAAAAAAAAATAGAACACCAGTTTTAGTGAGTTTTGTGATGATACAATTTCAGGAAGTTGAATAGATAAATGCTATAGATATTACCTCATCAACAGCATTATCCAAGAGTTCAGCTATGGCTGCAAAAATTTAAAAATAATTAAATAATAATCAAACCAATTAAAAAGTAGAAAAATAGAGGAAAACAAAACTGAAATGTGAAAACTTTGTAAAGCTAGCTACCTCCAAAAGCCCATTTATGCGACGTCGCGTTGGAATGAAGAAATTTGGGATGAACACGAGCATGTTCCAATTGATCTGACGTAAAAAAAAAAAAAAAAAGGAAAGAAAGAAAATTCAGACTCAGCGAAAGCGAAAATTGGAAAATAAATCGAGTGAAAAAAAAAAAAGGAATTTAAAGTCAAGACCTTCGGAAATAAGAGCGGGCTTGGCGGAGGGATCGACGGCGTAATCGCCGGCCTTCCAGAAGCTTCGAGACTCAGAGGCTTGTTGTTGTTGGTCGCCGGAGACGGGGGTGGTTGCGACGGAGCTCAGGTGGTCCGGGTGCTCCTCCGTGGGAGGTCCACCAGTCCCCGAGGCAGCTCTGTCGGAGGAACCCTCGCTGTTAACTCCGGCGCCGTCGTCTTCGTCGCTGTCGGTGAGGTCCACCACCGCGACGGGTAGTTGCGTCTTCGGATTTGGCGGCATTTTAACGACACGATGGCTTTGGAGATCGGAAGTCGTACGGGGTTTTAACTTTTAAGCCTTGTTTGCCTTTCCTGTCGTTTTATATTAGTGATATATAAACTTGCCCTTCTTTTTTTTTTTTTTTTTTTTTTGGAAAACTGACCATTTCAGGGGTGGTGAGAGGGAGTCTTAAATATATATTTTTAGGGTAGTTGGTTTTAAAAATTAGATATAATTTTAGAGATTATATTTGAGATAAATATTTTAAAAAATTATCATAAAAATAAGTGTGTAGAAATTTTAAAATATGTGAAAAAAATTAATATATATATATATTATTGGAGATTCGAAAAAATTTAGGAGACAAATATATTTGGTCTAAACAATGCCCTAAACATCCCCTTAATTTTTAATCTTAAGACAGGTTCATAGACGGGATGATGTCGTTTTCTTCGTCGCTTCATTCTTTTAAGCTGTCGTTTTCATAATGTTAAAATCAGAGGCCAAAAGGGGGTTTTGTTTATTAATTGTTTATTAATAATTTTCCTCCCTCCCACGACTTAAGAGTTACTCTCATTTAATCTTCAAAATTATAAAAAATCATGCTTTACCCCCATAAAATATCTAATTTATCCCACACAACCCCTTTTATAAGAATTTCCTTTAAAAACAAATAGAAAAAAAAGGGGAATTAGTCTCACATAATCGTTTTGATTAATATTTTCGTTAAAAATAAATACAAAAAAGATCAGGACTACTGCTTTACCCTCTCTTTTTCATATTTGTTTTTAATAAAAGTTCTAATAGAGAAAATAAATAAATTTAAAATTCAAAGGGTAAAATAAAGATTTTATAAGTTTATACAACAAAATAAGAGTGAGCTAAATTAAAGCAAACGGCGGTACAAATAATCCTTTTTGTAATATTTTTTTCCTATAATATCATACCATAGAAACTAGTAATCAAAACTCACTAATATCATTAGTAAGTATACTAGTATGTGCAAAATAAAATGCAAACTAATATGAGGTTACTTGGGCTAGCTCAAGTGGTTGGATGCATCAGTGTGTAAATGTATAATTTAAGATTTGAATCCTAAATTTTCATTTCTCAATAGTAATAATTTTTTTTAAATACAAATTAATATGAAAATGCATAAAATCACCAATATTGTAATTATACTAAAATACACAAAATCAAATGCCTACCAATGAAAGGTGAGAAAAGTATGTTTGGCTACCAAGATTGAGCAGTGTCAATCATCTATAGAGTATTCTGTCAATGGAGAGCCAGAAACCTATATTTGATTTTTATTTTTTTTTTGAAACATGTTTAGTTGTCCTTTATTATTTGCATTGGTTCATTTTAACTTTAGGACATAAGAATGTATAAACAAGCAGGGCCAAATAAGCACTTTCTTATTTAAGCCTTGACTATATAAAAATTTTTCCCATCAAATAAAATTATATTATTTGGTTCATGATGATCATGTATCCTTGTATGAAAGTAGATCAAATCAACTCAAAGCCATGTCCAGAGTTTTTAAATTTCCAGAGAATTTGTCATTTTCTCCGCTTTAGTTTGCTTCAATAATTTAGCAAGATGCCTCCAGCTTTGTAGTTAACCTTGCCTGCAATAAAACTAAATCAATATGTTTCAGTGTTTTGTCCTTTTATGGTCCTCCAATGACTCAGTGACAACTAAGAAGAACTCATGGGTCACTGCTGACCTATGCTTACTAGTATTTTAGAGGATCTTTTTGCTATTTTATGCGTCACTTGCTCTTTGAAGCGAGCTAAACACTAAATATAATTGACTTATAAAATATGCCATATAAAAATAATGTGATATGACAGTAACCATCACATTTTCATTAACTTCAGCTAAATTATTATGTTTTTCTTAATCTTAAATATTCTGACACGATATAACAGTTAAAACGACATATTAGACTGCAGACGAGATATTTGCAATTATAACAGACAATCTGGCATGATAAACTTAAATAATTGAAGCCATATTTGACTTCTTGCTCTTCAAGCGCTAAATTCTTTTTTTTTTTTTTTTTGGCTACAAAAATACAATATAAGCTTCTTTGCGGGTGTGTGTGTATATATATGTGTATGTATGTATATATCCTTGTCTTTTGATAAATCCCAAGAGGCAACTGAACTTTGCTTCCTCTTTTCATGCTCATCATGTCTGATTTCATGGCCGAAGAAGGCGGTTCGAGTACTTCAGCCATGAAGGAGAGGCGGTGTTCAGTGCCTGAGCGAGCCAAGGTCCACATGGCCTTAATTCTCTTCCAGTTTGGCCACGCCGGTAACCATGTCTTGCTCAAAGCTGCTCTAGATATGGGGGTCAGCAAGCTCGTTTTTCCGTTCTATAGGAATGTCATCGCGCTCTTTGTGTTGATCCCTGCTGCATATTTTTCGGAGAAGTATGGAGTTTTGCTCTCTTCACATTCAACAAGTACTTACTCTCGATTTCATTTGTGGTCAATTAAGATTTGTCAGTTTGTCGAGTTCTGTGATAGGTTATGAAAAAGTACCTTACTGATGAGGCATAATTTTTAGCAGTCCGATCTTCACCAAATTCCGTTCTTTCATTACGTTTTTCTCGATATGATACAATAATGATGTGATTCGATTTACCTCGGAACCGTCCGCATACATAAGTTCTAAGTTAATCTCTGACTTAGCATATTATGTCTAACATATATGCAGGAAAGATAGGCCTCCTTTGACCTTTTCTTTTCTGATGCAATTCTTTCTCCATGGACTCGTTGGGTAATGTTTACTTTTTTCACAAAACAATTTCACTTTCTAATTTCTTCCTGCTTTTTCAGTTTATCATTTTTCTTTTTCTTTTTTTTTTTTTTGTTTTGGTTTTTGCTGCAGGATTACATTGAATCAAGAACTGTATCTATTGGGTCTGGAAAACACATCTCCCACCTTTTCTACAACAATGGACAATGCTATTCCTGCTATTACTTTTCTCATGGCAACCATGTTCAGGCAACGAACCTATATAACTTGTCATATTTGATCCAATATCTTGACTCTCATTAACCAAGCATGTAAGGATCATGTATTTAATTCTGTCGAGTTTTCGATAATTTTGTGATTGAAGACCAAATGTGGGGTCTTTTTTTTTCTTTTCATTTGGCTTGCAGATTAGAACAGGTGCACTTGAAGAGGAGAGATGGTATGGCTAAGGTCCTTGGAACTCTGGCTTCTGTTGGTGGTGCTTCATTGATAACTCTCTATAAAGGACCAACTATATATAAGCCAACAACAACTGTACACAAATCTCATATTTTGGCCTCACTAGGAGATCATTCGAAGGAGAAGAACTGGACATTTGGTTGCATATGTCTCATTTTCAGATGCCTGTGCTGGTCCAGCTGGTTCATTTTACAAGCACCGCTCTTGAAGAAGTACCCGGCACGGCTTTCTGTCACCTCTTTCACTTGCTTCTTCAGTATTCTGCAGTTTTTCGCTATTGCAGCAATAGTTGAACAGGATTCCAAGGCCTGGCACGTTCAGTCTGGTGGTGAACTCTTCATTCTTTTCTACTCGGTTAGTTCCATTCAATTAGCGATATCCGTTAATTTTTTGGATGGTCCCTGAACAATCGCGAGAGAGAGGTTTAAGTTGTAGATTCTGAACTATAAGAAATGGCCTGCTAAACTTACAAAAAGTTGTACCATTAACTATGGCCACTAATTTTAGCAGAAATTGCATACTATTAGTCCCTAAATTTTCCAAAAATTCATTCATTTTCCTAATCTAGAAATTAAAAGGTGGACTATTAGTCCACAAAATATGCCATGTTACATTAAAGGTGACACGAGCTTGTTTTTAAGCTTAAAACATTATTTTCTGGAAACTTGCGATTCATTCCTATTGAATTTAAAAGTTTAGGGGCTAAAAGACGACACTTGATGTAGTTTAGGTACCAGCCAAATAACTGACTTTATGCAAGTTTAGGATCAAAATGGCTTAGATAGTCAGTTTAGAGTATCTACTAGCCAGGTTATGTTAGGCTTTGGCTTAAGTTTTGGATACTGCAGTAGCTCACTTGTCAATTTCTAACTTGTCGAAAAAAAAAAAAAAAAAAAAAAGAATACGAAAACTAACTCAAACATCATTTAATTTATCACTTACATTCTAGCAAATGAATTACTATATGACTGCAGGGACTGATAGCTTCAGGAATGGCATTTGCAATACAGATTTGGGTCATTGACAGAAGTGGACCTGTGTTTGTTTCCTTGTATCTGCCATTGCAGATTTTGCTTGTGGCCATATTGTCCTCCATTTTCTTAGGTGAAGAATTTTACCTAGGAGGGTGCGTCTAACGATTCTAATTTACCACAAGGTTGTGTTTTATTTTTCCTCGTAGTCCCCTTCTGAGTAAATGCTTTTATGTGCTCGGATTGCAGGATTATTGGGGCGGTGTTGATCATTTCGGGACTGTACTCGGTTGTTTGGGGTAAAAATGAAGAAAGCAAGTTTGCTAGAGAAAATAAGGAAAGGGAAAAAAGTTTGGGCAAATCTTCTTTGGTTCAACCATTACTTTCTACCTCTAGTAAGTGATCAACAATCTTGTGTATAAGCTAAATGATTAAAATGTGTATCTGTTGCTTATGTTGTGTGTGGTTTGCAGATGAACTGAAAAAGGAGATTTCATAGGAGCTCAAGATTATACTTAGAAGTAAGGCAAGACCAAGTAAGAACTTTTATTGAGAAAGACAAAAGTGTCACATTTAACCAATATTGTCTTCAGGCGAATAAAATCCCTCTCTCTCCCTCTCTCTCTCTCTACACCTTTTTTTTTAAGGCTTAAAGGGTATTTGATAAACGTATTGTGTTTAAATTGTATCAATACATTGAATGTAATTTTCATTTAAATGAAAAATATTTGTATTACATTTGAATACAATATATATTTGAATAAAATATATTTGAATTATATTTAATAATAAATATGTGATATAATGAGTAAAAGTAAAGAGAAAAAAAAAAGAATATAGGATGTGATTAGTAAAAATAATAGAAAAAGTGAAATAATGAATAGTGATTATATTAGATTTAAAATATGATTTGATTAGTGTTTAAATGTAAAACTTTTATGCTTGTATTGTATTTGAATGTAATAAGATAAACAAATGAAACATTAAATTAATAACCATGTTTTATATAGCTTAGGTTGCATCGCATTAATGAATTATTTTTTTGGATTAACTTTTTAAGTGCTCATGAGATTCTCTTACCCTGACCTCATTCGAAGCCAGGTTATGCAGCTGAGGCACTTTCAGCATAACTTGGTCTTCGAGAAACTTTTTGTTTCCCACCGTAGATGAACATTGTTTATACTGTTGAGTTCAGGTAATGATGAAGATTATCACGGTGTGGATCTTGTTTTGTAGTGTTTAGAGTGATCAAATGAATCAAGCTTTCACGACATTGTTAGTTTCTTGAGTATGGTATGTTTTTAATCTTTTTTAACTTGATTTAACTGAATCAGGATGATTTTTTTTTTTTTCCCATTTCGTTTCGTTTTTGTTTTGGTTTTTGGGATTTTTTTTTTTTTTTTTGGCCTCGTTAAGATGGAAAGGAAAATAAAAGTTATATTGTGGCCTGCTTGCTCCAGAGCTAAACATGATGGAGCTCTTGCAAGACAACAATGTAAAGTAAAGATACTCAAATATTCAAAAACCTTATTTAGATTGATGAGAAATCAAAACAAATCCCGAAGTTCTTTAGCAAAAAAAAAAAAAATCCCCAAGTTGTAAAAACAAATTATTAGAAGAAGAAAAAAGAAATCCTATGAAAGACCAAAAGTTGAAACCTAAACCAAAGTAGAAGCCCCGGTTTTCTCCTCCTGTGGAAAGTAGTGCCTATTGTACAACCAAATGGAATCAGCAGCAACTGGCTCACTGTCCTGGTTACGGTGCCAAGTATAGTAGGCATGTGTTCTATTTCTGATATCAAGAATGGCGTGACCAAAGCTTGCTTCTCTGTAGGCTGAGTAAAAAGGCTGCGGCTCGGTAAAACTGCATTTTATTAACAACGGTTTAGCTAATGAGTACACTGATATAGAAAGTAAACAGGGAATAGGTCAAGAAGTGTACTACGATTCTCAACTATTATCTAAATTTTTTAATACCAATTGACGTGGTAAGTGAGCTAAAATTTCTTTATGGTCTGTGACAAATATTTAACTTGTCGTGTCAGTGTGTATTGAAAAGGTTGAGATAAGAGTTGGAATCACTAGCACTGTTCAATTACTAAAAAGGGTTTTTTGTGAGCCTTACTTAGTTGCAAGGCCTTCAATATTACCACCATCACCAATAGTGATGTAGATTGGTGCAGAAGGATCCTTAACGGGGATGCTCAGTCCATTGGTTATGTTGTACTTCACGTTTGATACTCTCTCCTACAGTAATATCATCATGATTTATGGCTAGAAATTGGTAAATCACAGATTGGTAGAAAAAGCATAAGATGTTGAGATAAAGAGTGAGTTTATACCGAACGCTCATAAGAGTGAACATGACCTGCGAACACGATGTCAACTTTGCTCTGGACAAACCATGGTTCAAACATAACTCTCATGCTTTCTCCTTCCATGTAATGGTAATTGTTGCTGTTATACCAAGGACAGTGGAATAGAACAATCAACCAAGGAGTTTCGGATCTGTTAACCCTTTGAAGCTCTTGTTGAAGCCAGTTATACTGTGGAGTATACTTGCCTTAATACACAAGAAATGTACAAAGTATAAGTCCTCAAACCATGGTATGTTATTAAACTCCGAAGTAGTATAGGAATCAAGTTTTACTTACCGTATGCTGAGTATGAAGAAAGGACGATTATGTGAGCTGAAGCACGCTTAATGGCATACCAAAGTGGGGAAGTACTTTGCGACGCCTTGTGAGGTACATGATACCTATGCAAGTATGGCTTAAACGGCTGGTTTTCTTCCTGAAATTGATAACATAGATTAGAGTTCTATACCGTTAAAACATTGAGTTTGTGGAGCTTAATTGTCGCCATAATTTAACTTATTTTGAGGGGCACAACTAGAGAGAAATACGTAAAATCTGATAAGTGTGACGCGTGTGAATCTTTTGCTATGTTCGTGAAATTTTAGAGTGGCTAAAAATGGAAATTTCTCTCATAGTAACAGTGAACCACTATAACTATTGTGCATGCTTTATTGTTTTTCTTAATTTAATTGCTCCTGTGAGTCAATGATTGGAGCGTCTAATTCTTAACGACGCAGTTAAGCTTGAGAGACTTACTATCTCGGGGGCTAAATCAAGATCATGATTGCCTGCAGTCCAAATCCAAGGCTGATAAGCTGTGCTCTTCTCAACAAAACGACCCCATACGTCCCACTTTCTGTTGTCATGGAATGGATGGTTGTCCGCGTAAGATAGATCCCCAACAAACAGCATGGCTTGCCCTTTTGGGTTGGAAACGTAGTGTTCAAACGTTTGATTGGAGTCATATGTTTGTCCTAAATCACCTGGAGAGTGGAGCAGACTTATTTAACTTATATTCAATGCACCAGTACTATGAGGCACAAAACAGTTGGGATATAAAAGTCCGAATATGAAATTTTGTAGGTCATGAATCTCAATTTGTTTGCACCTTTGTCACACTATTATTAACTCAAAAAATAATTGACAAAAATTGATGGAAAGTGTAACATAAAATATGTAAACAAATTGAAATTCGGAGTGAAAGTATGAAAGTCACTTTTATAAGTGAAAATGACTTAAGTATCGTATAAATTCTGACCTATGACGCCAAATGTATAAGGAACATCTGGTCCTATTTTAGGAGGAGTTTTGAAAGAGAATCGACGAATGGCATTGCCTTGACCAAGCTCATAAAAATATAGGGTATCATACTGAAACCAAAAAATTTATATATTATATAGTTAATACTCTAAAAAAAATTTTAAAAACCCTAATGACCATTGGTTCAGATTCTGACCTTTAGTCTTTTGACGGTGGCGTGGTGGATAAACCCAGATGTGTAATTGTGGTATCTGTAACTAGTGGTTGTGGCATGAGCCAAGTGCTTGTGCTTGTGGCCGTGGCCATGGCCATTATTGGTGCCATCTTCCCAATACCTTACAGTGTTTGGATACTTCTTTATTGGTGTCACCCATGAAATTATCACACTTCGGCCAACATAATCTCCTTGTGTGATATGTACCTATTACCCCCAAAAAAAAAAATACATAAGCAAAATAAAAAAAAATAAAGGGAAAATTAAGAAAATTTTTGTTTGTATATATGTATATGTATATGTATACTTGTTCTGGTCCATTGAAGCCCTTAGGGGAAGGGAAATCATCGAGAGGCATGTCAATGGAGGGTCTGGAGTTTCTGATATAATGGCTGGTGAGTCCTCCATTAGAGACTCCAACAATGCTAAGGAGAAGAATTAAGGCCATTAGAGACCTTGTTGAGGCCATAACTCCGCTGATCATGGAGAGCTTATTGGTTTTTCTTTTTTTTTTTCCCTGATGGCTATGAAATTTAGTATAAATAATGAGCGAAGTTCAAGGTTTTATAATAAGGATTCATAGTCTAAGAATCCAAGGGCAGTTAGGAGTCCTTCCGTATCTTTGATTTCTTATTTTTTTGGATTGGTAATGTGTCTAAATTTAATGGATGACAAGTAAAATATTTTTCGTATACATGAGTTGAATCCTATTTGGTATAATATGTAACTCTCCCAAAAAAACAAGACAATATATAACTTTTTGTATTGAAAGAATCAATTTATAAAGAAAAAGAATAAGAAAGTGTGGTCTATTAATTATAGATCCGAGACTGTGTTATACTATATTTTTGTAACTACAAAAATATACAGTATATGATAGAAATCACAATGCCCATAGCCCCTAATATATTGTCACATTTACAATAATATGTTACATTACAAAAATGTAGTATTTTAAAATAAGATGATATAAGTCAGTCCATCGAGGTCGCTAAGCGGTTATGCTTTTTCAAAAATTAAAATAATATTATGATAAACTATCAAAATTACTATGTCATAGTGATAAAATTATTAGACTGCAATTAGGAAAAATGAATAATTGAAAGAGTACTATCCGTTTACAAATTTGTATATATATATGTGAAAGGGTCCTTACCTAAAAAACAAAATTAAAAAATTAAAAAGTTAAAGAGTCTTTATCCTATTAAAATTGAATGCAACTCATAAAATAAATTTCTTTAGTAATAAAAAAAAAAGAAATTTATTTGAGCATGGAGTGTAAAAGTACTTAGATTTCTCTTCAATTTTTTCCTCCTTTTATTGCGGGGATGCAAAAGAAATTAGTTGCAATCTTCAGATTTTTTTTTTTTTTTTGAGTTTTGAATTTGAGGGATTCTTTTTTTTTTTTTTTGGAAAGGACAATTTAAATTTCAATTAGTTTATTTTTATTTTTATTTTTATTTTTTAAATTGAGAGCATATTTGGAACATATTTTGGAGATTCTTTTTTTTTTTTGGAAAAAAATTAATTTTGAAAAATGTGTTTAGGAAAAAGTCGTTTAAAGTGAAAAAAAAAAAGTAAATTTTTAAAGATTTATTTAAAAGAAAATTATCAATATGGATATTATTTTGTTTCATTTAAAATGCTATGCAATTAAAAAAATCTTATTTGAACTCATATATGTAAAATTATGAACTTTTAGTTTAGAGTTTATTATAATATTTTGAAGATGTTAATAATAAAAGGTGATAGTGAGGTAAAAAAAAAGTATCATAAAAGGTGTTTTGAGACTAAAGTTTTGTTGCTCCAAACGGCCAATGGGGGTTTTCAAACTCAATGCCATTAAAGTCATCAGCGCAATTGCCTGAGACCCATACAAGCCTTTTTTTCTTTTTTTGCTCATATTTAAACTTTTTTCTTTTTTTCCTCATATTTAAACTTTAGAGGTAGAGAAACTCGAATTCTATAGTGTAAAAGAGTATTGTTTCATTGTATATATTGTAATCACAATTAAAGCCTCTTACTATTAGAAAAGTATTAATTATTGATAATTATAATATGCAGTTACAAATATAACCTAATTGTAATTTATAATTTGAATCTCTCACTTTTAAATTCAAAACAATGTTATTTGTATAACATCATTTTTTAATATCATAAAAGTCATCCTAAAAATATAGGGGGCCTTTGACAACCAAATTACATTTTAATTTTACTCAAATACAATATAATTTTACATCAAATATAAATTTTGTAACAGTACTACGAAAACAATTACTATTCAAAACATTTTTAAAACAATCAGATCAACTTTTCAACTCCACTATTTATTTCTATTTTTACTAATCACATCAACATTTTAACTCTAAAATACTTTTCATCCAAACACACATTTCATTCAAACACAAAACAAATACTTTTCAACCAAATACAACATTCAAAAAATAAATTTCATTCAAATACAATCAAAATGCAATGCGTTTACCAAACGCCCCCATAGTTATAGGCAAAACCAACAACACTAAAACTTGTCCATTGTGCTTTTCTCTCTTTCTTCTCTTTCTCTCTCTAATGTGTGAGGGCTAGAGTTTCTCAATTGTTTTTCTCTCTTAAAGAGGTAGTTTGATGGTGGGCTCTGGTTTCCCAACCCTAGAAATGGATATGGGAATCATATGGTAAGGTTCTTGATAGATGTAAGCCCATAGGAAGAGTATGGGCATTGTGTGAAGGAACAAGGTAAGAATGAGACAATTGGCATTGATGTGTTGTTGTCATGTATTGATGAGGTCCTGCAATGACTTGATTTTGACGATCCAGTTTCTCCGAATAATGTGAATCATTTTATTGATAAGGATTCTTTCTATATGATTGGTTTTTTTGTTTTGTCATGTTTAGATTATATGTAATAATGGCGATGTTTTTGCCTTCTTTTACCTGAGTGTCTTATTTTTGTTTGTTAGCAGTTTCCCCATCTTTTGTCTTAGTTTTTTTTTCCTATCAGATTTGAGTCTTTGAAGTGTTTTGGTGTCACAAGAGTTGCTTCTATGTGAAGTTAGTAGTGGCGCTAGTGCTACTAAGTCTTAGCTCTCGATTGATCGAGATATTCAATCAATTGTTAGGGTTTTATTAAAAAGAGTCTTATATATGCTCAATTTCAATATATCGAGGTATATATTAGTTTTTGGATTTCAAGCATATGTCTTTCCCTTTGGACATCATCAGACTTTGCTAATGGATTCATTCATATTGAAGGTTTTGTCTTATGTAATATAGGGTCATTTGTTATATTTAGTATTTTTGTATCTCTTTATTAAGTTTAATGAAATTTCTCATTTGAAAAAATAAATATATATATATGTAGTAACAGACATATTTTAACAGTAATTCCATACTCAGTTGAAATTCTTATCCTTGAATTTAATTAAAAAAAAGTTATTAACAAGCGAAGCAAAATTATAGTGAAATTCAAAAGGTCAAAAAGAAAAAAAAAAAAAAGGAAACGAGATTGATGAGGTAACAAACTCCCAAACAAATTCTGAAAATTGGAAACAGAAAAAACAAAAAAAAAAGAAACTCGAAAGGAAACGAACTCCTAAACACATAGGAGTGTGCCACTACTTTCGTGTAATTTGTATACGTATATATAGAGGTACACGTCCAACTCAAGCAGCCACACTTCACCATTGACAAGCAAATTAAAATTGTCAAATTATAACTTAACAGGAATTTTGCATCTAATTAACTAACGATAATTTCACAATTAATTTCACATCTAATTAAGGATTAGTGCAAACATCAAAAGACACGACGATGACACAGTTAATGGAATTCCATCAATGTTACCCTCTCTTATCAACCGGACAACTTCACTACGACATGGGTGATAAGATCATAATGCCACCCTCAGCCTTGCTCCGTCTCTCCTTGATGAAGATCGAATATCCGATGTTGATTCGACTCGTAAATCCTTACGCACATGAAGTCACTCACTGCAGAGTCATGGAGTTTACCGCCTAGGAAGGCACGGTTTTGTTGCCCACTTGGGTCCTGCAAAACTTGAACCTTTAAGAAGGAGACGCGGTCACCATAAAAAACGTGCCCCTCAAGAAAGCAACGTTCTTGAAATTGAGACCCCACGAGAAGGCTTTTGTGGAGCTCTCTAATCCCAAGGTTATGTTGGAGAAAACTCTTAGAGAGTTCTCTTGTTTGACGGTTGGTGATACTATTGTTATAGATTATGCTGATAAGAAGTTTTCTATCGATGTTTTGGAGACAAAGCCGGATGATAAGGCTGTAAGTATTGTTGAAACGGATTGTGAGGTGGATTTCGCTCCTCCGTTGGATTATATAGAGCCCGAGAAGCCGGCGACAACGACGGTGGAGAAGGCGGAAGATAGAGCTGAAAAGATGAAGATGCAAGAAGGCAATGGAGAAAAGGATGAAGTTAAGTTTAGAGTCTTTGCAGGAGTCCACAATGACTCTACAAAAGAGAAGAGTACTAGTATAGCCAAAAAGGAAAATGTGGTGAAAGAGAAAGAAAATGGTTTTAAGCCATTCACGGGAAAGAGTTACAAGTTGAATGGCTAGTAGTAGATTATCATCTGAAGTATTGTGTGCAAAGTCGGGAGTGGATTGAATAGAATTAGAGAGTTTTTGTGTTTAATAAAAAACTATTTGATTAAACATATGGAGCTAGGATTTTTTTTTTTCCCTTTTTCTTCAAATTTGTTGTTGCCGAAACCTAATAATAACATGATCATAACATTTCTTGTTTGATTTTAAGATGTATCCTTTATTTGATTAATTTTTTTTCTGCCAATTTGAAATCTTGTTTTATATTCTATCCTCTTACTCAAAATCAATTTTGATTTAACTAAATTTGTCAACGTAAGAGTAAGAATGAAATACGGATAGGAGGGCAACAAATATGCTTCCCCCACTCTTATCCCGTCTTCCACCTTTTTTGGCTCCCATACCAGGTAGGTTTTCTCTAAATTCTACACATTTATCTATTAAGAACTTAAGAACATTTTTAAAACATCATTAAAACTCAAAGTAAATCCTATCAATTATATTTAACTACAGTAATATAGTGATTAATAACAAAATTTATAATATAAAACCGTATTCTTAAAACTCCAATCCAAAAACTAAATAACATACTAAAGTCTTCAAACAAATTAAAAGATTTAAACTTATTCTTTTTAATGATTTTTATGTAGTAGTTTATACACTATCTGATACATGTATATAATATATTTTAAAGAATATGATAAATGTATATCGGGTTGAAATAGGGTATCCCCGCCCTTGTGTATTGGGGATGATACTATAGCTGCATACCTGTCTCCGTCTCCGTTTGCCCGCCTTGTTGGGTAAACATTACATCTCCACAAAACAAAAACGACAGTTTAATGAAAACAAAACAAAACAAAAACGACAGCATCTAAACACAAACATAAACATGGACCTGGGAAAACGACAATGGTCTTAATTTTGTCGCTGCCCCATTGCAGTCACATTGGTCCTCGGTCTCCGTCATGTTTAAAAATTTTCGCAAAAACGACAACAAAACCTCTAAGACCCAGAATCTTGATCAAACTGCAAAAAGCCCTCTTTTGACTTCGAAGTTCTTCGCGGAAGAGATTTTTGGGAGGAAGAGAATTCGTCGCTCGCTTGTCCCCAAGCTCAATTTTTTCTGCTATTTTCCCGATCCAAAGGTGAATTCCCAACGTTTGGTGTCTAATTTAGGGCTAAAAATTTTACCATTTTCGGTGTTACTAGTTTGTGAATTGGCATAAAACATGCTCTGTCCAAAACTCGTTTTCTTTGTAATTACTCGTTTAATTATTTGCGTTTTTGTTATAGATTCGTAAATCGTAATGTTTGGGAAGTCAAATTTGTTTTTTGTAATTTTGATCTACCAAAAGGGTTGTTCGTAGTGGAGAATTGTCTGGTTGGGCAAAACTATCATAATATATATTTTTCGTTTTTATATGATTTTTAAAAAATGTATGCACCGGTTTTTTATTTTTATTTTTATTTTTCAAATTTTATCCTTGCCCAGAAATCTCTGGACCAAAATAAAAAGTTTGGCTAATATCAGGTCTAATGAAGTAAAAGACAAAAATTAGAGCTTTATGTTGGGAGAGAACAATGAAATTAGCTTGAAAAATCATTCTTATAACGTAGTGCTTTTGATTATATTCATGTGCATAATTGATAGCGAAATCATTGCCTATGTATTTGCAACTTTTGCAAATGTTGTATCTTTTTTGAGAAAATGCAATGGCAGCTGGATTCTGAATTTGGAGGATAGGAAATGGTTTATTCCTATAATGATGGTTTGGTAACGAATTTGGGGCTTATCATGCTGCAGGTTTTTGTCCAGAGAATTTTCGTTTATCATTGGCAGAAATCGGGTCTAATTCTCCCCTTAGGGAATGGAATCACATGCCGATGAGAACCAGTTGATGACTGAACGAAGCTCGTCTCCAAATTTGCAAATCGACCCCAAAAGGGCCCGGTTTCCTCGCTGCATCGTGTGGACTCCCCTTCCTTTGATTTCGTGGTTTGTTCCTTTCGTTGGTCATATTGGCATATGCCGAGAGGATGGCGTGATTTTGGACTTTGCAGGGCCTAATTTCATTTGCGTTGACAACTTTGCCTTTGGAGCTGTGGCTCGTTACGTTCAAATAAGCAAAGAAAAGGTATATTCAACTCTGTTATTTTCCCGCTAGCTTCAATGTGACCAGCATTTGACCAAATGACAACATGACCTGTATTAGCAGTTGGTTGGGTGCTGTAGTTTTTGGAATCAAACAGATAAATGCTGCTTATTTCATGGGGAGACTCCGCTTCCTCTTGATTCTGTGCACACGGCTGTATTTCATGCTATGTGGGATCTTTAAAAAGTTGACGGATAATTTTTATTTGATCTTTCAGTCTAGAATGATAGTAGCTTTGTGTGAAAATGTTTGTCTGTCATGAATTTCTGGTTGACCTATGCTTTTTGCTAATTTGGCAAGCAGTGTAATGTGCTTTCTCTTCCATCGTTGTACAAGAGCGAGGATCAGCACCGGCAGGATGAAGATGAAAGAGAGATATCGACGTGGGATGATGCTCTTCAGAAGAGCACTCAGGAATTTCAACACCACGCTTACAACCTCTTCACTTGCAACTGCCACTCTTTTGTGGCCAACAATCTGAACAGGCTGCGGTTTTCGACTGGTGGATGGAATGTGGTGAACCTTGCAGCTCTGATCTTTATCAAGGGTAAATGGGTGAGCAAAGCATCCATCGTGCGTTCCGTTTTACCATCTCTTATAGTTTATGGCCTCGGACTTGCACTTGGGGGCGTGTCCTTCCTATTATATTTGGCAATCTTCATTTTGCTTCTTGTTGGTTGGTTTCTCGTTGGTACTTACTGTTTCAAGAATTTAATTCAGTTGTAGCTTCTGCTTTGTGCTTTCATCATGTAGGAACATTTGGGTTAGCACACGTTTGTCACTGAACAAAACTGGCAACAATTTCTTCTTCCCATTTATATTTTAGTGTCGTTTGCAACAATTTTGCTTACTTTTATTGGCTAGAGAGTACACCTCAGGATTCAAGCTCCATCCGTGCCTTGAAAGAGCCTTTATGTCATCGGTTAAGAGGTTCTACGTATGTTTGGTAGGAGGTAAGAAATTGCATGAGAATTTTTGAGAAGAAAAGGAAATCTTGTGGTCTTTGGTAGTAAGGAAATTTATAAATAAAGAAATTATATATTCATGATCTTCGACTTATTTTTATGGGAAAAAGAAAAGGAAAAAAAAAACATTTTGCATAATAAATAGTAAGGTTAAATAATGATGTAATCATGCATTGTCCTCTTATTTATATAAGGTTTAAGGATATATTCGTTAAATCAACCAGATTAGATTTTTCTTGTTTTTACTTTTCTTTTTCTTTTCTACCAACCAATATTACAAAAGAAATATTATGAAAAAAAAAGAAAAAAATGTCTATCATTTTAATTTTCCTTATTTTGATGTTATCCTTTTATTATTATTATTATTATTATTATTATACCCTCTCTCACCATGGATTCAACTCTATCTCCTCTTCTTCTTCTTCTTCTTCTTCTTCTTCTTCTTACGTGTCTTTCAAGTAACATCACGATACCTTAATAAAAAATATATATTAATTAACGTATCATTTTAATAATATTATTATATTATATTGTATTTAATTAAAATATTAATTAAATATATATATTATAATATTATTAAAGAATAAAAAAATAGGTACAAATAAAAATAAAAAGACATGGGAATGCGTTCTCATTCTTCTCTTTATCTGATTTAACGATAACTTCACCTTCATGTGAGAAATTCCAGATTCTCCGTCTCCAACTTTAAAAAAGAAAAAAGAAAAAAAGGGAATAAAAATGGCAAGCGTGTTGTTCAAGCAAAGGGGAAAAAAAAATTGAAGAGAAAGAGAAAAGGGCAAACAGCAATCAGGTTGAGTTGTCGTTTTCTCGGGGGCTTTATCTGACGTACGGGCTTCCTGAGGCCCCCACGGTCCAAACCAGAAACGACAGCTACATCGTGTGGCCCGTGACAAAACTAATTTACAGCAACCAACTTATGAACTAGGGTATTCAAGCAAAATAAAAAAATAAAAAACTTATAAACTAGTGTAACATCGTTCACGAGAACAGCCAGATTTTTTTGGCGAGCTATGGGTGTGAAGTCTTAAATCTAAAATTTTAATTTCAGTTTTATCTTATTCTGAAAAGTCAATAAAAATTATAATTAAATCAATCAGTTTGAATTTAAAATTTTGGTTTCATTATAAACTTGACTTATGTAACATTTAGACCCGAAAATAAGTGAGATTTGACCTTCAAGAGTCTCGTTCTGTTTGGTTCTCTATCAAAAAATGAACAAATAAACAAGCTTCAAGCAGAGGGAAGAAAGGGGGTGGTTGGGGTGGTGGTGGTGGTGGTGGGGTGTGGAACAAACTTTTTTAAACAAATGGCAAAAATATAACTATTAGAGTTGAAATATAACAAAAGATTAAAAATATTTTAAAACAAAAAAACCCGAACTTATAATAACACTATTATCCTTGTATTTCGTAAACTTTTTCATATTTTAATTACACCTCTAAAATTGTTTGTCATATCATTGTGATATGCCATGTTTGTATATATATCATTGCATAATGCTAGACCTATATTTATAAATGCAGCTATTGATTTAGAAATTTTTCTTAATGAGGACATGTTAAAGGATACAATTATGATAATAAAAAAAAAAAACAATGACTTTATACAAACAAACGGTATAATAATTTTTTATTTAATTTTGATCAACATATTTTAATTATTAGATATAGCTCTTGTATTAGAAAAACATTATAAAATTTATTCTTGAACTTTATCTTAAATATCAGAATTATGATAAACAATATGAGTTTTTATTCTATGATCTATTATAGTTTATAAATTTTAATTTTAAAAAAATTAAGTTTCACTTTTAATTTTCGACATCATTATTCTTGTCCATTTTAAAATAAAATACATATATCAATTAATAAACATTTATACGCCTCAATATTCGGGTTATTGATATTTACAAAGTCATTGTCACAAAAAATAAAGAAAATTAAAAAATTGTAGCAAAAAAATGTTGATGAAGAAATTGGGAGAAAAAAAATTAAATATTGGTTGTGACACTAAAAACATAAAAAATAATCTAAGTTTAGTTATAGCATTAAAACATAAAATAATAATCTAAATATTAAGCATGGTGATATTAAAAAAGAACATTAAGTGTGGGCAAAATTAAATTCATTTAAAATTATTAATCTTTTTTTAATGAAAAAAAAAAAACTTGAGGGGCGCTGAGGTCGCTATATGGATATATACATATCATTATATATGTGATATTATTAATGCTAGACCTGTCATAATGGTTTAAATCATTATCTTTATATCATTGTTTTCTTATATATGTTTTTTTTTTATCAAATCATGATACATTTATTATAAAAGATGGATTTTTAAATTAGGTAATACATATAAATATAAATTTTTGTTAAGAAAAATAATAACGGTTATGATTAATGCAAAGAAAGTCAATTAAAGGTAAGACCATAATATATAATAAATTTGAAAATTTATTATTTCTTGAATAATTTTTACTATATTTCAACCCCACTTCTCAAATATTGTTATTTAATATAGTTTCTAAAAAAAATAGAGTTCACATGGTTGTAAGTATAATCTCATAATAATAACACAACCACTGTATTTAAAAGTATAAAATTCAAATTCCTTACCTTAAGTTAAAAAAATAGATAATTTTAATTACTTCTCAACTTTTTGTTTGTGTTTTTGAAATTACAGCGTTATTATTTTGAGTTTATAACTTTTTTCAATATCATCCTCGTGTGGGATTAGGGATGGCAATATTCCCTCGGGGATCCACCCCAGAAAAAGAGGGGATGGAGAACAATGCTCGGGGACGTGGACAAGGACAAAGATGATATTTGATCCTCAAAACTTCGTGGGAGAGGACAGAGAAAGCACTCCTCGTCCTACCCCCATCCCTGATATATATATGTGAACTATATGCATTTATAAATGCATATACATATTCTAAAATTATAAATAATCAAATTTAAACATTATTAGTTTTTTATTAAAAATAAAAAGCATACTTTCTACCAAATACCTAAGGAGACTTTTAATATGCAATTGCTATATATATCAATGAAGCATATATTTATATATATTTTGATTAACAAGAGGCCTAATCATTTTTATTTTTATTTTTATTTTCAAATGTGTGATTATAATTGACGGGGAATATGGCAGATATGGGAAAAGTTCTCCAACAGAAAATCCCTATCCCTTTCTCCCCTTCAATTTAAGCAGGGATGGGAATGGTTTTGGGGGTAAAAAAAGGGATAGGAAAGCATTTCTCAACCCGTCCTATCCCGTTATCATCCATATGTGGAATAAATCAAACTAAGGGGGTGTTTGAAGGAGATGTTTGGAGATATTATTTTTGAATTGGAAAAAAGTTGATTTAGAAAATGTGTTTGGAAGAAAAAATTGTTTGGGGTGAAAAAATAAAAATAAAATTTAGAAAAAAATATCAATATGGATATTGTTTCGTTCCTCTCAAAATTCTATGCAATTTAAAAAAAATTATCTCATTTGCACTTGTATACATAAAGTTATGAATTTTTAAAGTTTGGAGTTTATTATAGCATTTTGGATCTGTAAATAGTGAAAAGCAGTGAAGTTTTGGAAAAAAGTTGGTTTTAGATGTCTATAAAACAAGTTCCAAACACTCTCTAAAAAGTTTTTTTAAAATTCAAAGAACAACTTGTCTCTAAAAACATGAAGATAAATTGAGAGCTAATATTACTTAAAACAAAAAATATACGTGGTTGCATGCATGTAGTCTATGATAATTTTATATTTAACTCCACCATAAGCTTAATAGTTTGAATCCCCTCATTTCTTCTTCAAAAAAATTTAATTATGTAAATTTTTTAAAATTTTATTGAACACATATTATGTAACTTTTAAAATTCATGATGCGTAAACACACTCTTTTTAAGTATAATAAATTTATTTATTACAAACTAGTTTTATATTTTTATTTTTAATTATATAGTACTTATATATATATTGCTGAATAACGATAGTATATGTTATCATCTAAGATTGATATATATATATATATATTTTTTCTTATCTCACCGTTTCCGATTTGAACACCCGAAACACTATTAGTGATATACGGTCAAAACGCAAAGCGTATATAACATATCCTGAGATCAATTGCACTCCGTCTGTTTGAAATAGGGGAACAGCTGGACCTTTTAGAGGTCGTATGGGAATCTCCGAGGAGTCTGAACCATGAATTGTATCCTCGGATGTCAAACTTGTAATTTTCCTGTAAGCTAAGGTTCATTTGCGAAGCATTCTGTCTTCAACCAATAAATAAATTGTTCTTTCTTTTCAGGAAAAAAAAAAATGGGAAAACCCTGCCTCTGTTCTTTCTTTCTCTGGCTAGTAATTTCCGTTTGGATTGCGATAAATTCTTTCTTTTGAAAGCCAGAAAATGGCAGCAGCAGCAGAAGAAGGACAAGTGATTAGTTGCCACACTGTTGACGAGTGGAACGCGCAGCTTCAGAAAGGGAATGAATCCAAGAAACTGGTAATTTACTTATTTTACTTTTTATCTCAATTTATCAATCTTTTTTTTTTTTTTTCATTTTATGGTTTATGATTATCTAATTTGGTGCGTTAAATTAAATATCGATTTTGGTTCATAGGATTTTTTTTTTTTTTTGGTTTTTCCAATAGATTTATGGCCAAAAAAAAAAATCTTTTTGATGGAATTTCGTTTTAATCCAATCGATTTGGAAATTTTACGCCCAAAATTTTCAATGGGTTTAGATAAAATAAAATAAATAAATAAATAAATAAAAGAAGTCCCTAAAAATAGTTCTTAATTTCAAGAACTGATTTTCTGTTTGGGCATCATTTTTAGCCTTTTTATAAGTAATGGGTGGTTTCTATTAGGTAAATTCAAGAAATATTATTGGTTTTTTTTAGATTGTATGCCTGGTATTGAGAATTGAGAACTCCTTCTTAGATCCTGAGGAATGAAATATGTCTAATTGGCACTGCTATTGGGGTGAACAAAAAATTCAATAATCTATGAATCCAATAAATTATCCAATTTAATCCATTCCTAATCCAACTAATCTGATTAAAAGATTAATTCAACCCACTCAATCCAATTATTAATTGTATGGGTTTGGGTTGAGTTCTTCTAAACTCAATTTAACCCAAACACACCTAATCTATTTATATATAAAAATAAGGGGGCGTTTGGTAAACGCATTGCATTTTGATTGTATTTGAATGAAATTTGTTTTTCGAATGTTGTATTTGGTTGAAAAGTATTTGTTTTGTATTTGAATGAAATGTGTGTTTGGATGAAAAGTATTTTAGAATTGAAAAGTTGATGTGATTAGTAAAAGTAGAGCTAAATAGTGAAATTGAAAAGTTGATGTGATTATTTTAAAAATATTTTGAATAGTAATTGTTTTTGTAGCACTGTTGTAAAATTTATGTTTGGTGTAAAATTGTATTGTATTTGAGTAAAATTAAAATTGAATATTTTCTCCAAATGCCCCATAAATATTTTTTATACCTTATAATGTATAGTATTTTTCTTCTATTTTTTATTAATTACTTAACAAGTTTCATGTTATATAAGTTTTTATTATTATTTATTTGTCAATTTATAACTTTTATATTTGAACATGTTTATATATTTTATTTTTATATCTGATTATAATTTATGAGATAATTTTAGAGCTTTTAATATTATGTTAAAAGCTAGTTTTTCATCGTAAATTTCTTATTTTGGGTTGAATAATTAACTGTATTTATATTCATATTTTTTATTTCTTTATTATGTTCAATACGGTTAACTTACTCAATTCACTCAAATTTTAATTGGGTGGGTTGATTTTAAACTTTAGATTAATTGGATGGGTTAAATTTAAAATACGCACTTAAACTTGATGGGTGGGTTGAAATTTCTCAAAAATTTACCCAAACCATCCAATATTTACTGTACATTTATTGTCATGACAATTGACATATATACGATGATCGCTCATTTAGCAAGTAAATAAATAAAATAAATAAATGATTCAGTGTCGTTTTTTCTCACCATTGATGCAGATGGTGGTTGATTTCACTGCCTCATGGTGCGCACCATGTCGTTTCATTTCGCCGTTCCTGGCGGATATGGCGAAGAGACAGCCTGATGTCACCTTCCTCAAGGTGGATGTTGATGAATTGAAGGTAAGAAATTTTTACTGTTGGAAGGACTTTTAAGAATCTGTTAAACAAAGTTCAATTACTTTAAAAGATATGTTGAACTTGTTGTGTGTGTGTGTGTGTGTGTGTGTAGTCTGTTGCTCAAGACTGGGCTGTGGAGGCAATGCCGACGTTCATGTTTCTGAAAGAAGGGAGTATTGTGGACAAGGTGGTGGGAGCAAAGAGAGAAGAGCTCCAGCAGACTGTGGAAAAGCACAGGGCTAGTTCTGCTTCAGCCTGATGAATGATGAATGATCACTAAACACTATTTATACACACACACACAAATATATGCATTTGGCTCTTGGAGACCTTAGACCTTTCTATATGTTGCGCTCTATTTGTGTAGACCTTTACTTTGGTTCCAAATGTTATGCTTATTTCTTCATGTGATCCTTACTTGATTACATGGACATTTAATAAGGTACGAATATGATGCCTTCTTTAATTTTTTAATTTTCCATATGATGAAAAGGCATGATATGTTTGTTGATGCGCTTAGAAAGCATGATGAAACGGTTCTTTATGGTTAGAATGAGTGAGGAATGACAATTTTTTTTGATTTCTTTTCCAAAGTCATTCACTTAAACTAGGAATGACGAGCACCATTTTCATCCCATTTATAAATCATTTGTTCAAACCTACATTTTAAATGATAAGTTTATGTCTCGTTTGTTTACAGTATTATATTAGTATTGTGTTCAAATAAGATATAATTTTTTTTAAACATAAACGTATTACATTTAAATGCTAATCACATTACATTTTAAATTCAATATAATCTCTATATATTATTTAATTTTTTCTATTATTTTTATTAATCACATCACATACTCTCTTTCTCTCTTCTTTTTTCTTTTTACTTTTACCTATTACATCATATATTCATTATTTAAATACAATGAAATATTTTTAATCCAAACACATTATATTCAATTACAATATAAATATTTTTTATTTAAATATAAATTACATTTAATGTATTATATTCAAATACAATGCAAACGTGATGTAATTACCAAACATTCTTTTAAATTTTTATAGCAATACATTGTAGAAAAAAGTTTATTTTAATTTAAATGAAATACCAAACAGGAACTTTAATTTTCCGTTTGATTTGAATGGTTCAAAATTTGGCGTATCATACACAATTGGACATTTCAGAATTAGCCATTTTGATAGATTTACAAGCAGAGGTGAAAAGGGCTTAATCAACAACTATTTAATCAACTTACTGTCTACGAATATGAATGATACCCCAATGGTAGAAATACAAAAAGGCAAATTAAAAAAAAAAAAGCATGTAAAATGCACAAGAATCAGAAGGCACTTTACTGCACAATAAAACAATGGCCATACAAGGATCCGCTCCCAACATGACCCCAATTGGGGGTTTTGGTCTCTTCCCCCACAAATGAAACAGAAGAATTAAAAAACACTCAATAGACAACAGTACACCCACCTGATTACCCAGTGCCCTTATCCCGTTAAAAGGCCGGGGACCGGGGCCTGCACTGAATGAACTTTACCTAAGGACCTCAATTGGAGGACCAGGAAATTACAAACCCTCAATTGGAGGACCCCAGGAAATTACAAACTCAAACAACCTACAAATCACTATTCGTTTTCTCTAATGAGACCCACTAATGCAACATAAATTAGTAACTAATTGGCCTTTGGCAGTAAAAACAGTAAGACACTCAATTTGAATAGCATTCCACCTAAGTAAACTCGCTTTTTGATTTTTGATTTTTGATTTTTTTTTCCTTCTCTCTGTTGTACTATGCTTTTATTCTTCTTTGCTTGCTTTTTGCTGGTAGAGTTGTAGTCAAAAGTCATTTGTTGCAACATTGACGAACAGCTATTTCTTTCTTTTGTACTTAATTGCCACCTCCAACCGTTGTGGGGCCACAGACAGCTTCGACGGATAGCCGCTTCAACACGTTGGGACACGGGTCTCCAAAGTTGCTATTGGCAATGGTGACGGCACATCTTCGCTTCCCTATACACTTCTGTAAAAACGAGCAATGAAAAAATTTCAATAGAGTTGGTTGACAAATAAAGTCCAAGTGGATTTTGGAACAAAAAGGTTATTATTTACTACCTTCTCTATGACAGAATATGAGGCAGCTGAATGACAAGTTCCTTGCTGGTAACTTCCACAAGTTCCCAAAGGAGTACCAAAGCTGGCGAATTTGATGGAAGAGATTGCCTGGCCATTACTACACCGGAGATGAACCTTGGGACTGTGGAACTCCTCTGATTTTCCGTAGCTTTCAATATGCCAATTCTTTAAAGTAGGGTGGTACTCAGTAACTTCAGCACAAACTGAGGACACTGATCTTTTTACCAGAGAAATTCTCGAAGGATCACCTCCAAGTTCCTCGAAAAGCACCAACAGATTCTGCGATGGCTTCAACCAAGACCGAGGCACATGGTACCTGAAAAAAACAATTTTTTTTTTTGAGTAAGCTACTCTTATATGCTTTCTGCTATACTTGCATGCTATGACATCTTTTTACAAATTCCATCGTACCATCTTTGAGTGGGTTGTCCACAGCCGAGCTGACACTTAGTGGGTTTAAAGCCTCCAGCATAATTGCATTCGTCGCAATTACCATTAGCAATTGCAGTCCAGTATCTCCCAATACTCTGCCCATTGATCCATATTTGTCCTTTCCCCATGCCCTCCATGTCCAGAGCCAGTGGCTCATCTCCTTCAGGTGCATCAAAGTATGTCTACAAATATGAAAGAATTCAGAATTTCCGTGACTCATCTCCCATGCAACGTTTACTACACAAGGAAATTGTAGTTTTTGGCTTTGCATACCTTGTGCCAAGTCAATGGCTGCGGTCTTCGTGCAATTAATGATGCGCTCGCCCATTGAACAGAGGAATGTTGATTTGGAGATGCAAGATCCTTCGACTCTCCTTTCAGCCCAACCTGTTAAAGAGGTTGCACCATGAGGCAATAAAACTTTGAATCAAGTATCAAGTTAAATGTGATTATCAATGTGAATTCAGGTACCTGATAGGTCCACTTCTGCCAGGATAAGTCCCACTTTCCCTGGTCAAGTCCATGCAATGCGACTGGACCAAGAATTCCGGTGCTCCATGTCTCATAGTGTCCTCCCACGTTCTTGAACAAAAAGAAACAGTAATTCTAGGTTAGTAATAAATAAATAAATGAATAAATTAGAGCTAAATAATAATTGCCTTCGTTACGGTTTTCTTCTACTTTCCATGGTTTTTGCCTAAATATTTTAGTCTAACTCCAAAGGACTAGTGAATATGTAATTTTATTCGAAGTATAGAATTGAGTACAGAAAATTAATGAGGGTAAGGAAAGGGAACTAACTGGTAATCCAACAGCAACACTCAATAGCGCAATTCTGTTTTTTCCAGCATGTAGATTAACCTTTCCGGTATATGTGAATCTCCTGCTTGCCCTTGTTCCAAAGGCAGAACCTGTTATACAGTACATTCTTAAGTATTCACAATAATTAGATAAGACCAAATCCATGAAAGTGAATCAAAATTTATACCTGAAAGCTCTCCATTAATAAAGACATGCACTGCGTGGCCCATTGATTGAACAATGAGAGTGGGAAGTTCTCCTTTGTGCAAGAAGGATTCAGATGCACTGATGTCGACACTGCATTCACATTGAGGAACAACAAGATTTCTGTTATATCTGCCATAACCTCTATACAAATATCCAATCTATTGTGGTTAACATATAATTGTTTCTTGCCCCCCTCCCCTTCAAAAGGCTCTCTGAAAAAGCTATTAATATTTCATTTTCCCTTAAGCATTAGGAAAACTTTTTGAAGCAGAAAAATTAAGAAGAATTAAGCAGCTGTCAGAATGTGTAAAAAAAGAGTTGATAATTGTTGGCAATCGAGTCACACCTAGTTATGTACCACAAGTAATCACTGGTGTCCCTTGTGACGTTTATCTGTTCCAAGAGACCGGGAGCAGTGAATGATGAGCCATCATCGATAGAGGATAGATCCTCATTGAAACTATCCCATGAGAATAATTGTGTATTTGTTGGCAACATTTCCATCTTAGATGTTTGAACTCCCACCTAAGGAGAAGAAATGACACAAATTGTCACACCAGAAAGTTAAAAGCTCCCCAATATTATAGAAAATGTGAAAAGAGGGAATGAACGTAATCTCTCAGAAATTGATCTCAGACGCTATTTAATCATGAATCTGTTAGATTATGAAAAATGTATACCTTTGCAGTGTTAAAAACTACATTTCGGCAGTCAGGGAGGATGCTGATAGACCAAGGAGGCAACGTGTAATGCATGTTATTGAACAACACTCTCGCTGCTGATTTTGCATCGTAATTTGACAGAAAAGCTGCACAATCTCCAGATTCTGAAGTGTACAGATAAGCCTAGAATTGCACCAAAAAAAAAAGCTCAGAGTCAGTAAAGAATATTTAAAAAATATCTAATAGCCCAAAAGGCTTTGAGTTTGAGAGATTAGAATCTAAAAAAACCTGTTGATAACTCCCCAAAGAAGTAATGATAGGATCAGATGAAACTAGTGCTCGCTCGCTCATCTTAATAGCTCTGTGAAGCTCCTTAAGATGACCATACTTTGGTTGCCTAATCAAACCTGCCAAATTTTGCCACACATAAGTTCATTATGTCATCACAATAAGAAATAGCTTTCGGAAACTTGTATTTTAACTCTCACCATATTCATCTAGTGGCGCATCATAGTCATAGCTAGTTGTGATGAATGGCCCACCAGCTGTACGTCCGAAATTTGTACCCCCGTGATACTATTTGACATAGAAAACAAGAAATAAGACTCACATTCCTTATCAGTTGCCTACTTCAGTTCAATTACAATATTCCTCAGAATCACGTCAAGAAAGACCCACCATGTAGTAGTTAACAAAGGATCCTCCTCTCTGTATGAATCGAGCAACCGCAAATGCCAAATCCTGAACTGGTCGGTGATGAATTGGACCACCAAACTCTGTAAACCTTCAAATTTTCACAGACACAACACAAAAAAAGGAAAATGGTTGATCTGTTACCAAATGCTCTTTGCTCACAAACCTAATATTACAAAGAAAGATTCACAGTACAACATACCATCCGCTCCAAGCCTCTGTCCATATTGTGGGTTTATAGGGCTTGTTGGGAGAGAAGGTATCGCAGTAGAAACCGTTGCATGTATTTATCTGTCACAAGTAGCCAACGGCAAACAGATTTTTCACCAATCTAGATGGAATGCCACTTAAAAGGGAGAAAAACACACACATATAAAGAAAAAAGTTTAACAAACATAATTTTTAACCATCAAATAATGTCACGAATCATATCATTTTATCATATTAAGAAAAGTACTATATTTTAATAGAAGTTAGAACGATTAAAAACCGTTTTCTATATGTGGGTATTTTTCATATCCTACCAAAGAAACCTAGATTTGAAGATTGTTGGAAAGCTTACCACTGGATCTGGGGCATCTTCTTCCTTGCACATAACCCAAGGTACGCCGGTTTTCAAGCCGACTGCCATGTTTGCAGCCCAAGTCATGTAATTATGAGCAGGGGCCCCAAATAACTTACTTTGTACCCCAAATTCATTTTCAATCTGAACCCATAAAGAACCAAAAAAATTAAAATATTGTAAATTAACCTGGAATGATAATTTTACTTCCTCTAGAGCTAAACTTAACGAGAACTATCTACTGTGTTGTTCAGAAACCACACAAATTTTTACACAGTTTGCATGTGTTTTGTATTTAACATTTCCCATTGAAGGAAATTTTGTTTTAGCTAAAAGATCCAAGCATGATTACCTGAGAGAGTATAATGGGCCCACCCTGGGACTCGAATAAGTTCTCCCTCTTCATCATTCCCACAATCTGTTCAGTGAACCCTTGCATTGCTCTCTTCAACAACACAACAAGAATTTCTGAAGTAAATAATTATCATAAAAATAAAAAAAATAAAAATATTCTGAAGCTGGGATTGCAATGTAGTAGAGGATGTGTGTGTGTGTGTGTGTGCGCGCGCGCGTGTATTTATACATACAAACCTTGAAAGGCTCGTTGTCTGTTCTGAAGCTGATCCCAGGAACATACTTTAGCCAAACAGGAAACCCTCTGCATACGCAATAAATCAGAAAAATTCAGCTATGAAAATTTATCTACTCTAGGGGAAAAAATCTAGTCAAAAGAAAAATCCTTCAACTAAACGAAGAACGCAATAACCAAGTTTGAACAAAAAGGGATTATAGAAAAAACAATTTCGTAAAAGACGAGGAAACAATCTAGAGAGAGAGAGAGTACCCAAAATTCCACTCAGCACAAACGTAAGGTCCAATGCGAAGGTGAGCGTAGAGCCCTGCTCTCTGTATCAACTTTATGAACCTCACCAGATCATATCTCCCTTCGAAATTATACTAAAAACCAACCAAAAAAAAAAATTGCTCCAAAGTGAAGTTAAAAATAAATTAAAAAAAAAGAGCAAAAACAGAGTACGAGTGAAAAAAAAAAGTACTACATTGCCCTGAGAAGGCTCGTGGACATTCCAGAAAACGTAGGTTTCAACCACATCCAGACCTCCATCTTTCGCCTTCTGTATTAGATCTTCCCACATCTATATATATATATATAAATGTATATGTATGTATATAATTTCCTCAGTAAAATCAGTAGGAAAAATAACCCAGAATAAAAAAAAAGAACTTTGAAAGAGAGAAGAAAGTAAGAACCTCAGGAGTGCTTCTGGGGTAATGTATGGAGCCAGAGAAGAGAATTCTTCTCTGTCCATTTATCACAATGGCCTTCCTATCATACGTCACATGGCACTGGATCAGTTCAGAACCAACAACACAAACCAAGCAAATGAACAACCACAGTTTCGGATTCGGAACACCCTTGCTCCCCATTTCTCTCTCTCTCTCTCTCTCTTGTTTGTTCTTTCTCTCTCTAGATCACTAAGCAGAGAATGAATGGAGTTGGTGAAATTTAGAGGAAGAAGGGAGAAAGAGAGAGAGACACGAAATGCGTGTTTACACTTTAGAGAGAGAAACCCCAAAGAGGGTCCATTTCTAAGAGACTCTGGGCAGAGGGTCAATATATTTATATGTGTCTTTGTCTGTGTCTGTGCCTGCGTCTGTGTGGGTTTACATATATATATATATATTTATATAAGTTGTGGATGCGTGGCTGGGAGACGCGAAATAAAGGAGGACTAAAAATACCTATCAAAAGAGTGGAAGTGGAAAAGGGGAAGAGGACACTAAAAAAACCAATCAAAAGAGTGAAACGGTTCGTTTGGTAAATCAATTGTAATTGAAATAAAATAAAATTTTTATATTTAAATTAGTTAATTTAATTATAATTTTTATTGATTTTAAAAAAAATTAAAATAAAAAATATATATCTGGATCTTATAATCAAACGAGCTTTATTGAGCTTTATACAGGTTAGCCTTAAAAAAAAAAAAAAAGAATGTTTAATATAGTTTTTGTGAGGGAGATTAGTGAAGTGAGTATACAACACGCGTAACAGAATCTTGTAAAGTGTACTTTTGATTGGGGTTATAGGTTATTTCCTTTTTATTGTCAGTACTCCCTTTTGCATTTACGCCCTAATTTTTGTTTTGAGGCTGATTAGCCTAATGGTTAGTAGCAGCTTTAGATGCTGTGTTATTTCCTGTATAATGCTTACATTTAAAAATAAAAATAAAAATAAAAATAAAAATTGTTGGATGTATCACCTAGTGGAGATTAAACCAACCCATTTAACTAAATTATTTATTTCAAAAAATTTTCACTCCACCTAATCATGTAAAGTCTCACTACTTTAATTTGTGACATTTTGTAACGATCACATCGATCTGCCATTTAAATAATAGGAATATGTCTCTCCCAAAATATAACGGTGGTCTAACTATTAAAGATTACTGTATTTAAATTTTTGATCTAATGTTTAAGTGTCAGATAATCCTTTTAAGTGTTTTAAAACGAGAATGATCATGATCGATATCAATACGATACTTAATTTAGTGTATTTGAAATCATGTATTCATATATCTTAATTATTAATAAATTTAATAGAATAAGGTGACACGTTTCTTATTTAGATATAAGGTTTTTTTTTTTTGTAAATAATTTAGAGATATGATTATATCACTACTCATTCAACAAACATTCATGCTTATGTCCAGGACAATCCTTTTATCAATGCATAAGAAGGAAGCCGCCTCGAACTCTTACTTTACCAAAAAAGAGAGTAGGAATACAGGATTAAGTTTTTACTTTATTATTATTATTATTATTTCCTTTTATGAGCCCGCTAAAAGGATTAAGGGGTCTTTGACTTGCTTTAGAGATTGGCATACGTAAAAAAAATTTAAAATAATAATAATAATAATAATAAAATATAAAAGGGGAAGGTAAGGAAAGCTACGACACCTACATCTACACCACAGCATTCCTCATTTGGCGCTTCTGTCTTGGAGCTGGCTTTGCACAAAGGCATGACACGCCGTACCATTTCCATGTGAACCCCCCAAAATCCCTTTTTCTTTATCTTTTCAAAAGAAAAATCCAATTTCTTTTGGCTATGCTTTGAGCTCATGTGAACATGAAAAACATCGAACTCCTTCCTAATTCCTATCCATCACCTCATTTATCATCTCCTTTCCCTTGCCGCCACCTTCCCCTCCCCTTTGACACAAATCCCATACCACCTTTTTTCTCTCTCTGCCCTCTCTCTCTCTCTCTCTCTCTCTTCTAGTAGATCTGTTATGTCTGCCTCATAAGATCTCAAGAACCAGCTGTCAATTGGAGCTACATCACAATATACCATTGCTTTTTGGCTCTTTCCATATCCAAACCATATTGAACAACTGTGATAATTCTGACTCAGGCTTTCTATGCGCCCATATTAATATAGAAAAAAAAAAAATCACTAATCCCACCGAAAAAATGTGCCCTCCAAGTTCTAGAGATTTTTTCTTAGAAAAAAATAGTTTAAAAAATATATTTGAAAAAATAAAATGTTTAGAGTGAAAAAATTAAAATTTTAAAATTTTATTCAAAAAAATTGTTACTATAGCTGTTATTTCAATCTTTTTGAAATTTTATATAATTTAAAAAAATCATCTTATTTGTATATATAAAATTATGTACTTTTAAAATTTAAAATTTATTATAATATTATAAATATATGATTAATAAAAAATAATAATGAGATGAAAAAAATAAATAAAAAAAATGTTTTGGATACATTATTTTTGCCAAAGTGGCCATGAGTTTTGTTCTTCTAGTGTCCGTGAATGGGCAATTAATAAATTAACTTATTTTATTTAGAAGCAGAAACAATAATGTTGTTTCCTTTATACACGCCTTCTGTTTACAAATTTGACAAAAACGAGGCATATCTTATAATTAAATGCCGGCTTACTTCATATATGGTAGTTTAATTAAAATGTAACATTTTTAACTATCTATTATAACATATACTTCGTTTTGTCATAGCTAGCGTAACATTCTAGCAAGTTAACCAATAATCTTTGCAGGTAACGGATATGTTTGAAGAATTCCTGTGCAAACTCATAATAACGTTGCATTTTCTGGTCATAGCTATCGTAACGTTCTAGCAAGTTATGCAATAAATCTTGCATGTAACGGATATATTTGACAAATTCCCATGCAAACTCGTAATAACGTTGCATTTTCTGATCGCGGCTAGCGTCTCATTCTAGCAAGTTAAGCAATAATCTTGCATGTAACGGATATATTTGAAAAATTCCCATGCAAAGTCGTGATGTTTTCTTTTTGTTTAAGCAACATTAATCCGCAAATGAAATATATATATATAAGTATGAATTTCATGCATGTGTGAGGAAAAAGAAAAGAAAAGAAAAGAAAAGGAAAAAGAAACTATGATAGAAGCTATCATTTCTAACTATTTATAAAAATTGCAATTATAGTCATTTTTAAATTAATTTGTTGACTGTTTAATTTAATGATACGAACAGTTTTGTATTGCATTTAATAAATTTTAATATAAACACTCATAAATCATATTTTTTGAATTATAATTTCTAGTGATAATAAAAACACACACTTAAAACTCCCCAAAAAAATTAATACGAAACTTTGATAATGTTGAGTATACACTAATATTCTTTCATAAAAAATATATAAAAAAAAAAGAGTATGAAACCAGAATTTCATTCTTGCCAGGCAGTCATCAAATTTTTTTTTTTTTTTTGTTTAAATTGGTTTAGACCTGCAAAAACACAGAGGACATTGGAAGCATAACTTTGACTACAAAGTTCCAAGCATGATTTTGACTACTTTTCTATCCAATCAAAACATGCCACTTAAGCAAATTTGCTCTAATCCGGCTTTTTAAGAATTTTTTTAATTACTATTCAGAAAAAATATATATAAACAAAAAAGAATTTCTTGATTGCCGGTAACAGATTGGTTAAACTCACATAAAAGAAAGGACGTGGCAGTTTCATTTCACCAAATGTTTTGCATCATAAAAATGAATTATGAGAATACGTCTGGCAAACATTTCTTAGCGTTATGAAAATCAATTTTATATTAAATATAAAATTTTATATTTAAATACAATTAGCTTTAGTAATATTATTAAAAAAATTTCTCTTTAAAAGTTTTTTTAAAATAATCATATTAACTTTTCAATTCTAATTATTTATCTTTATTTTTACAAATCACATCAACTTTTCAACTTTAAAATATATTTTATCTAAACATACATTTTATTCAAATACAAAACTCAAAATAAAAATATATTTAAATATAATTAAAATACAATACATTTATCATACGGATGCAATTTAATAATCACAAAACCCAATTCTTACGCACTTTAATTATTCCAACTGGTTATAGAGTTAGCCGTTCATTACAAGTCAACTGGGGCCCTTTAATGCGTTATAAGATGGGATGTGACCTTTTTCTCAGTCAAATGCACCCACATGCCAATGTTTTCATAAAACCCAAACGAGACCATCCAACTTACTTGTCAATTATGCTTAGAGAAAAATATGCTGGGAGAGAGTATTATAGATTATAGATTATAGATAAGAACTCTTAGGCTTAAAATACGAAAACGCTTTTATTTTTCCATTTAACAAATGAAAGTAAATACGATGAATTTATTTAAGAGCTCTAAAATTTGATCTGTGAGTAGTTTTATTTTACTTTAATAAATAAGAATAATGTATTATATATTTTACCAAACAAAAAAGAGAGAGAGAGAGAGAAAAAAAGAAAAAAAAAAAAAAAAAAAGAAGGTGTTCCTCCGGTCTATGTTCCCGTACTTAACTTTGGCTCTGTGCTTTTTTTATTTTATTT
The DNA here is from genome assembly GCA_035233585.1 of Antiaris toxicaria. Classification (NCBI taxonomy): domain Eukaryota; kingdom Viridiplantae; phylum Streptophyta; class Magnoliopsida; order Rosales; family Moraceae; genus Antiaris; species Antiaris toxicaria. The sequence continues at coordinate 36,513,575 of CP141157.1, read as the reverse complement.
TATTTTTGAGTGGAAATTAAGCATTCCACGCCGTGAAGAGTGGAGGGAATGGGGCTGTTGGGTGGCCGAAGACGGTGGGGCCTAAGTCCCACTCCCCGGCCAATCTGACCCTCCACTTTGGCGCACATTACGCACTTGTTTTTTTCTAGTTAGGCAGTCCACTTTTTTGCTTCACACAAATCCATTAACTTATTTTTCACCCGGAAAACATGAAACCCATTTATTCTAATTTTATTAACAATGGGGTGTGAGATTTTAGTCGTTTCCATTGAAACCATATTCTCATTTGTGCTCCCGCAATTTATACACATCACTACTTTATACTTTAAGTCAGTCTTACTCGAGCACTCTATTAGAATTCACAATAATGTTAAAGGCAAAAATGCTAAAATAGAACAGAACAATGTGGGAAATAACTTGTTAGTGTGTACTTATTACATGGCATTTGAGTTAGTATAGTTACACATTATCTATTATTCAAAATTTTATAAAACATTTTGGTGCCCATGATAGAATTCTTATCATTAATTTCGTATAGTAATGTAACATAATCCAATATTATTACTTCTTGTATACATATTATTAAAATTTGGGATTTGATATTGTTGTGATTCCGTGTCTAATCACACTTGGAGTCTTCGTTTCAAATTATCTCTTCACTTCTAGATTCAGGAAAGAAAAATAAAATTTATTGTCACATCACTTTACATGTAATCAGAATTCATAAACAGCTAAGTGCCCATAAAAACAAATTACTTTTATTAGTTTGAACTGCCAATTCAACTAGTTATTGTGGGACAACAAGGGAGACCAATTTGTTCTTTTGCATTAAAAAAGAAGCATGCAGGGTTTAGCGGGACTTAGGAATTGGTCCTACTTATATAAGTTACACCATACCTAAAATCTTTGTCGGTCTAATATCACAGCACCCAAAGGAAAAAATAAAAAAAAAATGGAATTAAAAGCATTCAAATATCAAAGTACATCAATTATGGTCGCAAAGGTTAGGCACATTCTTTTGTGTTTAAACTTATGTATTGTTTGGATTTATTATTGCACTCTAATACACTGACTGCATGCAGTATATGTTTGAATATTTTATATTTGTATTACATTCAAAAATAATGTGTATTTGTATATCTTAGGGGGCGTTTGGTAAACGCATTGCATTTTGATTGTATTTGAATGAAATTTGTTTTTTAAATGTTGTATTTGGTTAAAAAGTATTTGTTTTGTATTTGAATGAAATGTGTATTTAGATGAAAAATATTTTAGAGTTGAAAAGTTGATGTGATTGATAAAAGTAAAGATAAATAGTAAAGTTAAAAAGTTGATGTGATTGTTTTAAAAATGTTTTGAATAGTAATTATTTTCGTAGCACTATTGTAAAATTTATATTTTGTGTAAAATTGTATTGTATTTGAGTAAAATTAAAATGAAATATTTTTCCCAAACGTTCCCTTATATTTGTATTGAAAAAAATGAAATAATAAATAATGATTGTATTAGATTTTAAATTCAAATATTTTGATATTTGAATATAATGTTTCATTGTCTAAATAAAAATTGCATCACATTATTATTAATATAATAGTGAATCTAAATGACACGTTAAAACCAAAAATTAAAATGCACCATAGTCCACGCCATACCCCCCTTAATCACTGCTGGGTTTCGGCACCATCATCTTCTTTATAAGTGACATGTCATCTCATAAACTAGTGTTCCTCGAGCTTTTAAAGCACTACTAGATTCCATATTCTTCTCCCTTATTTTTCCCCTCTCTTTTCTTGGGCTTACTTTGCAAAGAAGATATTAGCTTTAAATGTTTTAGGTAATTGTTTCAAAGTCACAATCTAACAAAATTTATTGCAATAGTGGTCTCATTCCCTTTATTTGTCACGTACACACGTATATATAACACACACACACACACACAGACACACATATAAGAGATATATTTATATCCATGCCATTAATGATCACATGCTGACAAAACGAAACGTAGCTATAACAATCAAAGGTGGGAAACTAACATCACATCACTAGCATATTACATCACAATTAAGTTTACGAAAAATACAATGTAAGATGAAATCTATAACCTCTCTCAAAACCCCATCACAGTCTCCTAGATTATTATATTAATCGAATTATGCTATTTACTTCTTTTAACTTCTCTAGTATGTTATTTAACTTCTCTATCCTCTAGATTAAAGGGTTGGGTTTAGGCGACAAACAATTGAGATGTTTTCCCACATTTTCAATCTCATTTTGTTCTAGTTAATGGTACTAAAAAACAGTCATATGTCCCGAATCTCATTTCACTAATTAATAATTAAAAATATCTATATACCACTGTTATACTGCTCAATTCAATTCATAATTATGTCATAATAACAAAAGGGGGGAATTTTACATAAATACGATTTCCTAAAATTAAACACAATTAGTTTTTTTTTCTCCTCTCTCTTTCCTCTCTTCCTCTTTCTAACGTGTGAGGGCTAGGGTTTCTTAATGGTTTTCCTCTCTTAACGTCAGACTTCGATGGTGGTCTTTGGACTGCCTATAGTTTCTTGACCTTAGAGATAGATGTGGGAATAATATGGTGAAAGTCTTGGCAAAGGCCAGCCCATAGGAGGAGGATGGACGTTATGTGAAAGAGCAAGACAAGAATGAGACAATTAGCATTGGTGTGTTGTCGTCATGCATCGATGAGATCCTGCAGTGGTTCGATTTGAACAATCCAGTTTTTCTGAATGATGTGGATCGTTTTATCGGCAAAAACTCTTTTTGTATGACTGGTTTTTTTTTTTTGTGTGTTTTTGCCTTTTTTTATTTGGGTATTTTATATTTGTTTGTTGTTTCTAATAATGAAGGAGGTTTCCTCACCTTCCGTATTAGTTGTTTTTCTGTCAGATCTAATTCTTGACAATGTTTTGATCTCACAAGAGTTGCTTCTATACAGCGTTAGTAGTGACCATAGTATTGTTAAATCTTAGCCCTCGATTGATCGAGAAATTCCATTAATTGTTAAGATTTTGTTAAAAAAACTTTACATATACTCGATTTCAATATATCGAGGTTTATACTTGTTTTTAGATCTTAAGCATATGTCCTTTTTTTTTTTTTTAGTATTATTAGACTGTATTAATAGATTCATTTGTATTAAAAGATTTTGTCTCATGTGATATGAACATATCTATTATACATGAGGTTTTATGTAAGTTTAATAAAATTTCATATTTAAAAGAAAAAATTAAACAACTAAAAAGATATTTATTTATGACCTACAAAAAATTATCATAATATTCATGTCAAGTACAGGACATGCTCATTCTAAAAAATATCCAAAATTTTTTTTAAATAAAAAAAAAAGGTGAATTAGTGCCATAGATTTGAGACAAAATGACGGTACGTAGGAAGAGATAGATCATGAAACATACAGGAGTCGAGCGACTGCGACCGCTTGCTTGAGTAGGTCGTGACAGATAGTGCTGGTGTGGGGCCCGCCACAAAAATGCGTCGGTGCACTCCTAGGATAGCTGTCACTGTCGCTGTCACCGACGCGTAACGATATCAGGTCCCGTCGCCGTCACATTTTCCCTAGGCGCGAAGGCATTAGAGAAATAGAGATCCCCCCGCCGTTAACGTCGGTGGCCGCCGATTCCGTTAAGCACATGTCGCTTCGTCTAGAATATTCTCACTGTAGGTTTGTTTAGCTCACGCGCCAAGCAAGAATCTGAACCGCACGCTACTCGCGAAATAAATAGTAACGTTTTAACGTTTTCGTCTCATGTTTCGTTTAATGATTAGTTTGATTTGATTGATTTGTCTGTCTAAGTAGGCTGTCCGTTAGTTTGACGCGCGGTGATTTCGGGTAGCTTTCTCAACGTTCTTAATTAATAACGGGCAGGATCCATGTTGGATCCTATGCAAGTTCGTGGCCACGTGGTTCGATTTTGCTTTTTAAACTAAAATCTTAGGGTTCGTTTGGTGAACGCATTACATTTGCATTGCGTTTGAATACAATATATTGAATATAATTTGTATTTAAAGAAAAAACATTAGCATTACATTTAAATGCAATGTGTGTTTGGGGGAAAAGTATTTGAATTGTATTTTAATAATAAATATGTGATGTGATGGATAAAAGTAGAAAGAAAAAAAGGAGGGAGAAGGAATATATGATGTAATTAATAAAAATAATAGAAAAAGTGAAATAATAAATAATGATTGTGTTGGATTTAAAATGTGATGTGATTGGTATTTGAATGAAATGTTTTTGTATTTGGGGGAAAATTGCATTGCATTTAAATGCAATGCTAAGAAAAAGCTTGTCCCAAACGTGGTATTATACTCCTTTTATATTTTCAATATATTAAAGTAATTTATAATTAGTGTCGATATAAAAAATTACATTTTAATTTTATTTAAATATAATATAATTTTATACCAAACATAAATTTTATAACAGTATTAAAAAAAATTACTATTTAAAATATTTTTAAAACAATCACATCAATTTTTTAACTCTACTATTTATCTCTACTTTTATCAATCACATCAACTTTTTAACCCTAAAATACTTTTCATCCAAACGTATATTTCATTCAAATACAAAATAAATACTTTTTAATTAAATACAATATTCAAAAAATAAATTTCATTCAAATACAATCAAAATGTAATACGTTTACCAAACGTCCTAGTTCATAAATTAAGTTATATATATTTTTTAGAAAAACTGTAGTTTATAATTAGAAATTTTCTATATTGAGATTTTTTTGAATTTTGGGATAGGGCTTGTTTATGTCTTCTATCTTATTAGAAAATTTTTAACTGAGTAACAATGTCGTTTTGGTGTTGTTATACCTTTATTTTTCTTTTGATTCACTCACATCTAAGAAGGAGATACCATGATCAAGTGGAATCTTTCACCCCCTATTTTTAAAAACTTTATTTTTCTTTATTCTATCCACAATAATATTTGATTAATTCTTATGTAAGTATTTATAAACTTTATCTTTTAAAATATGCACCAATTGAAAAAAAAAAAAAAGGTCCATCACATCATTATTAAGTACTATTAGATTTATGTTGTTATTATATTTAAAATGTAATCTAATGATTCAAATTTATTAAACATCTATTTTTATAAAATTTTTCATATTGCAAGTAATTTTTTTTTTGTTCAATTGTATGGCTATTGCCCCGTCATTTTTTTCCCTAGTGCCCTTCTTCTAGTTTAGTGACGGGTATGTATGATTTCTTGGTTTATTTTGTTGACACTTGACATTATAGTGGTTCTCACCCAATTCGTCAATTTGTTCCATTTGCTCCAGTTGTTCCTTTTTTTTTTTTTTTTAAGATTTATAGTTAAATAGCCATTTTTTAAACAAGTTTTTTAACAAATCTGTTGAAGTGACAAACTACTTTTTACTGGTTAATTCATAATTATCTATTTTTTTAGTCAATTATTAATTGATCATTAGTTAATTATTGATTGATTATTGATTAATTAAACATAAAAAAATGATTAACAATCATTTTGTTAAATTAAAAAAAATTGACTATTTATTATATTGGATGATTAATATGAACCATCCAACTTAATTTTCTTCTTTTTTCTTTTTTTTTTTTTTTGAAAAATAGGGTCCAATACTTTAATTCTCACAATCGTGAATGCAATAATTAGAATTGAAGGCCATGAAAATAATCCATGCAAGTAAAACTACTTTTTACGGGTTAATACTGCACATTATCAATTTAAGAATATTGTTATGTAGTTTTCTTTTTTTGAAAATTCTTATATATATCACAAAGTATAAAAAAGTTCTATCGATAGAATTTTGTTTTAAATAAAAAGTGCGTTTTTGACACTATGATGTTTTAAATAAGTTATGTGATGTGAATTTATTTATACAATTACCAAAATAATTAATAATAAATTTGAGAAACAACATGTACTCCAGTAAAACAGATGCCGGCAATTCTTTGACATAAAAAAAAAAAACTTGTAATTTCTTTGGAAGTACGTATGCAGAAAAGGTGCAACGAAAATACGCGGTTTTCCTTGAGAAAGCTGTTTTACAAATCCATTTTCTGGGACTTTCTGAGGTCACAGTTTCATCATCATGACACTGCAATATTGGACAAATGCAAGTGCTTCTAATAAACTTTTATTAATTAATGAGGTTTTTCATAATAGACATCTCGACCGGCAGCTAACGTTGCCCCCAAAAAATGTCCACATCAAAAACTGTCCATGATCATGGTTTTGTGAGAAACAACTATGTATGATTTCTTAGTCAGTAGCGGTACTCTATGCATATAACGTCCTTGTTAGTACCTGTCTTGTTCCACGATATAACAACAAACCAAGCTAAACTTTTATTTTTTATTTTTTTATATTTTTGTTTTGAGTTTGACAAGCAACAACAAAGTCTTAAGGGTACTTAGAGAAAAAACAAAATCTCTAAAATATTTTTTTTCAATTTTATTATATTTTTTATTATTTATATATTCAAAATATTATAATAAACTATAAATTTTAAAAATTCATAATTTTATATATATATATATAAAAGTCTAAATAAGATAATTTTTTTTAAATTACATAAAATTTTTGAGAGGAACTTAATAATATCTATATTAACTTTTCTTTGTAAAATTTTTTTTAAAATTTTACATTTTTTCATGATAAACATTTTCTTTTCCTAAAACATATTTTTTTCAAAACAACTTTTTTTCCAAAAAAAAAAAAAAAAGTCTCAAAAACCATAACCAAATAGGCCCTTATTTTAAGCGAGGGTGTGCCACATCAAGTTAATGGCTGTCTGTCTTTCTTTCTTTCTTCCTTTTTTTATTATGACCATTATCAGATTCGCTACTCAGTGACTTAATACAATGAAATACGTTCCCCTCTAGCTTTTGCCTAATGCGTTTTCTCACATATTTATCGTTGGTTTTCTGAAAGATTAGTGTTACAAATCACCGTTACCATCTTATAAAATCTATTTTGCTGTCATTTGAGTTCATATCCTGTTAAAAAACTTCGAACCTATTTTCCAATAATGAGGATCACAGAGAAGTGATTTAACAAATAATCTTTTTTTTTAAGCAAAAAAATAAAAAAAGTGAAAAAAAGAAATAGCAACGAAAAGGTGGAACTAAGTGGGTTACTTCCTTCAAAAACAATAATGAACAAGCACATGGCCGGTGAACTTATTGATCAATAAAATGTTTTTTTACCATGATAATTAAGAACCCAAAAAATTAATAATAATAAAAAAAGAAAAGTAAAAATAATTAAAAAGGGGGTTAAAACAATTTATCGTTAGGATTTGTGCACGCCATTCGAAAAGAACTATTCCTTCAACCGTAAGATTTACTTGACTTGGTTAGTGCTCTACTTTCCGAGCCCATCATTGTTTTTATAGTGACAATCAAAACCAACATTTTGGGGGGTAGACGTTGGCTTTCCGTGGCATAATGATCTCACCCATCTAGAAAACTCTTCTCTCAACGTTCCTTCAATAAGACAACACCACCCCCACAAAAAGTGTATAATTGGATTCCTATCTTTTCTTCATTTCCTTGTCTCAAGAGCCATCATCAAACAATGTGGAAAAACACTTTTCACTTCTCACTAGTAAACTTCATTATCATGATCACCCCCTAATTAGCTTTCACTTGAGTTAATTTGGAATAAACAAATATAATAAATAACAAGTGGAAATCGAAATTCTACATTTGGTATAAAAGGGGAAAAAAAAAAAAAACCTGCAATCATTAAGGCACAATTTTATATAATCGGGTTGGTAATAAATTAGGTCAATTTGGTATAATTTTTCATATTTGTCGAATTTTAAAATCTAATAATCAAAAATATTCATCGTTACAATTAAAAATCAACGAGTCAAAACATTTAATCTGATGTGTATTTGCTGGCTTAATCTAGCATTAAATCCAACTTATTACTTGAGTTTTAGAGTTAACATCTATACCCTCAAGTCAAACTAAACTATTAATTTGTGTGTGTGTATATATTAATAGTTAGTAAAAGTACACTCGTTAAGACCTCGCCTAAGTAATGTGGACTTGAAATACTTACCTCCTATATTAACGGTACTCCAAAATATCTTTTGGTTTTACTTGGAAAAAAAAAAAATTAGAGTACATCAAAACATCAAGAAAGATTTCCTTGTTTATTGACACCACAAGATCTGCAATTTAAGAGGGCCCGCTTGCAATATGTGCATGCAAATAACAGATCTTTGATATAATTAATCAGTCGTAGGTTTGCCATTCAAAAGGTTAGCATTGACAGTGAAGGGAACAGTGTTTGTACATAAAATCCCACATGCCCATGAAATATACATCATGAGAAGTGTGTCCCCAAACTAAAGCAACAAGTAATAATTTAGAGCTCTATATAATGTTCTGAAAAGTACATTATATAATTACCAACGTAGTGATACTATACACACAAACATACATATGTGTGTGTGTGTATATATATATATATGTGTAAGACCTGAAATAGACAAACTAATTATCAACGTTCCATGCTGTAATCATATAGTTTTCTTAGTTTTAATAATGCGAATAACGGTCTTCGATACATGATGTCTTTGAACACAACCGTTAATAATGATATGAAATATACTATTACACATTATGATCAACAGACAGAATTATTAGAATATTTTGCAACTTTTTAAAAAAAAAAATTTATTGCCTATGCCATGCATTGTTAGTGAAAGTCCATTATATAAATAGGGGGTGGGGAAAAAGATTGCGTATTGAATTGGCAAAAAATTGACCTTGTCACATGGCTTCAAATTAATATCTAAACAAGCTAGGCATGCATAAAGGAAGGTGGTGCACCTCAAAGACAAAAATTCATTGCTTTTGGAGCATAATTAAGAACGTAGGCCATTGTTGAATTTTTGTTCGTTAGAAGTTAGTTAATGGGCATAAAGATTTTTGGTCTGACTTTTCTCCCCTTATATATGAACTTATTAAGAACGGAATTAATCCAAAAGAAAGGAACAAAGCAAAATTTAACTAGTCATGAGTTGAGTAGAGGAGATTGTTACGGAAAACCCGAATGTAAATAAGAGATAAAAACAAGAAAAATCGAATACTAGAGAATTTACGTGGTTCGCCCAAAAATGATCTACGTCCACGGAAAGGGAGAGAATTTTATTATCTTAGAAAAACTGGTACAAAATATATCGGGTCGGGTCATAATTCGAATCGGATCAATAAATAATTCAAGACACTCGACAGAGATAATTTTTAAATTTGCTGGCTAGTAATCAGGGTAAATTCTCTAAGTGGAAGCGTGTATATTGAACATCTCATACCGAAATGTGTTTGGTTGCCTTACAATTTAGGGCAATCCTGAGGAATGTTCCAAAAAAGCCACACCTTTTGATTATTGATCAAGTTATAGGAGCTTCATAAGTTAATACCCGGCCGGTCGAAAGGGTAACCTACTAGATTACCATCAGTTGCTGAGGAAACCATGTTCAAAGAAGGCGGCCTAAATCCGGAGAAAAAAAAAAAGCAACTAAAAAGGTATTTAAAGGAAATAGTATCATTTACTAGCGGTAAAAGGAGATTTTTTTCTTTTTAGGAAAAAAAAAATTTCCATGTTCCAAAGACGCAACACGATTACGAAAGTTGTTGATGAAAGACAAGGGATGAGGAGGAAGCACTTCCAAATCTTCATGAGCCCCATACAGGAGATCAACATCAATTGGCTGAGTTGGAGAAGAAAGGTCATCAGAGGGAGGCATGGTTGTAGTTGCTCGATGAAAATTCCAGGTGATACCTTGTCTCCTATTTATAAGGAGAAATAATCTAAACGGGTATGCGTGCTCAAAAAACATATCTATATATATATATATATGTCATTCTTTTCTGCACGTAGGGGGCTAAATGTTTAGGGAAGAACTTAAATCTGTAAATAAGAGGGAAATATTTGAGGATGGCCTGGACTGCTTTTAATCCAATATTATCAACTTGGTATGAGAAATAATATTACTGAGAATAGTTCAAGTTTTCTACTCCGTACCTAGTTCACGTTGCCTTCTATACCATGTACAAAAACATGGTATATTGTACTTGGAATACCATTATACCAGCTTCAAACTTGCTATATCATACTTACCATACTATGTCGGGTACAAGTATATTATACTAGGTACAAGCCCTCTAAACTCTAAAATCCATCTAGGTATGTATACTCTGCACTCATATTTTGTCCCAACTTGGTATAGACTCGAACTTGGTATAGACTCCAACCTAGTACAGACTATTCCAAACCTGGTATAAACTCCAACCTAGTACAGACTATTCCAAACCTGGTATAAAATCCAACCTGGTATATACTACTCCCCCATGTTTATAAACTTGGTATTTCGTTCCTAGTTCAAGTCTCCAACCTGTACTTACATCACTCTAAGGTCTCATACTTGGTTGAGTAACCTCCTTTAATTTTCCTCCTGCCTATAAATAGGCATCATCCTAGCAAACCAAATCCATCGATCATCAACCAAAAACACTAGAAGCCTGATAACAAATAACCCTCAAGTCTCTTTGCAGATAATCCTGTCATTGCAAGCTCATTCATTTATCTTAAAATACAGAGTTAAGGAAAACCTTATCACCCTCACTATTCTCGACAGTCATCTTTACTACTCAATCAAGGATTGGATTTTCCCTCAAATCCATGTCCAGATATTGTCCCACATTACGATTGTAACTTGTTTGAGTTCTTCAAAACTCTGAATATCCTTCATTAAATAACAAAGTTATCTCTTTGTTCACATTTATACCCTTTTCAAATTAAATGTTCCCAAGGAACCTAGAACACTATGGGGTGAGCATTTCCGATTGCAGCGTAAGGAACATAAAAAGTCATACTCTTATTAAAAAAAGAAAAAGAATAAAGAACATTAAAAGTCAGACATTGAAAAACCTTGTTTCAAATTTGTGTTGGTAGATGTTTTCACCACCGCATGGACAAGTAGACAAACCCTTGCTTATGGGATTTTTTTTTTTTTTAATTGGTTGTTTCATTGAGGGAAAAGAATTAGCAAATATAATGCACACATATATACCTACCTGTGCATTTATATTGACAATGCTGCAGTGCGCAAGTTAACCCAAAAAAATAATAATATAACAACTCTAGCTGATACTTGATAGTACAATAAATTTAGATACTGTAAATCTCCAGCTAGTTTTATATAATTGTAATGTGATCTGCTGTTACTAGGGAAATTAGTAATGTTAAGAAGTACTACCCTCAATTTGTAACTTCAAGTGGTACACACGTGCAATGTAGCATGTATGGATCTAGATATATAACATACATAATTCATTTTATGTTTTTCATTAAAAGCAATGGCGTGGCTAGCCTTTCTATTTCACTGAAACACACATTAATTATTTTTCAAAATTATAAAAGTTCAATGAGAATATATATGTAAAAACCTCATGTAAATAAAGCTGAAAAAAAAATTGTATAAAAAAAAAATTTGTACTGATTTTAAGGGTTAGCAAAGCCAATGAAAGGGAGCAAAAAGAACTATAGCATATAAATCCCACAAGAATAAAGTACGATGAGAAGTGTGTTCCAAAACTAAACATTATTAATGTGGCTTCATTATGGCCTACTCGACGTTATTTGTGAATACAAGAAAATATTTTTAAGAGTACTTTGAATGGGCTGATATAATCTTAATATTTGAAATATATCAATCTGATCAAAATTAGGGATGGGACATCATAACTTACGATTGCTTTAATTAATGACCTTATCTCTTGGGAGGCGCTAGCTCTTCACTGGCAGTTGGTTCTTGAATAGTCAAAGGTACAACAGTCACATAGTTCTTATCAAAAAACACACGTCTATTTATGTATACGTACGTGCATACATACATACTCATATAGTTCTTACAATACACACACACACACACACATATGGGAATCACATGCAAAGCCATTTGCATCTTTATAAGTTCTAGCAGCATTGGGAAGACTTTCCCTGAACGAAGAGCAAGAGAGAAAACAATGTATAACACAAGAACAGTTATGGAAATGGTAATTTCAAATGTATGGGTCGTAAATAATTTTGGGGTCGCCAACCAACTAATATTACGTGTTGAAGAAAGTGACGGAAAATTGTTTGGATGAAAAAGAAATCATAACGGAAAATAGAAACACACAGGGTTTGAGCCATAAGAAATCACTTTTCTTATAATAAGGTTTTATTTGCCACCACTAAGAAGTTTGCTGACAAATCTTTGAATTCAATAAATAGCAATCTTATTGAAGTCCAGAAATAAAAATTTATTTGTAGTCAATCTTATTGAAAAAGTAAAATTTGACATCAACCTATAATCTTATCTATGATCAAAATCATATTTGTATATGAAAAGAATCTAACTGTTATAAAAGATATAACCTTTGGTTAAAAGATATCTTTTCCTAAAAAATGTATAACACTTACGGTAGACATATATGTTTGTCAACAGATATCAATGGTTTGACAACATATATAACATTTTGACAATAGTCATTTAATTATAACCATTTAATCACAATTATTCGATTGACCCTTTAGATTAAATTTGAAATCATTTAATTTTGATATTGTCAACAGATATCAATGGTTTGACAACATATATAACATTTTGACAGTATTTGATCGATCTTTTAGATTAAATTTGAAATCATTTAATTTTGATAATTAGATCATAACTGATCAAATAAACTATCTAGATTAAATCTAAATAAAATGCAAGCAAATAAAGAAAGAGCCCCCTTGAGATGATGTGTACGTGCAAAGTGCGCCTCAAAGGTGTCCTAAAACGCTCAATCACCAATACATGCGCACGTGTGGTACATAGTAGTAGCACAGACTCACCCTCACACTAGTGATACTTTATTTCACTTATTTCTATTTAAACCATTTAACTTGCTTATACTTTCCAATGTGGGACATTTTGTTGTTGAACTTTCAAGATATATTTCTCCATATCTTTTGGATATACTCGTACCTACAAGAAGGTATTTTTCGATTTTAAATTTCAATTAAATGTATTTCAAAATACTCACAAGACAAAGGTGTATTAAGCATTAAACCTAGTCTTTTTAAGTCAACATTGAAAATGCATCACCTATGACCCCTCTCAGATTCCAAGATATGTTTCATTCATGTTAGCAATATTACAACCGTATGCTTAATCTTAACTTCATGAGCATTTACTAGAGTAAACCAAACTCTTCTTATAAACATCACTATTATTATGCTTGCTTAAATGAAGTTCATTACATTTCTTTAGCTGCCTAGAATTGGGTTTGATTTTGTTATTATTGGGATTATTTTTTTTATATCTCTTGAATTTTAGGATTACTCACGCTTAATTTTCTAAACTTAAAAACTCTTATTGTGCCTCTTGAACTTTAAATTTAAAACCCCACTTAACCTCTTCTATTAGAATTTCAGTTAAAAATAAATAATAAAATAAGGGAATTGATCTTATTATAGTTTGTTTGGATGATCAATTTAACTTGAAATAAGCTAAATTAGAACTAAAGTTAGACATATTATAGGTAAAAGTTTAGTTTAAACTTGTATTAAAAATTATATAATAGTGAAAGTATGGATAAAAAGTTATTACAATGGAATCTATTGAACTAAATTTAAGCTTTTGCTAAATACACAATTTAGCTTGATTTAAGTTATATTGTGTTATCAAATGAATCTTGAAAGTTATTATGTTAGAATTCCTATTAAAACAAATAAATATATTTAATTCACTATTTTCAATCACATTTTAAATGAAATTTTGATAAAAAGAGTAGTTTTATAAGTAAAGTGGGAATTTATTTTTAAAGTTTAAGGCTCTAAACACACATTGTGTTTGCATTGCATTTAAATGCAATGTATTGAATGTAATTTGTATTTGAAAAAAAAGTATTTGTATTGTATTTAAATGCAATGTGTGTTTGGATGGAAAGTATTTGAATTGTATTTTAATAATGAATATGTGATGTGATAGGTAAAAATAGAGAGAAAAAAGGGAGAAAAAAAGAGAATATGTGATATGATTAGTAAAAATAATATAAAAATTGAAATAATAAATAGTGATTGTATTGGATTTAAAATGTGATATAATTGATATTTAAATGAAATATTTTTATATTTGAATAAAAATTATATTGTATTTGAATATAACATGAATGTAATGTGATAAGACACAAAACCATAAAGTTTCTGGTATGAACGAGACTATGAGAGTAATAAAAATAAATTCTAATTGTATATTTGGATGAAAGGTTTATTTTTAAAAAATAAAAAATTTTTAAATTTGAAAAATAAAAAATTATTAAAATTTTTTTTTAAAGTGGAAAGTTATTTAAAATAAGTAAAAGCTTTTTTTTTTTGAGTTTTTTTTTTATTTTTAAAAAATAAAAAATTTTAAATATATAAATACGAAAATTAAGAAAGATACCTTTTTGTTAAAAAAAAAACTGGGACTCCCGAACAAGTATAAAAAAAAAAAAAAAAATGAGTTACTTCGTCATTCGAAACTCTTCGCAGACCTTTCCCGGTTCTTTTCTTTTTTCCCTCTCTTCGCGGAAGCACATCTCACCGCCGAGATTTCCACTAAGCGGAAACCCAATTTCTGCAGCAATACATTTTGGAGCAAAAGGAGAAATTTTGAGGTCAGGTTTTCTCTCTTTAAATGAATCACCTTTCTCCGAAATTCCCCCGTTTCAATTGGTGTCTTCCTTCTTGATTTCAATTCTAAGCGTGATGAAATCTCTTTTCTTATCCTGATTTTTACTCCAAAAAAAAAAAAAAAGCTTCTTGTTTTTATGAAATTTATCGTAAGAAAAAAAAATAATTCCGCGACGATTAAAGATTGAAGCTAAGGCCTAATTAATAGGAATATTTTTTAGACAAAAAACCTAACTAAGATGATTAATTTCAAAATTTTGAGACTTTTATGGATAATTAATTTTTACCCTTTAAGCCGGCCCTTCTCTGGAAGATAAAAGCTTTGGTTTTTATTTTTAATTATTTTTTTAATAGTCTGGAATTGGTTCAGGTCGAATTAGGGATTCAGTGAAGGGCAACGATTATGTTGATGTCTAAACTTTCAAGAGTTGGATTTGTGCTGATTAAAGAGCTCTGTAAAGGTAATATTCCCTCAACCCAACTTCTCATTTTTCCCTTCTCTTATTGCTTTAAGCAGAAAAATAATTAATAAAAAAAAAACTTTATATAATATAATATATATAGGGTTTGTGGAGCACCATCCTACATTCTAACATATAGAAATAAGGGGTGTGACGTGATATTGATTTGGTGTAATAATAATTCTAAAGGTAGAAAATTTCTGGGCCATAAATTAACTCTTTGTTTTTATACTCGTAGAGAGTCATTTTACATGGAATAAGTAATATTATGTTACACCTTTTACTTTTACTTGTTACATATAGGACTTGTCCTTTGCAAACCTTTGCTACATATGTGTGTGTGTGTGTGTATGCGCGCGCCCGCATATGTGGAGAGAGTTTAGATGTGTTGTGCTCTTTTTCACGTAGAAACTGTATATTCTTCTTATGCCAGGACAATCCAGAGCCATAACTGGAGCTGGGCATTCACAGAGGCCTATGAGGCAATACTTGCAAACTCTGGTTAGTAGTTTTCCACATACCCCCACAACACCAACCCCTTCATTTTTATCTATAATTTTACATTAAGGTGTGAATTGTTTTTGATGTGAGGGATCATGAAGTGCATGTATAACTATTTAAGCTTTAATGATCTGATTACTGATGCCATTCTTATAGACAATAAGCTCTGTGCCGTTTAACATTGATTGTGGTGGCATTGGTTCCTTGTCTTAAGACTCTTAGCGTAGTTTCTTTTGCTGTGTGTTCAAATCCAATTTTGTATATGATGTCAATTGCATTTTGGAAAGTAGTTTGAGAATAGTGTCAAAAAGATTTGATGATATTGACATTAACTCATGTGTGTAAAGCATTTCATGATTGGAAAAGAAAACCCAAAGAATCAGTTGCCAAATTATCTGGAAAAAACTATAATGTTATCAATTTTTGGGAGATTTAGCAGCTACCAACTATATATATTCCTATGTTTATTCTGTTTCTGCTTTCCTGTATTATTAAACATTTTGATGCAGCCAGAAACTAAGGTGTCAAGGGGAGCAATCTTTCAGAATTATCAACATTTTTCTTCAGCAGCGACTAAAGATTCTTCAGAAGAAGGGAATGAAGAGGAACAAAAGTAAGTTGATTTGGTTTTGATGTCTTTCATTCTGATGATTTGGGCAATTATTGTGAGTAATATTGCCGAACAGAAGTTTATAAGAGGCATTATTAGTTATGGAGGTTGTTGAGAAATTTTTTCCCTCTGATTGGCAAATTTTATGCAGTTTAGTTTATGGTGTTGCATTGTTGTTCTCCTTTTAATTTCCGCCACAAGTTTGTTATGTTTTCAATGTGAGATAATTAAACTTTGTTTCACAAATTAGCTTCAAAGAACTTGGGCCTAGATATTTTTGGTGAAGCATGTTATTGTCTTATTATTATTTTTTTTTTTCAAGAATCTAAATTTGCAGTTTGAATATCATTTTTTTTCCCCTCACAGTTTGTTCTCTTTCTCTCACTCTCTTCAGGATATCTGTGACATTTGTTGATAAAGATGGAGAGGAGATGCACATCAAGGTTCCAGTTGGAACGTCTATGTTAGAAGCTGCTCATGAAAATGATATTGAGCTTGAAGGCAAGGATTTTATTATGCCTCTTTAGTTTAGTGTAGTGCGTTTCTTCCCCACCTTATTTCAATAATAGTAACTGAGTTATTCAACATAATCCGAATGTTTTAACATGAATCCTACATTGATTCAAAGCTCATTGCAACCTTAGCAATACTCCATAGCATAGAGTTGGTCTTCTTCTTTTCTTTTATAACTTATCATTGTCCATCTGTTTCCTACGCTTTTGGAGCCAACTTCTTTCCTTGAAGGCGTCATAGGTTTAAGAATAACTATCTGTTTCGATGAGAACTCAAGAACCTAATTCTCTGCTTTAAACATCATATAGGAGCATGCGAAGCCTCACTTGCCTGTTCGACGTGTCATGTGATTGTGATGGTATGTTATATGCGGAACATACGCAATATAGAATTGTCATTGGGAGCTTTTTCTGTGGGGATTTTTACATTTATGGAGATGAATAGTAAGGAGCTAATGTTAGGATGTTGTTGTAGGATATGGAGTACTATAACAAACTAGAAGAACCAGCTGATGAGGAGAATGACATGTTGGACCTTGCTTTCGGGCTTACAGAAACGTAAGTTCACGAACTTGCATGCTAAGTTCTATCTGCTTTATCTTCTGTTCGCGTTTAGGCAAAGGATGAACCTTTAAATTTGTCATATTTGACAGGTCTCGTCTGGGTTGTCAAGTCATTGCAAAACCAGAACTTGACGGAATGCGATTAGCAATTCCCTCTGCCACTCGTAACTTTGCTGTTGATGGCTATGTTCCAAAACCACACTAGACGTAATAAAAGCAACACTAAAGAGAAATGACTATAGTTTTATGGATGTAATAATCTCCATTTTTGTAGCTCAAGTATTTTTTTTTTTATTGGATCAATTTGCCTTTCTGGGTATATCTTATTTCCTTCCGCTCTTTCTGTTTTGGGTTTTAAATTGATTATTGGTTCTAATTACTTAGCTTACTCTATGAAGCTAGTTTAGTACTTATTATTTTATGAGATTAAGGAGAATTCTTTTTTTTTTTTTTTTTTTCACCTCACACATTTCACGGTATGGGCAAATAAATAGAGTTTTTGTTTCCTTTAATCCTACTCTTTAGATATATATGATCTACGTATCAGCAAAATTCCAGACTCTAAAAGACGATTCTTGATCTTGGGTTTTATCTTTTCTATCTAAACGATAAACTTTTATTTTTAGCTCTCATCATACTTTTTGTTTCATTGAAACGTGTTAAGTCGGGGTTTCGACTGTCATTCCTCATTGTTTTTATCCTCATTTATATCCTTTCAATACCACATGCCATGTCGATTAAAAATCGTATTACATTAATTAAAATGTCATGATATTATAATTGATATAATATGATATTTTTAGAATACAGAAACACATAGACAGTTTGGGAAATAGCTCGTATGTTCCATTCCTTATCTCTTCTTCAGTGACCGATATTTCTTTAATAATATTATGATAGATATTTAATTAATACAATTTTTATTTAATTATTTATAAGATGATTTTAATAAATGTATCATGATATTATTATTAGAAAGGTAGAAAGGTAGAGAGAGGGCAAAGAATAAAAAAATAAAATAAATTACACTCGAATCTGCGTCAGTGAGGCGTAAAGATAAACGGGCCTTAGCCCATGCTTCGGAGGTCGTCCAGGCTCGGCCCATGACCACAAGCCGGTTACACATTCGCTCTAACACACTGCAACTGAATTTTAAATCTCAACCGTCGGTTTTCGTGGGAAAACCAAAACTTGTTCTTTGATTATCTGATTCTGATCCACCGGAAGATCACATGCTTCAAGTAGTTCCCAAATCTATTTCCCGGCTAATCTCCGGGAAAATTTATTCCGTCCGGAAGCTCCACGGAAAGGGAAAACGTCGTCGCATTTGGATTAGCGGCGACGACGGCGGCGGCGGCGAAAATGGTCGGGAAAGGGAGAAGAATGAAGAGGCCCATTTGTTTCTGTACAAGAGTAAGGGCCAGCATCTTCTTGTGAACCAAAGGATTCTGGATACGATTGTCTGGAAATCCGCTATAAAACCCACTGACACAGTCCTGGAGATCGGACCCGGTACTGGGAACCTCACCTTGAAGCTTCTGGAAGCTTCCAGTAGAGTCGTCGCAGTTGAAATCGACGCTCGGATGGTCGAGATTCTTCTAAAACGGTCCTCGGAATGCGGGTTTCAAGATCGGTTGAGTGTAAGTTTGTTGATCACTACATGTTCGATGAAATACCTGAACGAAACATTTGTTCCTTAACTTTAAGTTTAATGATGAAAATTTGTTTGGTGAAATGCCTGAACCAAAAAATTGAGCCTTTGTACTTTAAAAGCTTTTCTCACGTGGATTTTTCAGGTTATACTTAAGGATGCTTTGAAGACCGAGTTTCCTCGATTCGATCTTGTTGTTGCCAACATTCCGTACAATATATCTTCACCTCTCGTGGCTAAATTGGTGTATGGAGCTTATCCTTATCGGAGTGCCACGCTTCTCCTGCAAAAGGAGTTTGCGAAGAGATTGCTGGCCAAGCCTGGTGACTCGGAGTTCAACCGCTTGGCTGTAAATGTGAAGCTCGTGGCCGATGTCGAGCATGTCATGGACGTAAGCAAGAGAGAATTCCTTCCTTGTCCGAAGGTCGACTCTTCCGTCATCATAATCCGTCCAAAAGCTCAAGTTCCCGATGTCAACCTCGACGAGTGGTTGGCATTCACGAGAACTTGTTTTTGTAAGAAGAACAAGACGCTTGGAGCAACGTTTAAGCAGAAGAAGAAGGTGATGGAGCTATTTAGATTGTCTGAAGCAACATCCTTAAATGGTAAAAATACTCTCGATCTCCACAGTTATGATTGTACTAACCTCGAGGAAGAGGAAGAAAGCGAGGATAGTGGTGGCGAAGAGGAATGTTGTTCATCTTCTGGCTCCGAAATGAGGGTGAGCCTTTTCAGGGAGAAGATTATAGGAGTTCTAAAATCAGGTGGTTTTGAAGACCAGAGGCCTTCAAAGCTGTCACATGAGGAGTTGCTGCGTCTATTAGCGTTGTTTAATCAAGCTGGTATTTATTTTCATGATAGGACAAATACTAGAGCTACAGAGAAGAAGGAAGCATTTGATTCATCCTCTTAATAGTTCGTAGCAATATAAAATTATCACCTTCTCAATCATTTTTTTCATAGAAAAATTTTGATCTTCGGGTTTCACATTGTTCATCTCAACTTGGGCCCTGCTTGTCACTCCGGCACAATTTTGACGTCGGTGCAAAATCCCAAGTTTTCGATTGCTGAATTAGAAGGGAGACGAAAAGAAAAGGGATTATTATACGTATAAACTTTCTTCACTAGCACATGTTTAGTACCAAAATGTTGCCAACACAAGATTCACTTCTTACCTTGTTCATACTTGATCGATATCATTAGTTAATAAGCATGGTTCAGAGCTATAAACTTTTCATCAATTTTCATTAGCAGGGTGATTTAATTATGATGTGATGTAACGTTTCAAAGTGTTTTTTTTTTCTTTTTAATCAAAATATGCTGTCAAGACAAGATTTAGTTCTTACCTAATTGATACTTGATATAATGATGGATATAATGCTTGGTCAAAGCAGAATTTAGAATTATTTAATCTTTGTCAAATGTCATTAACAGTACGTAATGGCATGTATGATTATGATATGATGTAATGTAATAACTCAAAATTATTTTATTTTCTCTACCGATTTCTCTTAAGTTCATATAATTTATATATTACCGTGTAGTTAGATGCAGTTATAATATAACACTAACAATACTATAATTTGAACAATTGAAATCTCTTACCAAAATTTTTTGGAAAAAGAAAAAGGCAAAGAAAAGTTAAAGAGGTCGACCTTTTGGGCTCAATTTCCCAGCCCAACTCTCTAAAACGGATCCAAAAGTCCATCAACGAGAAGCACACGCCGTCCTCAGTCCCCTCCCCCTCCATCATTGAGGTCTCCCCAGTTTCCTCCTTCTGAGTTGAAGAACTTCGTTTTCTTTGCCCATTCAAACCTGAAATTCGGCTCTACATTTTGCAAGACACACAAAAAATGGGATTCGGACCCCTAAGATCCGTCATTCGACCTTTCTCGAGAGCTCTGATACCTCGAATCGCCACTTCCACAACGACGTCGTTGTCCGCTCCCGCCACCGCCGCTTCGGCACCGGCGAAGTCGGAGCTCCGATCAGTTCTCGGCGGCTCTTTTGGTGTCCAAACTCCAGGGTTTCCGGTTCCGAGGCATTTCAGCAGCTTGACCGATACTCGCTTCCCGAAGCGACGGCCAAGCGATAAGCCCCGCCGAAAGAGGGCCAGCTTAAGACCCCCAGGTTTCTCATTTCGAAAATGAAGTTAATTTCTTTGCTTTTTTTGAGAATGCTAGTGTTTTGATTAGATGAAAGATTGAAAACTTTTTATGTGTTGGATTAACAATTAGTGGAAAAATGTAGCTATGTGTCTTTTGTCAAATATAAATTGAATTCGGTGTATTTATCTTTTTGGAAAAACAATTGTAATTGAAATTGGGTTTTGGGATATGAATGAGAGGCAAAGTTTGTACATTTCGCTTTCATTTTGGAGTACGAAATTGAAATTTTGGTTTTGGAGAAATGAATTAGACCAACGTTAGTAGTATTTGCTTGCATTTTGTCAGTGAATTAGTAAAATAACCTTTTCACTTTCTTAAATTTGTAAAATGACTTTTCAAAAATTTTTATTAGCAAAATGACCTCCAACAACTAGGAACGACTAAAAATGACCACTGTCATTCCTATGTAAAAATAAAAGAAGGTTATTTTGCTAATTTCAATTATTGAGGTTGTCATTTTAACAAATATTGGAGTGTAAAATTTGGAATGAGATTGGAATGATTTAAAAATTTTGGGGTTAATTTTTGAGTGTAGGGCCATATAAATTGGTTCCATATGTTCCTGGTGAGCCAATAGCTGCTAAACCCAATGAAGGAAGTGTGAAAAGACGGAACGAGAAGAAGCGTATTAGGCTGCGCCGGGCATTCATTTTGGTGGGCGTTTGATGTTTCATTGATCTTTTTCTTTTTTCTTTGTTCTTTATTTATTTTTTTTTTGTGATGTCATTGTTATGTTTAATGCTTATCTTTTTGTTTCCCCTGTAGTGTCAACTTATTTGTTTTAGACTCTTTGGCAAACGATGGTCATCTTTGGTTTGTAGTTGCTGGTGCTTGGGATTATGAAAGCCGTGATCTTGAAATTTTTAAGTGGCTTTGATCAGCTTCATAGGGAGCAAGTGCTGGCTAGAGATAGGTTGTTTTCTATTTTAATATGCCAGACTTTATAAACAACACGTAAAGAGCACAACTCATAGTAAAATCTGAAGAAGACATGAACGAGAAGTTCAGTTGTCATATGATTTGAAGCATGCATAATTATTTATGGTTTCTCCTTAATCATAATGAAACTGGGACTTTAATGATTTATGAGAGAGTGACTAGTGTGAGGGATTAAAAATTGCAGGAAAAGCATTTTAGTTGAATGAAGCTAGGTTTAAGAGATGATCAATTATAGCACTTCCTTAACCTTGCTTCTGCATGTAGATGTGGGGTTAGGCCAAAGTTCATGTAGTACCTCCAATTTCTGAAAACTTTGCTCAATGGTAAAGCCTTTCATTGGTTCTCGTTTCTCTACAAGACAGTTCATCTAATTTAAAATATGCACTATCAGGTGAGATCACCTTTCGCTTCTCCTATTGCCTTTTTGAAACTACCTGGAATATAAATGTCCGTTAAAAATGAATTTGAAGTTCTAGCTGTGATAATAAGCGAGTGAACCTTTATATGCCATTGAACTTATTGGAAATTCTGCAACAATAGGCATACATGTATCTTTCTTATTCCGCAAGTAACGTGTTAGTGCTCCACAAGTAGTCTTAGTGCTTTTAGAATAAGTTTTTGCTATTTTGAATATACCATGGTTTTATTTATTTATTTATCTTAGTTCCTTTAGCTACTCCTCCAAACATAGCCAACAGTCAGGAATCTGTAATTTATTTGAGGCATCCTATAATTTTGCTACGCTAAAATGCTTCATTATCTAGAGGTCAACTTGCACGCATCTCAATTTTGCTTGGAAGACAGGACCATGCGTTGAGCTCTGGCATTGTTTGCTTCGAATTTGGCTATAATGATCTTCCTTCAACGCAGACTTGGTTTTGAGCTTTGTGCAGGCAGAAAAAAAGAAACGGAAAGCTCAGATGCAAGAGGCTAACAGGAAGAAGAAAATCAAGAGGATAGAGAGAAAAATGGCTGCTGTGGCAAGGGAAAGAGAGTGGGCACAAAGACTGGCAGAGTTGCAGCGGCTCGAGGAAGAGAAGAAAAAATTCGTGGCTTGATGTTATTCTTGATGAACCTTAGTAGGCAGATTACACTACTTTTAGCTTTTACCCACATATTAGCTGAAGGGTGAGAATTTTTGTTCCTGGAATTGGATAGACTTGGTTTTGGAACAGTTTACTTTTAGATGATTTTAGTGCCTACTTGCAAATGCAGGCTCTGATAACAAGGGGAGAATAATTATTTATTATTATTATTATTATTTTTGTAAATTTACTTTCATCTTGTTCTTTAACGTGTGATTATTTAACACATTTCTACAATCTTTGCATTTTTTTTTTCTTCTAATTGCTTGGTTTTTGACTGCCTCATGGTTAAGGAGCCCATTTTTTTTTTTTTTCCTCATTCTTTGATTTGGCAGAAATATCTCGTGCCTTGTAAGTTCACCTTATTAAGCAGTCTTGGGAGTTCAAACTTCAATCGTACTCTAATTTGTTCACCACTTTGAAGTGACATGATAGAGCTTGTTACTAGGAACGTTGGAATTGAAAAAAACTTCAAGATGGCATTTGAAAAGAAAGTTGTGATTCAAATTCAAATTTTTATTAGACAAAATGTTGTAGAATAAAAAAAAAATTATTTGAATAGTGATGCAACCTTATGAAACAAACGGCACCTCAGTTTTGTAGATGTTTCATAGACCGGTCCAAGTTGTGTCCCAAGTTTATCGCTTCCGAGATTAAATAGTCAAGCGTACTAGAACCTCACTACTAATCCGTTAAGTGGACTTGGAACAAACTTGGGAACTCTCTTGTCGCCTTAGAAAAGCAATTCAAACATTTCTGCGTCCAAACTATACCTTCTACCAGAAGTTTGGTACACAGCCACAACGACATTTGAGTTCTTTTTTTCTTTCTGAACAGAAGGCCTATTAATCCAGGAATATAAGCTTCACTATTCTTGATCAGTAGCAAGAAAATTTTTTTGATCTGATTTGGACCACGCTTAAAATCGCCTATTAAAGTCTCTTTGCCTTTTCTTCCTTATTTTTTTTTTGTTTTTGCTTTTGTCTTTTTTTGGATGTTTGAGGACACTACATGCAAAGCTACCATATGAAGCTATCTATATACGACTTTGAAGCGCAATGTGCAATATTTTAGACTTATGTGGAGGACTCGGACAAGTAACCGTGACCATTTTTGGCACCATTATACAATTTGGCTCCACCAGTTGATTATTATTGAGTTGAGTGCTGTGAGTCTGGAGCCCGTTTGCACTGTTGCACAATTCAATTGAGTATGCGACAAAAGCACAATGACCGCTCTTTTTGAGAACGCAACCTCCACCAAAAAGGGCTTCAATCAGATAACTAAAAAGCACAAGATCTATTATAATGGGGACTTGTAAGATATGGGAGTTGGATTCGATCAACCCCACTTGAAAATTTTTGTAACAGGACTCTCCTGCTACGGACGAAGATAGTGACACCAGAACTAACACAATGATATGTTTCTATATTTATCTATATTATATATATATATGTATGTATGTATGTATGTAAGTATGTAGCGCAACATTGCCGTTCCTAAATTATACATTGAGGATAATCATGATCTGTTGGTTTTTGGATGATGGGTCAACCGAACGACTTTTCACGTGCATATTGATGTGACTGTAATGGGCAGCTTCCTCTTCATCTTGACAGTTGGAAAGTGAATAATCTCATCTTTCTCTGCTATCCATCTGTGGATATTACACAACAAAACATTGGAGGATTAAGGAATGTGCATGTATGGGGCAGTTGCAAGCAATCAGGCCTTTTTTTTTTTTTTTTTTTTTCATTTCCTATCGAAATTTGTTTCGTTTTAAACCATAAGATGTTTGTCGAATTCTGATGATGTGATTGTGATCCAGTAAAACGTTTAAGAAATGCACATACTGATAAGGATACAGTAATATATTTAGTGACAGTGTTATTAGCTGTAGTTAGTACCTATAATTAGTGACGAGATGATGAAGGAAAATTGCTAATTCAAGTCTCGAAAGCTCTAAACCAGGGCACAGCCGTTGTCCACCACCAAACGGTGTAAAGATATTGCTGTTGACAGTAGTAGCTTCTGTCTTCTGAAATAAAAAAAAAAGGAGTAATGAAAGTGTTGTGTATACTTCAAGGCATAAATATACTTTTGTTTAGAAACGAATTAGTCTTGGGGTTTTGGAAAACGTTTACCTCCCATCTCCATGGGTCAAACTGATATGGGTTTTTGTAGTTCTCTTCAGCCATGTGAACGGATATAAAAGATGCCAGGACACACCAATCTTTTGGTATCAAATAGCCTACACATAAGATATGAAAAACACCACTTATTTTCCTAGAAGGATACAAACACATAATGCAACCAAAAAAAAAAAAAGTCCAATCACACTAGACTGTTTTTGGGGTTTAAAAATTTGATGGTTAAAAATTATGTCATACTAGTAGAATATTTTTCTCATACTTTATCAAAGAATTCTCAAAAAAAAAAAAAAAAAAAGAGTACCAACCTTTGATTTCTACGTCATTAAGAGCTTTTCTCCAAACCCCATTGATAATATTTGCAATTCTTAGAGTCTCACTTATCACCTAGTAAAGAAATAGAAAAATAAACACAAGGGCATCATTTCATTTTCCTTTTATCCATTTATTCCAAGAGTTAATTTCGGCATTTTATAAGGAAAAGGAAGTAGCAAGACTTTTATCAAATTGAGAGTATATAACTAGCTGGTAAATTACTCCATATTTACCGTCCAAAATTTGGTACTCACGTTTTGTGTAAATGGCAAGGACATGTAGTCAGTCCATGTACAATTGGAGGAATCAATAATCTTCTGCCTTTTCAATTCCATATTTTCCTCCTGCACATGGTAACATTGAATCATTACTCACCATATCGTACTTTACTTTCACTAAAGATCTAGTCCAAGTAAAGAAAAAATTAACCAAGCTCAATTGTCCTAGAATTTTCTACGATATGAATACACTATTTATAAAATATATTTCTGATTATTAAATCTAATTAAAATAAAATATATATATATACAAAACTGATGAAATAAAATACACATCACAATCTCCCTTTTGCCTTAATGCGCAAGCATCCGGTGTATTCACCGATAAACATAGCTCCTATTTAAGAATAAGTTTGGCAAATAAATTTTGACGTTACGAAAATCAATTTTACACCAAACGTAAAGTTTACATTCAAATACAATCATTTTCAACAGTGCTATAAAAACAAATACTATTCAAAAGTTTTTTAAAACAATCACATCAACTTTTCAAGTCTAACTATTTATCTCTACTTTTATCAATCACATCAACTTTTTAACTCTAAAATATTTTTCATCTAAACACACATTTTATTCAAATACAAAACAAATACTTTTCAACTATATACAACACTAAAAAAAAAATTATATTCAAATACAATTAAAACGTAATGCGTTACCAAACACCCCCTAAGTTAGTCTCCTAAGTTAGTCTCCGCACTTCTTGCCATTCAAATAAGAGGGAAAATCCTTTAAAATGCTAGTTGGTTTAGTACTATTTTCAACTTCCTTGGTTTGGCCAACACTTTGTCCTAATTGCATTTGCTTTCTGCTATTCTATTTCTGTACTGATTTGCATTTAGTATTACACGGATGATTAGAAACTTTCCCACTTTTATGAATAGTTTACATATGTAGATTTCCTTTTCACCTTTGAGGTATGTGGAATGGTGACCCATTCCCTATTCAATCCATGCTCGTTTTTGGATTATTTCCACACATCATCAATTTGTCATTTATAACTCAAGAACAAGCCTAAGTTTAAAATGTACATGTTGACTTGTAAGGTATGTGGGACTTTTTACTTCCCAACTTAACACAAATTAACAAGGTTCTTCTCAAACTTATAATTTTCATAAATTATAAATTCTCTCTTGAATTTCATAAAGAACTATAGGGTTTTCAGATTGAGAATAATTATTAAAATTTGAATGGAAACAACCTCATATACGTCACAACAGCTTTGGTGACTAGAATTTCGAAGTAGTTTAAGCAATGTCAATTTGAAACACTTCACAACATTATTTTGTTAAATATGCTACCTAATTAATCAAAATCCAAAATTTCGTAGATAATTTGTCAATTCATTAAAAATTTAGGACATAAAAGTGATTTAAAAAAAAAAAAAAAACAACCAACTAACCTAACATTTAGATGCATGCATTAACTTTGTGACAACAATTTTCATGATACACGATTCCAAATCAATTGTTACCAAGTGACGTAATTTCCTTCTTGTCAGGTAGCTCACCAACTAAATTTCCCTCCCGAATAATTCGGGCTTGTTTGCTTCCTAAACAAAGAAACACCCTTCCCCCACAAAGCATTCACTTGTATGCTTCCCAAAATTATTATCTCAAACTTGTCTTTTTTCTTCTCATTTGGACCATTACTAAAAGCTACTACTAAGCACTATTTTCACTAACCACGATACATAAATTCACTACATTACCAAAGGCTATAATGTGGCACCTTTTTCATTAAAAAAAGGGTCTCATAATAGGTAAAATCTACTGCTTACATATTTCAAGGAAACATTATAAGCATGGCTATTCTCATTTGTCTCTATATGATCATTTCAATTTGATATATAATTAATCACGGACTCGCACTTTATTTACTAATTACACATGACAGGTTTTAATAGTGCTCTTTATTACTTTTAGAGTTATGTTGATCATTGATCTAGTTCACATGGTCAATCTATATCAAATTCTACTAATTTTATAGGGTTTTTTTTTTTTTTTGCTTTACGATGTAATCTGATATTTAAAAAAATTTGCTAGGCAAGGACATTATTCTTATTGTAATGTTTTTAGAATTTTTCCATAGAACATTCTTACTGATACTGAAAAATTTTTTATTGTTATATCTGATTAAAATCTTATAAAATATATTTATAAAAGTATGTAGCACTATATACAAAATATTAATTTTATTACGGCCATAAAGTAGAATATAAAAATATATGTATGTGTATATACATCGTAAATGCTGTATATTTATGAGGGTGATGGTACCGACAGCGATGAAATAGATAGAAGGTGGTCCTCACATGGCAGCCGTCCAATCTAAATCGTACGGCTGAAAATTGTCCACAGACAGAGGTAATATTAGTACCCCAAAACGTGTGGCCCTCCTCGCACACTTATCTCCCTTTCTCTCTCTAGGCTCACTCATGTGGGCACACGTGTGTCTACGCAAAACTAAAAACTAACATGCATCGTGGGGCCCACTTTGAATTACCCTGATTATTATCTATTGTTGTATTAGAAAAGAAATGAATCCCAGACGTCCGATCAAAAAAGAAGGCGAGATTGAAGAGATAGAGAGTACCCGTAGTTTTTGTAGAACGACGGGGTCGTCACTGAGGAATTTGACAGCCAGGGTCATGGCCGTGGGCACGGTCTCCTCTCCCGGGATCATCATCTCGATGATATTTCCGGTGATGAAATCCAACGGCAGTCGACGCGTCTCGTTCGACTCGCTGCTTTCCTGTAGTAGCACGTCCACCACATCATTTGGTGCACCTTTTTGTCGTGCATTGTTACCACCATTGCTGCTCTTGCCACGCTTCTCCATGGCCGACTTTCTCTCCTCCACTATTCTTCCCACGATCTTCAATAACCTCTCCTTAGCCTGCACCAACAATGTGAATATACGATTTTTTTAGCATAAAAAAAAATGGTTATAAGATACGAAATAAAAATAAAAATAAATTGAAGGCTCCAAGAATAAAATACTAGCAGGAAATTAAGAAAGCCCTAATAAAAAACGTGCATATTTATTCATATATATTTATATATATTATTTATGGCACCTTGAGTGACTTATAAAGTCTTGTCCCGGGGAACTTGATCGGTAAGCAAATTAACCCTTTAATGAACTCTTCAAAATCTCTTTTTAGAGCTTTCAAATCCTCACCAGGCTCGACGCTCATCAAAACTTTGACCAACACTTCAAACGCAATCTGGAAAATCAAAATTAAAGAGAATATATATATATGTAGATCAAGATATAAGTATATATACACAAGTATATATATAGAGGAGAGGAAAGGAGAGAGAGGGACCTTTTGGGCTTCGTCTTGAATGTAAACTGGCTGCATGTGATGATCAATCCAACGAGCCAAGGAGAGCTTGACGGAGTTGTCAATGTGAGATGTGATTTGGGATTTGAAGTGTTGGGTTCTGAGGAAGCTTCCAATGAGAGCATGCACTCGTTTGTGGAAGCTTCCATTCATTTGAAGAATTGAATTTTGTCCGAATAATTCAGTGATGGATTTTGGGTAAGCAGGAACGAACGTGTTGCCGTGGTTTTGTAGCACCACCTTGTTCACTTCCGCGTCTGTCGATACTATTATCGGAGTGCCTAGTATATTCGTTTTGAACACCTTCCCGTATCTTCATACATTCAACGAAGAAAAAAGTCAGACAGATGAAATAGAATATTATTATTATTATTATTATTATACCATCATCTTATCCAAATTAAATTAATTTAGTTGTGCATGAGAAGGATAATATACAAATATATGTATATCCTATCAATCAGTTTAAAATGATTATCGCACCAGTGTAATAATTTAATTAAGTTTGATTAAAATTAAAATCTAAAAATTTATCTTAAGATATACATATTTTTTTATATACTCCTTCGTTTAATAGTTATAACTATCTAATAAAATTATAATAACTAATTGATTTACTTATAAAATGTAAAATAATATATAATATGATATTATTTAATAGCTATTAATGTAAAAGACAATATCATAATAAAAAAGGTTGCAGTGGCTCTATTACATGTTAAATAAGGTATAAAAAAAAGTTATAAGTCCAGCTACTAAAAAGAAATACATATACATATATATTTTTCTATGAACTGTGAATTATCAATTTACGTTAAAATTTTTGGTACTTATGATATAGTCTCATAAGGAGATTTTATTATGCCCACGAATATATTTCATATTTGAGATGTAAATTATAAGGTTGTTTGGGTGATTTTTGAAGACAAAATTTTAGAGTTTAATTTAAAAATACGTGTTTAGTTAAATATGAATTAGAAATGAATTATAAAATAGAAAATATTATTAAAATTTAAAATGTATTAAAAATATATATAATAAATTTTATTTTATTTATTTTATTATTGTGAGTATTTTAATATAAAAATTATTTTATTTTAATTTAAAATAAAAAATTATATATTTTTAAAATTTAAAATTTTTTAAAATAATAATAAAAAAATAGATGTGAATCTGAAAGTTTTAAAATTAAGATGATAAAATAAACATTATCCCTAATGGGCCGTATGAAAAGAATTTGAAAATAAATGAAGTTGGAAATGAAAATGGAATTGGGGATGAATTCATCGGGAGGCTGAAATCTTGGAGATAGGCTGTGGTTACTGTCTGCACACGCAATAAGAGCTTCAGACAGTCTAAGGTCTAGTTAGCTCAGCCTCAGCCTCAGCCTCAGCCTCAGACCCAGGCTTTCTCTCTCTCTCTATCTCTCTCTCTCTCTCTCTCTCTTACTAGCAACCTAAGCTCTACCATTGTTTTTTCTCTTCACCACTCTCGGACAAGTTTTGCTACATTCACATTCTGTCATGAATGCAAAGTGTTTTTTTTTTTTTTTTCGTTTTTTTGGTTTATATCAAATTTGGCTAAAAAAAAAAAATGTTTTCACCCTTTACCATTTACAGCTCAAAATGAAACAAATCTCCCTTACTAAACTTATCAATTAGTACCTATTACAAGTATTTAATTAAAACGTCAAGTTTTCTCACTTTGCAATTTATAACTCCAAAATAAAACAAATGATCTCCCTTACTAAACTTATCAATTATTACCAACTTTAGTGTTTCATTAAAACGACAAGTTCCAAATTGTTCTAATGACATGTGGGCTAGCAGATTGGCTAGTAAAAGATTAATTTTTTTTTGTTAGTGGTTTTAATCACGCATAAGTTATTCAACGAGACATATCATTAGAATCATTAAAATATTGATTTTTATTTTGAATTATACATTTTTAGATTTCATCTAAAATGTGTTATTACAGCTATATTATATATAATTGTTATCATGCAAAAATTACTACTTATGATGAATCATGAAAATACTTTTTTTGTAATTTAAATTGTGGAGGACAAAATGAGAATGAAATTTAGATTTAAATCCTTTGTCCTAAGAAATGACAACGCTTCTTTTGTTCACTTTTGGGCAGAGACTGTAATAATGAAGGATAAATTTGTTGCAGCGATAAATATTCAACACGTGTGGATATGCATTATCTCATATATCTATAAACAGTTATATTTTCCATTTCTACAAAAAAAGAAAGGGTAATATTTTCCTCTTTTCTATCCCTACAAGATATTATGCTTAATAAGACAGAATTAGCCGAGAAAGAAAAACGAAAATTCAAGTTAAGATTATTTAAAGTTAAAGAGTTAATTAACATAGTTATCCCATGGCCATTTTACAAAACTTTATATTCTTCTAATCCAGAAAATTAAAGCATCACAATATCCAAATAACGTCATTACAAAAGCAAGAAACATGTATTAATGCATGCAAGTTGTATGAATCCATTATTAGAAGAATTTCCTTTGTTAATTATCTGATAGTAATTAATGTGTAATATATGGAAGGTGATGACCGGTAAGGACTCTGAGGATATGCTTGAAAGTTTGAGATCATAACAGATCCGAATTATCTATTTCATGATGTGCTGGGAATTGGAATATAGAAGAATATTTTAACTTTATTTCAATTTAATTAAAATTTGCATTAATAAAAAAAATAAAAAGGAACACTCCATAAATTATCTCTATCTCTGTCTATTTCACTCATGACAAGATAAGCCAAAAAGAAACCGCTTTGATATGGATAGGACGATCACGATAACGTGGAAGCGAATATAATTTAATTATCGATAATTTAAACAAATTAAGACACAGCTGTAGTACCATGATCAGTTTGAATGGGGTGTTTATTTTTAAAAAATGAAAAATTTTTAGATATGAAAAATAAAAAATTGTTTGGAATTTTTTTTAAAAGTGAAAAGTTGTTTAGATGAATGAAAACTTTTTGTTTCTAAAGAGCTTTTTCTTCATTTTTCAAAAATGAAAAATATTAGACATTCAGATACGAAAATGTAAGAATGTTCATTTTTCTTGAAATGAAAAATTTTTTATTTTTTAAATTTAAACGTATCAAATATACGGTGGGTAAAAATAATAAAAATTAAATATATGATTTTTAAATTTTTATATATAATCAATATAATAAAAAAAATAACCAGAAACGAATTGGATAATGTTTAGTAACAAGCGAAAAAAATAAAAAAATAAAAAAAAAAAAGAGCAGAAAGAGAGTAATTTAGTCGAGGGGGAAAAAAGGTGTACTTACAGAGATTTGCGTTTTTCCATGAAACTCACAGGGCGAGATGTGTAGCCACAAGCAATGAATTCAATGGTTTCTCCTACAAGAGGCCAACCCAAATTCCCTTCAGGAATTCTAAGCCTAGTTTCCTTTCTCTTCTTTTCCTTATTGTTGTGCCAAAAGCCAAGCCAAAGGGCAATAATTCCCATCAAGATACAAGAACAACTCATAACCCAATCCATCTTTTTTGCTGCCCAAAATAGAACTACTGTTACTACTCCTCCTCCTACTACTACTACTACTGCTTCTCCACCTACATAAAAAAACATATATATGTGTGTGTGGATATATATATATATATCTCTTTTCACCTTTATTTAATGAAAAAGATCACCTTCAAGCCCTATATAGCCTCGCACTCCATGCAAGGCCTTAATTGGCTAGCCCTGTTGATTATTGTACTCTTCTCACTAAGGGTGAGGGAAGAGAGAGAGGAGAGGGAGAAAGAGAGAGAGAAAGAGAGGAAGGTTGAGTCAAGGAAGAAAATCTTGTTTGTCCTAATAAAGTTGGGAAGGGGAGGGTCTGATAGTGGGAAATAAATATTGAGTGGCGTATAAAAATATATATAAGAAATAAAAAATAAAAAAAGGGAAACAGAAAAAAAGAAAGAAAGGAAATGAGAGATTCGGAAGATCTAGGGCTTTGCAAGTATCATTAAATGAGTTGGCCATGTTTGGGGTTGTACTAATGCCCACACGCTTGCTTCCTTTGTCTCGACTCCATTTGAGATAAAAGAAAAAAACTAGACTCCATTCCCTATCCGACACACAAAAAGGTTGTCTGGATACGATCAAGAACAATATGGCTTTTGTAGTTAATTCTTTGCGCTTGCCTTGATCCTCGCATTAGCCACGTCTTCTACAATTAAGGAACCACATTTAAGGTTTTGCAGGCCTCTCAATTAATACGTGTATTATGATATGGTAATATCCCCACTAAAAAAAAACGGATGATAATTTATGATTACTTGTACTGCTGGCAATTTAGGTCACGACATGATAACACGACACGAAACCTGTACGAAATTAGAGGGTTTGGGTTTTCCTTAAATGAATTTGGGTCAAAAAGGGTCGAACCCGTCAAACACGATTAAACAAAGGGTCAAACCCGCACGAACCCGCCAACTCACAATTGACACGAAATAACCCATTTAACAAATTAATTATATATGGATTGACATAAATATAACTCATAAATTACCCATTTATAATCTTTAATATATTTATATTATTATATATAATTATAATGTTTTACTATTTTTAATTTTGAGTTTTTAAAATTCAAAATTCAGATATAATATATATATTTTATTTTATATATATATTTTAAAAAAATTTTAACATAAAAAAGAAAATATAGATTTTACTTTATTTTTTTTTTAGTCTTTCATTGCTTTTGTAACTTTGCTCACCTCACCCAATTGCCCTCCCCTTCCTTCGCGATAACACGACCAGTCGTCTCTGATTTTGTCATCATTATTTTATTTATATTTAATTTAAACGGGTTAATTTGGGTCAATACAATTAACACGATTAATAAATGAGTTGGGTTTGGGTTTGAGATTTTGACACGAATATTAAATGGGTTGGGTTTGGGTTTGAGATTTTGACACGAATATTTAATAAACACGACACGATAACACGAATTGCCAACCCTAATTACTTGCATAGTTTATGACTAATTTGACATCTAACTACATCATAATATCTTGAATTTGATTTATTTCACTCCAAGTTAAAAAAAGTAAAAATAAGATAGTAATTTATCGATAAATTATGGTTGTAATCAGATATATAAATGGTTTTTTTTATCATGTCATTTAATATTAAAAAAATTGACAATTTGTTGATAATTGAGATCTTAAAGTTATCAAGAGACTAATCATGTGTTTAATTGGTCCATTTTGATTGAAAATTTTGAATTTAAGTTATTGGAGTTGGAGTTGAGTATTGAGTTTTTGAATAGTATGTTTGACTGATTAGAATTATAAAATATAAAAATTTAAAATGTGTTTAAAAAAATCAATATATAATTTATTTCATTTGTTTTGAAATCTATGTCATTTAAAAAATATACATGTCATGTCCTAAAATCTAAAACAATAACGTGGATGATTAGTTTAAGAAAACTATGTGATTAAATGCTAATCATGAAATTCTCATTTATCTCAATGTAAATACCAAATTATTTAAATTTATAAAACCAGCCTATTCAAAAATTTAAATTTTTTTCAAAATAAGTCTTGATTTGAAATTTTACTATTTTGCCCATTTAGTGTGACAATTATCTTATGTCTAATTCATTTTACTTTACAAAAAATAAGCCAAGTTATGAAAATTATGCCTCTGGTATCAAAGAGGATTAATTGTCTCATAACATACAAAAATAGGAAATAAATAAAGAAAAGTAAAATGCGATACAATCCAAACATACAACCACAGTTTCAATGTTTAATATAATACAGGTCTTCAAGCACAAAAAAATAAAGAAATTATACAAAAGTTAACATTTCCATGTTCCAATTTCTAGTTTTGGTTTCCAAGTTGCGATTTTATGACAATTGTAATTTCTAATCACCTTCCACTCTTAAGAGTTACCAGATTTAAAATCACGAGCGAAGGGCTCAATAATATAATTATAAAACATTTTACTTCAACCAACTTAATAATAATAATAATAATAATAAAACAATGCAGTACAGAAATTTAAACGTGCAATCGTGGTAATGCAATTTATATCTTTTGATACATCTATAATCGTGTACAATCCTATGAGCCCCCTCACCATATCATAGCGTGATGAGTAATCCTCGATCGAGATGTGCACTCTTCGTACGTGTATGTTGGCTCCTAGTATAAACTTAAAACATCTAAATTCCTTTTTCAAATCTCTTGGAAAATACAATAAAATAATAAAATATACTGTTGATTTTATCAAATATCCATATCCAGATTATTTTTCTTTTAATTTTTGAAATCGTGTCTTTTTTCAAAAATTGTAAAATTTATAAAACTTTATAAATTTATTTTCTTTAAATCAATATTTTTGACCAAATCATAAAACAAAATATGCTACAAAGAAGGGGATTTGACATCTTACCTCTCTAGTAAATTTAATCAACTGATAACTTCTAGTTTGATTTCCGATACAAATTCTTGTCACCGGTTCTAGATTGAAGAGTGCCTGAAATAAAATCACAAATTATCTGTTTAAAAATTTCATAATTTCAATTACAGTAAATTTAATTAAATAATGTGCTATTTACTTTAATTTAAAAGAGATTTTTTATTTTAAAATCCTTAAATTTTTCCAAAAATTTCAGCATGACAAAAATATTTGCCATCCAAATCTTCAAAAATGTCCAAATCAACTAAAAAATCAAATTCCAAATCTCTAAAAAATTTCAAATACTATAATAATTTAAATTTCAAATACTATAATAATTCAAATTTCAAATCTCATAACAATTCAAATACAAGTATCAAAATTACAAAGCTTTATAATTTTCCTCTCTTCTTTTTTTTTTATATTTATTTTGGTTATACACATATTTTTTTCTCAAGCTTGGTTTGGAGGCTTACGGCCAAGGGCAACGACAAGGCGATGGAGGATAGCACAACATGGCTGGGTGTAATAGGCTGTGTAAGGATAGCTGTTGTTGCGATGCAGATGTGGTGGCTGTGAGGAGATGAAGTCACGGCGGTGGTGGCTGCTTTGCGAGGCCAGCTCGATGAGATTGGGTGGCGATGGGCTCGCATGGATTTGGTGAGCACGACCGGTTTAGCTAGTTGGTGAGGAGGACGATGATTAACTCAGTGATGGTGGTGCTACTACGTAAGGCAAGACCGGCAAGGCGATGGTGCTTGGGGCAGGGAGGAGAGAAAAAAAAAAAGAAAGCTTGGGAGGGATAGAGCTGAGAGAAAGAGGAAGAATCAAGAGAGAGATTTGAAGGAGAGAGAGGGTCTAATGGGAGGATAAGTTCTGGTAGATATCTAGGTTAGATTAATATATATAATTTTTCTGTTATTATTATTTTTATTATTAGATTATGGGGTAAAAATACCATTTTATAAAAGTTTGGAATAAAATTGTAAAATTTTAAAAATTTGTCAAAATGTATGAAATATTTTCAAATTGATTTTAAATATATTGAAAACTTTAAATTGAACATTCTAAAGTCAAAAATTTTGTTGATATACTAATATTTGATTTACTTCTAACACAAGCGAGATTTAAACTCAAAATTTCACAGATGGCAATATATCTCAATTTCAAAAAAAAATGTCTTAGTTGAACATGTATGTACAAAGTTATTAAATTTTAAAACTTGAGTTTATAAGTTATGATTGAAATAGTGCATAGTCAAATTGAGTTACCTTAAACAAAAAGAAAAAAAAAGATAAAAGTGAATTGGAATTGTTGAACTTCAATAGTTGAATCAAATTACCTAGACAAACTATATGACTCTGCAATTGATGATCTTTAAAAAAAAAAAAAAAAAGAACAATTTAAATGGCTTAGGGCAACATGATATGGAGGGATATCCTTTAAGGACCATCTTAAGGCAAATTGAGGAAGTTGCGGTTGTGAGGGCTCTTGGGTCAAAAAGTGAGATTTTTGTGAAAACCTACCAAATCTTGCACGAAAAAAAGCCAAATCCAACATTTGAGAGATCAAATAGGCGTTTTTCTTATAAAGTTTACTTTTCATTTTTCCCTTTTTCTTCGTTCTCGCTGATTTCCTAGGTCTAAAGTTGGTGATTTCCCTTCTTCTTTTTTTTTTTTTAAATAACTTGAAATTAAAGGATTCGAACTTCACACTTTATATTAGAATTAGTTGTAAAACTAACATTAAATACCACTAATCTATTTGATATCTCATCTTTTTTATTTTCTTCTTTCTTTTTCTATCTTCCTTGCTTGTGCCCCATGCACCATTGGTATTGTCATGGAGAAGTCACCAGATTACGACACTACTGTTGTAAGATGGAGAATTGAAAAAAAAAAAAAAAAACGAAGTGAGGAACAATTTTTCAATTTTAGACGGGTAAAAATGGCTACTTTTCCTAATTTCTCTTGTAAATCATATAATAGGATAAGACTCTCAATTTCTTTTAGTTTTTATTATGTGTAATTTTATTTTATGAATACCCTGATCATGTTAACGAATAGTCGCGTTTGGGAAGAACACTTGCCAATATTTGAACGTACTATTGGGAAGTGTATTTGGCAGCCCCCGTTTCAAATAGGAATGGAACAATTTGAAATAGTCAAAATGTCCTTTTTAATGTAAATTCGAATGGAGACCCCCTTAAATTTGGGGTCATTTCAATATTAATGCATAATGTAGCCTCTCTATAAATATCTTGTGCTTCAAAGTATCACAACCTTTTGTTTTACTTCGGAGTCAATTGGTTTATTCTTTTTCTTTTTTTTATGTGTTTAGAGCAAAAAGAGTAACAATCATCCATGTACTTCATTAAAATTTGTTATGAACTTTGACGTATTGTAATATTTTTGAATTATTTTCAACATCGATCTAAATTTACATTAATCGAATGTTTTTGCTTAAATGATTCCATCCCAAAAGTAGCTTCGGATGGCCATTCAATGAAAATGTTTGTATTCAAAATATTACCATTCCACTTCTATGTTCCAAAATGGGACGAAGGGTCTAAGTGATAAATAAACCATATATATTTTACCACCAAAAAAATATTAAAAAAACCAAACGTAAACCTGCTACTATTAATAATCACTCAAATTACCAGCTCATTTAGGGGTGTTTGGTAAACGCATTGTATTTTGATTGTATTTGAATGAAATTTATTTTTTGAATATTGTATTTAGTTGAAAAGTATTTGTTTTGTATTTGAATGAAATGTGTGTTTGGATAAAAAGTATTTTAGAACTGAAAAGTTGATGTGATTGGTAAAATAGAGATAAATAGTGGAATTGAAAAGTTGATGTGATTGTTTTAAAAATATTTTGAATAGTAATTGTTTTCGTAGTACTGTTACAAAATTTGTGTTTGATGTAAAATTGTATTGTATTTGAGTAATATTAAAATTGAATATTTTCTCCAAATGCCCCCTTAGATATTTACTTTGAATTCACTTTTTAAGCTGAAAATTTAAAATTATATAAAAGAAAATATTGTACAACAACATTTAAACAATAAAATTAAAATGGATATCTAAATGGGATTCGATTTTCAATATTCGCGCTTGTTAAGAGTGTGCAGTAACTGAGTTTATGGAAAGGAATAACATTTTTGATAAGAGCAATACTAAATTATAGTATAAAATTTTAACATAATAATAAATAACATAATCAGAATTATAACTATATAATAAGGAGGAAAAAAAAAAAAAAACTCTCCTCATTCCTCCTCTTTCTCCTCCCCTCTCAATCTCTCCTCTTCTCTCTTACACCTGAAAATTTATATATAAATCCATTATTAAAAGTTAATTGTAAAGCTGTTATTTGCTTGAAAATCTAGAATTTATTCAAAAATCTAAGCATCTAACTTCAAAAGTATAAAATTGTGAAATTAACCCCCTTTAATGTATATATTTAATATTTTTATTGCATATTTCAGATTTTACTCTGAAGTAATTTTTTATTTGATATTATTATAAGATAAATATACTAAATATTATTTTTCCTCAAAAAAAAAAAAACTTATTATATCTTATATGTTTTATCCAAGCGAAAAAGCGCATTGGGTCATGGTAGCCAGCAGAGGAGAGAGCGCCGAAATTGTCAGTGGCTCTCACTAACTCCGGCTGTATATATGTATATATAATATATACATACATATATTCCATCTTTCTTCTCCACTAACAATGACGCACAAAATTCTCCATTTTGGGGACAGACCAAACCATCGTCTTGTCTAACGTCAGTGATCAGTACCCTTCGTTTTTACGCCATGGATCCAAGGCTCCACCACCATCACAACATGCATCTCTCTCTCTCTCTAACTATTCTCTTTATGCACATGTTCCTAAAACTTCAATGTCTGCGCCCCCATCTTTTGACGAGAACTGTTATGACACAACAATGAAAGGTTACTCTCTCTGCATGTGAAAGTTGTGGTGGGTGTTGTGTGGTGCAGAGACGATTTGATGTTCATTTGACCACTTTTTTCATTTAGTTCTCTCAACCTGCTTTAGCTCGAGAGTTGAGTCATATTAAACCATTTTCTTTTGAGTATGAATAAATAAAAAGATTATTAGCATCATTTCGCCGTATATATCTGTTGTTCTATTTGTATAAAAATTTCAATATCTATAGAAAATAATAACAATAACAATAATAAAGGATCTTATACGTTTATCATGTATTGATGATGATGATGACGATGATGCAATGAAGTTGTGACAAATTATTCCTGATGTAGACACATTGCCACCTTTTTCATTTTTATTTTTCTGACTTGGATTCCTGGCTATCACCTCTACTTGGTGTCAATGCACAAGCATGTCATATCTCAGGACTTCAATTTTTCAGAGCGTGTCCAAGATTCTATAGGCTATAACCTAGAGGGGATTTATTTTAAAAAAAAGAAAAACGAACAAACAAAAACAAAAGAAACTCACTTTATAAAGGGCAATCACTAACTTGGCTTGTTGTGAAGTTTGAATAAGAACCAGTGTTTTGATATTTGATTCGCTTCATAATTTTTCAAGATGTCTCCCATTTTTCAGTTTGGTTCTTGATATCAAATTAGTCTAACAAGATTATTAAAAGTTACGCGACAGAGATCGGACAAGCAAATGCGCCTTACTTCAAAGTTGCTTCAAAATGGTCTTTGTTATATGGTAAATTAAAAAAAGAAGTACAAGTCCCAAAAATTTTGGGAGCACAGACTTTAAATCCATGCCTGAACTAGTTTTATGGCAACATGAATCTTGATATGATCTAACCAAGTTTTATAATCATGCTACAACTCTCAAAACGTAGCAGAAAGCTGCTGCCAAGACAAGAACAAAGGCGCTCTATGATAATTTTGGTTGAATAATGCAAAACTAGAGAGGTGAGTGATCTTAACTTCTGCTTCCACAGGCAAGAGCTTCTTCACAGTCAACATTCTAAAATGAGCTCAATTTGGTTATCGCAAGAGCTTCCCCGAATAATGATGCTCTTGTGGATTTCATTATACGAACTTCCACATAATCGCCTATTATTGGTTTCCTCGCACCATGCGGGTTGCAATCTCGTTGTGGGACTGGAACGCTAACAAATGACACCCTATGGCCTCTGTCACTCTTGCCAATAAGTTCTGTATCAGGAGCTCTCTTATTAGGCCCCTCGACCAACACAAGCTGAACAGTTCCTAGTTGTGAGTCAAAACATTGGCCTGTAGTCTCGCGGAATGCTTCAATAAGTTCAGCGAGCCTTCTCTGCTTGACTTCCTCAGGAACATCGTCGGAGTAGTTTCTGTTTGCATGGGTTTTCTCTCTCATGCTATAAGCAAACATGTAAGCCATGTCGTATCCAACGGCCCTTATAAGACTTAGCGTGTCTTCATGTTCTTCCTCTGTTTCCCCACAAAATCCTAGAATCAAGGAACAAAGTTTAGAAATGTAAAATCAAAGAACTAATATGACTAAACAGCTAACAGAAACTAACAGAGTGTAGGTTGCAGTTATTTGCATGCTGATACTTATATACATTTTAGGTATTGTTGATAATATCATAACTTTCACGAAAGATGGAGAAACATGCATTTTTTTAATAAACATTCAAGCCCTCAAAACAGAAAACAACACAGCAAATTAATGAGAATAATGAAGACAGAATGCGACTAGACCTACATAGGTAAGCTGAAAAAGTACCTAATTTAAATAAGTCAAGACTCAAAATAAAAAACGGCTTACCGCTTATGAAATCACTGCTTATCCCCACATCTGGAACAATTCTCCGTATCTTCTGCACAAGCTCCAAGTATACCTCTCGGGTGTATCCTCGACGCATTCTCTCAAGCACTTTGCTATTCCCACTTTGTGCAGGTAAATGAATATACTTGCATATATTATGTCTGTCTCGCATCAAATATAGAAACTCATCAGGGAAATCTTTAGGGTGAGGGGATGTGTATCTGAATCTCATCTCAGGAAATTCACTGGAAAGTCGATCCAAGAGATCAGAAAAACGTAAACCTACTTTCTTCACCTTGCACATGCTGGAAAATCCTTCACTCAATCTCCAATTACTTCCTGGTTCAACTTCTGTTTCATCTCCAGAAGTGTCATTATAGCTGTTCACATTCTGGCCAAGAAGTGTTACCTCTTTAACACCTTCCTTCGCAAGCTCAGCAACCTCTCTCACTATTGATTCTACCGGACGTGAGCGCTCTCTACCTCTAGTAAAAGGCACAATACAAAATGAGCACATGTTATTGCAACCCCTCATCACCGAAACAAATGCAGTAACTGAGTTTTTGGAGATTCGAACAGGACTAATATCAGCATAGGTCT
The DNA here is from genome assembly GCA_035233585.1 of Antiaris toxicaria. NCBI lineage: Eukaryota > Viridiplantae > Streptophyta > Magnoliopsida > Rosales > Moraceae > Antiaris > Antiaris toxicaria. The sequence continues at coordinate 36,471,380 of CP141157.1, read as the reverse complement.
CCTCAAGTGAAAGCAGAGTATTTATCCCTTTCTGACCATAATCTACCTCTTCTAGCAACCTTGGCAAGTCCCTGTACGCATCAGGTCCACAAACCACATCAACCATTTTATCTGCGTCAAGTATCTTGTCCTTTAACCTCTCAGCCATACATCCCAAGACTACAACTTTTGGGGGTCGCACAGAGTTCGACCTCCCAATTTTAACATTGCTCTTCCAATGCCTTTTGAGAAACCAAAAGTAATTAAGTCGCTGCCACACCTTCTGTTCTGCATTGTCCCTAATAGCACAAGTGTTGATAAAAATGATCTCTGCGCTCTCAGGGACATCCACATTTTCACTATACCCAGCTTTTTTCATTATTGACAGAACAATTTCCATATCGTTAATGTTCATCTGACATCCATAAGTCTCATGATAAATACGGCCTCTCGAAGAAACTTCAGTAGCTGGTATATTGCTAGACATATAATCAAAGAGGAAGTATGGTATGAGATAAAAGTTTTTCACAATGAGAAATGCAGTGACAAAATACTTAAAAGATTATTGAAAATAAATTAAATAGAGAGTTCCACGCTTTTGCCAATTAAAGACAAATTTTCCTTTTCAAAAGATGAATCTAGGTCTTCAAACGACATGTATAAAAACGTTTGCCTCTCTTAGCAATACCTTTACGATAATGCTGCTTGGAGAATTAATCTCAAAGCAATCCAAATTATACGGTAAACACGAAAGTTCCACCGAATTTTACTAAAATTAACTACTCAAATAGCAAATGAACCACAAAGATCAGTGCTTTGAAGTTTAATTGGAGAACTAATCGTCCAAATGACACCAAAAAACAGGAAATGTCCAGCGAATTCCAAAGAAAATTGAGTAATAAATTAGCGAATTAACCATAAAGACTACTGCTTTGAAGTTACTCGAATTATTAATCACAAAGCAGTCCAAATTACACCAAAAAGCACGAGATGTCCATAGAATTCCATGAAAACAGACTAACTAATTAGCAAATAAGCCATAAGGATCAGGGCTTTGAAAATGAGTCGAGATTAATCAAAGATTAAACCAAAAGGCACGAAATTTCGATCAAATTCAGCGAAAATTGACAAACTAACTAGCGAATAAATCATTAAGGTCAGTGCTTTGAAGTTACTCGGATTACTAATCACAAAGAAGTCCAAAATTACACCGAAAAGCACAAAAATTTCCACCGAATTCCTCGAAAACTGATCGGATAATTAGCTAATAAGTTGTTCCAAGAGTGTTTATGCGATAACTAACTCTTGCAGAGCTTCGGAAGATGTGAGAGCGTCTTGAGCGATGAAATGGTGGAAGCTAGGATTGTCGGAGTTGGAGGGAAGAGGAGGCTGAGAAGCGGAGGAGCTTCTGGAGGGCTTGAGAGAGGGACTTCTCCAGCAGAGTCGGCGCGGCGAGCTGTGGTGGAAGCACCGGGGAAGAGAAGCGTCGGATTTCGGAGGGAGAAACCGGAAGCTGAGACTGAAGCGGCATCTTCCGTGGAGCTTCAGGAGGAGAACGCAGTGGGGCCGGTTCAGGATAGAGGAGAGCGACGAGAGAGAAGCCGCCATTGAAGAGAGAGAGAGAGAGAGAGAGGGCATGTGTTTGTGTGTGTTCAGAAAGTTGGATAAGAGAGAATACGACGGTCGATAGAAGAGAAAAAAGAAACCTTTTTCGTTTCGTTGTTGAAACGAAACGAAACGGTATGGTAAAGAGTCCAAAAAACGTACTAAATTCGTGCAACGTACGTAGGTGATGGAAAACGGTGAGTTTCTGAACACTGGATAACCGAATTACCGAATTTGCCCATAGCCTTTTTTTTTTTTTGAAAAATGAGAAAGACGCCCGACAAGAGCGAACATGGAATGGGTTTGATAAATTTTTGAGGTTTTTTTTGACTCATTCAATAAAATTTTCGATGGATTAAAAATTTTTTTCCATCGATCTAATTAATTTAATATAAAAAAATTAATTTATCTAATTAAAATCAGATTAAATTTAATAGGTTATGTATTTTATTAAAAAATTATAAATGACTCTAAAATTTTAACTACAAATGAAAATTTTAAGGAAAAAAAGAACTAAACTCACAATATATTCTCAAAAAATAAATTCTTTCACAAACATTACACAAATAAAAAGTACTAACATAATTGAACTACTAGTCTAACATAAAATAAATATAAATTATAATAATCATTAAAATATATAAGAATATTGAAGTAATTAACGATATTTTACACAAAACCATCAAGAATAATATTCATATTGTATATTCAAATAAAACATTTTATGTATTTAAATAATTTAAACAACACAAATGAGTGAATATCATTCAGTAAGAGAGAGAGAGAGGTGAACAATGGGTGGATTTTTAGGATTTTTTTAGTTGAATATTTTTTTTAACTCGTTCAATCAACCAAATGTACAAAATCATTCCATTCAATTAAAATTAGGTTAGGTAGATTGAGAATGTTCGTCAAATCATCGATTTTTGGTTCATCCCTAAGAAAGTATGCTTCAATCAAATAAGTTCATTATCCTCCTGGAAAGAATATCTTACTAGACCATGAACTGCTTTATTAGCTTCTTGCCCATCTCAATTGATGTTTAGTAATACTAAATAATTTTTAGTATATTGAGTCCTATTTATGCTTGAAAGGTTTTATTTTTTGCTTATCATTTTAAAATCATCAATGTAATAATTTGACTCATCGAACATTAAAGTATGCCACTAATCATTAGAGATTTCTTGTTATCATCCTATAACTCAATAAATATATATCACAATGGATATTATTTTTCACAAAGACATGATGCAATTCTCCTCTTAGCCCAAGCTTAGGGGGGAGTATCATAAGAAAATTCAAACTCTTGATTATAATATTACAAATTATGACTTTCAGACTTTTGAGATAGGTTAATATTTTGATTCTAGTAATCAGGATGGGCAATTTGGATAAGAGTGATATAAACTTGGACTTTAGGTAGTGATGACGCACAATTGGATAAACCAATTAGGTGCTGAGTGAATTAGATTTGAGTGGAATAACTTTGTATCAAGTGGTGAGGAATAATCAGAAATTAAAGTTACAATATAAACTCTACTCTCATTTGAAACGGAGTCCATCATACCACAAGCAACTGATATATCAAACCAATCGATCACTCAAATACCATGTTAATTTATTAATCCATTTTAAAAATTTAAACTATTATGAGGTAGACTAACAATAATTTTATATCCTAATAGTTTATAAACTGGGAACCTATTATTTTTATTTTTAGTTATGATTAATATAAGAATAAAAGTAAAAGCTGGATAAATTTTCAAATAAATTGTGAAAATGTTAGGATGTACGATTATGTTGATTTCTTCTTGGTACAGAAAAAAGGCCCTAGATAATGTCTAGCTAAAACTCTAGTGCGTATTTTAAAATCTACTCAAAGTGCTTTTTTTCTTTTTTTGGTGAAGTCAAATTTTGTGATCTTGACTAGGAGCTGTTCTAGAAAGTAAATTTTTTACTAAAAGATTATCAAAATACTTTACAAAACAGTTTTTGGAGGCAACTTATCGAAAGCTTAGCCAAACATACATAATATCTGTAATCTGCAAACTTTGTAAGTTGTGGCGGCCACAACCTTGTGTTGTTGTTATTAAAGTTAGTTGTCATCTTGCAACGTTTGTCGCCGTAAAGAAGAAAAACGACAGCTTATATATGATATAAAGTTTGGTGTCGTTCAAGCATATAGAAATGGCACTCCCTGTTCAAAAATATATATATATATTATTACACTCAATACAAAATGTGAAAATAGATAGAGAGAGAGAGCACGAGAAAAAGAGAGAGGAAGAGGCGTTAACATGAGGCTTGGGGTCGGTTGTTCGGCATCTTACTGGGTTGTTGACCTCCAAAGTTTGCAAGAAAGGTCACTGACTTCGGGTCCGTTTGGATGGGGTATTTGTTTTTGGAAAATGAAAAATTTTTAGATATGAAAAATAAAAAGTTATTTAGAATTTCTTTTAAAAGTGAAAACTTTTTGTTTCTAGAAAGTTCTTTTTTCATTTTTCAAAAATGAAAAATGTTGGATGTTCAGATACGGAAATTTAGGAATGTTCATTTTTCTTGAAATGAAAAATTTTTTATTTTTCAAATTTGAACGTGTCAAACAGACAGAGGGTTCAAGTTCATATCGTCAAAGGAGGAGATAATTTTAGAGCCCGTTTGGATCAAGTTTTGGAGACTTTTTTTCTTTTTTATTGAAAAAAGTAGTTTTGAAAAATATGTTTGGGAAAAAACTATTTGGAATGAAAAAATATACAATTTAAAAAATTTATTGAGAAAAAAATTATCAACATAGATCTTATTTCATTTATCTTGAAATTCTATTCAATTTAAAAAATATATATCTTATTTAGACTTGTATATGTAAAGTTATAAACTTTTAAAATTTGGAATTTATGATAACATTTTAGAGATATAAATAGTAAAAAGTGATGATGAGGTGGAAAAAAGTACTAAAAATGGCGTTTTGGAGACAAAATTTTTGTTTCTCCAAACGACCTCTTAATGACAGAGCTTGGAGAGAAGAGGAGAATGGTTTCCTTTTTCCATAGATCTAAGACGCGTCTGTCGCAAGATTCTAGTGAAACTTTGGGAGCTAGGTTGCGGGGGGGAGGCAAGTTTGCTAGTCCGGGGTGTGCAATAAATTCCGGCCATTATGGGTAGCGTGTGGGTCACATATGCTGAAGCTTGCTTACGCTTTTAGTGCCGTTTTGTCTCTGTCATTTTTTTCGGTTGTCCGGCATTGAGGGACTCGATATGTTTTAACAAATATGTGGGATTTTCCTAAGTTTTTTAGTTTTTCGTTTTTGAAACGTAATAAGGGTGTTGACTTTTCCGTTTAGGTGTGTTTATTTTGTTTCATATTGAAATAATGGAGGCAGTTTACCTACTCTCTAACGTGTATGGTAATCTATGCTACTCGATCTTGGTTGTTAATTTATTAACAACATCCATCGATTATAGAGGTATTTTTTAAAAGAATCATATGTGCACTTGATTTTAGACTAGTCGATGAATTTTCTCATTACAGGGTATCAGCATACGTTCGATCTCTATTGAACATCATTCTATTCTACAAGTAGATTCGATATTTATTGAGAGTCATCTCTCATGTTGTGCATATCATGCACATGATTATTGGTGTTTGTAATCTTTTCTTAGTTTAATGTAATTTCCCTTTAAAAAAATGTGAAATTATTATATTCAATGTAAAATCTCTGAATTTTTTTTTTGAAAATTAAGTTTTCAAGGTTTTGGACAGTAATAAAAAAAGACATCTTGTATTTTATAATTAGTATAACTAATCTTTTTTTTTTTTTTTGTAAAAATTTATGTTGTTTCGCAATTGATACATATTTAACTTTGTAAAAATTCCAAAAATCTTTCTTTATAACATAGTTATAAAATTGTAAAAAAAAAAAAAAAACACAAGTTTAAAAAGTAAACTGTTATAAATAGAAGTTCGGAAATGAAATGATAGGATGTGCTAATTACCCTCTGCCATTTTCAATTAAAATTTTGTTGCCATTTACGGTAGAAAAGATTGAAAATAATAACCAGTTTGTGATTTATGGTTTGTCATTTCGCGCTCCCAAGCCTGGGGCGCCAGCGCCAGGTTGGCTGTTAAGGTATTTTCTTGACCCTTTTTTGGTCTTCTTTCGCACCGGCTTGTTTCGGTTTACTCTTTTTATTTACAGTTCTTTCCAATTACCTTTAAATACTCCAGTTTTGTTATATTTTCATCTAAATTCTCTTTTATATATAATTACTATAAGATCACATAAAAGCACGTAAAATTAACAAAAGTGCTTGAAAATTTATAAATATTTGAATTCAAAAATATTTAATTTGTTGGTAAACACCTTCTTCATCATCGTTTAAATCTAGAAACAACATCGTGCAATGTTTGTTGTCGTTTATTTTTGTAACGACAACTAGTTTAAACTGTATCTTAAAACTGTGAGTGGTCCTATAATGTTTGAGGTTGTTATATTGAAAACCGACATCTCATTTTTTATTTTGAAGTCTAAATTCAGAAATGATGTTCTCTTTACGTTCGGTATTCCTTGTCATTCAGTTAAAAGACAACGAGTACATTGTAATCTGCTAGACACACAAACGATAAATCGTTTTGACATAATTTTTTGTCGTTTCCGAATACGGCATGGTGCTGAATAAAAAACGACATGTTTGTTCCTTTGACGTTGTTTAGCTGGAGGAAACAGCCTACCTTCTAGACATTTTTGCTCGTTTTTATTATTATTAGTAAACCGTCTACAAGGCTACAACTGTGATATTATTATTATTATTATTACTTTTATTTTGAGTCCGGTAATATTTTTATTTTTTTGGAGTTTGGGAGGGATAACTGTATTATTATTAAGTTCAGCAAAAAAAAAAAGAAGGAGTTATTATTAATTTTTTCTGCAATTAATGTCCTGTTTATTATTATTATTATTATTATTATTATTTTTATTATTACTCACACAGCCATGACGGTTAGCACTATAGCTATAAATAAACCCTATTAAGAACATCTTTAATACAATATTAAATTATTATATATCAATGATAAATTTTTAAATTTGAGTAAAAAAATAATATATATAAATATATAACATTTGATAAAAATAATATATATAAATATAGTTATAAAAAAATAATATCACGTCAAATTTCATTATAAATATATAACAAAATATAGTCAATATCAATTTTAACATCTAGTCTTATTTGTCATTATCTTAACTTTTTCATATAATAAATATTACAATATTTTGATTTGTAACTTATTCAAATACTATTGTTCATATTTACAAGTTTTAAAGTCTAAAAATTATGAAAAGAAAGAGTTATAATATTATAAATAATATTTTATATTAAAGTATAAAATAAAATAATGATATCTTTTATATTTTTTGTGATAAAATTATATTAACATAAATAAATATACTAAAGATGGTCTAAATTATCCTATTTACATAATCGCTGATTGATATCAAAAGTGCATCTCACTGTAATTCATTTAATGTGAGACTTCACCATAGCTATAGATGTATATGTTTTAAGGAAATTTTATCCAAACTTATAGTGCACAATAAAATACTCTTAATTGAGACAAATTCTATTTGTAAATTGAAAATAAGAGGGAATAAAAAATACATACATTAAGACCTGATAGTGAGAAAATTTATAAATATACTAATAATATTTGAGCATGCATTAGATTTTTTTTTTTTTGGGATAAATCCTCTATAATAGCTAAAATTTTCTAACTGAGTTATAACCAATATCATGTAAATCACAAATAACTTTAGAAAAATTAAAAGTAATACACAATTGTGTCACGCTCACAAATTTCTTATAAACTTTTGTTTAGATCGCTGATTGAAGTCGATCCATTTTTTGAAAATTGATTATAATTTTTTTTGGTTAATTTAAAAAAAAAAGACAAAAATCTAAGGTGTCGTTTGACAAAAAAATTACCTTTTAATTTTATTCAAATGTAATACAATTTTACATCAAACACAAATTTTACAACAGTGTTACGAAAACAATTATTATTCAAAATATTTTTAAAACAATTACATCAACTTTTCAACTTTACTATTTATCTCTACTTTTATCAATCATATCAACTTTTTAACTCTAAAATATTTTTCTTCCAAACATATATTTCATTCAAATACAAAACAAATAATTTTCTATCAAATATAATACTTAAAAAATAAATTTTATAAAAATACAATCAAAATACAATGTGTTTACCAAACAGCCCTGAATAAAGTTTCAAAGTGTATGTAAACTCTCTCTCTCTCTCTCTGTGTTTTTGTTTTTTAATTGAAAAATTAATGAAAACTCTTTGACTAATGGGATTTTTTACACTTGCCTTAGTGGATAAGTTTGACAATCGTGCAAGTGCATGCATAGCTATTGGCTAACTATCGTTCAGCCAATTTGTCCAAAGAAAACAAACCGGGTCGACCCGCTATACTTATTAGACCCGTTACGGGTCATCGTACCTACGAATGCCGATTGCGTTCTCTGAAACGCAACTAACCACCATTCTCTTTCTGTCGACCGAAACTCATAGGCAAGCGAAGAGAGGACGATAATGGAGAAATGGCGAGCTGTTCATCGTTTCCTCAGATATTCTTCCACAACATCCTTCTCCGATATTCGCTCAAAGCCTTTTTTCGAGAAAGCAACGAGCAACCACACTTTCGGTATGATCTCAATCCGATCACAATTTCTTTCTTGATGTCTCAGATTCTGAATTACTCGTCTTTGGTTTGGTACATCGTTTTAGGTCAATCGGAACAAAATTTAGAGGAATTTCATGAATTTTTGAAAGATTTTTGGTCTGTTCCGGTGTAATGTAAAAAAGGCTGTTAATGAAATCGGTGAGATTTGCGTATTTTGAGTAGGTCTTGAGCGAAAATGGAGCTTCCGTGATTGTTTGAGTTTCTTGAGAGAAAACAAAGGTCTTTTGAGAGCTTCCGTAGGAAGAGGGATTGGAAACGGATTCCAAGTCCGACGTATTGGCTCGGCGACCACTTTGGTTCAGAGGAGTCCTTCGTTTTCGACGTTGAACTCCAATGATATAAACTATTTTAAGGGAATTTTGGGGGAGAAAAATGTGATTCAGGACGAAGATAGGCTTTTGACTGCGAATACGGATTGGATGCACAAGTATAGAGGCACAAGTAAGCTTCTGCTGCAGCCTAGGACCACTGAGGAGGTTGAATTCTTTTTCCTTGGTTGGAAAATCTTGTTTCACTTCATATTATGTTGATTGAAAACCTGGATATGCCATTTTTAGTTTTTTTCTTTTTTTTTTTCTTGGGTGATTGATTTTTGTATCCTTGGAGATGTAGCCAAAACTAAGGCCTTTGGTTTATTTATTTTTATTATCTCAGGTGTCTCAGATTCTTAAATACTGTAATTCCAGATGCTTGGCTGTCGTTCCCCAAGGCGGAAATACTGGTCTTGTTGGCGGAAGTGTTCCTGTTTTTGATGAAGTAATATAGCGCTTCTATCTCGTTAGTGTTTTTGGTGAACGCTGTTTGTATCTTGTATTTTAACTGCTGTTCCTTTATGTCACCCTTATTATTATCATACTTCTGTAGGTTTGAATTACCAATCTACTATCTGTGCAGAATTAACCAACTTTAGTCATTAGCTTTTACTAGTTGTTTTTATGATTTTCAGGTGATTATCAATCTTGGTTTGATGAATAACATCATAGCTTTTGACAAGGTACGTAGTTTACTCAAAGGTACTCGTTTAAAGCTTTTCCTGCTTTCCACAAGTTCATTCCGTTAAAGGCTTCTTTTGTCCTCTTAGAATCATGGTTGTCGTTTATACCAATTATGAAAGGATTGAGGGATATGTTTTCTAAATTTTCAGCAACAACTTTTTTTTCCTTGAAGAACCATAGCGATAGCTGTTTTTTTTTTAACATATCTTGCTTCAGGAAAGTTAAATGTTAAAATGATGCATGACAATACGACTGTAAACTTATGAAGTCGTTTCCTTGGGCTTTTTCAGGTCAGTGGTATACTGGTATGTGAAGCAGGGTGCATACTGGAAAATTTGATTACATACCTGGACACCCAAGGGTAACTTTCCATAATCATCACTTTTTTTGCGCGTCCCCCCCACCCCGCGCCCCCCCCCCCCCCTCTCATAAGACCTTTGTTTTCCATTTTATCTTCCTTTGTGACATTTTCATTTATCAAGAATAATAGCCATACAGTTCTATGGCGACTCTGCTATTGGGATTAGATATTCTCTGCTAGGTGATTTTATTTGCATTTCATTGACATTGGTTGACATTTTTATCAATCTGCATATTTTTATTTTTCCAAGGTTTTTGATGATTATTCATGGGAGTCATGCATAAGTGGTTGTCTGTTGATGCTGAAGATTTAGTTTGTGTGTATGACTTGGTACATGCTTTTAAATAGTTCACCAAATCTACTAAATGCTACGCTCATATAGTTTAAGTACCTTATGCTTGTATTCAGATTTATTATGCCGCTGGACTTAGGTGCAAAAGGTAGCTGCCAAATTGGTGGTAATGTTTCGACTAATGCGGGCGGTGTACACCTAGTCCGCTATGGATCACTTCATGGGACTGTACTTGGTATGGCTTGTTCATTTCCTAAATCTAAGCCTAGCGTTGAAGATATTTTCTGATTCATTCTTCCTATTCGTTGAGTTATAATCAGGCCGTGTATATGAATCAATATCTTGCAACACATACGGAACATGCTTAAAAAATCTTTATTTCGTTGGAAACGCCATATTATCATGGATACTTTTGTTTCTCTTACAGGTCTTGAAGCCGTTTTAGCTAATGGTGACGTGCTTGACATGCTTAGTACTTTACGCAAAGATAATACTGGATATGATTTGAAGCATTTATTCATAGGTACTAAACCCTCTTGTTATTTTGTAAGTAACAAGAATTTTATGCATTGATACAATCGTAGTAGATTTTTGATATCTTTGATGTAGGGAGTGAAGGATCTTTGGGGATTGTGACTAAGGTTTCCATACTTACCCCTCCAAAGCTGTCTTCGGTTAATTTAGCCTTTCTAGCATGTAATGAATATTTAAGCTGCCAGGTATGGTTAGTTTCCATAATAAAACTTTCCCTATTTGCTGCTTTCTTTATGAATTTACACCCACATTTTCGAGGTATTAGAATCATGGAGTACTAGAAAAATAAATTACTATGGCTGTCTTTAATTATCGACTTTTCGACTGTCAACGTTGTACTGGAAATTGTTGGAGATCGTCCTTACTAAGAGATCTAAGTCTATAACTTCGCTTATTTTATATGCTATATCAAAGAAGTTGCAAATGCTGCTTCTGACCTGTATTGCTGGAAATGTTAAACAGAAACTTCTTGTGGAAGCAAAAAGGAAGCTTGGGGAAATTCTATCTGCTTTTGAGTTTTTGGATAGCGTGGCAATGGATTTGGTATGCTTGCATGATGTTTAATCTAACTATTTTGTTCATCCGTGGACACATGTATCAAGTTTTTTTTTTTTTTTTTTTTCCTTTGGCACTTGACTTTGCTGTTTTAACTTATATTTTTCTATTTTGAATATAAATTAAGGTGTTGCTGATTAATTGTCCTGTAGTAGGTCCTAAACCATTTGGATGGCGTCCGGAATCCATTACCTCCCTCACTGCACAACTTTTATGTATTGATTGAAACAACAGGCAGTCATGAATCTAATGACAGGTAACCTCTTTTCATTTTTTATTTATCTATAATTTACCATCTTTTGAACTGTAATCCTTGACGTTCTTGTATTGTGATTTTTTTTTTCACCTTATAAAGTTTAAAGAAATTTATCGTTTCTTTTCAAACCCCTCTGTAATAGATGGCATGTTTTTGTTACTAAAATTTTTGCCCTTTTGTTCGGAAATCTCCAGAGAAAAGCTTGAAGCTTTCCTACTTCGTGCAATGGAAGTTGGCTTGATTTCTGATGGTGCTCTAGCACAAGACATTAACCAAGCATCATCTTTTTGGCATATACGTGAGGTATTATTTTCCCTTTGGCTTTTCATTTGTGGTTTTCCCTTCTTGTTCCTACCTAATGTTGTGGTTATTGTCTACAATTTGAACTTTAATTTCATGATTCTCTGGAAATAAAAGGCCTTAAATAGTACCGATTGTAAAACCAACACTCACATTTCAGAGAACCGAAAATGAAAAAAAAAAAAAAAAATCATTTTGCATCTGAGCTTTGTGTTCTTTTTCGATTCTGTATTGCGGTTGCAGGGTTTACCAGAAGCATTGATGAAAGCTGGGGCAGTTTATAAATATGATTTGTCCTTACCTATTGAAAATATGTACGGTCTTGTTGAGGAAATGCGAACAAGACTTGGTAAGCAAACTTTATATCGCTCCTTTCAAGCGTATAAAAGGTTGTCCATAGGGTGTCCCTGGACGCTTGATATGGTAATACTTCTTTTATGTAGTGATTGAAAGGTCAGAAACATGTCACCATGCATTCAAAGCTTGGCCCTAGTTTAACACGTTTTGTAAAACCATTTTTACATTTTTATTTCTTTTTTTTTTATCATGTTTCTTTTTTTTTTTTTTGCTGGCCAAAATAAATTGTTTTTCCCATTTTTTTTTTTGGAATCATTAAGGTGCATTAGCGGAGGTCGTTGCATACGGCCACCTTGGAGATGGTAATTTGCATCTCAATATTTCAGCTCCTCAGTACGATGAAAAGGTGATTCCCGAGTCCTTCTACAATGAAACTGTCATTGTTCTTTAAAAACTACATTACTGAGTTCTAACAAAGAACTGAATACGATTGCAGATACTAGCACAAATAGAACCCTTCGTCTATGAATGGACATCTAAACATCGCGGGAGTATCAGTGCTGAGCACGGCCTGGGGCTGGTGAAAGCTAACAAGATTTTCTACAGCAAGTCGACTAATACCGTGAGTATTAAAAAGGATTTTAAAACATTGGACACAAACCGGTCTTTCCTTTCTTTTCTCTGTTTAAAAATGTGTCCACACATTGATCTGTTTGGACAGGTGCAACTAATGGCTTCTATAAAGAAACTGCTGGACCCCAGAGGAATTCTTAACCCATATAAAGTTCTTCCACACTCTCTCAGTACTTAGAATTCAAGTAAGAAACTTGGTCCACTAGCCCTTTTCCTCATTCACAATTGCTTTCTAAAACAAGATTTCCCAGTTTCTCCAGAAACACAAGGAGAAAGTAGTTGAGGGCAAATAACTTATCAACAATTGCTCCTTTCCCTTGGGAATATGATGCAACTGGAAAATAAACATCATGTTGTAGTTGTAAAGTAATGTAAATTACTAGATTAATAATAATAATTTAGAGAAAAAAAAAAAAAAAAAACCTCTTTCTGTAATGCGCAGACTTCATATTTGATTCGGTTGGTAGGTGTTTTCCTAAATTGTGGCACTAGGGTGTTTACTCCATCTTCCCATAGACGTACTCTGATTACTTTACCATTTTTTTTAAGTGGGGAGAGGCCTTAACACTATGAACATAACAATGTTGTAGCGTCTGGCAAAGCAATCTTCTAGAGAAGCCATGACTATCTGTTAAAGCTCTTAAGTGGCAGGCCGAGATTTATTTAATATTTATTTTTGGTAATATTGATTTAATAATTTAATAACATAAAAATTAAAGGAAAATTCTTCTAATTTAGGTTTTTTGGTTTTCTTTTATTTATTTATTTTACTCTTATATACATTGTATTTAAATAAAATACAAAAGAATACAATATATGTAGGAGAGAGAATATGTTATATTGATGAAAAAAATAGATAGAAAAAGAAAAATGATAAATAGTGATTATATTGAGTTCAATACTCAAAATCTATTTGTATTTGAAATTTTGAATAGAATATAAAAATATCCAAACATTTATTGTATCACATTCGGCTATAATGTATGATAGATAATGTATTCAAATGAACACTTAACATTCTGAACTTTGAAGTAAATCATGTATATAATTATTATTAAATTATATTTGTAATCACTATTTTATTTTATTTTTATTTTATTTAACTCATTCAATAATTTTCGTCATTTTGGTGTCTTTAACTGGGAGACTTTTTTAACGAACTAATTAAATCTAGTAACTTATTTAAAGAAAAAAAGAAAAAATTAAATTAAACCTAGGAACTGGATTGAAATTGTGAAGATCACGTTTTTCACGTCCTAGTGAGATTTTCAGGCTTCTAACGTGGGTCACGTGATATGATATATAAATATGTGTATGCCTATTTAAAAGATGACCTCTTCTTTCTTATTTTTAAGGGGTTGAATCAGATTACTCAAAATATTAAATCCCATTTTTCTTCCATGTTTTTTCCTCCTATGGTCAAATGCACTAAAGTTTCTGAAAATCGAAAATTAAATTTCTTTCGTAAATTAAGGACACGATGCAGTAAATAAAGATGTAATTACTAGAGGTGAGCTCAAGAATACTTCCAATTAATTACAATAATCATGATTTTAGTAAAATTCTTCCTTGAATGTTCATATATCAGATATCCGTTTCCATCAACCATGGCTGGAATATGCTTAATTAATTTTGCCAAAGCCAGAGAACGTTTATTCATAAACTTCGAAGAGAAGTCAAGGGAAGACATATGCCTACCTAAAAAGATAAAGAAAAAAAAAATCTAAAAAAATTGTTGGTCTATTAAATATTGAATTCTTTTTCTTTTTTCTTTCTTTTTAAATTGAAAAGATATTGATTTTCTTTGCTTCTTGGTGTATCTATCGGATAAGAAGGAATTGGAACATTGATAAATCATCCAACTCAAAAAGCAAAAGGTCCAGCATAAAGTTGCTTCCTGCCTTAAATTCCAACCACTTGACACACTGCCGGCTTAGGTGTTGATTTTGTCTTTGCCCTCTGCTTGGTCCTGCCATGCAGATATATAATGACTCGATCTTTTGTGTTTGGATCACTTTTCAAATCCAAAATTTTCAACTCAATTCTAATTTAGAATCCAAATTTTCCTTTTTAAAAACCTATTTCCCACTCTTTTTTCTCTTTCTCAAACGCATATTTAGATTCATATATTTCATTTGAATATAAAAACTCAAATCCAACGAAGAAATTAAAAGCTAAGGTGCCATTTGACATACAAATTTTATTTTAATTTCATTCAAATACAATACAATTTTACACTAAACACAAATTTTACAATAGTGCTACGAAAATAATTACTATTTAAAATATTTTTAAAACAATCACATTAACTTTTCAATTCTACTATTTATCTCTATTTTTACCAATCACATCAACTTTTCAACTCTAAAATACTTTTCATCCAAACACATATTTTATTCAAATACAAAATAAATACTTTTTAACTAAATACAACATTCAAAAAACAAATTTCATTCACATACAATCAAAATATAATACGTTTACAAAACACCCCCTTAATATTACCAATAATTAAACATCTATTATTCCACCTGTTTATGCACGCATGGTATCAAATTGTCGATCAATGTTTATTCTTCTAACCTTTTTAACTAATTAAGTTAAGATGCACCTAGTATTATTCCATTATGAACAGAACCTTTTTAAAGTAATATTATGGACATTGATATATCGAGTACCATATATTAATTAATTATAACGATAGAAAATGGATTTTACATCATAAAATATACAAATGATGGTGCTTTTTACTTATTTTTCTTTATCCTCCCACTATCTCGTTCTTGAACAAAATAGTTCCAAACGTTAAGCAACTTTCCATAATCTAAAAAGTGTTCAAACAATTAAACTAGAGAAGAAAACGGAGTCGGCAAAAGTGTCTATTTGAGTGGTGGAGGGATATGCTTAAATAATAAATAGTAAAAAAGGGAATTGATCCAACCATGAAGAATAAAACAAACATGGAGAAACAACAAATGCATCCAAAACCCATATGTATTATTCAACTAGGGCATAGCCTAACTTTCAATCAATAGTCACTTGAATATGACGGATATGCAACTTAATAGACCAACTTTTTAGTCCCTTGACCTCTTCAGCCTCCAAACTTTCAACTCACTCTAATGCTAATTCTCACAGTCACATGGTGAAGCAAACTGTGGAGTGAACTACAGTCCTTTCCATACACCTTTAATTTTAGCCATCGGATGGGAAACGAGCTCCTTTTTTAAAAGTTTTGTAGTTTTTTTTTTAATAAATAATCAAAATCTTAAATTGTTTATTTAATGACTGAAAAATGAGAAGTATGTAATCTCTAAAGCCAAGAAGCACCATAGCTTGGCTTAAAAGGTGTTACTTTTTTATTTCGTAACTCCTATTACAAGGATATACGTTGAAATTATACGTTTCTTAATATAGATCACTTTAGAATTAAAAACCAATGTAAATACTATATTATATAATAAATGTTAAAGATGTATTCAAATTTTCATAATACATTACATATACATATAATACATAATGTTAGCAGTGACCATATATTTTATTTACCCCAAAAAAAAAAGTCAGTGACTATATATTTTGAGCAGCAATGACGAATTATATATATGTTTTTGCTATAAGAATGATGATATATTTATAAACTTTAAGAATGACGATGTATTTATAACCTTAATACAAAACATTTCCTAATAATATATTACTTTTTTGTAAATCAATAATATATTACGTTTCGAATGCGTGATGACTACGTTGTGTTGGTGGGTTGGAAAATGAAAACAAAAACAGGATTTATTTGCTTCGATGCCCTTTAAATTATTTGAATTTAGTAATTTAGTTTTTAAATTTTTTTCTTTATAATTAATCCCTTAAACTTATAATTTTTGATACTTTAGTCATTTTTACTCAAATCTATTAAAATTTAGATGATTTTTTATACTTAGTTTGTACATTATAGTCCAAAATAGAACGATGTTGGTTACTATTGCTTATTTCTAATATAATTTCCCTTAAATTTTTAACTTAATTAAATTATAGTTAAATTTAAACCTAAATTTTAAAAAGAAATTTATATTCAAGTTACCAAAAATAATTAATAATGTCTCTTTTGGATTATAATATATAAGTTTTGAAAACTATTCTAATTTTAGGACTCGTATTGGGATTTTAATCTATATAATATAGATTGAAATAAATTAGAATAGTAAAGACTAAGAGTAAAAGTTAAGAAAAAAAAAATTAATATAGCAATCCATGAGAGATAGATTGAAATTCATATTCCAAACGAACCTTTAATTGATTTAAACAAAAAAGATTAAATTGTTAAAAATTATAAATTCTAGAGATTAATTGCTAAGAAAAAAAATTTGAAGAACTAAATTAGTAAATTTGAAAATTTAAGGGATGCTCATAAAAATAAGTCCAAAAATAAAGTATAACTTATTTACAATGTTGTTTTGGACATATAAATATATATATATATATATTTAAGTACATAGATTTGAACTTTTAACACTCGCTTTAAATTATGCTAAAAAATTAATTTTAATTTTAATTTTTTAATTTAAAAAAATTCTAAATTCTAATTTTTTTTATGTCAAATCTATGTATATAAGTTGTTTTTTTAATACATAAATGCCTAAATGATCCTCACATTAATTAAAATTAAAATATTATATTTATTAATAATGAAAATATGATCATGTAAGTTTTTTTTTTTTTGAGATAATCATATATTCAAAATTTTTTTTATTTTCAAAAGTTAATATTAGAATAGGTGTTTTTATCGTTATTTTAATTATTATAAGAATTTTTTTTAAAAATTTAAAAAATGAGAGATTCAAAATTTATATTTTATAATAATAAAATATAATATTCTACTTGAAGTAACAACGATGATATACAATTAAAAAAAAAAAAAACCACCTTTGGCAAGATTAAAAAAAAGATTACTTACAAAAACTTTCCTTGAAGTATAGTAATTTATCATTCGAATATAATAAAGGGTTAATTGCAAACATTTCCCATGAATTATGTCTCTAGTGATACTTTGCCCGTTGAAACATCCATTTCCTACTAACAACGAAATCTTAGGATCTGTTTGGGAATCTTGTTTTAATGTCTTCAAAACACTTTTTTTTGACATATCATTATTTTTTTATTATTTATATTTTTAAAACGTTACAATATATTTTAAATTTTAAAAATTTATAACTTTATAAATATAAGTTCAAATGAGATGATTTTTTTTAAATTATATAGAATTTTGAGAGAAATAAAATAATATCGATATTAATATTTTTTTCTAAAATTTTTTTTAAAATTTTAAAATTTTTCACTTAAAATAATTTTTTTCTTTAAATATATTTTTTAAAATAAATTTTTTTCAACCTAAAAAAAAAAAATCTCCAAACCGTCCGCAAACGGATCTTTAATAAATCTGCCCTTTACCGTTAGGTTTTGATGGAAAACTCTCGTGATGCGTACATAACAAGGGAAATTAGAAAAACAATTACAAAAAATAGATTTGTATTACGCAAAAAAATAAAAATAAAAATAAAAATTTTTTTGGAGAAAAATTAAAAATAAAAATAGATGATATGGTAGGGAACACAAATTGGGCTATGAAACTATGGCTTCCTGGTCCCACTTACTTTGTCCCTTTCGTCAACACCGCAATTAGATTTCTTTGTATCACTTCTCTTCTCTCTCTCTCTCTCTCTCTCTCTCTCGATCGAATCTCTCCATCCACCATTTGTACAGAAACCAGAAAGCATGACAAGCTCCTCCGCCAACGCTCGGAAGGTTTGCCATGGCCTTTCGCTTATCACTTTCACCTCCATAAACAAGATGAATGATTTTTTTTTTCCGATTTTGAATTTTTTATTCTGATTTGTTTTTGTTTTTTGTGATTTTTGGAATTTTGTTGGATTTTTCAGGCTTTGAGTAAGATTGCGTGTAATCGGCTTCAGAAAGAGCTTCTGGAGTGGCAGGTCAACCCTCCCGCGGGTTTCAAACACAAAGCCACCGATAATCTTCAAAGGTCTCTCTCTCTCTTTTTTTTTTTTTAATTTATTTTTTTAACATTTTATTCATCTATTTAGGGGTTTCTCTCCTTTTTTTTTTTTTTTTTTTTGCACCGTTCAATTTCGCTTTTCTTTTTCTGCAATTGATAAGGAATTTCGTTGTAAAGAACGGGAATTTATGAAGCTTTCCCTTTGTTATTTTTATGACGTTTGTTCTAGTGGTATTATGATCAGTTGTCTTTTTTTTTTTTTTTTTCTCTGGAACCAAACAATGTAATTTGGGGATTTTTTTTTTCTGCGTTTTGTTCCCATGTTAGTTTTCTGTGGTTTATGGTTCAATTACTTATAAAGACTATATTGGGGAATTTTGATTAAAAAAAAAAAAGGTGGGTTATTGAAGTCATTGGAGCTCCAGGGACTCTCTATGCAAATGAGACCTACCAGCTTCAAGTCGATTTTCCGGAGCATTATCCAATGGAGGCTCCGCAGGTTTGTTGATATTTGTGGTAGATTTTTCGTTTTACTGGGTTAGATTTATATGCATAGAGTTGGTGAATGTGGTTTTGTTTAAATGTCTTGTGGGATGAACAGGTTATTTTTCTGCATCCGGCTCCCTTGCATCCTCATATTTACAGCAATGGTCATATTTGTTTAGGTAAATTCATGGTTCTTCCTTTCGTTACCGAGGGATTTTTTTTTTTATAATTTTGAATAGTAATGGTATCTTCTTTGCTTTGAATTCTCTTTAAGATCTCTGTTCAGTTACCTTGTAGTGGAAATATTCGTGTCTTTACTTCAGAATTGTTTACATGCACTCTTTTGTTGAAAGTAATGGTTTTAATCATGAAGCTGAATTTTCTTTGTTTCCGCCAAGTGGTTGTGATTTTAATGTCTGCTTGATGTTGCAAGCTGGAAAATGTTGTAATTGCTTCAGATTTTTTTATTTGGTAAGTGCAAAGGAACTCTGATTTTTTTGGATAGCGTTAACAAAATATTGGAAACTATACAGGCAATACAAATGATATTGTGTGCATGAAAAGTTTCTCTTTCTTTAGCCTTTTTTATGTAGTTCCTTTTGTGCCGATTATTATCTCAAGCTTTCGGGCTCGAATGGAGGTTGATTTGCACAAAGGTTTTCTATTTCAAAATTGGAAATGATAAGATTAACGACTTGAAACTCTGTTGTCAGTGGACAGAGTCAATTTCATATTGTACTCTACCCCAAATTACTTCATCTGTGTGTACTGTGTATATACGGCTTCAGATCATTGTGGCTGGCTAGGTATTAAATGTGAAAAATAGACGGGCTTTCTCTTTTTCACATGTTCTAGTAAATGTGTAAAGTATTTGGAGAAAGTGAAGCTAATGTAATTCGTTAGAATATAAAAGATTCCTACAAGTCATAATCCAAAAACTACAAGACATTATTTTCTTCCTCTCCATGACAGCAATCTCATGGACCATCTGTGTTTTTCATGGAATCACTTTTGTTATAACTGAACTTGCTTCCCACGTATTAACGTTGCTCTATGAAGTTTGGCATGTGATTTATTTCTTCACACGTGGAATTCTGTAGATATTCTGTATGATTCGTGGTCACCAGCCATGACCGTTAGTTCAATCTGTATTAGCATTCTCTCGATGCTGTCAAGCTCGACCGTGAAGGTATGCATCTTAGGTCTTTTCACATTCTCTTATCTCAAATTTTATCGTTCTCCCACAAGTTGGTAATGAGCTACCGATTGAACGAAGCCAATATATCATTTTTTTGGGTAAATAGTCGAACTGTTCGTAGTAAACTTTTAAATTAATTAACATGTAAGATTGTAGACCTGAGAGGATATGCATATGAAGGTCTTTACATGTGAGGGGAACCTTTCTGATGATTGATATTTTGCTTGCAGCAACGCCCTGAAGATAACGACCGCTATGTAAAGAACTGTAGAAATGGAAGATCTCCGAAAGAGACGAGGTGGTGGTTTCATGACGATAAAGTATGACAAAAGGGCATTTGTATGACAAACAGGGCATTTGTTCAAGAAGTTAGAGTAGTTGACTTTCCTTTTTTCAAGGAACGTGAACAAAACAAAGAAAAATATCCATTATGAAATGCTGGGTTTTAGTCCCATATTCTCTCAATAACTAATGTAAATTGGCAATGCCTGTTTCTTGTAAAGGAAGAGGAAGAACAAGAACTTGTGTAAGCCCATTTTAAGGGAGATACTCCGTGAGAGGTACTTGCCACCATATAAGCTGATGAATTAAATCCTTAATTTGTCCTGTGTTTTCTATTAGTAATGGCTGTTAAAACACACCTTAATTGTATCTTTTTGTGTTTTTAGCATTGCCGTTGTGTATGTCTGTCTTAATATATCTCGTACTCGGGACCCCTTAATCGACCATTTGCAGATCTGGTCGTCTTGCACAATCCTCTGACCACCGCATTCGATTTATATACTCTGTCGTATGTTTTTTTTTTCCCCTCCCTGAAAGAACCTCCCTGAAAGAACTAGAACGAAGAAAAAGTCGGTAGTGGAATGCATTTAAATGAGAATAAGAAGACGGATCAGACAACTTATCCACGCCTGAGATGAATTTTGGAACGTTAGCTGGTCTGTAATAAGCGTACTCAAATCTAGAAGAGGGAAGTTAAAGATGTCCTTCCCAACGACTTGACAGTAACGTAGGTTTACATTTAAATATAATATTAATATTTTTTTTAAATATAAATTATATTTAATACATTGTATTCAAATACAATCCACTCATCGTTATTATAAGTTTTTCATAATCTCCGGTTTCCTTAAAATGCCTCTATTCTCGGTTTGGACTTTTGAGTGCATTCCAAACTTACTCTCTATGAGCATCTTTTATAGGGTGTAATAAAAGTTGGCAAATGGTCTAAAGATGTAATCATATCACATTGAATTTGCGCTGAAAAAGATTACCAAGGCTAAAAGATTCAACTCAAGGCTTCTCTTGGTTCAACTTTCCAATTTTCCATCTTTGACTTCGGCCATAAACAAAATAAATAAATAAAAAATAAAGCCATCTTCTGATTTTTATTATTATTATTCGACGCAAGGAACATTGTATTCAACATTACCCTGATAGCCTGCCATTGAAGATCTCTCTCTCTCTCGATCTTTTCCTGAAATTTGAGGAAAAAAGGTAAAACAATGAGTGAAGTAAACCACAAAAGGATCAAGAGCAACGGGATATGGATACACATAGCAGAGAGAGGGAGTGGTCCACTAGTTCTATTGCTACATGGGTTCCCAGAAACCTGGTATTCATGGCGTCATCAGATCAACTTGTTGGCTAACCATGGCTACCATGTAGTGGCACCAGATTTGAGAGGTTTTGGTGACTCTGACTCCCCTCTCAGCCCGAGCTCTTACACCGTTTTTCACATCGTCGGAGACCTCATTGGCCTCATTGACCACTTTGGCCAAGACAAGGTGACATAACAAGCCTTCATATCCAATATAATCTCTCTCTCTCTTTAAATTAATATTTGTTTCATTTTTTTTTTGAAGGCATTTGTAGTGGGAGCTGATTGGGGAGCAGTTGCAGGGTGGCATCTGAGCCTGCTAAGGCCTGATAGAGTTCTGGGGTTGGTTGCTTTAGGTGTTCCTTACATGCCGAGAAATCCGACCGCTAAATTTACTGAATCTCTTAGACAAGCTATTGGAGATGGTTGTTATGTCATTCAGTTTCAGGTTCTCTTTCATTTTCTCTCTTATCAATTTTCATGATTTGGGCTGGAAGTTTCCTACTAAACAATAGTTGAGCAGTGTCATAAAATGTTAAATTTGCCACTTTGATAGCGGTTTCTGACTGATTGAGAAGTTGGGTTGTGATAATGAATTGGTGATAATTACTGTTTTTCTAATTAGTTTGTTGGGGAATGGTGTTTTTGACCAATAAGGAACCGGGAAGAGCTGAGAGGGCATTTGCGAGGTACGATTATTTGACGGTGATGAAGAAGTTCTTGCTGATAACGGATAAGGAGCTGGTAGCTCCTCCGGACATGGAGATCATTGATTATCTGAAGACACCTTGTCCGTTGCCGCCTTGGATAACGGAGGAGGAGCTCCAGGCCTATGCTGAGAAGTTTGAAGAATCTGGCTTTACCGGTCCCCTAAATTACTACCGTGCAATGGACCTGTATGTTTTTTCTTATAACCTTTTCCAAGTTCATAGAGTTTGAGACTATTTGCGGAACTAATTGGTTTCTTGTCACTACTACAACAGTACTAATAGAATACTATCAAAACTTAACAATCTTTCGTGTGTCATGACACAAAAATAGACGACAGATTAACTTCTTTTTATTAATGTTGCGTGTGCTAACAATAAAGTTTCAAATTTAGAGCTGAATACCAATGAATCTACCAAAAATTTAAATCCCAAATTTTTTTATTTTCTTGTCTCTCTGTAGCAAGGATTTGACATGTCTACCCTGACTTTAATACATTTGTTTTAAACTGATATTAGTGACAATGACAAACAGGAACTGGGAGCTTCTTGCACCCTGGCAAGGATCGAAAATCATGGTGCCAACAAAGTACATAGTCGGTGACAAAGATATCGGTTTTGAATCTTACGGCACAAAGGACTATGTCCAAGGAGAGATATTCAAGAGCTGTGTCCCTGACCTTGAAGTGGTTATCCTAGACGGCCACCATTTTATCCAGGAAGAGAAACCTCAGGAAGTCTCCGGCGAAATACTTTCCTTCCTTCGTAAACATTCTGTAGATCAATGAAAATTTTATGACGTCCTTTTTTCATTATTGTAATCGTTTTCACCTACAATAAATCAAAGACCTTTCGTGAGAAATGCCAAAACTGGTGTTTGTGGTGTAGATATCTCTGATCTATTATATTATCTTTTTTTTTGTTTTTGTTTTTGTTGCTAATGAATAATTGAAAATGAAAGATACAAGGATAAAGGATAAAAGGGTGATGTATCCGGATTATTAACTTGAATCTTGAATCTAAAGACATTATCGGGAAGAACGAGTCACCTTACCGCTCACCATATGGTCATTGGTCAAAAACTTGCAAGCTCAATCCAAGAGTTTGGAAAAACTTGCAATATGAATAGTTGACCATTTGGTATCCAATGAAAGAAGCTTGTTACTTTGTCAAAATAAAATAAAAAAATACAAAGCTATTTAACTAAAAGAAAAGTATGAATAACTTGGTTATCACGTGCTAACAAATGCATGACCAAGAGCTTTAAACTACTGATTACCTACTAACAGTATCAATTTCAGGTCAAAATGTTTAATATTCAGGATAAAATTTTCCCCTTATGAATGGACTACCAAGGAAAAATGACTTGATTTCTATTCGCTCTTTGGAGATTAGTTTCCCTTAGTCAAACACAATATTTTTGTTGACTTGAACCCTGTTCAATCTTAGAAGCTAGAAAAGTCACCAACTCCGTTACTCTTTCTAAAGATCAACGAGACGAATGTAAAGGCTTGTATAAGCACAAACATGATGAGAGTTTCATCTGAGAAAGTAGAGGGGACCATGAGTGAGATGAGCCACAAAAGGATCAAAACCAATGGAATATGGTTGCACATAGTAGAGCAAGGGGCGGGACCACTTGTTCTTCTCCTCCACGGCTTCCCGGAATTCTGGTATTCATGGCGCCACCAGATTGCCCACTTGGCCAAACATGGCTACCATGTGGTTGCACCTGATATGAGAGGCTACGGCGACTCGGATTCTCCTCTAAGTCCCGACTCCTACACCATTGTGCACCTCGTTGGGGACATGGTTGGCCTTCTTGATTATTTTGGCGAACAACAGGTAATTTTACTTTTCCTCTCTTCCCTTCTGTTACTTCAAGTTTGTTTGTGTTTCATTGTTTCTTTTGAGGTGACTGTTAGTACCACGCGTAATTTTCCTCGATACCTAATGATAGCTAAGTTTTTGTGGTGTGAAAGGCATTTGTTGTGGGACATGATTGGGGAGCCATTGTTGGGTGGCATTTGAGCCTGTTTAGACCTGATAGAGTGAAGGCTTTGGTTGCTCTCTCTTGTCCATACTTCCAAAGATCTGAACACACAAGAAGTCCTGAATCTATAAGGAAAATATATGGAGATGGGTGTCATGTTTGTCAATTTCAGGTTTCTCTTTCATCCTTTATGTTGCATATAGCTTGATTTTGTTCATCTTTATAAGCAAATAGTGCAAAATTTTTTTTTTGTCTTGTTTTAATTGGGTTTGGGATTGCTTAGGAGCCAGGGAGAGCAGAGAAGGCATTTGCAAGGTATGACTATCTGACTGTGATGAAGAAGTTTCTGCTAATAACCAAGACAGATTATCTGGTAGCTCCTTATGGAATGGAGATCATAGACTATCTGGAGACACCGGCGACTTTGCCGCCATGGATAACTGAGGAGGAACTCCAAGTCTATGCAGACAAGTTCCTAGAATCAGGCTTCTCCGGTGCTTTCAATTACTTTCGCACAGTGGAAATGTAAGCTTAAAAAAAAATTAAAAAAAAAAAATCCTCAACTTAACCGCTTTTCTAGTTAAAAACTTGGTATACTAAGCAAAAGATCAAGTGACTTGTGATTGTCTTTTTTTTTTTTGGCCAATGATTAGTATAATTTATAATGAAATATCCTATTTAGGACTTCAAATAAGTTTGATTCTATTACATAATGTGTTTTCAAATGTTGAATGATAATTAAAATTGTATGATAATCAGGTGATATGTGATTGTCTTTATCTGAATATTGATCAATGTAGTTACTAATAGAATTCTCAATTGAGACCTCACTTAAATTTGATTATACTATGTAATGGTTTTTTTTTTTTTAAGACATTAGATGAAAATTTAAAAAAAAATCTAGATTGCTAAAATTTTTGTTCTTGAATCTCACACGATAAAAACAGTCCAAATTTCAATAACCATCCTTCAATGTTAGGTAAATTACTTTAATAACAAGACCAATACCATGGTTATGGTCTACTAATTCTTGCTTTAGATATAGCTCTGATAAGTTTTAATCTTTGATGTTGACAACAGGAACTGGGAGCTCCTCGGGCCGTGGCAAGGATCCAAGATAACCGTTCCCGCAAAGTACATAGTAGGTGACAAAGATATTGGTTTTGAAATTCTTGGAACAAAGGATTATGTGAAAGGAGAAGTTTTCAAGAGTCTCGTTCCTAACCTGGAGGTTGTGATTTTAGATGGGCACCATTTTATTCAACAAGAGAAGCCTCAACAAGTATCCAAAGAAATTCTTTCTTTCCTCCTTAAATTTTCTGCAAATTAAAAATTTGCTTTGAGTTAAAACCTAAGTTATGTCTTTTCTCTATAAGCTTTTTGTCGGGCTATGAAACCGTTCTTGCAATAAATATAACTTCGAGGTTGTTTCTATTAATTACTATCTATTGCTAGTGTATGGATAAGTTGACAGATAAACATATTGAATCTGGTTTTTAAAAAAATCCAATGATTTTATTCTAGCAATCGCAAATAATTTTCCAAAATTTCAGACTCGTAATTATCAAAAGAATGATCAGGACTGAAGGCAAAAAAAATGTTTCAGTCCTTCCTTCTAGCCGACTTTAACAGATTTAGGACATTTTCATATACAATAAAAGTGATTGAAGCTGCGGGAACATTTTTCAGAAGGTTTGGTGTGATGCCCTTGTAGAAACCTCTAAGACCCTCGAACCTGCAATCCCCAACACAAAAATTTAAATCACGATGACAATAGGAAAACAAAAAAGCATGATAAAAATATATATATATTATTATTAATGAACATCATGAAATAATATTTTTGTGATGTATCGTAAAACTAAATTTTAACTTGCTGTTAAAGAATTCACAAAATTTTGACCAATATCCATTCATGATATCATTGCTAAAAAGCAAAAACAAAGTAGCAGAAAGTAGCAAAAATGCACTATACACAGACAAAATGCACAGGTTAAGCTGAATCATAAATGCACTATACACTAAACAAAGTAGCAGAAATTTTTAATTTACAGACAAAATCACAGGTTAAGCTGAATCATAAGATAAAAATGCTTCTGTTCTTTGTCAATTTATCTATTTAATTGAGGCTGGACTTCATTCTTACCTTGCAGTTTCCTTCACGACATGCCAGCTATCTATATATCTTGGAACTCCCTCATTACTAGGTCGTTGCTGCAGGAGGGAAGGAATATAATTCAGTCACTGTGAAATAAATTATAAGTTAGTCATTGTAAAAAAATACATATCATATATAACAGAGACGAAGGTATTACAAACTAGTTAAATTTACTATACCTGCAATCGAGCTCGTATGACCTGAAATAAAAAGTGATCAGAAACAGTGTAAGCAATAATTAATTCAAAAAAAAAAAAAAACCATGAAAGCTTGTATGCCATCGCTATAAAAGAATGCCGACCTGCAATGGATACGAAAGGAGCATGGCCGCAATCTTGGATGATGCTCCCAAAGCAGCATAGTCAAATGAATTCTGGGAAAGAAACTATAGACTATAAGATCTTGTATACGTAGTGTTAACCAAAACGAGAAACACAAAAAGGTTCTCTACTAGCAAATAACTTTTCTCACTCAGTTTATTACCAAAATAAAAGCGTCATATTGGAATCCTGGTCCTAAAAGTGTAGAGCCTTAATACATCAACTACAAATTATACACAATAGAAATCATAACAGTTTGCCAGCACCATGTAGAAAAATTGGTAAAGGGACCTAAAACATCCTACAGAGCACCGATCATAATATCATAGACTAGACTCTAGCAACTTACCAGAACTGAATCAGAACTTCCAGACTTTTCTGTGCTTTTTCTAGACTTGAAGTCAATGATGACCTTACGAAGTTCCTCATATGCAGTGAATTGTATAGCACCATGCGAAACCTGCTGAAACAGCACAAAGATCCGTAAGTAGCAAAATTGTACAGCAAACAATGGCTAAAATGTTATGTATTCAAGAAAATTAATCCTGCGTAAAGAAGTACATGCTACATATATATAAAAACACTTTTATATCTGTTAATAAATGTGTATCCATTTGAACTAGAAAATAAAAAAATAAAAATTAGCAACAGGAAGGATATGCAAGCAGATGTATAACATACCAGGAAAAGCCCAGGAACAATCCCCTTATAAAGTGCAATCCATCCTTCCTCTCTCATAATGGTTGTCAAGGCATCTGAAACATTATAAAAAGTAATAATTGTGTTCAAAGTAAAACTAAACTATTACAGAAGCACTAAAAGTCTAAAACTCAACCTCCACCTAACTATATGCTTGTACTAAAATGAGTACTACCAACTCTTCGCGCTTAACTAATTGGTTACAGAAAGATATCTAATCAAATGCTGGTTAGCTAATGAAACAGAAGGGCTAAATCATCGGACTGGGGTACTTTGTCCAATTTTTGATGTCCTAAATGGCATCTTACCAACCACCATTATGCCACATCATTTAATGATGTTAAATGTTAAGGCACGAAACAGTCATTTAAAAACATTCCTAGTTTTAAAATGATGTGTTACTAATGTTATTGGTTAAAAACCATTTGGGACACCACAATTTGACAGAGGATCTAAGTCCCTGCATCATCACCCAAATATCTGAAAAGCCACCATCAATAGAAATTTATGGTGTGGAAATTCTAAATTCAATGTAAAACTGAAAAAACCTAACGCACTTAAAGGTTGGAATATTACGCTTGATATCTTTTTTCAAGTAATTCATTCTGCAAAAACTCAATCATCAAGGAAAAGTAAACTTATGGCAATGATACTTTTCTATGAGAAAGCTAGGCCAATTTGGAATTTCTTAGTGCAAGAGAAAAAATATGAAGCTTAATTTGATTTAAAAAAATTTTAGGGCCAAAGTTTTAATGACTCACTAGGAAAGGAATATCTGTGAGGGCACACTACTAGCAAGTTAATGTAAGATGCGAAGCAGACCATAAAATCCAGAATATGGAAGAGTCTGATGAAGAGGATTCTGAAGCTGCAATCTTGTTTTCACCAGCCAAATGGGATTTGTGCACAAACAAACCTGCCAAAAAACACAAGTTACAATCATCAATCCATAAAGCGGCGACATTACAATCAACCACCAAAAGAAAGAAGTAAAATGAGGGTAGAATGTTATTTATTAGAAGACTCACCAAAGCTCCAGCTTCTGCAGCAGAAGCAAGATGATGACCAGGGCTTAGCTTCTCTTCCCTGTTTCTAGAATACCTTTGTTTGGCTCTATCATAGCTACAAAATCAACAACCTTTTCTGGTTCATACATATAAATGCAAAAGTGATAATCTTTAATGAAGCACAAAAAGAAGATAAAAATTCAGATAGAGTCAAAATGACAACCACCATTGTTGTATGTACTTACAAGAAGAAATATAAAGCCCATGAAACTGTGGACCCAAGAACAGCAGGAGAGAATCCAGCGTAAAGCCCTCTCAAGCCCTGCAACGCAAATCAACAAGGCGATCACAAACATTCAGATAGAGTTCGTAAAACAAAGGAATCAAATTCAAAACCCTAAAAGCGAAGGAACCAAAAAAAAAAAAGAGGAGACAGAGAGAGAGAATGGATGAAGCAGAAACTTGCCTCGGAGCGTGCAATGGTGAAAATCGCGTGAGCTGTGTTCTTGTAGGTCGGGAGATTGGAAACTCTCCCGTCGTTAACTGCCCAACCAAATCTAAATCAATTCAATCACAAATCAAGAACACCAAAAAAAAAAAAAAAAAAAGGAAAAACACAAATTTCAGAATTTGAGACCTTGAAACCTGGTACGGACGACGTCGAGGGGGTGCATGGAGGCGACCGTGGCGAAGCCGGCGACGGCGCCGGCGGTGGCGTTTTCCCACTGCCACTTCTTCGACGCCGACATTGGTGATTCGATCTTTTCGTTTTGTTTTGTTTTTTTTTGTTTTTTTTGTTTTTTTTTAGTTTTTTGGTTTACGGTTAAAACATTTTAGAGAGAGAGAGAGAGAGAGAGAGAGAGACGAAGGAAGGGACGATGTTAGAAAGTTTAGAGAGCTTTGTTCCACTTCAACTTTTCAGCTGTGTGACGGCGCCGTTTTTTAGCTCCAGCTTCCCTGGAAACAGGGTCGAGGAGTGGGAAAGCTTGAAGCAGTGAAGAACGAACCGAACTGAAGGGTGTGCCTACGGTGTCGTTTTGATGATCACGTGCCGTCGTGTTCCACGTGGGTCGTTTTCTCTGTTTTCTTTTTCTTTTTTACATTTTTTTTTCCCAGTGGATTAACGAGCTGATCAATATTTTTGGGTTCATAATAAAAAACTGGAAATTATTGAGCGTGTTTGGTAATGTTTCCGGAACTGATTTTATGATTCCCTATGGAATCGATTTCAAAATCGCTTAAAAATCACGTTTGGTTAACGGTGATTTTGAAAACAGATTTTGAAATCTATTGTTATTATTCTCGGTTTTTACATATAAGTTAGAAAACGAATTTTATTCGTTTTCAGTCGTTTTCGAAGCCTTCCCCATGAGCTCACCCCGCAGACCCTCCTCTCGCCTCCAGCACTCTCTTTCTCTGTCGTTCATCGCCGGCGGTAGAAGCTAGTTCATCGCCGTCGTGAGCTCACCCCGAAGCTAGTTCTTGTGTTTTCGACCTCATTTGGCCTCAGCCATGAGCTCACCCTGCCGACCCTCCTCTCGCCTCACCACTCTCTTGCTCTGTCGTTCATCGCCGACTGCCGAAGCTAGTTCATCGCCGTCTGCTTTGTCTCTCCTCCCCTGGGCTAGTTCATCGCCGTTGCCCGAGGTCTGTCGGCTCATTCGACCCTGGTTGCTGTTGTTCATTGCCATCTGCTTTGTCTCTGTCGGCTCTCACAATCACAGTCAAAGCTTTCTGTTTCGGGCGTCTGCTTCACCGGAGGTAAGCTTCTCATCTCGGACTCTCTCCCTTGGTTTTTGTTTTTTGGACTGTCGGCCGGGTTTAAGATGTGGGGGTTGATAATCGTTTGCCCTAGAATTTGGAAATTTTTTCAAATGTTGAGTCGATGAGGTAATCGAATTTGTTTCAATTATTGAGTCGATGAGCTAATTGGAATTGGGGCTGCTCTGTGTCAATTTTGGTTAACATTGACGTTTTCAAACAGCTGTGGTAGCCATTGCCGTGTGTGATTTGGTTGACATTGCTCTGTGAATCTGCACGGCATGGTTTGTGAATTTCTTGCACCGTTGCCATTTGTGTTTGTTGATTTCAATTTGGTAGTGTCCTTGGCATAATAACCGAGCCGTGATTTCAATTTGGAAGCTCGGTTATTGTTGGTTTGTGTTTTTGAATCATCTGCTGTGATTTGATTGTTGATTTCAGTTCACTAATGACTTGAATCAACTGGTCTCTGTGTTGTTTTTGTTTAATTAATTTGCTTGTCTCGGTTCAATATGCATAGATTGTGAAATATATGCTTGAGAGAATATGTGCCTCTTACTGTCGATTTACTGAGATTGAGTTGAATGTTGTTTGAAATGCTGAGAGAATATTTGCTGAGATTTTCTCCTTTACTACCGATTGAGTTGAATGCTGCATGATTCAGAGTTAGGCGTCCATGTGTGTCTGTATATATATATATATAAGAAGATATGGTGAATGGGTTGTTGGTTCTTGGTACTTCACTACGTTTCTCCTTCTCGTTTTTGTCTTTGTACAAAGATAGATTCCAGTAAAACTCGAGTAGAAATGAAGAGACACTGAGCAAAACATAAGTCCGGTTTTTATTGTACAAACCTGTTTGGTCCTTTGCTTTCTTTTTTATATTTTTCATCCATTTGTCTATTAGGATTTTCTTTCTGATTATGCAACAAATGAGACATTGAATGAATGAATGTCAAATTATCCATTTACTATTTGGGCTTGTATGCTCCTGTCAGAAGTGGGGCTCTTTGCCGTTATTAGGGGTAAAGCGGGGACGGTATTTCTCTTTAATATTTCGTCATGCTATTAGTTCATGCTGAATCAAAAAGTTGGAATGAATGGTATATTTAATATTTTGTCAGGTTTGAAATCTATGCTGCTATAGACCATTTCTTACCATATATATGTTATGATCTCTCTCTTCCCCTCATATTATGCGTCATTGATTGAGTCATACCCCACACTCTCTCTCTTTATATATATTTTTTCTTTTTCTTTATCTTTTTTGAATGCTTGTTCTTTGTTTATTTTCTTTCTTTTATAAATTACGAAATTCTAAAAGTCTGCGCATTTACTTAATATGAAACGTCTTCAAATAAAATCATAATTAGGAAAGAAAATTTTGGACTACTAGTCTTGATTTGCTTTTCTTTTGCAGTTTCTTCAATGGGCTTTTTCAAATAAGTTTCTGTATCCGCTTTACGAACAGTGTTTTCCTCAACATGTTTTAATGAACCTAGCTACCTATTAGCATTGTATAATCCGACATCAAATCTTCAACAATCAAATATGTTTAATTTGCTTGTCGTTTTCATCTCTATGATCACTTATGTTGATAACCCTTATTATTTGATTGATATGTAATACAACAACAGTAATATTAACATAATGGACGTCAATGACGATACTACTACTAAGGATCATGTCACATGGGGAGAAAATTTGGAAACTTTTTTTATCGAGTCGCTATATGAGGAGGCAAAAAAAGGACTTCAAACCTCTACTTTAGACAAAAAAACGTGGATGAAAATTTTCAATGACATACATAGTAAGTTTAATAAGCGATTTACAGTGACACAACTTAAAACTAAGTGGAATAGGCTTAGACGTAGCACAAGAGAGTTCGAAAGCTTGATTGAAACTACTGGATTTGGATGGGATCCTGATGCAAACACAATCACAGCCTCAGATGAAGTTTGGGATTCCTATTTACAAGTAATGTACCTTTTTCTAAATGGAATTCAGAATTTTTTTGCATAAGCTAATTCATTGGCTTATCTAAATATTTGTTCATTTTGCAGCAAAATCCAAAGGCTAAAAAGTACCAGAAGAAGAGTTTACTACACTTTTCCCTCCTAAAGGAGATCTTTGCTGGGACTATTACAACAGGCCGTAATGCCATAGGTCCGCAAACAGCAGCTAATGTGCCATGTACAGCACCACTACCTTCAGTGAATGTCGAAGCTGTACACGAAGGTACGGATGAGTCGAACGAAGTCCAAAGAGACAACAACCATTTGGGAAATGCTGAGGGCAGTAGTAGCCGTTCCAGGAACAAGAAAAAAACTACACTGGAGTCAGCAGTAGAGCTGTTGGCAAAGTCTGTGAGTTTGCGAAGTGAGGCGTCAGTGCAACGCACTAATGACTTGCAGCAATATCTAGCTGCAAAGCGAGCACGTCTTGGGGACACAAGTCCAGCTGAGACCTCAACTGAAGATCCCCATAGTATTGACATTTGTATTCAGTTGTTGGATGAAATAGAAGACTTGGATGACATAACATATGGGACGGCAATTAAGACGTTGACAAAGGACAAGGACTTCAGGGGGACATTTGTGAAGCTTAAACCCGAGCGTCGTCGTGGTTTCATCCTCAGCTTAGCGAAGTAGTTATTCGTTAATGATTGGTTTTAGCTTATTAGACTCATTCCAGTCTGTCAAACTCTTTCAGTTTGTTGAACTATTATTTAGTGACTGATTTATTAAGTTAGATTTCTTTATATGTTGTTCACTTTCGGGATTAAAGTATGTTGAACTTTTATGTAGTGTCTAGTTTGTTGAGTTTGA
The DNA here is from genome assembly GCA_035233585.1 of Antiaris toxicaria. NCBI lineage: Eukaryota > Viridiplantae > Streptophyta > Magnoliopsida > Rosales > Moraceae > Antiaris > Antiaris toxicaria. The sequence continues at coordinate 36,438,039 of CP141157.1, read as the reverse complement.
TTAGTTTATGTTGTTGACTTTCACAATTTCAGTTTATTGAATTATTATTTAATAACTGGTTTGTTGAGTTATATTTATTATAAGAGATTTATTCTATTGTGTTATTATTATTGGTGGCAAATAGTTATAAATTGAGTTGATTTTCTTGTGTAGGTTATTATGGGATCAAGTGGTTCAGATACTGATGAGGAGTTGGTTTTTTTCGACTTACTTAAGTCATCTGACGACGAGGATGAGATCTTACAATTATTACTAGATCTTGTACCAACTATTACTAGGCAACCTCGGCATAATAATGAACTAACAGGACGACAATATGTTTTAAATATGCTGGAAGGCCATGCTGGAGTATTCTATGAATTGTTTCATATGTATAAAGAACCTTTTTTGGCATTAGCTCGGCTACTTAAAGAACGTCAATTATTACCTAGAAGTCGACTATCAGTGGAAGAACGGTTGATGATGTTCTTGAAGATCATTGGTCATTCTGACCGTAACAGAGTCATACAAGACAGATTTTGTCATTCTGGAGAAACAGTTAATCGACATTTTGATAATGTTCTTAGAGCAATTTGTGCATTGGCCCCAGATTTTATCCGCCAACCAAACCCAAATACTGTGTCTTTGGAGATTCAAAATAGTGATAAGTATTGGCCGTGATTTAAGGTAAAATTTGTATTATTTTTTAAGTTTGAAATAGGTGGTTAGTACTTTTATAATATGGTTTAAAATCTTTTGGGGTTCATTACTTGTGTCAGGACTGTATCGGAGCTATTGACGGCATACATGTGATGGCTATTGTCCTTGCGACCGCACAGAGAGTTTATCAGGGAAGACGACACACTTGTATTCAGAATATAATGGTAGCATGCAGTTTTGATATGATAATTACCTATGTTTATAGTGGATGAGAAGGTTCAGCTGCAGACTCTAGAGTATTACTGCATGCATTACAAGATCCAGCTAACCAATTTTTTAGGCCACCATGGCCTAAATATTATGTTGTTGATTCTGGATACAGTAACATGCCGGGATTTCTTGCACCGTACCGGGGTGAAAGGTACCATTTATCCGAATTTAGAAACAATGGACAACCAACTGGACCAATTGAACTATTTAATTACAGACATTCGTCATTACGCAATTGCATCGAGAGGTGTTTTGGTGTTCTCAAAGCATGATTTGGTATTTTGAAGAATATGTCCAACTTTTCTTTACATAAGCAAGCCCAGATAGTAATTGCATGTTGCGTTATTCATAATTGTATTAAGATGTATGATGCAAATAATAATTTATTAGAGACTATAGCATTGACGAGCTTGTAGAATATATTGAGAAACGAAGAGGAAATCGACAACGTACAAATAACAGTGAATCTGCACCGTCTTCTGATGTTGGTTCCACTAATAGAGACCGAGAACGTATGAGCCAATTCAGAGATCAAATAGCACAAACAATGTGGGAACAATATGTATCATAATTGTTATGGTATATAGAATTGGTAATTTTTTAGATAAATGTTACTTCTACTATTAAAAATTAATTTGTAATATACTTGTAACTAAATATAATGGTTAATTATGTTTTAATTGATATTATGAATTGTTTAATATTATTGATATTAATTTTTAATTAAAAATTTTTATTAATTTTTAATTTTTGGTATTTATAATAATTTTTTTAAATTAAATATAAATATGTTTTCATTGACTTACTATGCAATGACTAGTTTTCAAAAATATAATCAAACACAATTTCATTTTTGTATTTTTCAAAACATACGCTCAGAAAATAAAACCAAACATAGTTTCAGAAACGATCTCAGATCAGTTTTCAAAACGATATCAAATTCAGCATTTTTGAAATCTCAACAGATTTTAAAAACAATACCAAACGCTACCATTGTGTTTATGTTATACTTTTTTATTATATTAAATTTAAATTTGATCTGTTTAATATTTGTATCAAAATCTTAAATCAAAACTTAATTTATTTATTAATTGTATCAAGCTGAATTAACCTATTTAAATTAAATATGAATAAAATAATAACTTATTCAATATGATTGTGATATTTTAACATGTTTATTAGATAATATATCTTTTCTTTTATGAAAAATAAGTGAAATTTACTAATAAAATTTTAAAATTTATATTATTTATATTTTATTAGTTATAAAAACTATTGTTTTATATCATATATAATTAAGTAAAATATAATAAATAGTATTGTGATGAGGGGGAGGAGCGGGTGATGGGATGAAGGGAAGGAAGCGGGGGTGACAAGGACAGGGTAAAGAGTGACTGACCGTGTTATCATGAAAGTCGATAAGATAAAGGAGGGGCAACAGTGATGTGGTGAGAGGAGGTAGAGAGTAAAGCATAAAATAAAAGCAATACCTAAGTTTTCTTTTCTATGTTAAAAAAAATTTAAAATATATATAAAAAAAATAAAAGATATGATTTATATTTGAATTTTGAAAACTCAAAATTATAAAGAGTAAAATATTATATAATATATATAACAGTATAAATATATAAGAGATTATAAATTGATAATTTATAGGTCGTATTTGTATCAATTTATATATGACCTATTTGTTAAACAGGTTATTAGTGTCAATTGCGAGTTCGCGAATTCATACGGGTTCGACCTTTTATGTAATCTTAATTGATGAGTTCGATATTTTTTGATCCAAATCTATTTAAAGAAAACCCAAACCCTCTAATTTTATGTGAGTTCGTATTATGTTGTTTTCTCATATCGTGATCTAAATTGCTAGCCCTAATTTACAATCAAAATCCGATGGAGTGTATCGTTATCGGCTTATATAACTACTTTGATGTTAATAATAATTCGCTATATATCAAGCTACATAGTAAATTTTAGATATTGATGAATATGCTACACTTAGTCAAGTCATATGTGATTCTCACATATGCGTGTCATTTAAAAATTTAATCTTAGGAGTCAAAAAACATTTTATTCATATTATATCCAAATATAATATAATAGAATAAAACGTGTTTGAATGTTTTCTTATAATATTATATTCCAAAACATTGTGTCTTGATGTGTGCTTAGGTTGATAATAAAAGAGAAAGAATATCTCATTAAATTGATAAAAGTATATAAAAAATATATAAATAATAATTATATTATATTTAAATTTTAAAAATATTTATATTAGAATTTAATACTTTATCTAAACACACTTTGCACTGTATGGGGATGCATTGTCTTATCCAATGTTTTTTCAATCGGGGCATTAATTGAGAATATGTAAACTAGAACTTTGACGTTAAGATTGGCGGAGGCCTGAGAAAGGCATACCGATCGCTAATTGGTGATTGTAGTTAGTCATACGTACTTGTTTAATTAACCATTCACGAATGTAATACCAGTATAGTATCTAAATCCATGGTCATTTATTGTATTTTCCTCTTACATTGTAATAGAACATATAGACAACTAAAAACTAACAAGGCAAACGCCTTTTCATTGATCATTCCCAAGGTAATTTGTGCAAAATCTCAACTTCGAGTGAAGCAGTTGAGAACTCAATTAAGTTTTTCAGAAGCTGCAACCCTTGAAAACAAAAAGGAACACTTGGAACCGGCTAAATCTATCCATTGATATTGAAGCATCCAAACAATAATCTTTGATTACTCCACTAAACTGTGGGGTTTTTGGATGTTACAAACGACAAAATTGTTTATGGATGTGGAAACATGCCCGGAACAACACAAGGCATGAATCTTAATGTTATTAACAAACCCATGGTAAACAAAAATCAGTTTATTATGGGTGTAGGGGGGCGGGGAAATTATCTATAAAAATTGTGAAAGATCGAAAGGTTGGATTCAGAGAACGCTTTTGTGCATTGTGAAGAAACCAAAGTTGATCCACATTGCTTGCCAATGAACAGCAAATCCAGCATCATCTCCCGCTAAATCCTACGTTTTGTTTCTAAGTTTAACGTACAAGCCTGAAACCTTCTTGTTCTTCATCCTTCTGTTCCCCTGCAGGTCCCAAACCAAAGATTAAAGGAACAACTCAGACAATCAAAATACTTAACTTGTCAATAAAAATTGGAGATAAGAACAAACAGCATTTTAGTTAAGAGTAAAGATTGCCAAAAATCAGTCTTCCCTTATGGTAAAGATTTTTTCTACGTGTCATGGGGATGGGTTTGGTGGCAGTGGTATTGTTCCTCTAGAATTACTAGCGCAGATCATTGCAAGTGATAAATTGATGCCTCGTTTTGTTTACCATATTTAAATGCAATACAATTTTTGTCCAAACGCACAAATATTACATTCATATACCAATCACGTCACATTTTAAATCTAATATAATAACTATTTAGTATTTCACATTTTTTTATTACTTTTACTAATCACATCACATACTCTCTTTCTTTCTCTATTTTTTCTCCCTACTTTTACCTATCACATCACATATTCTTTATTTAAATACAATTCAAATACTTTTCATCAAAACACACATTACATTCAAATGTAATGCAAATACTTTTTATCCAAATATAAATTGCATTCAATGCATTGCATTCAAATACAATACGCTTACCAAATATTCCCTGAATCCTCACAATTAAGACATCTCCTAGATAAAGACCAAGAACTGTCCTTAAATCCTATTTAACTTTCTCCTGCGCCTCCAAGGGAACAGAGAGCAAACAATCTGAAAATCAAAGACAAAACATAAGCGCCACATCAATTGAACTTCACAAAGCACCAGATTCCTATCCTCTGTGCAGTGATCCAAACAACATGGATGGTCCTGGTAGAACTTACAAAAGCGTACAGCACGTTGAATTAACTAGTGAGCTTCTACAGAAGTTCTGAACTTCTAATATGTAAGCAATCCAGCAGTGACTATTGTTCACTTGGTTTTCCCATTTCCTCGTTAACCATCTCCTACTCAATTAATGGTTCCAAAAACCATTTTCTCAGTTGAACATAAATACCAGAGCTTCTTCGGTGGAATGTCCTCACACTCTAGGATCTTGCATGGCAATTGGTCACAGTCATGGGATTTTAATCAGACTACACATATTACACGACGCTGGATACTGTAAAAGGATTTTCTTGACAGGACTAGACTGTTATATCCCTTTCTAAACGCCATTAATAAGTTAATTCGTACGGTTGAGGTCAATAATCCTACAGTGGCACTAGGATAAAATTCTCTATATGTGTACCCATGTTCTTGGCTTAGAGAACGGAGTAATGGAGCCCAACCTATTAGCTAAACCGAAAAACACACACACACAGAGACAATAAAAACAACCACCCAATCTCAAAGCTTTAACACATGATCAAAACAACTAAGAAACGCTTAGTAAAATAATTAACCAGACAATCTCACAATCAAGTTGAAAACTAAAAACAAGCCCCAAAAATAAAGAAATAAATACCTCTCACTCCATTGAGACTTTGGCACCAACTTCCTTCAGCTTGGCGATGATTCCTTCAGCCTCCTCTTTCGTAACCCCCTTCTTCAACAGCGTCGGCACTTTCTCCACCAACTCCTTCGCCTCCTTCAATCCCAAATCCGTGAACGACCTCACCTCTTTTATTACCTTGATCTTAGCCGCAGCGTCGAACCCTTCAAGCTTCACGTCGAACGCCGTCTTCTCCTCCGTCTTCGCCGCCGCACAGCAGGCACCGGCGCCGCCCCCTCTTCCGACGGCGCCCCTGAGGTCGCCGAGCCCCATCCCCGGCATCATCACCACCATCGTCGGCATCTCCTTCACGGAAAGCTTCTCGCGGAGGACCTCCGTCAGGTCCGCGACCTCTACAAGCGTGAGGCCGGCGATCTCGTCCGCGATCGCCGAGGCTCTCTCCGACGACTCCGTGGCGAAACCGGCGGCAAGGTGGAAGCCATTCGGGGAAGAATGTGAAGGTCTACGGTTTTGGTGGAGGGTTTTGTGAATTCGGGAAAAATGTGCGGTGATTAACCGTAAATACCTCATTTTGTTGTGGGGGAGTTTTTGATTAAGCAGTGGAGAATTTTACAGAGGCATCGTTGAAGGAGGTTGAGATCGATGCTTCCATGGATTCCTTCATAAACCCTAAAAATGGTGGAAGTAGGGCTTCTGTGTTTGACGTTGAGGAGGCCGACCCGAGTTTTTGGGCTTGGACATGAAAAGCTCATTGGGTTGGCCCATTCTTTGTGGGCCTGAACTTTCGCTTGGAAGCCATCCGTACCTAGAGTTTAGAGTTTAGAGTTTTTGGTAAGCCATCCGCACCTAGAGTTTTTAATGGCGGAAGAAAGAAATACGCCAAAAACCAATAAAAAAAATAATATAAAAATTTAGAGTTTTTGGTAAATAATATGTTTTTGATAAATCTTAATTTATTAAGTCTAAATTTTCAAAAATGTCTTTATAAATCTTTTATTTATTTATAAATTTTTTATTTATGTTTATTTATATAGTATATTAATATGCAAATCTTTATTTTATTTTAGTAATTTTTTATTTGAAAATAAATGTTTGATTTATCATGTAAATACTTTGTTTACATAATTAATAATGTGTTTAAATTTTTAATTTACTCTAGTAAATCATTGATTTATCATGTAAATTTTATTTTATTCTGATAAATCCTTTATTTGCTTATAATTGATTTCTGTAAATTATTAATTTATTGTAGTAAATCCCTAATTTATCATGTAAATCCTTTATTTACATACTATTAATTTGTGTAAATTATTAATTTACTCTGATAAATCAAAGATTTATATTTAAAAATTACCAAATTCTTTAAGGAACGTTTTGAGAACGACAACTAGATTTCTGGTCTCATGATTTCCAGATCGACAATGACCACTGGCCAAGATCAAAGCGCCACTTACCAAGATCATGATCACGAACCTAAGATTGTGAGATCTTAATTGCAAAAAGGATCAAACATCAAAGGGAGGGGAAAAAAAAAAAAAAGAAGAAGATCGAACATCTGAAGAGAAAAAGAAAGGGGGGGGGGGGGGGGGGGGGGGGGGTGTGTTTGGGGGGTGGTGGTGGTGGTGGGGAGGGAAGAGGATTGAGCATTGGAGGAAGGGGTGATCACTTCTCAGTTTGCGATCTTGTAGACCTGAACGAGACCTCTAAAGATCTTAGATTGTGAACTCCATCTGCTCTTCGTTGTCATGATCAGCTTGCATTGGAGATTCCATGGCCGCCAGAGAATGAGGAAGACAAAAACCGATGATTGCAAATCTACTCGCGAGTTGGTGAGTATGACAATCCTTGATATTTTGATGAACTTCATGAAGCTTCGCTTGATTGGCTAGCTACGATGGTGGCTTCTTGTGTGGATGAGAAAGAGAGAGAGAAAGAGAATGGGGATGGGAGTTGTGTGAAAAAGAAGGGTAAAAATGGAATACATTAAATAAAAAATTATATTATTTATTTTCAATGTTTTCAAATCATGCTATTTATTTTTAAAATACAATTAAAATGGCCTATTTATTACAATTTCTCGTTTTTAATTAGAAAATTGTAATAAATTACATTTTACCAAAATAATTGGTATAAATATTAAGATTTTAAAATATTTAAAATAAATAATAAATTTATAAAGTAAATGAAAATTTTATTAAGATATAAATCGTTTATGTTATAAATCTAATTTATATAAATAATTTACATGTTAAATTTATTATTTACTTTAAATATTTTTAAAAATTTGCTAATTACTATAATTATTTCTAAAAATTATTATTTACTTCTTTCTTTCTTTTTATTATTTTTATTTTTATTGTTATTTTATATTTAAATGAGACATGGGCAAAAATGAAGGGAGATTTTTAAAATTTTGGACTGCACAATAAATTGCCAACATACCTTGAGATAAATTAGTTGGATGCTCGTCTAACGCATAAGAAGTCTTGATTTTGGGTCACTTACATCGTAGTAGTCTGAATTTCCTTAGGTGACAATATAAAAATGATCCACAATTATATGTGAATTTAATGATTGCGGGTATAGCGTATCAAAAATACTACATCTTGACGTTACCGTAAGACGAAGAAATCAAATCTCCTTATCCCAAATTCAAAATTATTTATTAGTGAATTTCAACCTCTCCTATTATAATTTTGAAGTATTACCTAAAAACTTAGACAGCCAATTAAGGAAAAAAAAAAGGCTTTTCAAATCCGGAAAATTGAGAGCTTTTGAAGGACTTCTTAGTAGCTTTGAGGGTTTCTTGATTAATTGGTTCAAATTCCACCTAAAAAGTTAAAGTCTTTTAGTGCATTTACTTTCTTTTCTCTAAGCCTCTAACACAACTAAGCTCAGTAAAAGAAAAACATTGTAAAACAATACATTGGATAGAATTTTTGCGTGTACTTTTTATAACGTTGAAGTTTTTACCTAAAAACTTAGACAGCCATTTTAAGAAGAAAGTCTTTTAGTGGATTTACTTTCATTTCACAAAGCCTCTGACACAACTAAGCTCAATTAAAGAGGAACATTGAATTTAGATGTAAAACAAAACATTGGATAGAGTTTTTTTGTGTACTCTTTATAACATTGAAGTATTAACTAAAAACTCAGACAGCCATTTTAAGAAGAAAGTCTTTTAGTGGATTTACTTTCTTTTCACAAAGCCTCTAACACAACTAAGCTCAATCAAAGAGGAACATTGAATTTAGATGGGATAGAGTTTTTTCGTGTACTCTTTATAACATTGAAGTATTACCTAAAAGCTTAAGGGATGTTTGGCAAGCGTATTATATTTGCATTGCATTTGAATACAATGTATTAAATAAAATTTACATTTGGATGAAAAATATTTGTATTGCGTTTAAATGTAATATGTGTTTAGGTAAAAAGTATTTAAAATGTGTTGATATGATGAATATGTGATGTGATGGATAAAAGTTGAGAAAGAAAAAAAAGTATGTAATATGATTAGTAAAAATAATAAAAAAAGTGAAATAATAAATAGTGATTGTATTGGATTTAAAATATAATGTGAGTAATATTTGAATGTAATACTTTTATATTTAGATAAAAATTGTAATGCATTTAAATACAATGTGAACGTAATATAGTGAATAAATAAGGCATTAGACAGCCATTTTAAATAGAAAGACTTTTCTTTTTGCAAATTAAGATCTTTCAAAGGACTTCTTAGCAGCTTTGAGTTCTTGGTTGATTAGTTCAAATTCCACCTAAAAAGACAGTTTTTTAGTGGATTTGCTTTATTTTCTCTAAGCCTCTACCACAACTAAGCTCAGTAAAAGAAGAACATTGAATTTAGATGTAAAACAAAACATTGGATAGAGGTTCTCGTGTACTCTTTCTTAGCTTTTGATTGAAAAAGTATTTTTGCCCGAGATTTCTGCGCTGCACTTGAGATATACAATCACATTCTGTATTTCTACCATCATATCAAATGTATATATACATACATACATACATGAGAAATAGTTATTTTGTGTTTTTTGCTTTTAATTTTTATGTGATTTGACAAAAGGTAGGTGAGAAACGTGAACTACTAGTGTTAGACATCAATTATTTTGCTCGTAAGTTACGGCAGAGAAAATAATCTACTTATTGCCAAATCAAATTAAAAGAAAAAAGAAAAGAGAAAAAAGTTAAAAAGTAAACTCATTATTACTCATCTTTCAAATAGCTTGTCAATTTCCATGAACATATTACCAACAGAGCAGCCAAATTACTAAGCACACCACGCTGAATAATGGGAGTTTCTCTAGTAAAAGAGAAACAAAAGAACTTAGAAAAGAAGATAAAAGTCAAAGAAAAATTCACACAGTAAATATGTATTGAACAGTTAAACTGCTCTTATTTAGTGGTGTGGCCATCTCATTCTACTAGTCCTAATCGTCGTTAACCTTTCTGCAAAGCTTTCTGATCTCTCCCCTTGAGCCAGTCAAAGGAGAAATATTTCCCATCTTAATCATGGACTTGGGGAATTGCTCAAAGAAGAGCTCATTGTTCTCCGCATACTTTTGCACCAACTGCTTCGACACTTGACTACCGGTCACCAGAACCTCATCCGAGTTCAACAAGCCCTTTGAGGCCAACAGGAGCATGAAGTAGCTGTTGTCGAACTTTGCCGGGCTGACAAGGTCCAAGAAGAAGAGGTTCTGGTCCCCGCCGGATCTTGGGCACTGGCTTCTTAACTGCGCGGCGTATGATTGCTCGAGGGTGTAGTCAGGTTGCCCGTTTCCTGTCTGGTTGTAGAGCCTCTGCCTGAAACTTGTGCAGCGCGAATTTCCTATCGTGTGGCTTCCTTAAATAACAAATGTTTGGTATCATTAAAATGTTAGCATATAAATATCGAAGTTGAAGAGCAACAGAGAAAAAAAACTATAATTTATTACCATTAGTGATGCAGTTACACACATATATAATAATATAATAAGACGTCATATGATAATAAAATAGGATGCTCTAGTTTTAATTTTTTGTCATGTGATAGTTCGCAAAAACGGTGAGAATATTGGTGATACAATCGCTGTACATGAAACAAGGACATGGTTTTGCTGACAAACCAGAAAGTGCAACAAGATCAACTATGTCAAGCCCTTGTAGCTTAAACTTGGTGAGAATGGTTTGGAAGGTGTTGTTTGGAGCTGGGATGTTGTTGTTGGACCCACTTAAGCTTGCTACTCTGGAATCCCTTCTTCCAAGTGGGACCTCATAGTGGGGTCCACCAGTCTGTGGATACCAAAAATCAAGTCAGTTTCTGAATTCTAGTCAAGTAAAAGCTAAAAATGACCATACCATTCAAAGGTCAATTACAGGTAAGACTTACAATAACAGTACCGTCTCTAGCAGCCAGAGCCAAGATATCAGCACAAGAAACAGTGTGAGGGCACTCCTTTTCGAGGGCATATTTAATCTCGTCGATTACTTCGAATCCTCGGGCTGAGTTCCGATTCGGGTTGGACCTCTTCTCGCTTACCAGATTCTCATTGCTGTCCAGCAGTATTGATGCATCACAACCCTGCAATGCACAAGCAAGTGTTTGGTCATGATGTACTTAATCACACATCATAGTATGTTTTTAGTCCAATCATTTTTTTGTTAACTGCGGTGAAAAGAGAATTGCTGGATTTAGTGGTAAACATACCTTGACAAAACAGTCGTGAAAATGCAGCCTAAGTAAAGAAGCCGCCATTCGGGTTTCCTTTGCCACAGCCTTGGCTACAATGGACTTCACAATCTCCTGTGCTTGTGGACAAGAGTGGTCATAAAACTGAGGGTACAAATAACCACCTTGGTACCTGCCACACAAACAAAGTGGGACAAAGGCAAGCAGAGAAAGAGCTAAAAGGAAGCTCACAGAAAGATGAGCCATTATTGTTTGTTCTCTCAACTTTTTTTTCTTCAAAACCTATACCAGAAAAAAGTCCTTCAACTTCTACAATGAAGAGAAAGTTTCAAGACTTCCTATGATGACTTGTTGTATGCAGCTTAATGGATATTTATAGGAGAGATTTTGTAGCAAGTAGAGAGAGAGAGAGAGAAGGGAATAGCAGGAGTTAGTTAGCTAGTTAATTAGTTAGCTTTACATCAATATAGCAAGAGGAAAACAATTTCAAAGAACCTATGGAGTTGGTAGCTTTTCCTTGCTCAAAGGCTCTATAGTCCAACAATGGTAACTGAATGTAACCGATGCTACTAGAATTTATAGGTTGTTTAAGCAAATTATAACTTAAGCATGCATCCTTTTAAAAAAAAAAAAAAAAGCAAACAAACTTGCTAAGGGTGCGTTTATTTACTGTATTACATTTGTATTGCATTTGAGGTCAATATAATTTTTATCAAAATATAAAAGTATTGTATTTAAATATCAATAATATTAGGATTTAATTCTAATATAATTACTATTCATAAATCTACTTTTTCTATTATTTTTATCTATCATATTACATACTCTCTTTCTCTCTTCCTTTTCTCTCTACTTTTATCAATCACATTACATATAATACAATTTAAATACTTTTAAATCAAATAAATATTACATTTAAATACAATGTAAATACTTCTTATCCAAACACATATTGTATTCAAATGCAATACGAATGCAATACATTATCCAAACATTCCTAAATCTTTATAGATTAAAATGTCAAAGTTTATTATTTTGTAACGAGTTTCTTGTGGCTTAATCTATACCAAGAAGACTAAGGCTATGTTTGATAACAAGGAAAGAATGTATACAACCGAGGTAGAAGAATTAGAGTACCTTTATCTTATGACGCGTTTACTTCACATAAAAGAAAAAAGGAGAATAGGTAATGATTCCCTTTCTTATCTAATTATGTGTTACTTATAAAATCAAAATCAATAATAAGAATTAAATGGATCTCATGCAATATTCAATACAGAAAATGAGGAAAGAGAAGATTATTTCTATACCTTATTCTGTTAAAGGGAATGGATGCCTAATTTACTTTTACACCCTCAATAAGTTCCTATATTATGTACAATTGATAATATGCGTATAAAAGGATATTTTAGTAATCGTATTGACAAGATTATTAGAAATGGAATTGGATTGTTTTTCATTACATCATTTAATAGACAGACAAACAGTAAAAAAAGAAATCAACAATCCTTATTGTTATTCAATTAATTTTCTTTATAATCCTATTACCTTTGATGTTATATCGTTTGTGGTTTAATAAATGCGTCCTTTTGTGATTAGTTTGAATTCACTCTTTTATACTTATTGGGAGAGAGTAAATCTACAGTTCTGCTAAGGATTTTAAATCTCTCACGTAATTCATTCCCTCATATTAAACAAGCATAGGTCCAAAAATCATTTTATTAATCTTCCACTTTTCCATCCTATCAAACATGCTTTAAATGTAATTTTATCAAAAATACCTCCAACTAAACAAGAATATGTCCAAAAATCTTTCTGTTAATCTTCAACTTTTCCCTCCTGCCAAACAAGTTTAAAAGTAATTTTACCATAAATATAAGATTGGAATGAGTAATAGTAAAGAAAACTAATACGACCAAGCTTTTTTCTAAAGTAATTCGTGGTTGTTAAACCTCCTAAAATAATACCTTATCACACTGTCCAGATGTTGTTATGTTAATTTTTTATTTGGTGCATACTTAGTCCATAAACTGCAAAAGCTTGGTCAAAATATTGGTCTTTCTCTTTCATTACTTGTTTTTTCGGGGAAAGCATTAGAGAGAGAAAGGCCCCAAAAAGTGGAGCAGACTTAACTGCTCTGTTGACAAATCTATGTGAACCCAAATGATCGACTCAAATTGCTTGCTGAAGTCATCAAATAGCCAGCTAAAAGGCATGTTGAAACCTTCGTAACCTTCCAAAACCTTTTTTTATGATAAATACCCTTTTAGCCTCCAACTAAAGTTAATTTTCCACCTGTACTTTTAAAGAAAAGATTAATTGCTTGTGTTAATTGTAATCCAATTGCCTACCGACCCCACCCTTGTAGGTTACATTTTCTCACCTTTTTTGTCCAGGCCTCGACATATTTCTGCCTAGCATGGTCTTTTGAGTTTACAATCAAAATATGGTAATAAATTCTAGGTAATTGTCAATTGTGTGCGTTGGAGCATTAACAGAACTAAGCTTTTTCTCTTAATCATGATGACGAGAGTATTGGGTTAATCCTGATTTGTTCACTTAACTAGAAAAAGAATATTGTTGGGGTTGGAGAACTACTATTTTAGCCTGTATTACTTACTTTCCAAGAGCCCTCTCATAAGCCACAATCAGACGATAAAAGTTTTCTTGGCTTCTAATTTGATACAATATGCTTACAAGCTTTAATTGACCCATCATTATTTTAATGCAGACGGGCTTAACAAACTTTACATGCGGCTAGTATGACCTGAACAACTTCATAATCTAATTTTTATATATTATCTCCATGCAAATTTAAAACATTAAGCGTGTAATCGATTAAGCATCTCTCTTCTAGTTTCTTTCCAACAGGGTTAAAAAAAAAAAAAAAAAAAGGGGGATCAGCAATGAATGAATATGGAAGATGTTGTTAAAGGCTGTGTTACAACTGCTAATACAGAAGGCTGCAAAACTGGAGGACCTTGAACCAAGCTTGGTATATGCTATTTTTCTGAAAAATTGTATGGAAGTATATAGTTTTTAAATTGCACCGTATTTTCTTTCGCTTTGTTTCCTTGTTCCTCGAGCAGCAACAGGAGGGCGCTCCCAAGAGGCTTCACTCACGAAGGCGCTGTCTATGTCTTCTGCTCGCGTGTAGCCTTGCCCTGCTCCACTCACCTATTTTCATAACCACAAATTTGACTATGTTAGACTACACAAAGATAGGTTGGTAAACTAAATTCAAATCTTCACTTGGTGACCGATCTTAAGAGCTTACTTTGAGGTGACAAAGGATGGATCTAGAATTATTCAAATAATTAATGGTAAAGAGAGAGGAGAAAATAAGAACGAAGTAAATCGTTGCAAAGAGAGCCATTTTAGATCAGTATTTTATTGCCAAAAGACAATTACAACCAATGCCAAATGTTGCTCTGAGTTCATGAGAGAATACCACCCAATAATTCTAGATTTTAGCCAAATTATCATCTCCAATAAGAAAATTAATTCTTATGAAAAATCAGCATTGACTTAGCCTATTACATGCCATTATATATGTCCATTGTACATGTCTTCTGACAACACATAAAGTTTGTCATAGTATAATATCGCGTGCTTACCGTTTCTAAACAGGCAGCCAAAATGGTCATCCCCGGCAATGCATCAATTCCATGCTGCAAATAATCACATATAATTTTATACCATTGTCAATAACAGTGTAGCAAAGAGAAAACAAGTTCTCGAGGGAGGAAAAAGCTGGTCTACCTGGTGTTCCACCCGAGTCTTGTAAATAAACCCTCCGCAACAGAACAGCGTAGACAAGATTATGAATCTGCCACAAGCCAGTTGATTCAAAAACCCAATTTCAGAATAAATAAAGATCAAGAAATACCGGACCACACTTGTAACATCCATCAAGAAATATTTTAGGTGAAATCATGCCATTGCCAGAAAATGCCACAAGTTTAGACGCATAGTCATGAGCTAGACTAAGGTAAAGATATTAAAGATTCTATTACGCAGATACAAAATATTTGTATAGTGTAAAAAGAAAAATGTTTGCACTATGTAAGAGGTTGGAGCCTGCATCAAATATATACACACAAGTATATTTTGTGTCGTTAATTCTTAATGGATAATCTGTATGAAACCAGCCGTACATGCAGGACAAAACTCCAAATATAGCCCATCCTTTAGTAGCATCTCCATCTTGAGCCTGCGTGAATTCTGCAAAATTTGAACAATCCAATTAGCCTTAGGTGGCAAATGGAGGCCATGGAGCCAACGGAAGTAGAATACTTAAAGGATCTATGAATTAATAGTGTAAGATTTTTTCCTTTTTTTTTTTTTTTTTTCCAATCAAGCCAACAATTTTCTCAAATCATCCACACTTTATTTAAAGAATTAAAGAAAAACATTAAGGAAAACAGATGGAATATCCAGGACGGTTCCCATATTCTAGAAGCTACACATGCAGCAACCATCACGCTTTAACTGGCCGCTAATGAAATCATTATCATGGTAAACACAGAGCAATCTATGACACCTATAGGCTTTGCTGTTGAATTAAATTTCTCTTTTCAAGTTTCAACAGCTGATTGTACCACCGTAGAAGAGTGTTAACGTCTAAAGTGAATCCAAACTTACCACACATTTTTGTAAGAATGAATTGAATGGGTTCATAGCCTTCAACTGGAATGGTGATATTAACTAAATATGGAGTATCGCGAGCCTTCTCACCTGAAAAATTCAAAAACAATCAGAAGATATAATTACTAGAAGATATCACTAGAGCTGAAAGCACCAATACCCTACATCTCCAATCTACAACCAAAATGGTAGGAGACAAAGTTGTAGGAGGTTTTGCGGATGCTCCTGAGCCTGATATCTTAACCTCCAAGCCATTGTCTGGAAAAGTCTGAGAATGGTCGTTCAAACAGAGATCAGATATGAGCATATCATTCAATTTTATTTTATTTTATTTTTTAAGATTTCCCAAATACCAGGCTTTTGGAACGGAATTACCTTAACAATAGGTTTTTGCACCAAAGTGGAAAGGGAAGCAATTGCAGTCATATATAGGGCGACATTAGTCTGTTCAGTCCCAAAACTGCAAAAGATACAAATTATTGGAAGGAGAATTATATGAAAATGAAGTAAAAAACCACTTTAATCGACACAGAAGTAATGGTAAGTAAAGGTGAACTCAGATATCAATCTCATACCTGAATTCCTGGTGAGCCCTTTCAAAGCCCGCCTGAGTCATGCCATCATAGACCTGAATGTTCACCAAGGGTGATTCTTTGTTATTTATTTACTTTTGGATGATTACAAACAAATTAGATATCAGTAAAAATAAAACTTATCCTTACAATTTCCCATGTTCGTGGATGGAATCCAACTGTGAAGCCCTTAAATACCCGTGGACCTGGTTTCTCGCATGGAATGGCAAGCTCAACAAGAACTCTGAGACGATTAGGAATAGAAAGCAATTTAAATAACTAAAAAATTGTTTATTTATTTTACTTCTTCTTGAATTTACCTTCATTCTAACACCGATATGATAGTTCATAGATTTGTGGATTTAAACGTAAAAGTATCATTATTTTTTCACTGCATCTTTGGTTCTAGACTTTGTTCAATTTTTAAGGAGCATTATGAAGATAGCTTTGGTAAGCTGTAGTACAGTTAAATAACCAGTAAGCAAAGCACTGTCATGATGCTCAATGTAAAGAAATCTTCATTTAAAAATGAAAATTGAGGAATTCTGAAAGGACCTGCAGGTAGACTCAAAAGTGACATTGCAGATGCATCCAACTCCAACTGAAAAAAAAAATGTAAAAATCAACAGACTGGTTTAAATTTATGAATGCAGAGGCAACAGAAGAGGTATGGAGTAAAAAAGTATGAAAATATAAGGAACCAGTTGCCAGCAGAAAGCACTCACGAACCTTTACATTTTCCATTTGGACAAGTTCCACATACTATATTTACCTGAAATAACAGCAAAATAAAGTGAAGGAATCTGAGCACACAGCGTCAAACCAATATCTAACAAAGTAGAGAATTATCTAGAACAGCAATATCATCCTATCCCCTCTTCTTTTGTGGGTGTGTGGGGGGCCGTGGGAGGAGATACAGCATCTTTAACTTGCAACAAACCTGAGCTGTTCGTCCCAGTTTATCATAGCTATGCTCACACTTATTCAGGTCACCATTATAAAACCCCTAAAAATTTGAGAAACTGAGACAATAAGACTAAGGTTTTCTTATTGCATGCAGTAAGTCACATGAAACTGTTTAGGAACTGAAAGAGCTCACTTGAACAAAGTCAACTTGTCCCAAACCAGCAACAAAGAGATTAAAACCATTAAAGCGACCAAAATCCACATATCCCTGCGTGATTACGAAATGGAAATAAATGAAGCACAACTGAAATTTGTTATAAGTTTTTGCACTCAATAATAACAACAACAACAATAAAAGACATGAGAAAAAGGTGAAATGGTCTACCGTTTGCAATCGATGCTCCACATCCTTACAGAATCTAACAACCAAATCGGAATCCTGCATGTATGAACAAAAACTTAACATGTAATGATATCTGAAATACAACATTTTACCATATCAAATCTCACGTTGAACTTCATGATCTTAAATTATGCAAGAAATTACCCCAGAATTATACTCGAACGGTTGTCCGATCCAACTAGTCTGGATCACAGTTAAGGAAAAATAAAACTTCCAATCAAGCTAAAAAGACAAAATTTCCTCCGATCCTATATTACAAGAAAAAAAAATTTACAATTTTCATGACTCAAAAAATCAAAATAATTACGCAAGGATACAAAATCGACAATGCGGCTTGAGTTATCGAGAACGTAGCAATTGGAACTCGGTGCCGCAATTGATTCAGCTTTCATCGCCTGAGATATTATAGCTGAAGTTGAAAATTACAAACAAAAGCGTTTAATTGTCCGTTAACAAAACAAATATAAGTTCAAATTTAAAGCAAAATACGCCAAAATTTACAGAAAATACAATAAATTTTACCTAAAATCATTCCAATCCAGAAACGTAGAGAATTCAAGCTGAAACAGCATCTAAATCTCTGCATTTTGCTTCTCACACATGAAATAGATTCTTCGTCAGTGTAATCAGTGTAATTTTTAGCTAAAAGAGAACTAAAAGAAATCGAGATTGATCTTCTGATTAAACAAACGCCATTCCAATTGATTTTTACGCTCAAATAAACTAGATTTTGTAACAAGGGTCCATTAAGAAGCCATTTTTGGATGAGCAAAAACCAAAAAAAAAAAAAAAAGAGAGAAGAAAATACCTGAAACTCAAATGGCTTCGCCTAAGACGAGGAAGGAAAAGAAAGTTTGGCTCCTCCAATTTTCTGACGACAAATTATTACTCCGGTCCTACTCCTAAGCCACCACGAAAAGATGTCGTTTTTGTGTGAAGGGGCTATCGTTTGTTTTAATCCTCCCGTTGTTGTCGTTCGAAGAAAACGACATGTCGCCTAACCCTTAAAGTCGTATTTGATTTTTTTTTTTTTTTGCTTGGAAGTCATATTGATTTTTTTGGATATTGTTTGCACTTGTCCATTGAACTTGCCGTCGGTTTGATTAGCAATAAAAAGCACTTAGGACATATCGTTTATAAACGTGGTTGGAGGACTTATTTTTGTTAATAAAGCATGCATTTGCTGTCGTTGTCGTGTTTAGTAAAACGACTTGTCGTCTGAAATTTAAGGACTTATTTTGGATATAACAATTTGCTATTATTTGATTCTTAATATAACGTGTATTTATGGGTTAATGGAATGTTTAGTAAAGGTATTGCGTCTTAATTGCGTTTGAATATAATTAGTTTTTTGACTATAGTATTTAGTTGAAAAGTATTTGTTTTGTATTTGAATGAAAGGCGTATTTGGAGAAAAAGTATTTTAGAGTTGAAAATTGTATTTGAATACAATTCGTTTTTTTGAGTATTGTATTTAGTTGAAAAGTATTTGTTTTATATTTGAATGAAATGTGTATTTGGATGAAAAGTATTTTAGAGTTGAAAAGTTGATGTGATTGGTAAAAGTAGAGATAAAAAGTTAAAGTTAAAAAGTTGATGTGATTGTTTTAAAAAACTTTTGAATAATAATTATTTTCATAGCACTGTTAAAAATAATTGTATTTGAATGTAAAACTTTACGTTTTGTGTAAAATTAGTTTTTTGTAATACTAAAAAACATTTTCTAAACATGCCATAAATTTGTATAGTATTTATAGTGAAGAACATGACAGCTTTTGGTGTTCAACACTTTTGGAGTGAAACTCACAACGTTTTCTTTGTTCTATATGGCTTTTTTTATTGATATCACTGCATCAGCGATGTTATCACCTTTAAAAAGAATGCAAAATAGCCCACTGATGAAGTGCTTTTATACTAAACATAAACGAGGCTAAGCAATCTGTCAAAATTTCTTTTATGATGCCCATACCTATTTTTCTTTCATTGTTTTGATTTTTAAGATATATGCATTTCAACATTTTGAGGTCATCCTCGAGTTTTGATCGCATCCTTCAAGATAAAAAAAACATTATCATGGCTCAACGACACCCTTTAAGTTTTAGTCCATGTACATTTATGCCAATGCCCTCCACATATTTTCAGGTCAGTCTTAAAAGGGAATTTTTTTGGCATTGCGAATGTTTGATCCCAAACGACATTCACCTTTAATTATTTTTTATTATCTAAACAAAATGTCATTTTTACCATTTTTGTTTTTGTTTTATTTTTTAATCAAATGTAATTTATAAAAAAAACGTTTTTTGTTTTCATACCCCCAAAAAAACATGTAGAAATATTTTCAAAAACAACCAAAAAACTTTTGCAACTATTATGCTTTCATGGACAAATACTTTTTGTCGTTTGTGTGAAACAATAACATGCTATTCTCATTTCTTATAGAATTTGTCGTGGTTTGTCTTTTAAAACAATTGGGTCATTCATTATGGAAAACCATTACCTTTTTCTGTTATAAAATATAAAGAATCGTAAAAGATTTTTTTCTAGAGGTTAGAAAGAGAGACTCTGAGAACATGAGGTTAGGGATTAGTGGTATTAGCCCCCGCAGTTTGCAAGAGAGGTCAGAGAGATCGCTGACTTCAAGTTCGTATCGTCGAAGGAGGGGACAGTTTCGGTGATGGAGTTTGGTGAAAGGAGGAGAATGATTTCCTTCTTTTGCATCCGTTGAGAGTTAGGTCATAAGAAGGAGGCAAATTTGCTAACCAATACGTATAACAGATTTTGGCCATTGATGGTGGCGCGTAGTTCACATATACTAAAGCTTCACTCACACTTTTAATATTATTTTATCTTGGCGTTGTGTCTACGGTTCATTTTTATCATCCGGTGTTGAAGGACTCAATATGTTTTAGTAGATCTATGGGATTTTCTAAAGTTTTTTGGTTTTCAATTTTCAAAAATAATAAAGGCATTGACTTTTCTATCTTGATATATTTGTTTTGTTTCATATTGTAATAACGGAAGCGGTTTCTCTACTCTCCAGTATTGTCCACTTTATTGTAACAGTGGTTATTTCATTAGAGTTGTAGCCATACAAGGTGTGTATGATGACTCTGTGTCACTTGATTATGACTCTCAATCAACCAGTAATATCTATCAATTGTATAAGTATTTTCTGAAAAAGTTATATATGCATTTGATTTAAAATTGATCGAGGAATTTTTTTATTATTGGGTTTCGACGTATATTTACCTATACCTCTTTGAACGTCATTCTATTTCATTAGTGAATTCATTCTCTGTTGAGAGAGTACAAGATCATATGTAATATTATTGATGTTTGTAATATTCTTTTTTAGTTTAATGTAATTTCTCTTTCTTAAAAAAAAAATAAAAGATTATTCCTTACCTTATTTTTTGGTTGAATATAGCTTTTTTTTTTTAAGCGAAATATCATTTTAATAACTAAGGGGGCGTTTGCTTAAACATATTGCATTTTGATTGTATTTAAATGAAATTTGTTTTTTGAATGTTGTATTTAGTTGAAAAGTATTTGTTTTGTATTTGAATGAAATGTGTGTTTGGATGAAAAGTATTTTAGAATCGAAAAGTTGATATGATTGGTAAAAATAAAAATAAATAGTAGAATTGAAAAGTTAATTTGATTATTTTAAAAATATTTTAAATAGTAATTATTTTCGTAGTACTGTTACAAAATTTATATTTAATATAAAATTATATTGTATTTAAATAAAATTAAAATTGAATATTTTTTTCCATATACCTCCTGAGAAACTAAGGAAAAAAAGCGGGGTTGGTGGGGTGTGGAGTGTGGAGTGCGGCGCGTGGCGGGGGCGGGGTGGGGAAAGAGCGTTAAAGTGCTCTACAAAAGTTAAAGTACTACAAGAAAAAAATATATATAAAAAAGAGATTTATTCAAAGGAAAAAGAAATGGAAAAGGAAAAGGCAGAAATAAATGATTCACGAATCACAAAATGATACCTTTGAAAAAAACAAAAGAACAATGAGAAAATTGCCAGTTTTCGCAGATTTTCAAGGGGATTAAAATTTTTTTTTTAATTAAACAGATTTAAATCTTCAAATTTAATTAAATCATAATTACCCTGCTCAAAAACTTCCTAATTCCAACGAAAACCTTCCTCAGAAGAACTTTTACTTTCATAGGCGTCTTGTCTCTACCGTCTTGAGCCTCGTAGAAGAACCAAAAATGTCGGAAATTCTCCGCTCTCAGTTGCAGATCGGAACCCTAGAATGCCGACGAAGCTCGTCGTAGTTAGATTCCTTGCTCGGAGATGGCGAAGCAGCACTCTTATACCTCCTCCTCATCGGTCGGGTGGGTAGCGTCGCAGAAGCGGTGGCTCCTGGCGTTCCTCGTCATGCTCTCCGCCTCCACCTTGATTGCTTTCTTCATCAGGGCCGCCTTCGACACCTGCGATCGGAGCCTCGACGCCCGGCCCCCGACCAGAGTCCCCTCCGCCGCCGTTGTCGTCGTCGGAGCCGCCCCCAAACCCCTCGGCTTCATGAAATCCAAGACGGTCCTGTTGGTCTCCCACGAGCTCTCTCTTTCCGGTACTCTCTCGATCTCCGTTTGCATTTGCGATTTGGTTGATTTTTAGTTTGAGAAATTGTTGGCGCGAAAAAAGTTTTATGGTTTTCGTACTACTGTTAATCTTGTTTCCTAATAACTGTTTCTAGGATCTTCTGAAAGCGATTTGGTTGTTGTAATAGCATTTAAGTACGATAATTTTGTGTTCAATAAATTCTTTCACGAAAACTTCAATGAATTTTACGCTTTCCCCCCCCCCCCCTTTCTGAAAGCGATTCCCAAGAACAAGTGATTACGGCTACGCAATGAATTCTGTATCTTTCGCTCTCTTTTAGAATTTACGGTGTCTCTTACAATGTTCTGTTGGATTGCCTAGGAGGACCGTTGTTGTTAATGGAGCTTGCATTTCTGTTAAGAAGTGTTGGTGTGAAAGTTGCTTGGATTACAATCCAAAAGCCTCTGGATACAGATGAGGTGATATACAGTTTGGAGCACAAGATGCTGACGCGAGGAGTGCAGGTAACAGAATTTCGACCCTTCTTAATCCCAATTGTCATATTTTTCATATCAGATCTAGAGTTTCAGACATGCCTTAGTCTTGTTTTCATTCCTAATATTGTCCTGATGTAAAGTAGTATTGTATTATGTTAAGCGTGGTACTTTTTAGGTTCATAGTCAATGCAAGATATGGCTTTGTTTGTAGTTACCATTTCGTGAGACAATCATATGATAGCTGGAGTCTATAAGATGTTACCTTGCTTCTATAAATATGTTCACTTGTATGGTAGGTGTTATCTGCAAAAGGTCAAGAAGCTGTGGATGCGGCTCTGAAAGCTGACTTGGTTGTTCTAAACACCGCGGTTGCTGGGAAATGGCTGGATGTGATTCTTAAGGAACATGTTCCTCGTGTTCTCCCAAAAGTTTTGTGGTGGATCCATGAAATGCGAGGGCATTACTTCAAGTTGGATTATGTCAAGCATTTGCCTTTTGTTGCTGGTGCCATGATTGATTCACATGTAACAGCTGAATATTGGAAGAATAGGACTCGAGAACGTTTAAGGTTAGCTCCGAAAGGTTTTGGATTCAAACCGTCTTTGCTTTAGATTGAGTAAAATGTAAATGCATTGTTGTGTTATCCAGGAAATAAACACTTTAGGGTAGATACATAATCTGTTCTTTTGTTAGTATGCTCTCGGGTGCATGTTTTTTCCTCAATTCTTACTCCAAGTATTTTCTTCTCGCTTTTCAGTAAACTTTTTTGTTCCCTCTGAATAAAATTTTGATAATCTTCTTTTCCAGGATCAAAATGCCCGAGACCTATGTTGTTCACCTTGGAAACAGCAAGGAACTAATGGAAGTTGCCGAAGATAGTGTAGCCAAACGAGTCTTGCGTGAGCATATCCGGGAATCTCTTGGAGTACGAAGTGAAGATATAGTCTTTGCCATTATAAATAGTATGTGTTGAACCGATGGAATAATTTCTTCCGTTTGCATTCCCATAGCAACTATTTCGACTACATCGTTGATTGATAGAGGCACTTGTCAAGTTGCTTTAAATTAAAAACCTTGCGGGGTATGGACCGTATTAGTGAGTGCAGGCACTCTGCCGGTAAAGGTTATATGGTTGAATGCTTCGCCAAAGTCAACTCTATTTTATTGGCTTTTGATTTTTATTTTTGCTTTCACTTTGCTATATTAAAGAGATTAATCCCCGTTAAAGACAAACAGAAACACCCCTGTTCTCCTTCAACTGGTCAGAAATGATGGTTAGAACTGGAACATTGAAATTCAGGTGCACTTTTTGATTACAGGTGTTTCTCGTGGAAAAGGCCAGGATCTATTTCTGCGTTCCTTCTATGAGAGTTTGCAATTAATCCAAGAGAAGAAGCTACAGGTGCCTACGATGCATGCTGTAATTGTGGGAAGTGACATAACCGCTCAAACCAAGTTTGAATTGGAACTTCGCAACTATGTGATGCAGAAGAAAATTCAAGACCACGTTCATTTTGTGAACAAAACTCTGACAGTTGCTCCTTATTTAGCTGCAATTGACGTTCTTGTTCAGAATTCCCAGGTAGGTTTGCTTTGCTCGTGTCGTCCTTTTTAACCCTTGCAATAATAATCTTCATCTCCCCTTAATAATAATTTAACATTCCTTCCATCTAGGCCCGAGGTGAATGCTTTGGGAGGATAACTATTGAAGCTATGGCATTTCAGCTGCCTGTACTGGTAAATGGATTTCCCGGTTACGGTTTATTGTTTCTTCGAGATTGCTATTGGTTCATTTTACCTGTTAATCGTGTGACAAATTGATTTCTCTTTTCTTTTACAAATGGAAACCATAATCAGGGGACAGCAGCTGGGGGTACCACAGAGATTGTAGTCAATGGAACAACAGGCTTTTTGCATCCTGCCGGGAAAGAAGGGGTTACCCCTCTTGCAAAGAATATTGTCAAGCTCGCGACTCATGTTGAGAGGAGGCTTACAATGGGGAAGAGAGGCTACGAAAGGGTGAAAGAGAGGTTCTTAGAACACCATATGGCAGACAGAATCGCCACTGTCCTGAAGGAAGTTCTGCGTAGGTCAAAGAGCCACTCGGACTCTTAACCAAGTCCTCTATTCGGGGCAAGGGCGACAAGTTTCAACCTTAGATGCACTTATAACATGATAGAGAAGTCAATTATTCATTATTGTGTTTGCATATTTCATCTCTAGTTGGCTACTCTTGTCAGTACTGAAAGTGGTTGTACATCATGTACATAATAAAATTAGAGAGACAGTAGCCTGTTGATAGGGTTGATGAAACAATACAAGCTACACAAATTTTTGCTGGTGGAGTAATTAACATTATAATTTCCTTTTTTTTTTTTTGATATTTATTTATAATATAAGACTATTATTAGTCTGTTAAATTTTTGATAGAATTGGTAGCCTAACATAAAATCGAAGCAGTAGATGAGTAAAGCTTTTCTATTTGGCATTTGCAATATCTCATACCGTCATCACGAGTTGGGCAGTTAATACATTTTGGTCCTTTAACTGTTTAATTACTCAGAATAGCCATGAAAATACATACTCATAAGAGCGGATTACACAACCTACAACTTTATCAAAAAAAAAAAAAAAAGATTTGAGGAGAAGCAAACTTAGCATAAGTGAGGTGATGAAATTCAAGGGAATTTTGAGCGTGGAGGAGTATTAACAGGCTTACGTTGGTTGGAGCTGGGTTTAGTGAACCAAGTTGTATAAAGGAACTGCTTGTGAGGTCCAACATGGTCGCATATGAGTCTAAGCTTCTGTCTCTCCCTCATCCATCTCAACACTATCTTCATGTGCCTCTTGCTTGTTAATTCTCTCAATCCTACTTCCTGGATTGTATTTAGTTCAATCAAGTTCCATGTAATTGATCCTATTTCTTGAAAGAAGAAAGAAAAAGAAAATGAATTTGAAAAGCAAGAACAAGAGTAAATAACCTTAACGTGATCCCAAGTTTCGGCAATGGTGAGAGGACCATGCTCCTTAACGATGTCGAAGAGGACTCTGGTGATGGTTTGGGTGTGCTCAGGTGGGGTTTTAAGCTCAATGGGTTTCATCTCCGGCTTCCCTTTCTTCGCCATATACCGAATCGCTGTCCCAAACATGATTCCGCGGTTCGCACACAGAGATCAAAATAACAAGAAGAAGAAGAAGAAGAAAAAGAAAAATCTCCTCTGTATTGTTTTACCCAAAAGGCTCTGTTTTCACTTCTTCGTTCACTTGTTCGCGCCGATTAAATGAAATTTCACCAATCTCCTCCACGAGAACAGGTTCTTCTCGTCTCAGGTTCACGGGCTCTGGAGATACTGATGGAGGCTCGCGACACAGAGAGAGGCGACGTCAGGGATCTGAGGCTGTCCTAGCGACTTCAGGGCTCGGTTTGAGTGGAGGACGGGAGGGACGCCGCCGCTTGGGTTGGGATCTCTCGCCGGCGAAGGGGATAATGGGGCTGCGGTGTCTGTTCTCTTTTCTTGCCGGTGGCGCCAGCGGCGCTTGGGAGGGAGCGTGAAGGTGAGTGGGTCGGCAATGGGTGGAATAGGGAGGGGCAGTGTCTAATTGCGGTTTTGCACTAGAAGTTTTATTTTATTTTTTATTTTTTTGAAATAATTACCTAAATAATCACCTTGTTATTTGTTTGAGCATTACCATAAAATATTAATTTTATTAAACATCATCTATTCATAAAAAAAAAATGTCTTATAATATAAAATCTACAAATAAAATTCACCTTTAATTCATAAAGATTCAATATGTTTAATCTTAATAATGTCCCTAAATATTATTCTATTTGTTCTTCAAATGCAACATAACTTTCCTCTTTCAATCATTTGACATAAAGCTTGTGTTTGATGTATGAGTTTGAACTTAAAAATTTAATGCTTCATTTAATAAACATATTATATTTGTATTATATTTGAATTTAATGTATTAAATATAATTTATATTTAGAGAAAAAATATTTATATTACATTTTAATGAAATATGTGTTTAGATGAAAAAAAATTTAAATTATATTTAAATAATGAATATATGATGTGATGGATAAAAGTAAAAAGAAAAAAGGGAGAGAGAAAAAATATATATGACGTGGTTAATAAAAATAATAAAAAAAGTAAAATAATGAATAGTGATTGTTTTATATTTAAACGTGATATGATTGACATTTAAATATGAAAATTATATTACATTTGAATGCAATGTAAATGCAATGTTGGAAACAAACAGTACCTTAAATTTGAGTTAAATTGAATTATTTGTGTTTGGTGTATGGATTTTAACTATTGAAGTTAAAAAATTTAAAAACTTAAAATGTATTCAAAAAAATATATTATATTAAACTATTTCATTCATCTCAAAATTGTATGCAATTTTAAAAAAAAAAATCTCATTTAAACTTGTAAACGTAAAATTATCAACTTTTAAAATTTAAATTAAAAAATTGAATTAAAACTATAAATAATAAAAAAAAATTCAATTTGAATTTTTTGGATTCAAACTGTGTCCCCAAATAAGTGCTTATGCCTCGTTTATTTATCGTATTGCATTCACATTATGTTTGAATGTAATGCCATTTTCATTCAAACGCAAAACTATTACATTTAAATGCCAATCGTATTACATATTAAATCTAATATAATACTTTACCATTCTATTTTTTTTATTACTTTTATCAATCATATCACATACTCTCTTTGGCTCTCTTTTTTTTCTCTCTACTTTTATCAATTGCATCACATACTATACAATTCAAATACTTTTCATCCTAACACACATTTCGTTCAAATGCAATATAAATACTTTTTATCCAAATACAAATTACATTCAATTGGTATTCAAACGTAATGCATTACCCAAGCGTCCCATTAGTTTTATTTTTTTATCATGTCCATATAGTGTTAAAATTTTGTATCATATTGATAAAATTGTTTTCAAATTAGTATCATTTCCGTGTTTTCTCTTTTTATTTTTATTTTTTGAACTTCTCTTCTTTTTTTTTTTTTTGGAAAGGACGATAAATTTTTTTTTTTTTTTTAGTGAGGGGATTTGAATCGTGCATATTTATGATAAAGTTAAATATGAATTTATCATTATATTATGTTCATAATTATAAAAAATTTATTTTTAAAATTTTACATTTTAAATTGTATATACTATACATTACATGTAAATTTATTTCTGCAATCCATTTACAATTTATAACATTTTATAACATAAGTTAAAAGTATGAATGTTGGTTTGCATCCATTTTCCAATGCTCATCACGTGTCACCTCCAATTCTTGCAACGTTTATTTTATTTTGCTTGTTTTTTTTTTTTTCAATAAATCATTTCCAAATATATCTGTATTTGAACACTTCTCATTCGAACTACCATGCTAGGCTAACTCAGCCACTTACTTCTACTAATATAGAGTTTAAATAGTGCATTTTCCTTTTTCAGGAATCCATCTTGATTAAGAATCTAGACAATAAATTATTATAAATGCACAAAGTGCTTCAACTAATATATAATATATACATATATATGGAAAAATGATTAAAATTATTTACATTTGAAAATTTAGTTTGATTTATGATTAAAGTGTAAAATAAAATAAATTTTTTAAATTTAAAATAATTGAATTAATTATAATTTTTATTTATTTTAAAAAAATTAAATTAAATAAAAAAATTTTAAATACAAACTCATAAACTAAATAAATCGGGTTATATAGCTAAAATAAATAGAACGAGGTCAAATCGTCACCTAACAATTGTCATCTAATCAAGAATTAGTAGAAGGGAATGTTGCTCTAAATGTATTCGGAAGTAAACTATATTGCAGGTCAAGTATGTGGGTTAAGTGAATTTGTTGGATTCTCCAAAACTTGAACTCACAGTAAGTGAAGTAAAAATACCTCGAGCAGATTAAGAATGAGAACCCGGAAATAAATTCAAGAAACAATGTCGAGGGCTAATTCATTGGCATTGATTTAATAAGCTCGTAAATATGCTCGACACGTTTGAAAGTTCGAACAATATATTGCCAAAAGTGACGAAGTTGAGGGATTTTTTGTAATTCTCTCTTTTTCTTTCGATGAGGCTTTTACAATCGGATTTTATCTTTCTTCTCCATAGGTGTACCGAAGTAGAACAGATCAAACAGGTTCACGCCCAGCTTCTTTGCAAAGGCCTCGACCAATGCTGCTACGTCCTCGCCAAGCTCGTTCGAATGCTTTCGAAGCTTGGGGTTCCAATGGACACCTACCCTCGACTCGTCTTCAACCAGGTTCGGACCCCAAACCCGTTTCTCTGGACTGCCATGATTCGCGGCTACTCTCTGCAAGGTTTTCTTTCTCAGTCCGTTGGTGTTTATGGCTCCATGAGAAGGGCTGGTGCTAGGCCTTTGTCGTTTACGTTCTCGACGCTTTTTAAGGCCTGCAGCTCTGTAACCGATGTGGGTTTAGGAAGACAGATTCATGCTCAGACGATTTTGGTTGGGGGCTCTGTGTCTGATTTGTATGTGGGCAACACTTTGATGGATATGTACGCGAAATGCGGGCATTTGGGGTGTGCGCGCAAGGTGTTCGATGAAATGCCTGAAAGAGATGTGATTTCCTGGACGGAGTTGATTGTGGCGTATGCGAAGAGTGGGGATATGGGATCGGCAGAGGACTTGTTTGGTGAGTTGCCTGTGAAGGATAAGGTGGCGTGGACGGCTATGGTTACCAGCTATGCACATAATGCTCGGCCGAGAGAGGCGTTGGAGGTCTTCGAATGGATGCAAAATGAGAATATGGAGGTGGATGAAGTGACTCTTCTTGGTGTCATTTCAGCCTGTGCTCAATTAGGAGCGTCTAGATATGCCGACTCGGTTCGAGTTGTAGCTGAAACGTATGGATTCAAGCCTTGTGGAAACGTCCTTGTGGGATCTGCACTAGTAGACATGTACTCCAAGTGTGGGAGCGTTGATGTTGCATTTAAGGTGTTTGAAAAAATGAAGAATAAAAACGTCTACTCGTATAGTTCAATGATTGGGGGGTTTGCTATGCATGGCCGGGCACAGGCCGCAATTGAATTGTTTCACGACATGTTAAAGTCCAGGATAAAGCCAAACCATGTTACTTTTATAGGGGTGCTTACGGCGTGTAGCCATGTGGGTCTGGTAGAACAAGGTCGACAGTTATTTGCAGCCATGGAAAAGCATTATGGCATTACTCCATCCCTGGAGCACTATACTTGCATGGTGGATCTACTTGGCCGAGCTGGGCGATTGGAAGAAGCTCTTGAGGTTATCGAAACAATGCCAATGGAGCCTCATGGAGGTGTATGGGGAGCATTGCTGGGAGCTTGTCGCCTGCATAGGAATCCCAGCATTGCCCAGCTTGCTGCTAATCATCTGTTCGAGCTTGAGCCAAACACAATCGGAAACTACATGTTGCTCTCTAACATATACGCGTCAGCAGGAATGTGGGACGAGGTTTCAAAACTTAGAAAGTTGATGAGAGAAAGGGGTTTAAAGAAGAATCCCGCATATAGCTGGATCGAAGCAGAGAACGGGGAGATTCATCAGTTCTCTTCCGGCGATACAATGCATCCAATGTTCACCGAAATTAAGCAGGCACTAGAGGATCTGTTGAACAGATTAAAGACTCGACATGGATACGTTCCCCACCTGGAATCTGTGGTCTATGATACAAATAGTGAGGAAAAGAAGCGTTTGCTAATGACTCATAGCGAGAAGCTTGCCTTGGCGTATGGTCTGATTAGTACAGATGCTGGTTGCACCATCAAGATCATGAAAAACCTCAGAATGTGTGAAGATTGTCATGTGGTCATGTGTGGTGCATCCCAAATCACAGGGAGAGAGATCATTGTCAGAGATAATATGAGATTCCACCATTTCAATGAAGGGACGTGCTCTTGTGGTAACTTTTGGTGATACAAAAACTTTTAATGAAGGGACATCCCTTGTCAGAGGATAAATGTGAGATATTTCCACCATCTTCACGAAGGAACATGCTCTTGTGGTGACTTTTGGTGATCAAAAACTTCGATTCTGCACCGTGAAAAGCAAGCAACGAAATGAAAATCCGTATATTTTTCATCATCAAGCAAATGACGATCGAGGGAAGGTAGCATGGTTCAGTAACGCATCGATGCATAAACAGGGGAACACTACGGGATGGAGTCCTTCGATAAACCAATGCAAGTTTTAAAGTATGTATAAATAGTATTCCAGCGGAAAAAAGAAATATATACTAACTGTTACAAGATTCAAGTCATTAGATTGGAAATTAACACTAACAGGCACCTCCGATTGTTTTTTATCCTCTGTTGTTTTAAGGATTGATTATAGTAACAAGATTTATTTTCAGGTTTTACAATTTTAGTCCTTCCTGAAACTAATGTCATTTTGTGATTTCAAATATTGTTTAATTATAATTTCATACTTAACGTAAGGTTTTTATCCTCTCTTGAATCTTTTTCATTGATTGCTTGTCATCATTCTTCACCAGGTTAGAGGGTCGTTTTTCGTGATTGTCATTTTAAGGCTGTTGTCGTTTACTATATCATCGTCTTCTGATGTTGTTGTCGTTTTTTAATAATTGGGCATGGGCATATTTAGGGATGTTGTTCCAATGGTGTGTACTTATAATTTTACTACTCGCTTTTCTTCTCTTTTCTCACTTTTCTTCCCTTTCATTTGAGTTTTAAAAATTCATAACTTTCTTAAAATAATTCTTAAATCAAAATATTCATAATAACAAAATACTTATAACAATAAATAAATCAATATTAATTTTACATATATTTTTAGATATATTTCAATTTTTTGTATTTTTTATACATCATCATTTATTTTCAAGTCTTTCCCCAAACAATCGTATCATATCTATTCTAATTTGTATTAAAACGTCTTCAAAATCTCTCCAAACATCTAATAATATTGTTGCTTTTTTTTTTAATTATTATTATTATTTTAAGATTGAGCATCTCTCATGAAGTTTCCCCGTTGTTTTTGCATCAAAGTCATTTTTTTCTTTGTTGTCGTTATTTTTTTTTTAATTTTTAATTTTTAAGATTGAGCATCTCTTATGAAGTTTCTCCGTTGTTTTCGTTTCAGCGTCATTTTTTTCGACGTACTCTTGTTCGCAGTTACTGTTGTGGACGTTGTCGTTTTCCACTTCACGTCATTCTTTGAGGTGGTCGTCGTTTTTCCATTTTCTATGAACTTCCCGGTCCTATTAAAACAATCTTTGATTCAACGCGGGGCGGGGGGTGGGGAAGGAATGCTCGAAACACTTTTGAATTCAAGCGCGCGGTTTCTAGTAAAACATATTTTCCGTCTGAAATGGCTGAGATGCTATTACGTTGGTATAAACCATGGTTTGGACTCAAAAAAGCGGCTTATAGTCAAGGCATATATAATTAATCAAGAGGACAAAACTAGTACATACACAGAGATGATGTGTACCAAACATATAAACCAGCAGTACACATCAATTTATTGTACAGCAAGCGCAAGCAATAGTATAACATGACCGTACCAAGACGGCTATAATTTAGGAAACTCTCTGTAAGGCTCCACGGTAAGTAGCTGGCAATCCCCACACACACTTAAAACACATACAAACATATATATATATTTATATATATATAGAGAGAGAGAGAGAGAGAGAGGGAGGGACAATACAAACCCCAATACTAGTTCTATATGTAATACCATATGATATGTAGGAGAGACTAAAAACATATGACGACTGCTAGTTCATGGACCTAGTCTTGGTCATGGTCATGATGGCCGGGAAGCTTCTCTTTGATCTTATCCATGATGCCCTTCTTCTCATGTCCCTCATCATGGGTTCCGGTGGGGATGTGGTGACCGCCGCCGCCAGGGATGGTGGTGGCTGATGTGTAAGTTTGGTGGTCATCGCCCTTGTGCTTCCCCGTCAGCTTCTCCTTCAGCCCCTTCTTCCTTCTCCCCCCTTGCCCATCATCCTCCGACGACTGCCCATCATTAATTCATTCATAATCAACAACATATTAAAAAATTGTACTTAATTTCTACTTTTAGAAACATATTTTGTACAATTTTTATACATGATGTGATTATCAATTGTTTTTTTATGTATATATATATATTACATTTTTCCTCTTAATTTTAAAACTTATCATAAAATGTCTCCAAGTTTTAATTTATAAAGTTCTTTCTCCCTAAATTTAAAAGATCCGAGGAATTTTCTCCTTCAATTAAATCTTTTTATAAAAATATATATTGGTGTTGTTTTAAATATGAAATTATTATACTACTCATTAATGTTATTATTAAATATAAAATTATGAAATTAAATATAAAAAATGATATTAAAAAAATAATAATCAAATCTAAATATTTATTTTAACTTAAATATATTGATAATTTTATAATTTCATATTTAGTATTACTGAACTCAAACTTATACTACTAAAAAGCGCTACACACTTCTTTTGTTAATTCAAAGAGGAGAAATCTATAAATATTCAAAATTCAGAAAGAAAGAACGTTTTAAATTGAAGGTACAAAATAAGATTTAAGGGTCCGTTTGGATGGGGTGTTTATTTTTGAAAAATGAAAAATTTTTAGATATGAAAAATAAAAAATTGTTTGGAATTTTTTTTGAAAGTGAAAAGTTGTTTGGGTGGGTGAAAACTTTTTGTTTCTAGAAAGTTCTTTTTTCATTTTTCAAAAATGAAAAATGTTGGATGTTTAGATACGGAAATTTAGGAATGTTCATTTTTCTTGAAATGAAAAATTTTTCATTTTTCAAATTTGAACGTTTCAAACAGACGGAGCGTAAAACTTAAAGAGAAAAAAAAAATAATTTATATTCTTTTAACTAAATATCTACTTTATTAATTTAAAAATATCTATTCTTTTAACTAAATATCCACTTTACTAATTTAAAAAAATCTCAAATTTCGAACCATTCTCACCCGTTAACTACTAAAATATATTATTTGAGACACTTACCGAGCTTGAGCTTCCGCTTCCAGTGCGATGAAGCTTGTGTCCTTCCTGACCCGTAGTCGTGGTGGTCACGCCAGCGGTGGCGCCACCGTGAGGAATGGGGTTGCCGTATTCATCCTGACCCGTAGTCGTGGTGGTAAAGCCAGCGGTGGCGCCACCGTGAGGAATGGGGTTGCCGTATTCGTCGGTCTGGCGAATAGGTTTGCCATACTCGTCGGTTTGGGTTGGTGGAGCGTACTGACTTTGGTGGTGTGCCATTTTTCTCAAAGAACGAAATTCAAAGCCAAAACAAAAGAGCCTTGTCGTGAAAATATGTAATGATTTTGCGTGATAATTGGTGTTGGAAAGATGGGCTTAAAGAATGGGATCAATTGGGATGTTTATATAGAAAAAAAAAATTTAAAGCAGCTACTCACTTTAAAGTTAAAGCTGAGACATGGAGTGGTCGACACAGTGAGAAGTTCAACGTGCATGCCGTTAGATTTTTCCACGTTCCCATATGGACACGTGGCGAGTTACTAATGTGACACTTGTCATCCGGTGTCGGCAGTGATAAGGTCTTGTTGGATTAGTTGGATATAAAAGCTGATGATAATGTATAGAGCGTGCGTCTTCAAATTGAAAAATCTTTTGCTTTCTATTCCCCAAAAAAAAAAGAAATCAATCGTGATTGTGATGAACCGACCATAGAAACATGGCAAAAGAAGAGTCGTTGATGTAAGTCGTGATTAGGCCCTGATTGGTATTTCCTTATGGTTTGGCTTCTCGATAGGAACAAAGGGGATTTCCATCGTTTGGAAATAAGCCGCGTGGAGATGGAAGTTATACATAATTATCCATGTATACATTATTTAATATCCAACATTTTATACAAAGAATAATCATGCAACTTCTAGATTTTTCTATTCTGCACGGTCCACGGTGCAATCATACATATAAATTTATCAGAATGATATAAACTTTAAGAATTTGGTTTTTTTTTTTTTAATCACCATTTAATGTTTGGACATGTCACTTCTTTTTCTTTTGCCATTTTGTGCGAGTGAAACAATCTCGACTACCGAAGGGATTGGTGAGCCAAAGAGATCTGAGTTTTCTCTTCCCTTTTTTCTTTCTTTCCCGGTGGCTACTTGTGTCGGACACCAGCTACAATATATTAACGTCAACTGATATTATTACCACTGTTGTTATTACTTTATGACTATTTTTTTAGTTCTAACTCCTCCTTCCACGTTAATCACAAAGGACTTGTGTGAAAGTCCTTGCCGACAACATGTATGTCGGGGTACCTCCTCGTTGGGTGGTGGGTGGACTTAATATTTATGTAATTTTTCTTTGCACATTTGGTTGAAGGGAAAGAAATGCAATAGTAATAAAAATAATAATGGTAATAGAATAAAAAAAAGTAAATATATATTTGAATAGGAGATTCATTTTTAAGAAATGAGAAATTTTTAGATTTAAAAAATAAAAAATTGTTTAGATTTTTTTTAAAAAGTAAAAAGTTTTTTGGATGGAAAAAAAAAATTTTTTTAGAGAGTTTTTTTTTTATTTTTCAAAAATGAAAAATATTGGATGTTCGAATATAAAAATTTAAAAATATCTATTTTTTTAGAATGAAAAATTTTCTATTTTTTAAAAATGAAACTCCCAAATAAACATAATATTAGTTTATGTACTTATTTGTTTAGGATTTAACAAATACAGTGGAATGAAAAGTGGTTATTTTTTATTTGACCAAATTATCTCTACTTTCGAAAGAAAGCAAATTCAATTCAGAAGGTTCTTCCACTCAACTCAAATCAAACAAGCAATTTTTTGTTTTGTTTTGTATTTTTTTTTTTTGTAAATCAAGACTTTTTGTTTTTGTCGGAAAAAACATTAAATCAAGATTTAATTCATCTATTTTATTGCCCTGGGTAAATAAATGTTTAATAATACTTGTATTATTCATATTTTCCAGATGTAGTCATACTCCAGAGACCATAGACGATCACTCGACAAAAATTACTGGTGCCGATATGGCAAAGGTGGGGGTGGGTCTAGGAAGAAATGGCGGCGGCGGTGGAGATAGTGGAAGCGACGCAGTTGGTGAAGCTTCCAGATCTAGACATTGAAGGCCGTTGACAAAGAAAACTTCATCATCCATGGTAGATCTGCTACTGTGACTTAGCTTCTTCGTTTATTAGGGTTGTTTATGATAGAGAGGTGGAAAAAGAGAGAGAAATATCAAAAAGAAGGCATCAAGAGGGATAAGAGATAGATTCTCCAACAAGATTTTCTGGGGAAAGGTGAACTTGCTGTGAAATATTACAACCAACAAAGCAATGAAGAGGAAGATGGGAGGGACATGGGTCTTGGGTCAATGAATTTTTTTTAGGTCAGATTGAAATATATGAGGGATAATTTGAAAAATAAATCATAAGTAGAGATAGGAATGATTATTTCTTCTTATCTCATAAATTAATAACAATTCAGTTAAAATGATGGAAAAAATCATTCCAATTCTTTACACAAAAACCAATCAAACAAAATAATTGTATTTATTTATATTTTATTTCATTTCTTTTCCCTCGATTAAACGGAATTTTAAAGTTTCGGTTTTATAATAACATGAAAAAGTTGGTCCTTTCTCTTTCTCTCTCTCTTTGTTCTTTGTATAATATAACGGGCATTATTATTACATAGATGTGAGTCAATCAAGGCACGTCCTCCGTATTGAATTCCTTGCACCTTTTTTTTTTTTTTTGGTTCTCTTCTCTTTAAATTCACTCCACATATATTTTTGTCTTTTTCATTTTCATTCCCATAATATTTCTTTATTTTAAATGTTTTTTTTTTATTATCAAAGTTAGCTTCATAACTCTTTTTCTGTGCCTCTCTTTACGTTTTTACAACTCTCCTTTTGAAATACTAGCGCTTCATTAGGAATACTGATTCGAACCAACTTTTACAACTTATTTTTATTTTTTTTCCCTTAAAAATCAACATATATTTTAATTATTTTTTTAAAAATCAAATAATTTCAATTCCCAAAAATTTAATTTTAACCAATACACCAAAATGCAACCTAATTTTCGCTACAAATTTATTTATTTATTTGTTTTTGCAATGAGTTAATATATAAACTATTATTGTATATACTATGAATCTTGAGACATACCAAGGAAATAATTAAGGCTAGTAATTTAGATCACGAAATGATAACACGATACGAAATCGTATAAAGTTAAATGATTTGGATTTTCCTTAAATAGGTTTGGGTTAGAAAGGGTCGAATTCGTCAAATACGATTAAATAAAAAATCGAACCCCTGCGAACTCATCAACCTGTAATTGATACAAAATAACATGTTTAATAAATAGGTTAAATATGGATTGATACAAACACGACCTATAAATTATCTATTTATAGTCTCTAATATACTTATATCGTTGTATATATTATATAATGTTATACTATTTATAATAATAAGTTTTCAAAATTCAAATATAAAATATATCTTTTATTTTTTATATATATATTTTAAAATTTTTTAACATAGAAAAGAAAATCTAAGTTTTGCTTTTGTTTTTTTAGTATTTTATTGCCTTTACAGCTTTGCTTTCTGCCTCCCATCCCATCCCCTTCTCTCACTCCGTCGACCTTTGCAATAACACAATTAGTCACCTCTTACCCTGTCGTCGTCATCCCCTTCCCTTTTCTCACCTCACCCCAATCACTCTCTCTTCACCTTCACCACAACACTATATATTATTTTTTACTTAATTATATATGATATAAAACAGAATTTTCATAACTAATAAAATATAAATAATATGAATGTTAAAACT
This sequence comes from Antiaris toxicaria, assembly GCA_035233585.1. Classification (NCBI taxonomy): domain Eukaryota; kingdom Viridiplantae; phylum Streptophyta; class Magnoliopsida; order Rosales; family Moraceae; genus Antiaris; species Antiaris toxicaria. The sequence continues at coordinate 36,400,475 of CP141157.1, read as the reverse complement.
TTATAAGTGAATTTTATTTGTTTTTCGTAAAAAGAAAGATATGTTATCTAATAAATATGTAATATCATAATTATATTAAATAAATTATTATTTTATTTATATTTAATTTAAATAGATTAATTTGAATTAATACACTTAATATGATTAATAAATGAATTGAATTTAGATTTGAAATTTTAATATGAATATTAAACAAAAGAGATTTAAATTTAATATAATAAAATTAATTAAAAAATATAATATATATATATTTATGGTACCATAAGATAGAAATTGTCAGTTTTAAAATTAACCATGCCTGTTTGTAACTGGCCTGCTGCTTACACTTTCTAGGAGGAGTTATAATTCTGTACCACACACGTACAGTTTAAGTACATGTGGCAACTAGACAAACCAACTCATGTAGTGCGTTGGCCATGATAAGATAATTGGGCAAATGTGACGAAAGTGTTTCTTTTTTTTTTTTTTTAATTAATCACGTCAGTTAAAATAATTTGTCTATCATTTAATAAGTAATAATATTATCCCACGTAAATTAAAATGTCTTATTACATAAAAAAAAAAGTCTTATAAGAAAAAAAAAACACAGAATGTAATCCCAACTAAAATTCAATTATATATTTTTATTTATGTGAATTTTTAATTAACATAACGTAGTATCATTTAAGATATAAATTAAGGGAACAGGAAAAAAAAAGGAAAATAAGAGTTTTTTTTTATTTTAAGAAAACCGTGGGCTGAGTTAAAGTTGTTAATTTTGAGGAGCATTTCTATTTATTTTGAGTGCGTTCAAACCTCATTCTTAACTACAATTAGTTATATAATTTTTAACGATCCCAAAGGACATTAATAGTATTTAACATATCATATATTTATTTCTCTTAAAAAAAAAACATTTATAGAGAGTAAGTTCTATGATATAGGGCTGATGAAAGAAATTTGCTTTTTTATTAATTAGAATATTCAACACCATTAATGATCTACAGTATTCTTCATAAACTTTTCTTTAACTTTAAATGAAAAATTAGAACTGTTACATACATAACTTTTGACTATAATTCTATATCTAATACTATCACAAGATGTATAGTTGATATTCTTTTACCTAAATTAACAAAAAAAAAAAAAAAACTTGGTGCTACACCAGTCAACTTAAGATAATAGATTTTGAGATGTCGGTGTTAATTACTGTCAGGAAACCAGAAAGAATGGAGAAAAGGAAAGAAGAGAGAGAGAGAGAGAGAATGATAAAATCTAGAGAGAGAATGAGAAAGTGTAATCTTCTCATTACTGTGATTGAACTATGTACATGGCTTAAAGTACTAGTTCTAACAGAAACTAGATCTTTAACCAACTACTGATTAGATGTACAATTACAAAAAACTCATCCTATACACGTCAGTTCAGATGGTTACTGAGCTAATATCTCTACCAATTACATGCCGACAGTGTTAACTCCAGGTGGCAGTCCCATAGTCATCGTTGATGTTTACAATCCTGATGGATATGCCTAACTGATATAAATGGACTTAGGGGCTTGGATAATCTCGACAGGTGTGAAGGACTTTTAATATCATTTGATATTACACTGGCCATATATTTTATCCACTTCTATCCAGATTAAGCTAGCGTGATAAGCTAATTCCAGAGCAAAACAAAAAGTAAGCTAACTTCTAGATTATTCTATTCCGATTGTGAGTGAAGCAGGTCTCCAGAAAATTACAGGATCTTTCTTATCTGAAGACTCCGACATTGAGACATAAGTTTCATCACTCACTTGGTGAAGTCGGCCAACATTTATTTTCTACCGACATTGAGACATAATTTTCATCACACACTTGGTGAGGTTGGTCAACATTTACGTTCTACGTGTTCAAAGAGGGGTCACAACCATGACTTTGTGCTTGTAGCTTTCTACAATTGTAATAGTGACTGATGTTCAATTATTGTACATGCAGTGTCGATTTTTTGTTTTTTGTTTTTGTTTTTGTTTTTGTTTTTGTTTTTCTGTTTTTTAATGAGTGTCGTAAGTTGTTAAATTGAATATAGAACTATTATTGATATATTTGTTATCAAAACTTTTAAAATAAATTAGTAAAATAAATTGTATTAGAGTAGAGGTATTTTTGTGTTCGAAAAACAAATCTAATTTTAATTTGCATTTGTTTATTATTATTATTTTTTTAATCTATGGTTTGATTTGCTATTAAAGTTGGAGTATGATTTATCTGTTTTTGTTTTCTTTCTTTTTAATTAATTCAAGTGGAAGCCATATATTCAAAAACGAGCAGGAGGTTTCCTACAATAGTACGCAATTTGTAAATTTGTTACATGTTGATATTATTATCCTACAATGGAATTAAAGTGTGTGTATATGTATAAAACAAAGCGTATGTATCGTGATGATCATGCGGACCAGCAGAAAATCTTGCACGTATACACATGCACGCTACATAGTTTATATATGTCCGTCATTTTAAACAAAACGTACGCTAGCCTACCACATGGTATTATTGGATAAACCTCTAGGCCCTCAGAGGCGGGCTTGCTTATTTCAGTCACAGACAAAAGCAAATAATGCTAAGTGTATTTATATATATAAATATATATATATATGAATTTATAACTAAATATAAATGTATTTTTCAAAGTTAGCTTTTTGAGCCAAGTAGTTAGCTTTTTTTTGGGCCAAAAATACATTTATTAAGAATTTAGTTAGCTTTTTACAAGTTTGCTGCATGTTCAACTGCACATTAACAACTTTTCCGTATAATGTAATTTTTCCTAAATATTTGTTATTTAACAATGCTAATTAAATTGTGTGCAATAAAAACTATAAAGGTTTATTACATAATTATATCTTTTAGTTTTAATTATTTCTCAGTCTGTCCCTGGTCTATTTTCGGAAACTATAAACGTATTTTAATTTAAAAAACTTATTTTAATTTCATATCTAGTGTATTTTTTGAATAAAAAAATTTGATGAAATGACATAAAAAAAACCTTAAATATTTTATGAACTTTTGTCCTTGAAAAACATCAAATTAAAAAAAATTTTGAAGTTTTCCCTAAATATTTAAAATCTTTTTAAATATTTTTTCTCAAGAAAAATATTTTTCAGAAATTATTTCAGCCTAATTAAAGGAATCTTTGTCTTTTTCTTTTGTTGTTTTCATCCACAAAACATGCAAGTGGTGGAATTGAAATAATTTTTTCAAATTTATAGATATATTTGTAATTTCTAAAAGTAAAAGGAAAAATTGAAAGATAACTTAAAATTACTTACTTATGTTGTTAACAATATATATATATATATATCAACACTTAAAAGCTAAAGGGACATCACATTTCTAACTTATGGCTACTAGTTAAAACGATATATATTTAGAGTTTCAGGACTAATATTAAAGTAAAAGTAAAACAAAGTAATAGTTTTATGTAATGATTTTAAAAATATGTAATATTAGTTTGTGATGATTAGTAAATTTTTTGTTGTTAAATTCTTTAAAGTTATTATTACATAAAAAATATTGTAAGTATATTTATACATGTTATATATAGGATCGATTATATTACACCAAAGCAATTAACTTAGTATACATATATGTACTCAAGCACGGTTTGAATTTTATCTCATTTACTTGCTGATCATGATAGCCTAATTTCGTGTAATAAAGCTGCCTAATTTGCATATGGTTCAACTTTCTTGAGAGTTACGTAGATTGGAGCCAAGAGTACTTACAATGCTGGACCCCTCATCATCGTCCGTCTGCAAAATATTTCAACATTATAAATATTGCAAATACTTAGAATATAATTAATTAAAAAGAAAAAAAAATCTCTTTCCTCCTAACATTATTGATAGTATGAGGGCAAACTTACAGATGTAGATCCAAGATCCTCCTCAGACTGCACAATAATTGAAAATTAGTAATTTTTTTTAAAATGAAAAAATTAGTAATATTTAGTCTATAAATACTTGGCAACAAATATATATTCTGAAACACAGATATTTATGGAATCCAAATATATACATACACACACATACATATATCAACAGAGACTTACGGTCAAAGGGAGGAGCGAAGCATCGGCAGATAAAGTTTGCCTTCTTCGTCTTGGTACTGCATCAACAGAACCATGAAGGTTTTGGGAATTATTTTCCATTATTTTCAACACTTTGGCTGAATTTAGTACCTAGGCTAGCTAGGGTTATATAGCTAGGTAAACTGTATTGCAATGTATTTACTTGACTTAATTAATTACGTGATCAATTTTTATGCACAAATTATGAAATGTCTTTATCTAAAAAGAAAAAAAGAAAAAAGAAATTAAGAGGTAGTGGACAATCTCCAATTTTGTGTCATGTATTTTATCATGAAAATTAGATTAGTTATCCAATGTTTAAGTTGCGTGTTTGCAATTAATCATGTGGAAAACGTGCTTGTCTAAAGTACTACTTTGTGTAGTAGATAATATGTGTATAAATATATGTTAGGTTTTTTATATGTTGACATTTATAGTAACATTTGTTAGGAAAAACCAACAACAATTTTAATTAGTTAGCTTTAGGTGTTTTAAGTTGTGTTGCAACATTAAATAGGTTATGCAATTTGTGTTGAAGATGACTAGCTGAAATTATGATTGAAGATTTGTTTGCGTGAATATGCACAAGAAAGAAGATTTAATCAACTTGGATTTGTTGGGAAAATTTGACTGCACTTGGAGTAATCTTAGAGATAATCTAGGAGATATAGCAATATTCGGTTTAAATCTTGAAGAATCAAATTTGAAGATTTGAAAAATGAATTGCTGAATTTATTTGAGAAGATAATGATGCAGGATCATAGATAAATATGTGATTTAAATGTTGGTACGAAATATAGGATTTGGGTTACAAAAGGAATCTTAATTTGAGTAGGATTTAGAGTTTTAATTGAATTAGGATTTGATTTTTTTCCTAAGGATCACGTATTTATTTTTGGATAAATTTTGCTAAAGATTTGGTGAGGATTTTGTAAAAAAATCAGAGTTGTTTAAATTTGAAATTCAAATGGTGTTTCAGGTTATGTTGTAACATCTGTTGGGACAGTTTGAAATTCGAATTCAATGTGACCCAAGATTTGGGTTGGGATTTAATTGGTGGTGATTTTAGAGCAGATATGGATAATTATTAGCGGCAATTAAAAATAGATAATTACAGCCAAAATTTGGGTTGAGCAAAAAAATCTAAAACATTTAAATTTCAAAATGTTTCATTATGTGTTTCAACAGGATATGAAATAATTTGAAATTTGAATATCTTCTAAATCTGATATTCACTTGGATTTTTTATTACTGCTTATCTAAGTCTCAAAAACATGATTAGTCGTTTCACAGAGTACAGAATTATTCAAACATACTTTGATACTATTGGAGCTGTTGCGTGTTTCATCTTTCGAGACAGAGATTTGACGTGTTTGGAAGAAGAAAAAAGCAGTTAAAGGGAGTTCAAAATATACTAGCAAAGGGATCTTGCTAAATGAGTTCATTAAATGGGTTTCAAGATAACCGGCGATGACAACGAAGAAAGAGTCTTCATATTACATAAGACTATTAGTGTTTGTAATTGTTTTACAGTTAGTAAAGAGTTCACCATCTAAATGTGACCCTAAGAAATAGGAAAACCAAACCTTGTAAAAATTGTTTGTGTGGGTGACCCCTCTAGCTTAGGTCGTCCACCTTATCTTGCTTGCTTTCTTTATTCTTTGCTTAGTCTTACTTAGCTTGCTTGTTTCTATAGCTTTCTTCTCCTTGGGGTTTAAAAGATTTGTTCTTGAAAAACTAGGAATATTTTTTTTTTCTTTAACTGGAGGAAACTACTAATTCTTGAAAATTGTGTATACATAAATATATACGTACTTCTTAATACTTTTTCCCAAAATATATTTTGGAGTCTTGTTACTTTAAAGTACGTAAAAATAGAAACATACTTTTAAGCTTGTTTCACTACTTTACATACTACACTCTTGTCTTGTCTTTATACATATATCTCACTATTACACTTTCTTTCTTTTACACCTTGAGTACAGCGGAATTCTGCGAAACGGAACCATAACCCGTCCATGACATCGCTGGGATCTGCCTGCCAGTCCGCTACTCTTGCTTCATACTGCTGGTTATTTTCCTTTATTACCTACAGCGCGAATAGACTAATGAGCTAAAGCTCAGTAAGTACAAACATACATACAAGTAAATAAGCTGAATACACCACTCTAGGGTTAGTCAACTTAGGACCAATTATTTTCTTTAGTCCTATACTACTTGTTCTTTCTATTCTATTTCTTTCTTTTCTTTGCTTTACTTCATCTGCTTAATCTTTCACTTGTGGGCCCGTGGTTGGACGTACCTAGTGCGCGCAGACCAATAGAGGATCAGGGGAGCGACCCACCGATCAACCCTAAGGTCATCTCTGGACTACTGACCTTATAGGTAGTAAGTCATGCCATAAACTACCTCATTATTAACGAGGCAGCGCCACACTTCTGGGGTGGAGGCAGGAAGTTAAGCCATAAACTACCTCATTATTAACGAGGCAGCGCCACACTTCTGGGGTGGAGGCTATCTGGGAACCTCACAACTGGGGAGGCCGGTACGCCAACCTTAACTTTTAAGTCTTATTATCTGACTTATTTTATTCCTCTTTTCTATTTCTGATCTTGCTTACTATTCTCGTGAACATGTTAGTATCATGTCACAAACTGAATAGCTTAAATGTATATATATATATATATAACACAACTTTATGGTAAGTCCATTCGTGAGTAGACAATTAAATGTCTGTACTTACCTTGTCAATCTCTTCTCTTCTTCTCCCTAGGATCTTTGATCGCCCTCCTTGTAGGTCGATTTTTGGATCCTATAGACAAACTTTGTCTGTTAATTTCATTTCCATTTATAGCTTTTATTTTTCATTAAAAAGCTTAAATAGAACCTATTTACACCTTTTTGGGCTTTATTTATCATTTCCCCAATTTTCCCCAACTTTTACAAAATTACGATTTTGCCCCTATATTTTGGTAAAATTGCAGTTTTGCCCCTGACGGAATTTTATTGATCCAGACTGCATTTTTGGCTCTCAGGAACTTTTCTGACTCTTTTCTAATCATTACCGGGTTCGCTTCTATTTTATTTCCACTTTTCACTTTCCCGACCCTCGGGAAGCACTATTCCGACCCTTACGTCGGTTTAGTGATTTTCTATCGTTTCGGAGTCTCAAATGGACGTTTCACTAGTATTTAAAACGTTCATCTAGACATTCCCGACCTAGGTCTCCGAGGCTCGGATTTTTCCGTACCCGACTCAGACCTTTATTTTATTTCCAAAAACACCCCCCCCTCGGGGTCGGTTTTTCCGTTTCACTCTCATTTTACATTTTTAGGGGACGGTCTACCATTCACGAACCACCCCTTAGGTTTTCCTTATTCAATTCTCCGTTAGGGACTCGGGTTTCCGACCCGACCCTAAACTTTTATTTTTAATTCCTATTTTACCCCGAAAGCCGTTTTCGAAATTTCGGCAGCATTTCGGCGTAATTTTAAGGCTTCCGGCGTTAGGTACGCCTCGAACCATATGTACCTACCACGTACTATACCACAAGCCTATTTTATGTAAAAGTTTTCCAAACTTTTACATAAAAGCTCACAAATTCCAATTTCACATTTTTAACCACATTACAAATTTTTTTTTACAATTTTGCCCTTAGTTTTGGTTTCGGTTTTCACCACCAAACCGAACCGAAATTTCTCAAACTTTTCAACCACTTGTTAGGCTATTAAATGCCATTTTTCTAACACTTTTCAAGCCCATTTTCTTGTTCCTTTCAACCAAATTTCTTAGGGTTTTACCCTTGTATAACCCACGGCCATTGAATGCTAAACATGTCAAGCATTTTTGTTTCATTCTTTCAATCACATTTCCACCATTTACACATTAAATTGCATGATTTAAATTAACCAAATACCACATAATTCATGCAAAATTTTTTTCTTCCAAACCTTTAGGAAACCCACGGCCTCCTTAAGCAATGCACACCAAAATTTTTTTCAAGCTTTTCCATAATGAAATACATGCTTTATTCTTCACCAATTTAAACTTAGAAAGCATGTTAGCAATAAACCACAACTTTTTCTCATTGATTACCCATGGTAACCCACAGATTTTCCTTAGAAAAACCAACCAAAATTTGGTTTTTCTTTAAACAAATTACATGGTTTTCTTCCTTATTTCATCCTTAACAAAACCCAACATCAAATCCATGAAAAACACCCAAAAAATTTTCATCTTTTTCTCACTATTCACCCACGGATTCCATGAAGAAAAACCATGAAAAATTAAGTGAAAAAGGAAGTTACCTTGGTCTAATGCTTCCTTTGTCTTCTAAGAACACTTTGACACTCCTTTTGTGAAGAAATGTTGAAGGAATTCTTTGGTTCTCCTTGGGTGGCTCACGTAGACTCCATGGATGACTTAGAAAAAAATTTTTTTCTTTTGGTTTGACATGAAACAAAGTTTCGGCCACTTTGTTACCAACTTGCCGACTTATGCATGGAAGAAAGCCAATTAATTTGGCTCTAAACCAATCAAATTTCAACACCTTTCACCTAATTCTTTCCACCTTTTTTTTTAAATTAAAAAGGTATATTTTTGGCCAAATCTTGGCCTTTAGATCAAAAGTAAATTAAATCATGGCCATTCATCCTACCTAACACCATATTTCTTTCCATTTCTTAAATGGATTTATGATGTCATAATTACTAAAGTGAAAGTTGACTTTGACTTTCACTATTCATATTAATTCGACTACTTTTTGACCGATACCGGTTCGAGCCGAAATTTTCCTGAAATCGTCCCAGCGTGTTCCTGAGGTCTCTTGTGCAGTCGGATCAATTTAAATTGCTTCCGTTTGATCAAAATAAATCCCGGAAGTTTACCGTCTTTTATTGGCTCGGTTAGGGTTTTCAATGCCGGTTTTGGCACCGTTTCACCCGTTTCAACTCAGTGAATTTTTTCAACACTGAATTCTTACTCGTCAATATTGTTAGAACATTTTAATATATTCTAAACAATACAAATACATCTATTTCACTCTTTAAATAGTACAAATTATTATATACATATATTTGTACGTTTCTTACTGTGCTCTTACTTTGACTTGCCATATTCTTATCTTTATACTGTTCAGATACCGAAACTACTCCTTTTTGAGCGTTTTGGGCCTGAATTCACTTTCTTACCCATATACTTTATTCTCTACTTATTTTTGGAGATTTTAATTTCCTCCAAAACATTTATTTATTTCTATTAACACTATAATTTGTCTAATTACAACCATAGTGTTTCTTTACATTCTTACTTACAGAACTCATAGAAAACCCTAGATTAAACTAGGTCACACCGCTAAAATTCTCTGGTCGTCACAGTTTGTTTCCTTTATTTACTTACTTTCGATAATTAATTAATTGGACAAATTAATAAAACCTAATAAATAAACTAAAATCAAATCTTACAATATATATTTTAAGTTAATCTGTCTTCCTACAAATTACAACTGAACTTAAAGAGTGAAGGGTATATTTTCAAAAGCAATGGCGTGTGTTTAATCACATTGATATACATGTGAAGATGCACACGTCTCTTCCCTAATCAAGGATTTGTGAACTTTAATCATCAATTGTGTTCATCATTTTTTTTTAATCTTTTATTTTCATAAGTAACTACCATGACGAGTTTATATCAATCATATGCATGCTCTCAATTGTTTTTGACACATATTACAGTAAAAGGGGCTAGCTAGCTTGGCCAATTTTCTCTCCTCCCTTCACATAAATTTATCAAGGGAAATTGTAGTAAATAACATTTTTTAGAAAATAATTAAAGCAAATAGTAAAATTTTATAATATTTAAAGCAAATAACAAATTTATAATTAGATAAACAAAATATTTACTAGGTAAAAATGCTATTTACTCTTTATCTCATTTATCAACTAAATATTTGTTGATACTATTTTTTGTATTAGGTCTTTTTTGAGGCCCAAGCACATCCAAGGGTGTGAAAGGACTCTTTCCATAAATCCAAGTCATGCTTAATAAATTTGAGCAGGCTGTGATTTTATGAACAATGAGTAATTAAATAATCTCATTTATTCTTAGTCAAAGTTCATTCTTCATCCTCGTTAAGATAAATGGGTGACGGAAAAACTAGGTTGGAAACCCAACTTTTTACCTTAGGTTACCTAAAGTATCCTTTAGGTCAAATAACCTGAAGGGGAATTTGTAGGAATGCCCCAAAAAAGGCTTATTTTTGGATTATTACCCTCTTTATAATATCTTCAAGGTTTTTGTCATTTTTTAAGACAAGTCAAAAGTTAATTTAATATGTTTTTCCAAAATTACACCCAATCAACAAAAAAAGTAATTCGTTAGAATGCCATTTGATAATCTACTGAAATCCTTTTGTTAACTTACGTATTTTAGTAATCTGTCGGAATACCATTTAGTAATCTTCTAGAATATTATTTGATAATCCACCAGAATAACGTTTGGTAACCCTCTGAAATACCGTTATATAATGCATGTATTTTAGTAATCCACCGTATTACCTTTTGATAATTCACATATTTTAGTAATCCTCTAAAACACCATTTGGTAATCCACCAAATTACCTTATGATAATTCATATATTTTGATAATCCACTAAAATACCATTAAGTAATATGCCAGAATACCATTTGTTAATTTGTTAATAATTTTATATTATATTATTTAAATAAATTATTCTTTGAAATTTATCATTTCAAAAATATCATTTATCATTATTATTTTCTCACTTTATAAATAAAATAATCTCAACTTTATATTTTAAAAAATAACACAAAAATTTGAATAATGAAGATTATAAAAAAATTATATGAAAAAATAAAAAAATTAAAATATCATAAATAAATAAAAGAAAAAGAAAAAGGAAAAATCCCACGGCGATGTTGATAGTGATTAGTGGCTCGTAAGGGGAAATCTCGATGGAGGGATCGAGACTCGCAGATCTAGATCTGCGACAGCATTGTGGTGGCTCACGGAATCTGGCAAGGATCTCGGCTTCCCAAGGTATCATTGTCAATGACTGCAGACTCTGGAGCTAATCTCCATGGGGTAGATCAAGACCGACAGCTGGTGAATGATTCGCAACTCGGCTCACAAGCAGATCGCGATGGTAACTCAAAAAAAAAAAAAAACTTGCGATATCTTTTCCTTAATCCAAACCCAATTGGACGACAGAAACGTGATCTTTTCCTTGCAATGGTGTTTCACAGATCATGATTAATCAAAAACTAGAAATGAAGGCCAGAGGAGGTGAAAGAGAAATGATGGTGATGGCAGTCGGTGAACGGAGAAAGAAAAGATTGGAGAGAGAGAGAGAGAGAGAGTAGTAGATAGCAAAGGGAGGAGAAAGTGTTAGGTAGAGGAAGACTATCGGTGGAGAGAGAGATCAAATTAAGAGAGGGAGAGAGGAAGATATATATTAAGGTAAATTAGGTCTCGTTTTAGGAATGCATTATATTTATATTGTATTTGAATGTAATGCATTGAATGTAATTTGTATTTGGAGGAAAAGTATTGGCATTACATTTGAATGTAATGTGTGATTGGGTGAAAGTATTTGAATTATATTTTAATAATAAATATGTGATGTGATAGGTAAAAGTAGAGATAAAAAAAGGAGAGAGAAAGAATATAAAATATAATTAATAAAAGTAATAGAAAAAGTGAAATAATAAATAGTAATTATATTGTATTTAAAATGTGATATAATTGGTATTTCAATGAAATACTTTTATATTTATAAAAAAATTATATTATATTAAAATATAATAAAAAAAAAGGGTGTGGTTAATCTTTTTTTTATGTCTGGTCAAATTTAAAAATTAGCAAGAGAGAGTAAAAATTCGAGCCAGTAATTATGAGGGGTGTTAAAACGACTATTTCTAAAGTTTCCTCCAACCGAAAAGCCCACCTTTTGATTCAAGGAAGCCCGAGAAGCCCAAGGAGTTCTAGAAATTTCCCCCGTAGAAGTCTTCACTCTTGCAATGGTACTGAAGCCAATCCTTTACGTCTTTTTAACCAGCCTTCGGAGAGCACTCTGATCCAGCTCTGAACACCAACACAACTTTCCTCAAAACAGGTTGGCCGCTTACTCTAAAATGGTACATAGCAGGTTAGGTTTTACCCTCCAGAAATAGCAAGAGAAACACTATTCATGGTGATTAGTATCTATTTCATTCCATTTCTGACATTATAACTCTAATGCCACAAACAATATTACACAACTACAGACTACCTACTAGCAAGGATTTTTTTTTTTTTTTTTTCATTTGTTGTTTACCTTACCACATTATTGTCCAACAAAATAAAGGTTTAAAGCTGTTTAAAAAAAAAATAGAGGTTTAAAGTGAAATTTTTTTTAAGAATACAATACAATAATATAAGGAATCATCAATAACTAATAATTACTCTTAATTTCTCTGCGTACATCACCAGTTCACCTCATACACACTCGAGAAGCACTAGAAGGATGGTACAATCTTGACTGTTGCATCATTTCCTAATCATAAAATGAGATTTTGTTTGTTTTCTTTTCTTTTCTTTGCATAATTTTTTTTTGGTTGCTTGGTTAGAAGAAAATAAGTTGATTTTTGACGGGTAAATGCATCAATATGAGATGCTAATTAATATTTCAAGTATATGCCTTGTTTATTTCTGCATTTTATTATACATCAGCTTTTTACATTGAAATGGTGGACTACATCCTATCTAGTAAAAATAATAATAATATAATCTTTGCTACGTAAATAAGCTTGTAAAATGGCCATTGGGGTAAGAAGCTAAATTAAATTACCAGAAAGTGGAGCTAATAATTAACAAACTTAGGTCACGTTTGTTTGATTGATTCAGATTCAAAATTTTGGTTTCAGTTTTGTATTTTTTTGAAAAGTTAATAAAAATTATAACTAAATCAACCAGTTTCAATTCAAAATTTTATTCCATTTTGAACTCGATTCGAAATTCAGGTTTAATAAAGTTATTCAAAAAGCATATGTAAGCCAACCAACATTACACATATTTTATACATATATACATATATAGAAAGTCTCAAAGCAGTAGCGGATTTGAAACGCCAATTACGTGAAAGTCAGGACTAGTCAGAGTATACGGGGCTAAGTTCACAGGCAATGAAGTGGAGGGTAATGGTTTAGTTGGTGTAGTCTGTCAAGAGAATAAAAAGAATATCCTCAGACTTTAAAATTATTTTATATTAGTAAGACGGATAGGAGGGTAAATTCACATGAGTTAAAAGTCAATAATAAACAAGTTTAAATTATTTCAGCTTGTATTGTGATAATATAATGGTATAAGAATAACACAGTTTTAAACTCTTACGTAAATATTAAGTAGAAGAAGAGTTGTTTCTCCCTTTTTCTTTCTTTTGCTGCTTTACGCAGTGAGTTTTGTGTGCAAATCAGCTTTTGGAAAAAGAGAGACGGGAAGTTACAAATATAAGATGAAAGCGGAAGTGTTGCCTTTCGGATGAACATGTGCCCAAAGAGAAAGAGAAAGAGAAAGAGAAAGAGAAAGAGAAGCAGTCCCTATCAGTCTTCCTCTTCAGATTGAAAAAGCAAATAAAAAGAGCAAATAGGACGTGGAAAAAAAAAAAAAAGGGGGAAATGGCTATCGGTTTTTTATTTTTATTTTTTTTTTGTGGTAGAAAATGGTTTTCAGTGTTCTTGAGGAAAGAGGATGCTTATTCAGAGGGGAAAAAAAGACTCAGATTGCTATGGTGGCCATTCTTTCTTTCTTTCTTTCTTTTTTCCCCCCCTTAATAATTGGACCCATTCTTTTATTAACTCAACAGAAGCAAAATATATATATACACACACACACACACTAGAAATCAGCATCAGCATTGTATGTGTGCGTTTGTTAGATTAATAATAAAACCTTTCAACTAATATTAACAGACAAGATCATTTGGTTTCTAGCTAGCAAGCAATATGTGCGCGTGTTATGATATATTATTAAAAACTAGAAATCAGAATCAGCATTTCAAGATGCGCTTCTAACAATGCTAGTGATGAATGGTAAAGCCTGCACTATTACCAATTAAAAAATGAAAAAAAAAAACCTGCACTATCAACTATTTTCAAAAGAAATTAATATTGATCTTGGCTTCATAAGATATATTTTCATATATTATAAAAGTGGAATAAATTTCAATTATATATTGGCGAATCAGTTTTAGAAAAAAATTTGCAAATCCAAATCCGTGATCGCAGGCGCCACTAGGTACGGATCTTTTCTGTCGTATGTGCCTAAAAAAATGAGATAAAAGTCTCCAATTAAAAGCCAAATCGACGACCTTTTTCCCCTCCTTAGCTCATGTGAGCCTTGTGTCATATTTGGTTGGCCACATGGATGCTTTCATCATACACCTTTTGTTATGGACAATAAAATATTAATCCATTATAATAGAATACCAACACCTGCAAAAATATATATATATATTAATAAGCAAAAAAGAAATTAAGCTAGTCAATTACTATGGTAGCATACGTAACATGTTTCATCATAATAAAATTTAAATCCCTCACTCTTAAATAAAAAAATAGCAATAAGTAAGCCAACCAATTACTAGTTTTCAAACAAAGAGGAAGTGGGTTAACAAAAGAAAGCTAGTCATTTACCTAATCTCTTGTTTATTTATTTGTTTGTTTTATTTTATTATATTCCCCATACCATGAGGTGGTGGGGGGACAAGTTCAACAGGAATCCATTTTGACATTTTTAATCGCTCTTAATTTGTACTTGATGCCAGTCAAAGCTTATAAATAATTAACTCATGCTTTACACACAATTGCAAGTACTTCATATATATAATGATTGAGAGATACTAGTAATAACGTCGTAGCCGCGTTTTTTTTGTGATTCTAGGATTGTAAAAAAACCGAAGGAGAAGAGGGGAATGAAGGAGACCATCGGATTTTTTTTTTTTAATTATTTTTAGAGTAAAAACGTACTTCATATATAAACAAGGTTCTTATAATACCTAAGAAATAATATATTATAATACATGGACCATGCTTCAACCGTATATAGATATATATATATAAGTTGGATAAAATTTTATCCAAGCTAAGCCTATCAAGTGACGTCTTTGATTATGGGACAATATTGGGTGCTTTTCTCGGCTATACAAAAGATTAAATGGTTAGTGATAGCACTCCTTTTCTGACTCAAAATATGTAAATATTTCTTGGGTCAAAGTAATTGGTGGTCTTTAATCCACTTGCATTATAAATATTTTTCTTTAAAACTTAAGGTCATTTCTCCTTCTATTTTGCATGCAAAATTTTCCTCTTCATGACTAACTACAATTTAAATTTCTCAATTTAGTCACTAATAAAACAAGTGAAGAAAAGTTCTATTGCGATGCAATATGTCAAAGGGTATATCGTATTCCAGCTACTTAGTTGAAGACAAGGGGGGAAAAACAACAACAACATATATGGTAGTACTTTCTTCTGAGTAGTAAAAATAAAAATAAAAGAGTAACCGAAGTACAAATTAATTGTTTAATATATATGTATGCCTAACTAATGCATACATATATTTTATACATGCATATTTAGTTAGGAATCGTCCCTTACATTTTATTTTCTAATGTCCTTTTTTTTTTTTTGAATTTATTTTCTGATGTCCTTAAAGAAAAGTAAACTTAGATAAATATGCCCTAAAGTTTAGAAAGCAAATCATCTATTTTAAAACTCATCATATATATATTAGAATATTTCAAATATGTATCGAATTCACACTTTCAATTGATTAATGCTCAATTTTGACTATTAAAAATATCAAAATATCCTTAAAAAAAAAACAAAAAAGGAAACAAAACATTAAAAAAATTCAAAAAATCTAGATATTAATTAATAAATAAATGAAATCTCAAGACACAGCTTTTTAACTGCAAAAATTTACGCTAAGAATACCTTCAATTTTTCACTATCAAAAAAAAATTTTATTTTTGAATTTTGAAGGATATTTTTAACATTATAATTCAAAATTGAGAATTAACATAGTCAGGGTATAATTTGTTATGTGTTCGAAAGTCATGTATATATTTGATTAGGTGAAAATTGGATGTATACTTTATGAGTAAACCCAAGATAAAAGGTATATTTACATTAATTTTCCTTAAAAAAGGCTAGTTTTACACTAGGATAAGTTTTTAACCCCATAATAGAGTAAAAATTTTAATCATTAGATCTCATTTTAACAGTCTGGATGTTACAAGCACACGAAATCTATTATATACCCATCTACACGTGATTAAAAGACAATCAGTAATTAAAAAAGAAAAAATCTTCCCTTTGGTCTTCCCTAACTCTGATGCCTCCGACCATCTCTCTCTCCCTAGTGCTGCCGCCACCTCATCATCTTCTCCACCGCCATCAAGGGATGCTCCAGCATCTTACATCTCAGAGCAAAGGTCCGCCATGGATGCCGTCGAAGCTTGTTGCTACTCTGATATAATATCCGTATCTTGAATAAAAATAAAAAGATAAATTAGGTTCATTAGGGAACCTTAACCTCCAAATTGAGTTTTTGAGAAATTTAGATTTCCCAGAGACATAAAAAGCATAAAAAAAAAATATTTTCTCCATTCCATTTCATGACCTCCTTAAGTAGAGAGCTGTTACAAATAAAATTATAAAAAAAATATGTAATCAACACTAACCCACTTACATATACGTTAAGCATAACGTGAAAAAGAAGAACACCTAAAATCACTATCCTAATTATCTTAGAGTTTGACCTAATCAAAATAAAACTAACAAAATAAAAAATATATATTAAAAATTAAATAATAAATAAAATCCTAGATATTATTGATTCGTAACATTCCTCCCCCCTTAAATAATACCCTTGTCCTCAAGGGTGATCTTCAATATTGTTTATTGGTCTTCTTTTATGCTGTTCTTTGCAGTACTTGAGATGTCCCTTAAATTTTTTTACATTTTCTTGTAGCATTTTCCTGGCATGATGACCATGTTCATATTTATGATGCCGTTCTTCAATTCTCTTTTTCATCACATGGCTTCGTTTTTTAGTTGAATTTTCCTTCCCGGCCACTGTAGTACGTTTGCAACATCAAAATACTTACTTCAGGAGTAAATATGATTGTGTTGAAACAAGCGTCTTGGAATTCTTCATACGTAGTTTCTTCAGCTTTTTCATTGTACGCTGCTGCGGCAAAAAATTCAACCTCCTCTTTGAAAAATTTGCTTGATGACAGCTCCAATTTAGCATTTATTGTCCCCGAAAAAAAAAAAAAACTCGGACATGTGACGCTTAATTTCTTTTTGATCAAAAAGTAAGGACTCGACCGTCTTTTCTAAACGCTTAACTCGTTACTTCAATCGTTAATTCATAATCTGATTATGATACCAAATAATACAAATCTGTATCTTAACTGAAAATAAATAGATAAATTAGATTCATTGGAGGAAACCTTAAGTTCCAAATTAAGTTTTTAAGGAACTCAAACCTCCTAGAGACATACAATGCCTAAAAGATATACTTTCTCCATTCCATTTCATTTATCATGATCTCCTTAAACAGACAATTATTACAAATAAAATTACAAAAAAAAAAAAAATGTAATCAGCGCTGACCCACTAAAAATACATGTACTTTAAGCATAACCTGAAAAAGAGAAACAATTAAAATCGTATCCTAATTATCTTAGAGTTCGACCCGTTCAAAACAAAACTAACAAAATTAATAGAATATTAAATATTAAATAATAAATAAAATCCTAGATATTATTGGTTCGTAACATGTCCTCACCACCACCAAACCCATCTTCATCTTCCCGCCGAAGTTGCGAATATTCAGACAGTGAATGGCTTGCGACGGTGACAGAGAGGATGACAACGGTGGTGGGGATGGAGTTGGAGAGGGAGGAGGGTGGAAAGCGGTAAGATCTCCGCCCTTCACCATGGTTCACGATCTACAGGATAGTGGGTGGCTCGCAACGGCGACGGAGAAGCGTAAGCTCCATTACGAGTTGGACGACGCCCAACAACCCCGGACGGTGACTGACTTTGCTCCATTATTGTGATCTCATTATGGAACCCAGATCTCCGTCACCATCCATCTCCCATCCTGCTGGCCGTCGCCCGTCCCACTGTCATGAGATTCTCTTCCTCACGGGCATTGGATGGGGAGCCATCACCACCGAAGTCGTTGAAGACTCGATAGACCGGAATTTTTTTTCTTTTTTTTTTTTAATAATCAGGAGTAAATAATGTATATTAAATTTAGTGTTTGTTTCAACCGGAGGTTTATTTTTAAAAAATAAAAAATTTTTAGATATGAAAAATAAAAATTATTTGAAATTTTTTTTAAAAGTGAAAAGTTGTTTAGATAGGTGGAAACTTTTTTTTTTTCTAGAAAGTTTTTTTCTATTTTTCAAAAACGAAAAATTTTAGACATTCGGATACGAAAATTTAGAAAAACCTATTTTTTTTAGAATTAAAAATTTTTCATTTTTTAAATTTGAACTTGCAAAACAAATCGTCACGAAGAAAAATGGTCAGAAATTTTTACCTATTGATGGAGAAAAATGGGGTGGTCTCTGTAGAAATCCCATGAAATAAAGGGTTAAAGAATCTTCTAAGGCTATTTTGACTAGGTTGTTTTATCCTATGAGTAAAGTTTTTTTATTTTTTATTTCAACTATCCGATTGGATTTTTAATGACCGAATATATGAACACATTAAAGAAATAAATGAATAAATAAAACATTATCACAAAAGTGTTCACATTCATAAATCTAATTGTTAAAATTTGATCCAAGGAACACCAATTTTATTAATATGAAAAATAAAAACGTATCCTACCATAAAAGTATTCTTTAAATAGATAAAATAGATAACGCCAAATATATAACAATAAAAGTACTTGCTTGATCGATCAAAAAAAGACTTTAAATCCTAGCTTGTGTAACACAAAAAAAAAAAATGGAAATCTAAAAGAGATTAAATTTCTGTACTGTAATTAATATGTAATTAGCGCCGTAAGAAAAATGTATCATAACAAGTTTCGATTTGCCATCTTTATTTCCATATGGAAACAAGACATACCCAAATTTTTTTGTAGGTGTGCTTCAATATTATATGACACTGCTGAAACTTTCCATCCGACAATAGCTGAGAGGAGGACGCAGAGAGGGCCAGAACCCACAATAATTTTGGATGCAATAATTCCTAATAAGACTTTTGTTTTTGACAGAATATTGTTATTATCATGATCATAGGGTGTTAGGTCTTGTTAGCGATCGGGAGTCCCCATCTAAGGTGTCGTTTAGTAAAAAAATTACATTTTAATTTCACTTAAATGTAATATAATTTTATACTAAATATAAATTTTGTAACAGTGTTACGAAAATAATTACTATTCAAAACATTTTTAAAACAATCATATCAACTTTTCAACTCCACTATTTATCTCTACTTTTACCAATCACATCAACTTTTCAACTCTAAAATACTTTTCATCCGAACACACATTTCATTTAAATACAAAACAAATAGTTTTCAACTAAATACAATATTAAAAAAACAAATTTCATTCAAATACAATCAAAATATAATACGTTTATCAAACGCCCCTTAAGATAAGTAATGTGTTCATCATGTAGAGTGCCCTCACACGAAAATACCTTATTTGAATAATGCACACGGTATTTAAATAATCCTTGATAATGTGAACTTGATTTCATGTAGAGTGCACTCACACGATAAGTAATGCATACGGTCATTTGAAAGCAACTTCCACCACTTTATTTGAATAATACAACACTTAAGAAGTCCACTGATTAATGTCATTAGTCCGTCCAACCAGATTTATAATCAACCTAATTTATTAATGTATACTTCTATTACTTTTTTTGGCAAATTCAATCCGATATATATCTTTAAAGTTATATCAAAACACAATAATAATCCATTAATATTTGTACTTATTAATGCTTGAATAATATTATTCGTTTTTTTTTTCTGATATTATATGCCTTATTCATTTCCCAAATCATACTCCTAATTATTTTTGCACTATTTTTTGTAATTATGTACATATATAAGTGACACACCATCCATCCATGAAAATGAAAAGACATATATCATATGGGAGCTAGGATTGGAGAAAAGGGGGAAAAAAAAGAGAAAGGCAAGGTACAATAATGGTGTTATTTTATTCCATAAAGACAAAACCAGGAAGATACCACTTGCACCAGCACATAGAATTTCAAAAACAATATGGTAAATCCATCTTCCACAATTTTACAACCCAATTCCTAAGCTTTGACCAACTATTCTCTCCAAGAGTGCTTCTTACAAAAGGCTCCGATAGCACATAAAACAAAACCACTAGGCAAATAAGGGAAACAAAGAAAAGTAAAAGGGCTTTAAAAAAAAAAACCCAAAACGAACCAAGTTTTTAAGGTGGACCTGCACATGGATTAATCAATCAATACATGTACGTCTGATCATGAGCGGAGGCCATGATTGGCTGGTTCATCGAAAGAGAATTCCACGGGTTCATCATCACATCAGGGCCGTTCATCATCATCATCATACGTGTATCATGATTATCACCGTTCCCAGTCTGATCATAATCAAAGAGGGAATTAGCGGTTGATGAATTGATGGAGTTTATGATGTCGTTCAAGGAGTGATATCGGTTAGTGAGCTCAGCCAACTGAGCTCTGAGGACGGAGTTCTCGGCCTCAAGGTTGACCAGAAGCTGGGTGGAGATGTTGACGCTGGTGGTGATTTGTCCGTTATCCTTCTTCAGCTGACCGACCTGTGACAGTAGATCGTCCAGGTGCTTCTGCTTCCTCATCCGAGACCGACGTGCCGACTCCCTATTGGACAGCATTCTCTTCCGCTTTCGCTGGTCAACCAGTTGGAGCTTCTGCTGATCCTCCTGATCCGAGCTCGTTGACGCACCAGAAGTACTTGAGGAAGCCATGATAATACAATAACAATACTAATAATAATACAGATTTTGTGCTAATTAATCTGGTATAATTTTTTTTTTTATTGTTAAAAAGCAGTAACAAGCTAAAAATTAACGGGAAAGAAGAAAAATAATTATTCAAGAATGTAAATATATGAAGAGGGCAAATAGTTCATGAGAAAACGTAGAACCAGTAGAGGAAGACAACAGAGAAGGATTGAACAAGGTGGGTCCTACGGCGGAGGCTGGAGTTTATCATATACCCAGAAAGAAGGACTTCACTGAGTACTGGAGACATGAGTGCTGTTCTTGGTGAAATTTTAACATTAATACTATTATGTGTTTGTAATAAGAAGCATATATATATGTATATGTATATGTGTATATATATGTATTGATGGGGGAGCAGAAAGGCTAGCTAGAGAGGAAAACGGAAGGAGATTTGCTCAGCACAAGTTTACGAGAGAGAGGATATAAGAAAGAGAGAGAGAATTTGGACCAATAAATTTTAGGAGGAGGAGAAGATAAGAAAGGGGAAGAGGTTTTGGGAGAGGGGCGGAAGGTGGAATATATAGGCCAATGAATGCCTACTTGGGACTAAAATTATTTAAAAATAAAATTGTCAAAGGTGTCGCAAAATTAACTATTGAATACTTTGATTAAAGTAAGAAATTAAAATAAATAAATAAATAAATAAAAGGGGTTTTCATGGTATGTTATCTGTATTAATGTTTGGCGTTTTTTGAATATTGAATAGGATGATTCAAATCACATTAAAACTAAAAATAAGAAAAGAAGGTTCTGCAGTGTTTTTTTTTTTTCCTAACTTAGAATTTGGTCAAAATCAAACGAAAAAGAATGCATAGAATTTTCGGTTAAAAAACTCTAACGTAAATTTTCTCAACACAAAAAAAAAAAAAAAAAGAGTAAAACTAGCGGAACCTAACAAAAATAAGACGTTAGGAAACAATAATCCTTAAAGGATTCATTTTTATAATAAACATTGCTAACGAATACCAATAATGCTAACCGCCACTTCCAATTTATACTATATTGATTTATACTATATTGCTTATAAATAAGATCCATCGTTTATTAATTATAATGCTAAACACCTATAAGTTATAGCATCTTGAGTCCATATCTATTGTTCATATTTCTTATATTATTATTTATCCTTTCGCTCTTATCATATAAATTAACCATCTAAGTATGTGATAGGAACTAAATATTAAATACTTAAGGGTAATTGTGATGCAAAAATTTAATTAGAAAGAAGGTTAATGTGATTTGAAAATAAAATAACAATATAAGTATCCAAAACATGACCAAAATAATTCTAAAAATAGCTCAAAACTCAAACATCACAGAGTTTTTTTGTCCAGGAGTAGTTGAGATTCATTGGCAGCTTGTAATTTTATTTTGTGTTCACGAGCATGCGCATCGTCATTACAAATATGTTATTGCCAACGCATAAAGCACGCGGTGCAATTAAATCAATTTTATTCTTTTTCCCAATTGTTCCACGTAACGACGTCGTATCTTCTTGCCTTGGCAGTAGTGATTTTTCTCCTAATATTGCCATGCCACGTGGTAGAATCTCATTGGTGATTCACTTCAAACCACTGTGGTGCTTATTTTTGGATAACCCGTGGGGTATAGTGCAACATTTGTAACGTCCCTGAAAGTGGAAATCGGGCAATTATAGCATACGGGAGAATTCACACCGGTGTGAGTTTGGAAACCACCTGATCGTGCACAAGTGGCAAAGGATTTGTTTGTTTCGCGAGAAAACACAGTGTCATAGAAAGAGATGGAGGAAAAAACTAACCGTGGGAAAGTCACAAGTCAGAGTGGTGGAACGTGTGTAATGGACATGACTGTACTAGTTGTAATTTCGACCGTACGATTCACATGCATTTTGTCAGACATCTGTAAACTGGTCCCAACATTTCATTAAAATAGGCCTCGAAATCAGGGCCCACCCACTGGCCCATATTAGTAGTAGCCAGCTATAAGCGGCCGTAGGAAATTGTAGAGAAATGCTATTTCTCATAATCTCTTATAAAAAAATTTATCATACATAATATTATGAATATTTATTTATTTTATTTATTTTAGAATATTATAATTCTTATTTTTATTTTTTTTTCTACTCTTTTTTCTCAACACTGTCTATCTAAGGAGATTGAGGCGAATCAGGCAAAAATCAAAACTCGAGGAAAGACAGCATCAAGATTGGTGGTCTGGATCTAAGCCGGTGACTTGCAGGTCCAATTGTATGCCACCATCATTCTAGTCACAGTAGATCTCGTCCACGTTGGCCGGATCGCACCTTGGAGCTAGATCATTGACCAACAGCT
Organism: Antiaris toxicaria; assembly: GCA_035233585.1. Classification (NCBI taxonomy): domain Eukaryota; kingdom Viridiplantae; phylum Streptophyta; class Magnoliopsida; order Rosales; family Moraceae; genus Antiaris; species Antiaris toxicaria. The sequence goes on along the minus strand of CP141157.1, from coordinate 36,377,001 downwards.
CCTTTTCGGGGAGATGGCAAACTTGCAACAACTATTGTGATCTATAGCTATTGTGGCATCCTCATCGTTGCCCTCCTTGCACCAACCTCCTTTCAACTACACTACAAAGGTGCTCCGATGAGGTCAGTGGAGAGAGAGAGGGGGAGAGAATGAGAGCGAGGAGGGAGAAAGAAATTAAAAATATAATATGATATCATTATTTTTGACATTATTATGAAATCATTTGTCGTGACAACAGTCAATCCATCCATTATTTTTTGGCATATCCCTAATTATCTATCCACCACACATATATATGGAAAAGTCTTTTTTTTTTTTTTGTTAGGGAAAATTCATTTTGTTACATTATAATAGTGATCACCCTTGGTCTTACAAAGTATCAAAATGTAATATAATGAATATTTGAGTATTTTATATAAATACAAATATATTAGACAAAAAACTTAATATAATTACCATTTATTATTTTAGTATCCTATTTATTTTTATTCAATTATATTATATACTTCTCTTTTTCTCTCTCTTGCTTTTTATCTACTTTTACAATTATGTCACAAAATTAATTTATGACATCATTCTTTTGACATTTTTAATAAGACTCTTTAACTTGTGGCAAAAATTAATTCATCATTTATTTTTGTGACATGCCCTCAATTATTTAGCTACTGTACATATATATAAAAAAAAGTTGATTTTTTATTTTCCTCTTTTGGTTAGGGAAAATTCATTTTGTTACCTTGTAATGATGTTCACCATTCATCTTACAAAATATCAAAATGCAATATAATGTATATCTGAGTATTTTATACATTTTATTTAAACACAAATATATATAAACAATAAATTTAACTTAATTACTATGTATCATTCTATTTTTATATTTATTTTTATTCAATCATATTACATACATACTCTTTTCTTTCTCTCTCTTTTGATCCACCTTTACAATCATATCACATGCTCTTTTTCTCACCAACAACCCAAACACACATTATGTTTGATGCAATAGGGTTGAACATATAAACTAATAACCGAATGCATTAGATTGTTGGCTACCACCTAAAACCGCCTAAATGGTCGGTGACATGTCGGAACCGGCTAGCGTAGGTGGTTAACTGAACTAAGAAACAATGGCACGAGTGGTTTGTGATTTTGGGTTTTGGGCAATAACCAAATCGATTGATCTTTTTCCTCTTTGACTTCCTTCCTTTTTCTTCTTCTTCTCCGATCAAAAATCTGGGTTCACAGCTTCCTTTGTTTTCCCATGCCTTCCCCTTTGTTTTTTCTCCACTTGCACAAGAGAGTCACACACTCATGCCTCTCAATCCTCACCTTCCTCAATCCACTTGTGCCCTATGACTCACCAAGTCTCCTTTCCACGATAGGTTGAATCCTTACCGTGACCTCAATGAATCCCTGCTAAGAGCCCAAACTAGTGCCCATCTCAATTATGCCCTTCAAACAACATTGAAAAAAAAAAAAAAAAAAGCCAAATTAGTGGCAGGCGATCGATTACCACTAGTTTCTTCACTTACTCCATGTGGTTTTAGTTGCTAATTTTCCCAAACTACAAGTGTGGTTTCGATAACTGATCGACGCGGAACTGACCAAAACCACCCAATGTTTAGTCATACAATTCAATGTAAGAAGAGAACATCTAAATACATGCTATACCTTATTGTTTTGTATTTAAATATAATATACTATAAATATAGTTTGCAAACGCATCATTAATATTTCATATGCTAATGAAAATTTTCAAACTTAAAATTCCAAATTGACAAAATATTAAATTATAGGGTATGTTTATAGTTTCATATTATTGTATTAGTCAAATAGAGTTTTGACTAACCAAGCATCTATTTGTCGTCCCCTTTTGTACTTTTTTTTAATATAAAATACAGTTTTTAATTATTAGATAATTTTAAAACTATATCAAATTTAGAAAATTATAACAATTTAAAAGAATAAAATAATTTAGACAATTTAAAATTACGCTATACACGTAGGTTTTTTTTCCCCTTTGTCCAAAGTAGGATTATAATAATGTAAAGGGCGAAAATAATATACTCTAGTAATACATAATTCTAAACTATTCATATCATTATAGAATTTTACCACATTAAAAAAGAGAAAACTTTCAATAATAGTGCATATATATATATTTAAAACTTAGATAGGGAATTTGATCTTTTCACTTTATGATATAAGGTGAAGTCAGATATGAAATTATTATTGAATTTTTTTTACAACCATATAATGGTGTTTATTTTTCAACTTTTATATAAGGTCAAATACATATTAAACTAAATAGTTAAACAAAAATGATAGAAGGTGATAAACATCTAACATTTAAAACAATGTCCTGTTGCCTATTGGAAAGTTTTTATTTTTTTCAACAAAAGAATTTTCATTAGAAGACATGATAATTTAATAAAATTTGATAATTATCTATTAAATCGCAATTGTGCCCTATAAATATGACATATTTTTTTTATCTTATCACGTAATTTTAATTTTAATTTTTTATTTTTATTTGACTATTACATTCTTTAAAAAATTACATGATAATGAATGATTAAAAATATACAGTTTGAATCATTCATTCTCAAATTAAAAAAATATTTTTTTTTATAAAAATTTAACAGTTAAAACTTTTGACTTGCTAATCATGAATTGTTTCTAATATCGTACTACAAACTACTCGGCATTATTAACATAACACAAAAGAAATAAAAGGAGAGAAGGGAGGGAAATCCATGCTGCGGATTTGTGGTTCCCATCGGCGTGTGCTGCTTGTTTACTATATATGTATATATTTTTCGTCTCCTTCATTTTGAGAGATGAATCTCCTTCTAGAAACTAACATAATCGATAACGGGAGGTGCCATATCTTGAAAATCATATGTCACATGATACTACCCAAAAAAAAAAAAAAAAAAAAAGGTACCTTAAGTATAACTAATATAATAACGTAGAGAGGAACTTTAAATAAAATTCAAAATAAGAACAGTCCAAGCCTTAGTGCTTTTCACTGTTAAAAAACAAAATTATAGTATGGCAATAAATGGAATTCATCAACCCATTTTCTTCATGTTTTTAAATTTGTTTTTTACCCTTCCTTACTATCAGTTTAGCTTTTTTTTTCTTTTATTTTTAATCAGTAAAAAAAAAAAAAGACGAGTAAAAGGTGTGATATTTCATTAAATGTTTAAAACGCATTCTCAAAAAAGCTTAATATATCCAAATGATTTTGAAATTTCATAATACTATAAAAATGTTAGAATAGCGTTTATATGTAATGACTTAAACACTTTGATATAAGTTTGTCTACTCATAAAATGCTTTTATTAGAAACAACAAATTTGTGATTTCGACTAAAAACTCTTTTAATGAATCATACAAATACTTTTAAAAATAGTTTTGACACAGAAGGTCTTGAAAAAACAAGTCTATTTCAGGTGTTTTACTCTCCTCCTAATCCCTCCATAAAGGTGGAATATTCCTCTTTTGAGATACGAAATGCTGAGATTTAGTTAATCTCTTGATTTAATTAAAAAAGCTTAGTACACCTACCCGAAAGCACAATTTTCATTCATAAGCATATACCAAAATAGTACAACACCTTCCAATATTACTGCATGGTTACCTTCCTCGAAAGGCACAAGATGATTGGTAAAGCCCAAAAGAAAAAAGCACCATAAATTTTATCAATTGGCTGTCTGATATTTTAATATACAGTTTATTGTTCATGTCATATGAACATGTGATGTGTATAAGGAAAGAACGTTTGGACTCGTTAAAGGAAAGAAAAAGAGAATATAAGGAAGCAAGAAAAGAAAAACGGAAAGCAAAAGGGGCTTAGTGTAATCTGTTGATGAGTTCCTCCACACACACACACACACATATAATCTTATATCCGATACTAAATATTGTTTACACTTGTGATTTTTCTTATTTAGAAATTTATAATAATTAATTGATTTATTTATAATTTTATATTCAAAATCTTGGTACGTGATATTATTTAAATATTGATATAAAAAACAATTATCACTTATAATGTTAAATTTAAATCACTTAAATGACATAATATATCACAAAATTACAAATGACATATAAAGAGAGTGTCAGAGAGCAGTCCTCTCCTCTATATGTAGAAAATGTGTCAAATCTGACGACATGATATCCAACAATTATAATTTTTTTATTTAACATCTTGTAATAATTAATTGATTAATATATAATTTAACACAAAATTATTCATAACCGAAGGTTTTGTTTAGAATCAATTAATATTTGATTGTTATATTGATATTTAGAAAAAATTACAAATACCGTTTTATAAAAATACTAGATATGTGACTATGAGTATACACACATATATATATATATAGATATAGATAAATGATGGTGGCGGTGGATTTGTGGAATTAAAACGTATAGACTATTGTCGCCGTTGTAAAGTGAATTAAAAACTACGTTCTAAAATGTTACCGCTGTCCTTCTGACTTTAATATATAGTGGGTTGGCACTCGGTGGCCGGCGTAAATAATTTTTTCTTTTGTCTGCCAAAAGTATGATCTTTATTCTTCCTCTCCAAAAGTCATGACCAAAAGTTTATCTTGATCTTTTTGTGATCCGTCTTTTGCTCTCTCTCTCTCTCTTTACTTTTACAATGACTTCTTGCATTAGCGCATATATAGTTCTCACCATATATTGCATGTTATCATCTCTTTCTTCCCCTCATGTGCGGTGTCATTGATTAGTCATACCATACACTCTTTTTATACATATATTTTTTCTTTTTCATTTTCTTTTTTAGTGCTTATTCTTTGTTTATTTTCTTTTTTTATAAACTACGAAATTTTAGAAGTCTACTCATTTACCTAGCATGAAACAGCTTCAAGTAAACTCATGATTAAGAAAGAAAATTTTGGACTGCTTGTCATGATTTCCTTTTCTTTTGCTAGGAAAAAGAAATCCGTTTAGTGCATGTCGACGTGTGGAGACAAATAAAAAGATCAAAAAGTAATTATGGGAGGCTCAAGCTAACATTCCAAACGAAGGAATGCAAATTGGTTTCAACGCACACATTTTTCCACATACATTCCTCTTTGCACATAATCTGTCACAGTCATATATCCAAGGTAATATGAGCTATATTTACACACACACACACACACACAAAAGCATTCAAATCGATCATTAATATTTATATATTATCCATTTTCATCATGTGCTATTTTTGCTGTACAAAAAAATATATATATATCTGTCAATATTCTCTAAATCTTGACTACTTTGAATTTGAGCATATATGCACGCATGTGTGTATGTGTCTGTGGTTTTGACAGTCAAACATGCGGAGGTAACGAAGCTTCCTCCTGGCTCTCCAAACTTGGATCTCGTCATGATTTTGATGCTACAAAGACAATTTTTAGCCATATATTATCAATAATTTATTATATATTTTATTTAGTCAAATCGAACTTTGTTTTCTTTCATATATTTATGAAATAGTGCATATTGGGTTGTATCCAACTTGCAGAAAAAGTAAACTGGGCTACTGTGTCTTTATTGTTCTAAAGAATTTTATACATATATCATCATTGATCGTTTTGTGCCTCGTCAAGTATTTAGTGGTTTTAGTCGGACATAAAAGAACAGATAACAAAGCTATGTTCGTTATTTATGCTTATAGAGTTGTTAGACCACATGCATAAATGAAAAATGATAAAAGAATAGGTAGGGTAAGGCCACTAGGGCACCACAACTCATGTTGGATATGAGACTGAACTTCGGCTCATATTGAATATGATAGAAAATATTGATTTTTAACCCAAAAAAATACATATTATCAAAAATGAAAACATGACATTTGAAACGTTATTAAGTAAAAACTCAAATAAGATAAAATCTTAATAGGAAAAAAAGAGTATATTATAAGTCATACATGGAAACTGTTTAAAAAAATCATAAAACACATCGTTGTTATACCCATGTCGGGCATTTGATGTGCCATACCCTTAGTGTGCTTTGTATTCAAAAGTTATGTTAAGCATGATCTATTTAATAAACATGGTTAGATCCATTTAATAATTGTTTCGTGTCATGCTATGTTCATTTTTAAAGTGTTCAACATCGACCCCCTGTGCCTATCTATTTTGAAAACTTTAGGTCCTCTTTATGTGAACTTTGTATGAGCTATAATGTCAAGCATCACTTTCACGCAAGTACATGTATAGATGGGGAGCCTGGGACCAGGGGAGGCACATGGTCACAACGAACTCTCTCCACCCAATTTTTCTCTTTTAAATTTTCTCAACACTGTCTCTCTCTGTATACTTGCCTCTAACCTGAAATGATTTTTCTCTCATTTTATACGTTATTTTCCCTGTTGCCTAGTAAATCTGCTAGACAATGTGCACCAAGAACTTGGCCTTCGTGATTTCGAATAATATCTTCAATTCCTGGGAAGTAGTTATCTGCACAACATGACTCGACACAAACTGGGCCTCATTTTCCAGGCCTACTCAAGACTTACAAGGCCAGTCCGCCGGTGAGAGCCGTACATTTAATAGCCCTTTAGTAAACATTCAGGATTTTTATGATTCAAATAGAAACAGTTAAATTTTATTTTGTATTCTTATTTATTTTATTTGTGATTTATGAAGACCTTAGCATGAGACTTTTAAATACAAATAATAACTGTTTGATTAAATTACTTAATCATAATTTGTAAACAAAATTATAAACACGATAAAAGGACATTAAAGTAAAATTGGTATACTTAATAATTTGATATTCTTTTTATTTATTTTAAACAATTCTACACGTCACTATCCTTGGATATGTCCTAAAATCACTTTTTTTTTTTTATATTATAAGACGATAAAAATCTAAATCATGAAACAATATATCAAAAGTATTTAAACAAAAAATCCTTTTTTCAGCCCCCTTTTAGAATATAAACACAAATCATTTTATTTGCAAATTTAAACAAATTTTCAAACTCTTTGATTTGAATAATCGGTTGTACCCCTGTGCACACAAGCAGTTTACTCTCTTAAAAACGTGGATCTCCCAAAAAAAAAAAAAAGAATCTCAGAAAACTAAAATTCCACAAAACGTGGAGATTTCCATTAATTCTTATTTTAATTTTAACTGAAATTAAATTTATTTGATCAACATCTGCACATCATTCTCCTTTTTTTTTTGTTTTTTATTTGAGAATTCACTGTTTATAGCTTCTATTTGGACGAGATATTCATTTTTTAAAAAATAAAAAATTGTTTAGAAAAATAAAATTTTTTTTCATTTTCTATATAGAAACTCTTTTTTCATTTTTCAAAAGTAAAAAGTTTTTGATGTTATAAGATATAAAAATTTAAGAAGGTTTATTTTTAAAAAATGAAAAGCTTTTTATTTTTTAAAAATGGATATGTCAAATGAACAAAACAAAAATCAATATTAAGCATGATAGAAATTGAGGAGATTTTTCTTTCTTTTTTTTTTTTTTAAATACAAAAACTGAAATCTTTTTCATCCTCCATTAATTTCTGTTTTAGTATCTTCTTCATCTGGCAAACCATTGTAGGTACGTTTTCTTTCTTGAAATTTTGTTGGTAACTTGGCTGTTTGTTTTTATGTTGGTGTGTTTTCAATGTAAATGGTGCAAACAATTGTTGAGGGATTTTTTTTTTTTTTTTTTGCTTGCTTCGATTTTAAGTTATGTTGATTATTGATGATATCATGCAAACAGTTTGTTGTTATTCCAATCTTTGTAACCATTTATTTGCCATTTTTTTAAGAAGTTTATTTAGTTTTTCTTCTACAGTTTTGCCTACAAAGATTCTTTTTTTTCCATTTTTGGAAATTTGTTAGTTTTTTTACATGGACCAGTGAGCCCTTATAATGACCAGTTTTTGATTTGCATAACATGCGTTTGTTATACCATTTCTGAACTTTTTTTTTCTGGAAGCTTCATTTTTTTTATCTTAAAAATGTTGTTATATTTTGTAATAGTTGCAGTATGGCGGCAGTGATTTTTATCATTTAAGGACTTTCTGATATTTGTAATAATTTCAGTATGAATTGTGTTATTTTCGTATTGATTAATATATATTTTTAAAACTATATACATCTTCGAATGATAGTAATTTTTGTTTGTAATATTTTCTGTATGGCCCAAGTCATTTGCATATTGACTAACAAGCAGCAGTTGCACATCTACGTTTACCAACATTCATAATGTCAGGAGTGTACTTATATAGATCCAGTTATTAGAATAAAAACTTAATATAAATAAATATTTTCATGCTCTTGCAGTGATGGTGTTTGGTGCTAATGACTACTTTCTTCAAGCCTTTATTTGTGACGTGGACGATGTTGAAAATGTACATTTCACCATTGATTGTTGTTCTAGGGTTATTGGCGATGTTGATTTTGAAAGGGCCCCTGTTGATTATGATATTGAAGAAAATATATTTTACACTACCAAGGACGAGTTGGTAAGTTATGAACCACTTTCAGCCCAAGCTATTATAGCAAAAGGGAACACTGCTATTCCATAATTTTTGTGGATGGTAGCTCCATAGATACAACTAATTGTCTCAATAAGAAACAATCCCTTAAGGATACGTGTGGAATAGATCCACGTCTTCTACTAATTTCTAGTTTCAAATGGAGATTTGCACATTTTTTTGACCACCAACGACCAGGTTTTCTAAGCAATACAGAAGAGCTAAACGGACCATGTCAATATCAAAACCCATCAATTCTGTCAAGTTAAATGTGGGGCGCAAGTCAATTTTTGTCACCTTATCAGTATATTGAAAGTTTTTTTTTCAAAGCTCTGTAGGTGGAAGGTCATCTTCATTCAGGTGGCAAATTCTCTTATTCCAAACCGTAGTATGTTCCCCCTCAATGTTAAAAAGTAGTTTGCTTTGGTTATTACAAACGAGGTGATGAAATAATTGTGCAACAAACTTTGTGATTTTTATGTCAAGAAAATGACCAAAACAGCTTTTCTGAAATAGATCTCGTTGTCCCAGAGTTAATTTGTTTTGAAAGTCTTCTATCACCTCGATTCTAAAGTATGGATTATTTTTATTGTTTTTCACATGATTTTAGGCTTCAACAAGCTGTATGTCTACATTTTATTTAATTGCAAATAAATAAGTATTACTTACTATACTGACTAGGTCAATACAATATGTACAAAAAATTTAAAGGCACAAACTTACATGTTCATCTGATAGAGTTGGCTGTGGTCGTTCGTCATCAGCTATCATCACTCACTTTCCCTTCTGTTCTCTTGTATACTTTGTGGTTGTCTTTAAGTGCGTTTGACACTTGTATTGTAATCTCATCATATTTGAATATGAAGCAATTTTCATCTAAACGTAAAAATATTATATTTAGATACCAATCACATAACAATTTAAATTCAATACAATCATTATTTACCATTTAATTTTTCCTGTTATATTTAACAATCACATCACATCCTCTCTTTCTTTCTTCTTTCTTTCTCTCTACTTTTATCAATCACATCATATATAATCTAATTACTTTTTATCCAAACAAACATGACATTTGAATGCAATGTAAAAACTTTTCATCCAAATGCATATACATTTAATGTATTGCATTCAAATGCAATATGAACACAATACATTATCCTAACGCCCCTTTAATGAGGTTAGTTTCCTTCGTATTTACAAAAAAAATCAGTCATTTGGATATCAAACAATCAACCAAAATTCCTTACCCAACTGTAGATTACCATGAAAATGATCGAGTCTTTATTTTCATTAACAAAAATGTTTAATGACCTCTATATAAATGTGAAAATTAATTCAGTCAATATGAAATGAGTGGATCATTTCAAATCTGAAAAACGACTTTACTTTTTTTTCTACAAGAAAACAGAAAACACAATACGAAGTCATCAATAGTATAATGACCTAGTCTTTACAAATACATATTTCAAGATTGGCTCCTAACCAATCAACCAATTGATTCAAAATTTAAATCCAATGTAAATGACCGAGTCCTTCCAAATATCCCCAAACTAATCAACTGTTATAATCAAAAATTCGTTTAAAAATTGAATGACTGAGTCCATTTAACTACTTCGAAACTTATCGTCTATTTCAATCAAAAATTTGTTTATCAAAACTATAAACCATCGATCATTATGCTAATTTGTATATTAATCAATTCCTGTTAATAACCCAGAAAATCCGAAAAATAAAATAACAGAGAATGTGGAGTTAATGACTTGGTCTAAACCAGGAACATACAGGAATTGAAAGAAGTCAAGGCTGAAACAATTCAGAAACAAAATCCAAAAATTAAAAAAAAAAACCATAAACAATCCCAGAAATTGCCAGAACATTAAACGATGCCATTAAAAGGCCAAACCATAAACAATTCCATAAACAATTCAATAAACCATAAACAATGGCCGAAACCATTAAAAATTTACAGAAAAAATCAAAAATAAAAAATCTAGAAAAAATTCAAAAAAAAAAAAAAAACTAGCAAACAAATACACAATAATCCAACAATTTATACAAATTAAAAATCTGGGGAATACAAAAAGGAACAAAATCAATGTGTTAAGGACCTGGCCAATACCTGTTATTTCCCTTTAGCACAAGAGGAAGATGTAGGGACGGATGGAGAACCAACACACGGGGATCTCCGTGGTGTGGGGGATGCCGACCCAATTTCAATGGGTTTGTCGGCTCTATTTGACATCTCCTTTGCTATGGTTTTCTTGCCCATAACGATGTAGTTTAATTTTACCGAAGAAGACTATAGCGGTGACACCTGTATGTGAAGTTGACGAACGAAGCAAATGGTGGAAAATGGGGAGGGAGACTGAGAATAGAGAAAGGGTAATCGGTTACCACAAAAGAAAATCCCTAAAATTTTGGGGATTTTTTTATTTTTTGAATCTCCTAATTTTTTGGCGGCAAAACAAAACGCGTTTTTGGAATTTTATTTCCACCTCAACACCCCCCACAACCCCACCCCTCCCCCCCCCCCCCCTCTTTGGAATGGGTATGATAGTCAATATACAACTACACGATTTAAATTTTGTTTAAATTTGTAAATAAGTTGATATGTGAACATATTTTAAGAATATGATTCCTATTCAGGCATATGTATAAGTAGTCCTTCTGTAAAGTCTTTTTCCTACATTTATTTAGAAAAATTTTTATCGTATGATTCAGATCTATACTCCAAAATTATTTTTTTCTAATATTATAAGAAGATAAAAATCTGAATCACGGAATAATATATCAACAATGGACTCTTTTTAAGACATTCCTCAAAAAATCGCATTCATAGATCAATTAATGGAGAAAAATTTTCAACAAAAATAAAAATAAATAGATAATAGAACTTTCATGATAGGAATTCTAATTTTCACTTTCTGGAAAAACTACTTTTTATGCATTAAATTAATATTTAAAAGTTCTTATATATGAATTTCTTATAGTGTGTAATGCAGAATTGCTCTCCATAATATGTCAAACAATTAAAAAATTAATTCACCTATTAAGATAACAATTTCAACCGGAAGCAAAGTATTCCTACCTTACAACTTCTCGCCAAAATAAAAGAAGATTTGTACTCTTGGATATACGTAGCAATAGCACCTTCTTCAAAATATTAGAGCTAATAAAAATTACATTAAAATTATTATAAAAAAAGCATACAAAATTGAGAGAACGTGATGCAAATTCAACAGTTATAAGTTTTCAACATGGCTAAATATAATTCGCCAAACAAGAAGAAAAATCTTAGGAAAAAAATACATGATACTATTCATTAAAAAAAAGTGAGATTCTTTAATGGAGGCACTCCATTTAAAAAGTGATTGATTTTAATCGTATAAAATGAATTTTAAGGTGTCTATTTTTTATAATATCAAATCCCATATAATATAAAACTTTACAATTTGAGATCATAATAATAAATCTGTAAGACTGTAGATCACAACAAGAAACCTATAAGACTGTAAAATGGAATACTCCATCCGTGACAAAAGGTTGTACATTTCTTGAAGAGGAAAGGGAAATGATTAATTTATTTGTGAGAAATGCTGGAGACACATTGGAATATTCATGTGTTCCCTTTTGTCCCCATGATGTAGGTTTCAAACAAGACTTATGTGAGGACCCATATAAATCCCTAAAAGGACATAAACATATTACACACAATAAAAGTGTCATTCAAATGTGCCTTTGCATTTATATTATGTTCTGAAGGAAGAACAAAAAACCAAAAAAAAAAAAAAAATCCAAACACAAACACACACACACACACATTATGCTTCATTCCTCATTACCAATAAGTTATAATACATTTAAACACCCCTCCTTCAATCTTGTTAAGCTACAACTCTACTCCTCAACTTATTGCATTTTATTTGAAAACCGAACTAACATAGCCAAATGTGATCGTAAAACCAGCAATTCACTTTTCTCTATTCATGATTTTCTTTAGTTCGATAATCCAATTATAGAATGTTTTATCCGGTTGATGTGTTGTGTGTCATTAGACCTAAAATGATTTGCATGAAACTAAGCACTTTTTTAGTAGAAAATTATAGAATTGAGTCGGACCTAAATCTTTTCTATTTTATCAGTGGAATTCGAGATTTCCCTTATACAGAATCAGAATGAGGGAAAGAAAGATAGCACCAACGATCCTTTCCTTATTAGCAAAAAGATTAGGTTACGAAACAGTCATCAACGCATGGATACCAAAAAGATCAAAACAAAGCTACATAAATAGCACAGATTTATTTAACTGCTTTGGTTCTTCAAAGGAAACGCCTCAAATGTAATAAATGATGATGATAACTAAAGGAACAAATTCTTAGTCTCATAACATAGTACAAATAAAACTAGCATAACCATATACACAGTTTCAAGGTGCGATGTAATGTAACAAGATACCCCCGAACTACTCAATCAGATGTTTAATTAAAAACAAAATCTTTGGTAGAACTAGAATCATGGTGTTCAACAGCATATATAAATATATATATATATAATGCTCAAATTACAGGGTAAGGACTTCAGAGGGGGGAAAAAATAATATTACTAATTCCAAAAGCTCACTACGTGAAGTTACAACAACTTAAAGAAAAAGCCTTCTTGGAAGAATATTATTGATATTGCTCTCATGTGTTTGCAGAACCGGCTTCAGGATGGTAATGAAGCATTTCGCTCCACATCATTTTCCTTATCATCTGTTCTCCCAAATTCTCGTCTATGTCGAGACTGATCGGGACTTGGGCAGGAGGATTGCATCTTGGATCATACAGCTTCGCTATGTAAGGGTGTTGGAGTGCTTCTGTGACTGAGATTCTCTTTGTCGGATCAAACACAAGCATTCTTTGCAACAAATCTATAGCCAATGGATCAGCGTGGGGATATAGCCGCGAAAAATGCATTCCCCTTGAGTAAGGCAAGGATTTTATGTACCTCCTGGCCTTTGAATTGTCAATGAACTCAGTATCAGCCTCGTTTTGGCTGCCGAGAACATTGATTATCAGCTTTAGTTGGTTGAGGCATTCGGTTCCTGGGAAGATTGGTTTTCGACCAAGGATTTCAGCGAATATGCATCCGACAGACCAAACGTCAATGGAGGTTCCATAGTTGTCACAGCAGAGGAGTAGCTCTGGAGCACGGTACCAGCGAGTGACAACGTATTCAGTCATGAACTGGCCGTTCCCTCCGCTGGTTCTTGCCAGACCAAAATCACATATCTTGAGGTCACAATTAGCATTGACAAGGAGGTTCCCGGGCTTCAAATCACGGTGAAGAATGTTTGCTGAATGAAGATATTTGAGTCCCCGAAGCAACTACAACAAAACAATGCGAGTAAGCAACAACATTTCTTGCAATTACAAGGAAATACCATTAGAATCAACAAAGTATTAATCTAATACCTGAAATAAGAAGTATTTGCAGTGGTCATTAGAAAGGGGTTGTGTAGATTTAATAATTTGATGGAGATCGGTATCCATTAGCTCGTAAACCAGATAAACATCCTTGAAAGTTGCCGGGTTAATAGGCATCATAACATCTTTTAGAGCGATCACGTTCTCGTGTCGAATATGCCTAAGAAGCTTAAGCTCCCTCAGCGTCCTCAAGGCATCAGTGCGGTTCTCAAACACGTTGTTGATCTTCTTGATCGCGACTTTCTCGTTAGTCTCCCTGTTGATGGACGAGCACACCACGCCATACGCTCCTCTCCCTATGGGCTTGATGGGAACATACTTTGTATCAATCTCAAACAATGTCTGCCACATTGAGTAATAATGCTTTCCTCTTTGCCTAATTCCATTGGGAGGCTCAACCAAAGTTGCCATTTTAGCTACACAGATCACCACAATATTACCGAAATTACTTGCCTTCAAATCACTGAATACATCTGTCAGTGCCTAGAACCTATCTGACAACCTAAACTTTGGAGAGTTTGAGGTACAACTATGCAAAAACAAAGAGGCAACATGTTTTTTTTTTTTTGTTTTTTGGGCCAAGTCTGTTTCACATAAACAAATTTATAATAAGAACTTTAGAATCAATCCTTACTTGCAAAATTCTACTTCTGGGTTTTGATCTTTCCTATGAGGTTATTCTCTTCACTTTTTCCTTTCCCTTTTTAAATAGTAAAATTCCCTACTTTTTTTTTTTGCCCCATTTTCTCTTGAATTCTCTCTTTTCCCCGCACGGTCTATTTCCCAGTCTTTCAAAACTTATAGTACCCCAAATCAAAACCTCTCAAAATTCAATTGACACACATCTAGTTCTTCCTTAAAACTTCCACACCCCTTTTTTCTCTCTCCTTGATTGTTTTGCAACCCCTTTGATTTTCCTTTTTCAATTAAGCCAAGAACCAAACTTGTGTTCTGACTCAAGTAAAAGTTTCCTTCAAACAAACCAAGCAAACCCCATCTTTCCAAAACTTTCAAACAAATATTGAAAACAAAACATAAACCGAGAGAGAGAGAGAGAGACTAACCTCAATAGTTGAAGACCAACATAAATAGGCTAGAAGATCCTGAAGCTCGGAGGAACAACAAGCATCATCTTTTTAAACATGTAATATATCCGGGTATTATATATAAATATATAATATGTATGTATAAGAGCTAAACAGGTCAGATCTCCAAAAGGACTAGGATTTCAGATTCCTAATGTCGTCTTGATCAGAAAACCTGAGCGATGCATCCCACGGTATAGAGGAGAGAGAGAGAGAGAGAGAGAGAGCAAAGAGAAGAGAACAAGTAAAACCCAAAAAGGAGAAAATTAAAAAATAAAAACCAAAACAAAAAATATGGGAAATCAGAAGGAGATTAAAAGAGGGAGTTGGCAGATAATGAGCCAAAACCCATGACGCCCACACGGTGCTACACAAGTACGCAGAAACGACAGACACGGATCTGTTTTATTTTTGGTTTCCTATTCCTTTTTTTTTTTTTTAATTTCAATCAAAGCACTATCAAACAAGCGAAGAAGATGGGAAAATGCAAAGCACGCGATGCGGATAATGGATAGTAGCGACGGCTTCTCTTTCTCTCTCTTGTTTCTTTCTCTCTCTAAAAGGTTTTTTTTTTTTTTTTATTGTTTTCTTTTCTGGTCAGCTTGGCTTTTGTTTTACTTGCGCTTGCTGCCCAGCTCCAACTATCAAACTTTAAACTCAAACTCAACGCAAGTCTCCGAATCTCGTCCAGTGACTATTCGTTTCGAGTTTTCACTTTCACCTTTCCTTTTAATCTCTCGCCTTATCGCCGCGTTCCCATGCTCTTTGAATAGAGGTGGACGTTTGATGGAAACCAATTTTTTTTCTTTTCAATAATTTATCATCCAAAAAAATCATTTTAAATCCAATCATTTTAATCTAGATTTTTATATCATCTAATCTAATTTAATTTAATTCTAATCTATTTGAACGTAAAATTTATTGGATTTAATTAAATTAGATTAGATTATATTTATGTTTTTATAAAAATTTATTAAAGTGTACTTAAAAAAGATGAATCATACATTTTAGACATTAATTTAATTTTTTAGAATTCATTTATCCTTTAATAAAAAAAATCAAAATCACCTAATATAATAATAAAGTAAAAACTTTGAGTTAATAAGACATAATTTTTATTTTAATTAAAAATAAAATGATAGAAAAAAAGATAAACATAAAATCAAAATACACTAGGAAAAAACACATAAATGTAAGAAAAATAGAAGAAATAAATTGAATAATATTATGTAATACATATAATTAATTTATGCAAAATATATGCATATAAATTGGGTTGGATTTATTAGATTTTCAAAATTTAATTCTAATATCCAATCCAGTCTAATTGATGAGTCAAATTTCCCTCTAAATCCAATATAATAGTATTTGGATATCATTTTTTTTTTAATGGATTGGATTAAATTAGTTTCGTTAGATGTATTGAATAACTAAATCTTGTGTTTACCCCTATTCTAGAACATGACTGTTGCCATAGAAAAAGTATGCTTTTTTAGAAGGAAGGAAATAGGCAAAAAACCAACTTGAGTAAAAATAAATAGCATAAAGTTTTGGGCTTTTGGTAAATAGTATGTTTTTCGTAAATCACATTGTTTTACGTAGCATAAAATTCTAAAAATATCCGTTAAATATAAATTTGGGTAAATTTATCTAATAAATCACTTTTTTACTTAAAAAATCATTTTTTTATCGATTTTAATAAATTTATCTAGTAAATCACTTTTTTAACTTCATAAATCATTTATTTAGAGATTTTGATAAATAATTTGACTAGTTTATATAAGTCATTAATTAATTAATTTTGATACATCATTAATTTACCATATTTGACAAGTCATTTATTACTCAATAAATCATTTATTTATCGATTTTGTAAAATAATCCCAAATTTGAACAAATTCTAACTCTAGGCTCAAATATTAACTCAAATCCTAATATTTCACAGCCCAAATCCAAAAACTTTACAGTGGCCAAAAATCACAAACCGCATTCCGTCGATCCTATTGTCATTAATCCAATCAGAGTTGGCGAATCTCGCACCAAGATGATCTCGTCGATTGTGAACCGCCTCCCACCAATCCTGTCACGACTTCTACAGCGAGAGATTGCTAGCTCACAACAGGAAAAAATAACAACAATGACAAGAGAACAATGAAAAACTAAAAAAAGGAAAACAAACTCCAAAAAACCAATCGCGAGCATGCTACAACGGTGACAGGCGTCCAGAGAAGACAATCAGTGTGAGGGGAAGTGCGATCTAGATCTAACTCCGATGATCTAAATCTCATGATCTCGCACCACCATTCGTTGTTTCTCATGATCTCCGCTATCAAGTTCCAATCTCTGGTGCGATCGAGCTCCTATTTCTTTGCGATCCCATAGCCACCAAGATTGATGGTCATCACGATTTGGAGAAAAACAGACGGAGCCACGATCCTGCAACAGTCAAGAGTCAATCGCCATCCTAATCGAGCTTTGATTTTCTTCATCACCAGACCGAGATGCACCCATCGACAGATAAAGAAGAGAGAGGACAAAAAGGAAGAGAGAGAGAGAGAGATGGAGGGGGGGGGGGGGGGGAGAGAACATAGATATGAAAGAGAAAAGGAGGGATGAAATGAATATTTGATTTACAAGAGTAAAAATGTAATGTTACGTATACACAAAATGGAATATGCTATAAATTTTTAAAAATTTGAAATTATACTATTTATCTCCAAATCATACAAAAAATGGCATATTTACTACAATTTTTCTTTTTTTTTTTTTAATTATAACTTTAGAATGGGAATTTGAACTTTACTTTTTTAGGTAAAATCAAATGTTATATTACTGCAAGATTATGAATACAATCATTAATATCCATTTGTTTTAGATGAGAGTATTTATTGTTTTCCTTTTTTTCATTTTTTCTCCTCAAGGTAAGAAGGTAGAAAGGTAAAAATTAAATTTTCTAATAGTTTGATTTATGAATAAAATAATTTTTGTATTATGCATTGTAAATTTTAATGTAAAAATTCAGAAATTATATTGTTAAAAAAATTTAATAACAACAATTAATTTTTTTTATTTGGGAATGAAGATTGAATATTTATATTTTATAATATAATTAAGTGTGAAATTATCCTTAAGTTATACTTGTGATCAATGATAACTGCAGTTTAGTTAGATTGTTATTTTAATATCAAGATTTTTTATTATTAACTTTTAGAAACTAGTGTTTTGGCATATTTAAAAGAATATGAATATGTTATTTTCGGAAAGAAAATGAATATGTTTTAATTATTAATTTTTTCCCCCAAAATTATATATTTTAATGTTTTCATTTATTTTTTGGAATCCAGAAGAGTGGGTACTATATTTTTTGCTGAATGATTTAGATACTATTTATGTCCATGAAAAATGGATGCTGCATACTGTAAATATTCTCAAAAGATAGTGGTTACTTTTTGCTTTTTGATTGCTAAATATTTTGTCAAATTCTATAAGATTTAGAATATGTCAAAAAAAAAAAAAAAGGATATTACGTACCATAAAAATTCTAAAAAAGATCATGAATATATTTTAATACCAAATTCTAGGTATATTTTATGACATCTAAAGTCCATGAAAAATGGAAATTGCTTACCATAAAAACTCACAAAAGTTGTTGCGTAACAAGTTTTCAAAGTGATCAAAGTGGATGAAGAATCCAATCGTAATGAGTCAAAATTCAGCAAAGGTAGTCCATTTAGAATTGTCAAAGTCCTAACGGAATAAACGCATCCTACTAAGTTCTAAGTTAGGCGTTCTACAAATGAAGTTATTTTTGAACTTTTCCAATTTTGAATCAATTAGAGTCCTAAAATAACTCAATTACGTTTAATCCATGATTTTCTTTGTTTTAGAGCTTATCCCATGAAATCTCCACTCATTTGATCTAGGGCTGCGCCAGTTATCCAAATGTAATTATACATGAAAATTTTCATTTCATTTCATTTTTACAATCGAGAAGCCTTATTTACCCAAGTTGAAGGAACTCCTTCAAATGTCAATGTTCAAACAAAGTTGAAAGAGACACTTTTTTTTTTTTTCTTTTTTGGGATTATGTTGAATAAGAGGTCAGAATTTTACCGAATCTATCCACTTTAACTA
This sequence comes from Antiaris toxicaria, assembly GCA_035233585.1. Taxonomy (NCBI): domain Eukaryota; kingdom Viridiplantae; phylum Streptophyta; class Magnoliopsida; order Rosales; family Moraceae; genus Antiaris; species Antiaris toxicaria. The sequence continues at coordinate 36,357,789 of CP141157.1, read as the reverse complement.
ACATTACACGACTCCAAATACCGTGAACCTTCCCTAAAAAAAGGCAATCTATCTTGAAAATTCCTTTTTATTAGTTTTCATATTTCCACGTTCCCAAAATAACATCTCAATAATGCACATCGAGAGAGAGAGAGAGAGAGGTGAAAAGAAAACGGGGTCATGGCCTCGTAGGTGCGCTTCACGTTGTCATTGTAACAAAACATTTGCCAAGTACAACTAGTATTTAAAAGTGAAGAAAGTGGTTAACGTTATTTATAATTCAATAAAGTCGGTGCTAACAAACAGCTAGGTTAAGCCAGTTTGGTGAGCTTGGAAGACCATAACATATATATATATATATATATAACACGAGCTCTTAAATCCGGTATGTTTCATATGTAGTATCAATGTGATTAGTCTTGTGAGACCCAACAATGACAAGTGTCGGCCGGTGAGGAATAGTCAAATTAACAAGAGATGAATGAGTTAAAAATGTTTATTATATTTTATTAAAAAAAAGGATGGAATTGTAAATAATATAGTCAATGTCAAGAGAAAAAATAATTTACATGTTGGATGATTTTATTATATTTAAATATAATATATTTTTAGATAAAAGATATTTAAATTATATTTTAAAATTAAAAAATTAGTGTGTATGATAAAAATAAGATAAAACAATATGATGTAAATTAAAAAATTTTCAAATAATAAATATATTTAAAATATTATTAAAATATATTATATTTAAATATAAAATTTTTATATTTAAGTAAAAGTTATATTATATTTAAATATAATATATATGTAAAATTATAAATAAAAGTTCATATATTTTAATATAATGTAAAAAAGTGCAGTCTCCAACACCGCCAAGGCTTACGACCAAGCCGCCTTCAAGCTTCGCGGCTCCAAGGCCATCCTCAACTTCTCGTTGGAAGTCAGGAAGTCGCCGACGAACGACAGCAAACCTATTGAGACGCCCCGTCTGCGTGGTCGCCTGTGGTGAAGAGAGAGAGAGAGAGAGAGAGAGAGAGGAGGGTGGAGATGGAAAAACAAACGACAGAGAGAAGGAAAGAATAAAGATAAATAATAAAAGTGGGCCCACTATTAATTTCTATATTATTTCTTACCTGTTTCCTCTTACCGAGTCTGTCAGTGTTTTTTTTTTAGGTTACCCCTCTTTCTCTTGGCAAAATCATGCCATTCAATGTCAATCGAGTGGTCAATACCATAATGTCAGATACAATTAACAAGCATGTGCCGGATATAAGATCATCTCTACATTTATAAATATAGCTAAAAAAAAAAATTAAACTCAAAGAGAGGACCAAGGTCCGTTTGTGTAGGAGAAAGGACGTGATAAAATTGAATTGAATTGAATTTTAATATTTAGTTGGCTTCTAATATAAAGAATAATTATTCAGAGAGAATGATTTTTTTTATTAATTTAGTAGAATTGTTATTTTATTCCCAAATTACAAATTGGATGAATGTGAATTCTAAACTATTTTATTTTATGTTGAAATAATATGTTTTCTTATATTTATAAAATAAAAATTAAATAATTAAATAATCTTTTCCTTTCATTCTTTGTTTTTACCGTTATCACTACTATTATTATTCCATTTATTTTTTTCTTAACCAAACGTGATCTAAAAGAGTAGAATTTAAAAAGGAAGAGAAGACAAGACAAGATAAAATAAGATAAAATAAATAATAATGGATAATTGTAGGCAAATGAAGAGTGTGGAACAACTAACATGACTTTGCTTTACCCACAAACAATGCCTTGTGTTTTATTTTATTTAATTGTTCCCATTCGAATTTCTAACCTCTCAATCAAAGTCTCGTGGATCTCCCAAAGAAACATTCCCACAAAATGCTCAAATTTGTTTTCTCGTCCACCTCAAGCAAGCGGCGCCACCACGTGGAAAGTAATTGACGAGGCCGGCTTTTGCTTGATTAATTCTTGCTCAAATTTCGCGTGTGATTTGTGATACTTTCTATTTCCAAGTCCGCCTCCCCCCTCCACCATATTGTGTGCATGCATTTTATATATTCATATATATATATAGATGTGTGTATGTATGTCTGTATATTTGTCCAACTTATAGTGATTGAAATAAGCCTTCATTGGCCTGCCGAGTAAGTTCCAAGTTTGATCATGATTCATGTTGTCACTCTAAGCATTTTTTTTCTTATTTTCTAAGTTTTTGTGTGTAGGTCTAATTTTAAGGTAGAGTATTTTTACCGACCATATAATAGTTTCTAGTTAGTCCAATTATGACATCGGGTTTGAACACCCAAACAAATATCAATGAATCATGAAATAATAATTTCAACATTTAATAATTGACTAAGGTAACGTTTGGTAAACATTTTTTTGTGCTATGAAAATCAATTTTACACCAAATGTAAAGTTTTACATTCAAATACAATCATTTTCAACAGTGCTACGAAAACAATTACTATTCAGAAGTTTTTTAAAACAATCACATCAGCTTTTCAACCTTAAATATTTATCTCTATTTTTACTAATCACATCAACTTTTTAACTATAAAATACTTTTCATCCAGACACACATTTTATTCAAATACATAATAAATACTTTTCAACCAAATACAACATTAAAAAAAATATATATTCAAACGTAATTAAAATACAATACGTTTACTAAACGTCCTCTAATCTTGAGAAATAATTATGCTATCAATTTTACAAATTATAAGTCGCAATTCCAATAATCTAGATACGTGCAATAATTCGAAGGAAAAAAACAAAGGAAGGGGAGTAGGAAGAGAGAAAAGGCAATAGCAAATCATAATGGTTTGAGTACAAGCTCATGTCTACGGTCACCAAGCTAATCTAAGTTCGGCCTTTCTACTAAATTAATCGTCTTTTTAGAACAATATCTCACCACAATTTCGTGACTTAACCATCCGAGATTCACCATACCTTCTGGACCACAAACTTTAACTAAGAATTTTAGTCATCCTATCCAAATCAAATTAACAAGGGATTGATAAACTTGTAGGAATGATATTTCGATTTTAGAAGTTTTGACACACTCAAATTCCTCTCCCATAGTGGGCTTGATACAAGCTTAAAATATGGAAGAACATGTGGTCACCCAATAAATAGTTGTTTCAGGGTTGACCCAAAAGTGAGCAGGAATTCTAAACAACTAAAAAAAATAAATAAACAAAAGTTAATGCAATTTAAGTTCGAGAAATATTTTTGGAGCTTTGAATACATGTTTGGTGAAATAGTTACGTTCCTTAATTAGTGATTTTAGACTTCAAAATCCTAAATGATATTAATAAATAGACCCATAAAACTTAAACAACTCGTTGTTCAACTATGAGAAATATAGCTATTAGAACAATATCAGTATTAGGCCCTGTTTGGGGCTTGGTTTTGGCTTCTTCAAAACCAAATTTTTTTAACATTTCATCATTTTTTACATATTCATATTTTCAAAACACTATAGTACATTTAAAACTTTAAAAGTTCATAACTTTGTGTATATAAGTCTAAATGAGATTTTTTTTTAATTATATAGAATTTCGAAAAGAACAAAACAATATCTATATTTATATTTTTTTTTATTTTTAAAATTTTTTATTTTTTCATTCCAAACAATTTTTTTCCCTAAATACATTTTTCAAAACAACTTTTTTCCAACCCAAAAATTTTGTCTCCAAGCATCCCCCAAACACCTTATTAGTTTTTATCTCACCGGTAAACCTGACATCATCCACTAATTGACAAACAAAGGAAAATTGTCTGGTTTTTCAAACTTTGAAAATCTTGTTTTAGTATGATAATTTAGGAACATTTTGAGTATAAAAAATGCCTCTAACACTTCAAATAACATTAGTAAATGACTTTATAAAACTTTGTAAAATCATGAAATTAAAATAGGTCTGTGTATGAGCCATATGTGAAACTTCAATTAAAAGAGCACTCACACAAAGTTAATACAACATTAAGGAATAAAATTAAAACCTATATCAGCTTGGCTTGAGACTTTCCATTTTCAAGTTATAAATTCCTTCTTTGTTAAGTTTTAACTACAAGAGCTTGCCCAATTTTACACTTTGCATCTTGAGTTGGTGGATACTTATACAATTTTGTTAAAACACACTCAAGATTAATTATAGGTAACTTTTAGATCAAATGTTTGTTACCCTCGAAATTAATGTAAATCAAAACCTGTGGCCAACATTTTTTGAACATCACATCAAAATTGTTCTAAATATATTTAAAACTCATGGAAGCTATAAATCTCCTTTTTTGTTTAACTCGTTTGTTCAGTTTTGTATTTATCTCTTAGAATTTTAGGGTTTATTTGGATAAAGTATTATATTGATATTACATTTGAATATAATGTATTATATGTAATATATATTTGGATGAAAAGTATTTGTATTACATTTAAATGAAATATGTGTTTAGATGAAAAGTATTTAAATTGTGTTTAAATATTAAGTATATAATATAATTGTTGATAAAAAAAGAGGAAATAGAAAAAGATTATGTGATGTAATTAGTAAAAGTAATATAAAAAGTAGAATCATAAATAGTGATTTATTAGATTTAAATTGAGATAAATATTTTTAAGTTTGGATAAAAATTACATTACATTTGAATGCAATGCGGCTTCTAAATGCAGCATAAGAGCTCCCTAAATATTTGAAAAAGGTGTAAAATTTTCATTTTTTGTTAATGAATTTTAAAATTTGATGAGAAAATATCACGTGAATCATACATGATTTATTATTTAAGAATAATTAATAAAAAAAATTATTTAATGTATTGTATATAATTTGTTTGTTCTAATTTTAATCTCTATGATAAATTACTCATTTGGTTTTAATATTTTTAAGAAATTGTGATTTGGATCCCAATATTTTTTGTGGCTAAACTCTTTAAAAAATGGTGTACAATTATACTTTTTACTAATAAAAGTTAAAAATTAAATGAACAAAATCCCATGTATGACACATATAAATTAAATTATTAAGTTTTTTGTTAGGATGCTTAATGGATTCTATCATAATGTAATACAGATTCTATCAGAATCCTTATTGCATTCCAATAGAATCCTTTAACAGATTCTGTCAATAGAATCCAACGAATTCCGTCAAAAAAAGAAATCCGACCATCATACAAACATCAACGACTGATAGTTGGCTGGTGATTGGCAATTGGGAATAGCTCATTAGAGATGTTAAAAAATTATTTCAATTAAAAAAAAAGGAAAAAAGTGAAAGAAATAGGAGTATTTTTGTCCATTTGTTATTTTTCTTTTAATTATTTGATAAAATATTAAAAATGATAAAAGTATAAACTTTTACAATAAGGTGGACATAGATACAAGAATGTGTCAAAACTAGGATAATCTTGTAAAATACTCTTTTTTTAATCTTTGCGAAACTTTTATTATTATTATTTTCAAGATGAATTTCATAAAATCATAAACAAATATTCTCACACCAGGGATTAATGACGATAAATATATCTGATTAAAACCAAAACACAAATTCAAAACGGAAATTGGATTGAAAAAAGAGACTTCATTTATCTTAGAATTGAAATCAAGAATGAAACCAAATTCAAAAGGGAAATTTTAGATTAAGGAGAAAAACCTAACTCAAATATTTCACGATGTCTAAAATTTCTCTTTTCCCCAAAAAGGTTTCACTGCAGAAATTGAATTTTTGCTCGATGGTGAAGCCAATGAAAGAAACCTTGGGCTGGGCTTCCATGAGGACTGAAGAGCAGAAGACGAGTGAGTGAGAGAAGAATAAGGGGCAGAAAAAGGATTTTATTTTATTTATTTTTCTTTTATTTTATTTATTTTTTCTTTCTTCCAATGACGTCCCCAATATACTTTCTCCTTAAAAAATTTTAAAAAAGGAAAGGGTTATTTAATATACTTTCGTATCACTTTTATCTATTTTTTTATTTATGTCGGAAAAAAAAAAGTAATACGAACTTATATGAAATAATATGTTGCATTTTTTTGTTTTTTATTTTTTTATGGGTTCAAAATTATATTTAGGGTAATTTTTTGTTTGGTTTCTAACTTTTTATGGAATTGAACCTCCTTTTTTTGTGTGTGACTAAAATTTTGATTTTTCTAATTTCGATTTCTTAAATTTAAAATTTACTGATGATCTAATAAATACCATAATTTAACCAGTAAGTACAATTATTTTCCGGTAGTAGTAAAAATAATTTGATTATAGTAAATTCAGATATTTAATACTAAATCCAATATTAATAAATCCAACATGAATAATTCAGATATTTAATACTGAATTTAATTATTTTATTTCCAATATTTGATTTAACATAAATCCACGTAGTTACAATAACTCTTTCATAGTTACAAATTGTAAATCTGGATATTTGCTGATAAATTCGTATATTTACTAGTAAATTTGATTTTTTTATTTTTTCTATTAAATTTTACTAATAGGATGTAAATATGGTAAATTCAAGTATTTACTTAGTTATTTCATTTTTTTTAAATATATGTGATATTTAAGTTTGTTTTACACCATGAATTTTTTTTTTTACTCAAATAGTTTAAAAATCTCAAATCAACCCCAAAATATTCTAATTCTAACAAATCTGCCCCAACAACCACAAACCAACCTTAAACTAGCCCAACCACTCATAAAATCTAACCCAGCCACCGCCACCGCCACCGCCACCGCCACCGCCACCGCCATTGTCCAAGAATGTCTGCATCGTCGTGACGATCTCCCTTGGAATCAATCACAATATCGTTCGACCAATAAAGCACGACCAACCTGCAAAAGAAACAATAATCCCAGAGACAAAGAAGGCTGCAACGGGAAACAGTTGCTAGAAAGGAAACAGACAAATCTCGCACTTTGAGTAGCCTTATCATCTGAGAATATCGCAATTAACAATCGCGACAGCCGTGGTAACCTCATCACAGGAGGAACATCGCTATCGAGATTCATGATTTTTCAAAGAAGATAGATGAAGACTGCTACTTGTCACTTGGGGAGCTTCGGCAATCGTGAGGGGAGGACAGAAGCTACCGCTTGTCACTGAGGGAACTTCGGCGATCACGATGGTGTCAACAAGTTTGCAATAGTCTGTTAATAAGGAAAGAGAAAGATACAAAGGAGAAAGAGAGAGAGAGAGACAAAAGGTGAGCGAGTAGAAAGAGAGGGGAAAGAGAGAGATGAGAGAGAAAATTGTCACTGTTAGAGTAAAGTAGAGGAGAGAGATGCAAGGAAAAATATATATATATAAAGAGATAATGATAAAGTTAGAATAAATTTAAAATAAAATAAAATAAAAATTATAATTTTATTTTTAAAATATATTATAATTTTTATTAGTTTAATACTTTTTAAATAGATTATATAGTATAATTTCTCTTAAATTACCTTATTTTTCTTCCACGTGGAGGTTTTTGTGTACCAGAAATCAGAAGCGGAGATCAGAAAATTGTAACTAATTGTTGCACACGGTCACCTTTCGATCTTGTGATACAAATGAGGCGAGAAAAGTAATTTGACATTCTGATTTCTCATTAGAAAAGACAGATTTTTTTTTTAAAGCAGATCCCCAAATAATATCTAAATTACATACACATCACTTTTTTGTAAACAAAAACCTAAAGATGCTTCGACAAAAAAAAAAAAAAAAAAGGTTACTGAGATATTTAAAGAGCACTCACTCCTTTTAATTTCTTTTTCATTTTTCATTTTCATTTTTTGACAAAGACGTCAGGGTGCCTCTTTCACTCTACGTGTCAAGCTTTTTGTTTTTATATCTTTCTTTTTTTCTTTATTTGCTTTGTTTTTCAATGATTAGGTTCTTAATCATTTCATATTGATTACGAGTATTAACAGAATTGTTATCTTTTTTTATTTTTAAGTAAAAACAGAATTGTTATCTTATATCATACCCTTCTATTAATTTTTTGTTTTTTTTCTTTCATCTGATCAAACCCTTTTTTTTTTTTTGTAGCAAGTAGAAATTTCTTGTGATTAAACTTGGAATATGAGCTAATACTTTAATTTGGGAGAACTATAGAGTTGAGAATGAAAATTATTCTATTTGTAAGATTCTATTATTTCTTAATCGTAAGATTTATATCAGGTGTTGTTAAATATTTCTCATGCTATTTCATTTTTATGAGAAGCGATCAAATTTAATTTTCATAAATTAAGTGTATTATCTCTACTATAAAAAGCTTCTTAGATTATTAAAATTTTCCCATGCAGAAACTTCAAGATCATCAATTACATGATTTCTTTGTTTGGTTTTTAAACCTATTTGATGAGTACGACTCAAATGGTCTGTTGGGAAAAACAAGATTCCAAGTAGCTTTAAATGTTGTTGTTTCATTGATGGACCCTTAACAAAAAAATATAAATAAATAAATAAATAAACTAACAAATGGAAAGCCTCTTCTTCCCCCACCCAGTTTCTTAGTTATACAGTGTGAAACAAATTTGGTTGATCTAGAAAATCCATCTATAAGACTTCAAACCTCGCATGATCTTCAGGCCTCCAATGGATTGTACTAAAAGTGCATAAGATGAAAAATTGCAATTAAAATACAAAGTGAAAGTACCAATTTATGAATATGAAATCGTGCAGCAGAAAAAGAACCCTCTAGGGCTCTTTCCATTGTCAGCGTATTTGTCCACACTAGCCTAAAGTATGTTTTATATAAATGGTTGGACATGTTAAAAAAAAAAAGAAAGATAAATTTCATTTTTTCTCTTGAATTTTAAGTATTGTCACAAAATGCTTCATAAACAAAAATTTCTAACATTCTTTCTCCTCACACTTTGAAATATTATCAGATTTTTCCCCTTAGTTAAATTTTTTTATGGAAAAACGCACTCGACTATAGTATCAAATATGAAATTATAAAGTGACACTTATTGACAAAATACATGGCACTCCTACCCTTGTTAAATATGAATTGCAAAATTAAAAACATAAGAAAGTGGTATGGGAAAAAATAACAATCAATACTGAATATTTACTTTTTTAACCTAATTATAATGGTAACTTTATAATTTCATATTTAACACCTCTTAATTCAACTAAGGAGGGAAATTTGTCCTTAAAAAATTTATCTAAATAAGGAAAATGAAATTAACAAGACCCAAAAAACAAAAAATAAAAAATAAAAAATAAAAGGATCTAAAAGTAAAGAAAGAGAGAGAGAGAGATGAAAAAAATACCAAAAAAAATTACCAAAATGAAAAAAAAAATGATCAGTACAAACAAAAGGACTAAATTGTTAAAAAAATGGACTGAAAACAAATAAAAAGAAAAAGAAAATTGAAGGACAAAATAAAAAATAAAAAATATTTTCGTACAAAACGTTTCATGTTGGACAAAGGGAGAAAGTGCACACTAAAAGACGTTCTCATTTATAATATATAGTTAGATATATATGAATAGTCTTTTAACCAATATATGTAGTGTGTAACAATTGAAGTTAATATATATAATATTATGTTAATGACGTATATCACTAAAATTAATAACGCATAAAAAATTTTTTTGATCGTAAAAATGTTGCATCCTTACATATGACATTAATATGTAAAGCTACATGTTTATTTGGTTATATATAAATTAAATTACATTGAAATTAACTTGTGGGCAAGAATACTTTTTTTTAATAAAATGACATCGTTTAATAGAGGCGAAGCGATGTGAATCTTGAGAAGGAATAAAGCCACATTTTTCCATTAAGACTACGTTTAAATATGAGTCTGTGTCAGACCTAAGAAGCACCAGAGAAGGATTAGACTAAAGATGAATTAAGAGTTCACTCTGAAGATAATGTGAAAGACTAATAGAACAATCTACAGGACTTCTAAAGGAGGACTCGAAGCTTATAAATAGAGAAGAAATTCGACAATTATAGGGCATCCAAAAAAATGCGTTAGAGAAATTCTGTTTTAGATTTTAATGTAAGAACAATTTTTAAAAAGAGAAACTCTGAAAAAGTTTGTAGGATTTAGAAAAAAGAATTTCTATAAAGAATTGAGTAGAAATTTTAGACTCTATTATTAAAAAGTTTTCAAGGTGAGAGAAATTATCCCAATAATTAGCACCGTCTATGAGAATCAAGAACAAGGAAAAGCCTAAAAAAAGAAGTCAGAAATCTAGACAGAAGTAAATCAGAATGCCAAGATCCAAGTAAACGATCCGACAAAGTGAAGGAAGTCAGATTGTAGAAAAATATACGTATAAGAAAATGACAATGAACGTTCAATCGGATTTGAACATGAGCATGCAAACTCCAGATTTGATGAATCTGCTCCAAAGTAGGGTGACAAAGGTACAACAAATGGAAGAAAGATGCTAGAATATGATCGAAAGGCAAGTTCAGCTTGAAGAAAAACTGGCCACATCAAAAAAAGAGAATGAAGAGCTCAAGAAGAAATAATAGACTTATAACAAAACAAGATAGAAAAAAGTATACGAAGTAGATTCGGGAGAGGTTAGTCTGAAGATCGGAGGTCCAAAAGTAAAGGAGAGGAAGAATACCAGACCTAAGAAAAGAACAGAGGTAGAAATAACTAATAATCAGAAAGTTTCACAGTTTACCCTTCTAGGAAACTAGAATCCTAAAGAAGACATATTAAAATGAGTAAAAGACTGTGTATACACAAATAAGAAGATCAACAATGTGTCCCCTGTAGATCTAGCACTGAGATAAGCAAGAAGTATGGTGAAATCATCATTCTTTGAAGCGATTTTGAAATAACCAAAGCCTAAGAAGTTCACTGCTCCAAAGATAAAAACATTCGATAGAAGATCAGATCTAGTAGATTTTCCAATTTGTTTAGGGAAATGATGATGCTAAGCCTAAGAAGTTCACTGCTCCAAAGATAAAAACATTCGATAGAAGATCAGATCTAGTAGATTTTCTAATTTGTTCAGGGAAATGATGATGCTAGAGACATCAAATGGGAACTTACTTTGCAAAGTCTTCCTAGGGTATTATCAAGAATAGCAGCCACCTGGTTCAATCAATTGAAACTAAATTTAATGTCAAGTTTTCAAGAACTTGCAAATAAGTTCGTGACTCGGTTTATTTACAATAGAAAGGAAAAGAAGACCATGGGTGATTTGATGAATATGAAGATGGAAACCAACGAAAGTTTGAAAAACTTCCTCGATCAACTTATTCATGAATTGAATCAAATAGAGATTGTCAAAAGATAATAGCAAATATTTTCAAAGATAGATTGGTCAAAGAACATGAATTGCATGAGATGCTGACTCGAGATCCACCAGAACATATGGTAGAGGTGATCTTGAAAGCGGAAGAAAGCATCAGAGCAGAGAAGGTGGGATATGTGACATTTAGTCCTTATTTCCTTAGACATATAAGAACATTGACACCCAATTCACCAAAAGACATGCATCATAAGGGGATGGATAAAGCTTTTAGACCAAGAAAGCCATGGGAAGAGAAGATAGACAACCAGTCCAGGTAAAATAATGATCAATTTTTAGAGCAAAGCTTGCAAGTGAGTTAGATTGATACATTCAGAAAAGAAAGAAAATTCAGACTTTATAACACTAGAGAAAAAGTGCAAAACTAAATACCCTTGTGGAGAAGATTTTCCAGGAAAATAAACATTTAGGAATTTTCAAAGTTCCGAGGCTAATAACATCAAACCTAAAGCGAAGAGATAGAACTAAGATTTATGAATTACACAATGATTACAGCCACACAATCGAAGAGTGTGAGAGTCTTAGAGGACGAATCCAAGCCATGATTAGACAAGGCGAATTGAAAAAGTGTGTCATGAATGAAGAAACCAAAAGAAGGAGGATGATTAAGAACTTTGTTCATCAAAAGGAAGGTGTAAGGTCTGAAGCCAGATTAATTTTGGTTATCCATGGAAGAATAGAGGCAGAAGAAATGTATGATTTGGGCTTAACAAATAGGAAGAGGAAAAGAGAAAACTTGAAAGAAATCTGTGTGATGGAACAATATGCAATACAAAGAAAAACCATTTTAGAGATGAAATTTGGACTTAAGGACTTAGCCAGAATGAAGACATCTCATGATGATCCGTTGGTAATGACTCTAAGAATACATGACTGTGATGCGGCCAGAGTGTTGATAGATGGAGGAAGCAGCATTATCATATTGTTTTATTCGGTTTTCAACAAACTTTGGCTTAATGATTCCATGATCAAGGCAAGTTCAATCCCTTTGATTGGATTTAAAGGAAGCAGTGTCAGACCAAAAGGATCAGTGACATTAGAGGTTAAAGTGGCTAGAAAGTCATTAAATATAGAGTTTTTGGTGGTTCAAACTAAGTCTGCCTATAATGTTATTTTTGGCAGAAATTGGATTCATAGGATGGAAGGAGTTCCCTCTTTTCTCATCAAGTCATGAAATGCTTGTCCACAGATAAAGGAAAGTAGTAGAGATAAGAAGAGACCAAACTATGGCACAAGAATGCTTACAACATCACCATGACACAAGCTAATTTAGAAGAAAAACAACAATAGCAACAAAAGGAGGGCCCACCAGGAGAAATAAGAAAAGAAAAAGAAAGAGAACCAGCCACAACGGAAGATTTAAAACAAGTAATTCTAGATTTGGTAGAAACAGAGAAAATAGTGTTTTTGGGTAACTAACTGGAAGAGAAAGAAAAAGAAGAGTCAGTATAATTTCTTAAAGAAAATAAAAGCACATTTTCGTGGAGTCACGAAGACATGGTGGGCAAAGACCTAACTGAATCATTGCATTATTTGAACTCTAAGAGCACAATAAAGTTTATCAAACAAAAGCAAAGAAGATTTGTGCCAGAAAACAACCAGATTATAGCTGTAAAAGTCGATAAATTATTAAAGACAAGGATGATCACATAAGCAACACAGTTGGGCTAGTGGAACTTGATGAGCATACTACATTCAAAGGATATAGATACACATCATATTCCATTGACCAACCATATTGGAACCTCAAAATTTTTTTGAATGATAAAGGAAGAGCCTAGGAAATAAAAGAAATCCAATAAAGGAAACTAAAGGATTCCTATGTCATGAACTCACCCCTATCATTCTATAAGAGAATTTACGTGAAGGAAAACAAAGTACATGAGCTTTGAAAATAGCAAGTTCTTAGAGAGTTGACAAAGGATTCAGGCCAGTAGTTAGTATAGGTAGCTGTAGCTGTTAATAAGTGGGATTCTAGGAAATCAGCAAAAACTAGAATGTCACATCAGAAATTGATAGATAAAATGGTCTTATTAGGTACATATAAAGAAGTTGCTCAGAAAATGACATCATTTATTAGAGGCGAAATGATATGAATCTCAAAAAGGGATGAAGTGATATTGTTATATTAAGGTTGGGTTTAAAGACTGGTCTGTGTCGGATTTGAGAAGCACTAGAGAAGGATTAGACTAAAGACGAATAAAGAGTTCACTCTAAAGACAACATGGAAGATTAAAAGAACTATATGCAGGACTTCTAGGGAGAACTCAAAGTTTATAAATAGACAAGAAATTTGACAATTGTTGGCCATCTAAAAAAATTTAGAGCAATTATATTCTAGATTTTAGAGAGAGAACAATTCTTAGAGAAAAACTTTAAGAAAGTTCTTAAAATTTAAAAGAGAATTTTTATAAAGAATTGAGTAGAAATTTTAAACTTTATTGTTGGAAAGTTTTCAAAGAGAGGGAAAGCGTCCCAACACAACTAGGAATAACATAAACAACTGTAAAAAAAACTATTATGTGTTATTTCACATAAAATGTCACATACAAGTAAAATCATTGTTTCACATAAAAATTATGTATATATTCATATACATACATACATACATTTATATGTCTGTGTTTGTGTGTGAACAAAATGAAAGGGGACGAGAAGATCATGAGCTAGAAATTGGCAATTAATGGGGATATATATCCGACAGATGATAATAGAAGAGAGAGCTATGATGTGTTTTGAACATGCAGCTCACGTGGTACTGGGTACCATGATTGCCACTATTCAATATTCAGCGGTGCTCGCCATGAGAACAAGCATAATGCACAAATCCATGGAGATTAATACAGAGTTCTTAATCGAATCTGGAAATTATAGTTCATCTTGAGATATAATAAAATAAGACCGCTTCAAAGTTTTATATGATCTATTTGTTTCTTTTTTTTCTTTTTAATATCTTAATGTTATTTTAATAGTTGAATATTTGACACGAAACTTGCCTAATATTTTAGAATTCTAAACGATCTTGAATAATTTGCAATCTATTTCTATTATCTTGAACAATATTTTGGTTAAGTTACTCGATATTTGGAAATAATTTTTTTAATGTTCCACTATTATTTTTGTGTGCTTTTATTATATTTAATTCATTGCAGTATTTTACATAAAAATATGGGTAGTCAGAAGTGAAATCCCCTATACTTATTATCTTTTGACAACTCACTTTTTAAATTTTTAGTTTTCACAATTTATTTCTTAAACTTATTAAATTGTTGTGATGTATATCTCTTTAGTTATTTCTACATTAAATTCAAGATTTAAAACTAGAAGATTTCCATTAGAGTTTGTACTAGATTTGAAAACTTTTGATTAGAAATGGAGTTTTTCATTTTTCACATGAAACGTATGTAATTTTTTTTATATTTAATTTGACGAAGACTAATTCATAGGGGTACATTAGAACAATTTATCAAGATCAAAAAATAAATTATCCAAATTAAAACTTCAGATGACAAGTTATCAAAAGATAACAAGTTCAAAAATATTAGTACGAAATGAGTTTTTTTTTTCCCCTTCTTATTTTCAAATAAGTTTAGATGAGATTATTAGCTATAATTTGAAAATTGCACAATCTCTATATTATATCCATAAAATGCTCACGCGTGCTTGCATCTTAAACTAATATATATATATATATATATATAAAAGACTGGGAACAAAGTGAAAGGGGATAAGAAGAAGAGCTAGAAATTGGCAGTTAATAGGAATACATATCCAAACAGATGATAATGGAAGAGAGAGCTAGCTATGATGTGTCTTGAACATGCAGCTCACGTGGTGTTGGGTACCCTTAAACTTTAGTCATCGCTGCTACTCATGCGTGCCAATGGAGCCAGCGAGTACGACACGATGACAATGGTTATCATTGCTGTTCGATCTTTTTCTTTTCTTTTTATTTTGCTTAAATTGTTTTGTCTGCATTTTTATTATAATAGCCAAATACGATAAAACAACAAATAGAAAACTATAATAATAAAGCATAAATGTACAAAACAATAATAATTAAATAATAGAAAATAAAATTATAATAAAGTAGAAATCATTAAAAGCCGAAGCCAATAGCTTTGTCCTCTCGCCGTCGGTGTCGGTGGCTTCAACAACATCTGCCTTTTAAGATGCAATAACTGTAAATAACAATCGAATTCCACGAACTTATTTTCAACGGAACCGAAATATATTCATAATCTATCATACTGAGAACTTAAACACTCTAAACAGAACTTAAAAGACTACATATTTTTTACATGTCTAGAAGAGAATAGAGAATTCATTTTTTACAAATGGTATATCTCAAAAATGAAACTCAATATTGTTCAAAAAAAAAAAATGATACTCAATATGAGTTGTTCGAATCATTTTCCAACATATTCTTCAAGACGTATCACGTTTACGTCCACACAAACATGTAAGAAAATAATTTTCCAGGAACAAGATAAAAGATTATTACATGCCGACAGTATCATATATATTTGCAACCAGGTGATCCAGAAAAAGAGAGTATCTCTGGTACAGATTTCAAACAAAACGCTTGTAAGAAAAAATACTACTATAGTAGAAATTTTGTGCCGATTTTGTTTTTAAAATAATAAATCATAAAAACATATTATCATTAAATTCAATTCATAAACTTATAACTCTTTAAAAATAAACATAATTTCTTTCAAACAGAAAAGTTCTGATAATCTACTTAGCTACTACACATACGTCCATGTCGAGCCTCATCAAATCTATGCTTTAGCTTTTCGTCTCTTATAACTTGTGAAAACTATATTAAGTACATGCTTCGTAAGTATATATTTTATCTCATAAAAACATTTAGTTTTTAATATTGGTGTAAATACAAATATTAATATGTTTCAAAACATATCAAAAGACATCAAAGTAAAAGAGATAAACATACATATCTTAACATATATCAAACAATTTACATAATCTTTCATTGTTCTTTTATACTATTATTGAGTCTTAGGCAATGTACCAATGGCGCAATCATAATGAGAGTGGGATTATAGGTTTCAAATCCACGATGGTAATTATTAAACTATTACTATTAAAGGTGAGAGTGGGATTATAGGTTTCAAATCCACGATGGTAATTATTAAACTATTACTATTAAAGGTGTTAACCCAACACCTCTTGTGAGTTATTAGTGGCTCAAATATAAACTATTATTGTTATTAGAGATGAATCATCGGTACACGCCTCCTAATTATCTTAAGTTTAACTTAATCTTTCGTGAATCAAATCATAACTCTTAATGCTATGTCGAAATTGTAACTCTTATAACAATACAACTATTTCAAAATAAGCATAACTCTTTAAAAGAAAACATAACTCTTTATACTGTAACAAAAACTATAACTTTTATAAAAACATTACTCTTCAAAGGAAAACATAATTTGTAATAAAAACATGACTTTTTGTACATAAATCTTTAAAAGAAAATATAATTTCTTATAAAATTATTTTCATCAAGAAAGTAGCATGTACTATTGAAAAAATAACATAACCAATAAAGTATGCATATTTATATATAGCATAAATAATCATTTTCTCTATTAAACATATCAAAGCTTTTGTAAAATGATCAACATATTTTTTAAAATATTACACAAATTATAAATTATTTTAATTTTGAATAAACATGTTACAGGTGAAAAATGCTCTTACCTCAATTAAAGTATTTATTACTATTGTTATTTTGGTGATTTAATACACTTGATGTATTATAAAAACATCTACGATGATGGAAAAATCACATCCACGGAAATTGAGAGATATCTAATCCATCAAGGTCACACAAACACCTAAAAAAAAAAAACTAGCAAATAGAAAACACAACCTAACGCTAGAATTAAAAAAAGAAAAAGGCAAACCCACCACTAAATTAGTGCAAAAACATTGTCATTATATAGAGAATAACAAAAGAAAAATCCCAATCGTTGTTGACAAAAGTTTGGCCATGAGATGATAGATAGGCAAAGAAGACACCGGAGAAAGCAGTACAGATCAAGACACGTAAAGAAGCCCCATGTGCCACCACGACATTGCTGGAAGACCAGGCACACCACCGCCATCACAAGAATCCTACAACTGCTTGATTAAACATCCGAAGGATTTTGATCGCCAGATGTTAGATACAACAAACTAACGCCCATCATTTTCCGCCCCATTAAAAGCTTCGTGTTGCAGAGTGTCCCACCACTATAATCCCAATAGTCTGGTGAGTTTAGAGACCAAATTTCAAGGCCGGGCCAAATGACACACAAATAGGCATTCTCAAAGCTCCAGCCACCCCGCTCCCTTCAGCCCTCTCTTTTCTCTCGTTTATCTTGCGCTTTTCTCATTATTTTTTCTCCAAAACTGTCTTTTATCTTCAGTGATTCAAACTTAAATTGATCTTCAAACGTATGCAGTTGAATCCTTTTCTTAATCTTAAAACTCTTTCAAATTCTTTCACGCATTTTTTTAAATTTTATTCAACTCAAAAAATTCAATTTACGCTACAATCTCACATTTGAGATGTGCCATAAAATACAAATATTATAATATCTTACAATTTTTATTTAAAAAAACGATTATAATATTAATGCTTGTTTTTCACCATCAAGTCTCTCTCTCTCTCTCTCTCTCTCTCTCTCTTAAATTGAAAAACAATATGCTGCTTAACGTACACAGCAAGCGCGGCATGGGTCAACCGAAAAATGGCATAGGTCCAACAGAGAATCAAAAGGTACTTCGAATATCTAGAGGAATCTTTTATAAGATTTTTATAACCCCCACAGTTTTTCATTGCACATGAACTTTTTTTTTTTTTTTTTTAATATTCATACAAACAACGACATATAATTCATAAAGTAGAACGACAAAAAGTCAACTTTACTTCTATTAAATTATAATTTTTAAATAATTATTAATGAAAAGAAAATATGTGATATTTATAAATCATTTAAAATTCTTACTCCGGTGACTCGTTATAATAACTACATATTTTTTTCATATACACATAAATAAAAACACATAATTTCATGAGATAAATTGATTGAAAGAGTTTTTAAAAGAAAAAATTGAATGGATGCATAAGTAAATCTTATTAAGTTACAATTTCTAGATAATTATTAACTCTTAATATATTATTATAAGATAATGAAACAAATTTAAAAAAATGAGCAAAGAGATGTAGAAGTAATTAGGGAATCTATCACTTAATTGATTAATTTATTTAGCTTGTGACCTTCTTGACGCTACACATAACAAGAACAACTATTCCATAAAACTTGAACACTAGACTCTACAATTTCTAACTAATAAAAGAAGGAAAAATCTTACGAATTCTCCTTAAATTATGCCATTAATGTAACATACCTTCAGATTTTGAAACATGCATGCTATACCCTCTGACCTATAACATATCTTTAGATTTATCTCCAAATTTTGAACGGTGTTTTTTTTTTTAACGGAATTATTGACTTATTACTTGTTCTAAAATTACGGGTAACAATTAGGGGATTAATGAAGGCTCTTACTTAAAAATGAATTAGTTGGCTACAAAATCTTTGATATTTTCTCTCATTAGAGTAGCTAGAAGCAAGAAGAGATGACAAAAAAAGTAGAGAACGGACATTAATTCAATTTGCATGGTTAAATGTTTAAAGAAATTGATAATTTGACGATCCTCATACGTGTTGTATGTGATATTCCAAAAAGTGACGTGTTTCAAATTCATAAGATGAATTTAGAGATGTATAATATATTAGTAATACAATTTAGGAGTATTCGTAAAATTTTTACGAAACATAATCTTAGACTCTGTTTGGTAAATGTATTGCGTTTGAATACAATACATTGAATGTAATTTACATTTGGAAGAAAAGTATTTACATTGCATTTAAATACAATGTGTATTTGGATTAAAAGTATTTGAATTGTGTTTAAATAATGAATATATGATGTGATAAGTAAAAGTAAAGAGAAAAAAAGAGAGAGAATAACATACACTATGTAATGTGATTAATAAAACTAATAGAAAAAGTAAAACAATAAATAATAATTGTATTGAATTTAGAACGTGATATGATTAATATTTAAATGAAATATTTTTATATTTAGATAAAAATTACATATAATATAAATGTAATACTAAAAACAAATTGGGACTCAATATTTTAAGAATCATTTACATAAAATTTTGGAAACAATCCTACAAATCATTTATGGCCTTCTAAACAAAAGCATTTCTCCTGGATATATATACATATATATATTTTTTAACAACTATATGACTTTTATTTTTTTTTTCTTGATAAATACTCTCACGTAACTTTGCATCCAGCTCCTAATAACATTTTTTAGTTTAAAAAAAAAAAAAAAAGATTACACCGCCTTTATAACGTTCTCCATTATCCCCGAGTGCACCTTTTAAAGTGGGTCCCTTAAAAAAATTCATACGGCACACTTTATTCATTGGGGACTGCAAAGTGGAGCGTCTGGGACTCTGTCTCCGTGTGATTTGCTCAAAATGGACCGTCCTGCCATCGTAGGGTCCACTGGTAGGCCATTTATGGCCAACCAATGGCTTGTCTTTTGCAATTTCCAACCGCCCCAACACCCTTTTTCCTTGCCTCGCCGGTCCACTCTGGATTTCCATGAGAAGAAACAGAAACCTTAGAAACAGCCCCTTTAAATTTAATGCATCATTTTAGTTAGCACTTGGCTTAGTACTAAGAAAAATGTTTATGATTAGCACTAAAAGTCTAAATCCCGTTGTATGACAAGTAATTATTAGTGACATTCTTGTAAGAAATGAATTTCACTTGCAACCTATGATTTTTTTAACGGAGCTTTCTAGATATTATTTTTAGCTTTTTTGGATTTAAAAGTTATTTTTAAAAATGTTTGATTGATTTATTAGGAGAGTTTACAATCTTTAAAATATCTTATTATTAAAGTTAAAAAATATATATAATTTGTGAAAAAAGCTAGTATAGTTTAAATTGGATATCATAAACTTTATTTTAATAATTTTATTGCTTATTAAAAAGTTTAAAATTCATTTTGACGTTAAAAACTCTTTTAAAAATATAATTTCTAAACACTTATACAAAATTTACAACTTTTGATTCCCCCACTGAATTGACTGAAAATGCAAAAATAAAAACTCTATCAAACCGGCTAGTTTGTGAGCTTTGTTATACTAGGTATAGTAGAAGTTTAATAAAAAATAAAAAAAAATCTACGATACTCATAGTAATAATCAAATCCCTGAAATCTTTTTCCTTTAACTATGACAATGAAGTAGACATCCATATACAACAACTTTCAATCTAAATTTTGTTGTCATTTATGACATTTAATATCTCTCATTCGTCATCCTGTCAGAGCATCAAATAACAAGTTAATTCAACTATTATCGTTTCATTCCCTTATTTTAATTCCTAAGTTAGTAAACATATAATTGAATAACAAATATATATGTGTAGATATATATTATGGAGGGCCATAATGTCAAGGGGCCTCAATTTGAGCTTATCTTTAAGAAATGATTAAGCCAATTGGTTGAGATTTTTTACATGTAACATCTCCTTTATGCATTACCCTCCTGGTGTTTCTTATCCACAAAGTGGAGGGTGTTTTTGTCATTCTGGAAAGAATTAGGTTGGAACATCTAATCACACTTTCATACAATATTCTTAAAACTTGACACTTAAGCCTTATTTTTATTAAAAATAAGATAAAAAATAGAAATCTCAATGTCACACATGGTAAATATACAATTCAAATGATACTACAAAACAAACTAGGGGAAAAAAACCGCATGCTGGTGAAAGTCAGCGTCATTCTCCTATCTTAGCCTTATTCAAATTTCATCTGCCATAGCAACTCTTAAAAATATATATATATTTTTTTTTTCATTTTTTCAAAAAGGGCAATCTACTTCATACCAAAGAAACACAGAACCAACTAGAGTTGGAGAATCTTTTGGTTGTTTGGGTTGCAAGAATCTACTTTCTCTCTCCATTGTGATTTTCCACTCCCAAAAAACACAACCAAAACCCTGAAGGGGAGGATTTCCTCTCTTCCTCATCTTCCAAATCCCTATCTCAAAGGGAAGAAAGAAAAGAAAGGAAAACCAAAAAACCAACCCCAAACTCTTCCTTTCACAATTTGTATTTGTCTTTTGCTTGGGGTCATAGGCTTTCTTTCTTTCTTTCTTTCCACTTCTTTTTTCCTTTGAATATGGTTCAAAGAAAAGTAGCTGATAAGCTTGGAATCCAAGCTGATCATTTAAGTCATGATCATATCAGCCAAAAAAAACCATCCTCTTCTCATCACCAAGATGGGAAAAACAGATTGCCGGACTTGAAGAAGAAGATGATGAAGAAATCAAGATCTTTCAAGCTTTCAGATATTGGTCAACAAAGCTTGAAATCTTCAACAGCTTCAGCTCTCAAGAATACTAACATATCCCAGCCAGGAAAGCCTCCTCCAACTCTAGATGTTCCAACCACTTCTCCAGCAATACTGCTCACTCCCAAAAAACAGACTCCGACCACAAAAACCGTAGAAAGCCCGCCGAATTACATGAAGTCCACAAGCTGTTTTGACGCAAGGAAGGAGCCACAATCATCCCAGGTTAGTTTTCGGAGAAGTTCGACAAACTTGCAAGTTGTTAGCTCTTCTTCTAACAACAAAAAACCGACGAATACCTCTACCTCCAAGCTGGTTAGAGGTTTGATAAAAACGCGTAGTTTTAAGCCCTCAAGACCGGCTTCTTCCAGGAAATCCGCAAGAGTCACTCTTTGCACTTCGGATCATTTGAACCATGTGCAGAGAGCAACATGTTCCTCTACTCTCAAGGACTCAAAGTTCCCTTCCTATTTGATGCTTAATCATGGAGGGATCGAGTCCGAGGGAACTTCCGTCATTAAGGTTTGTCCGTACACATACTGTTCTCTAAATGGTCACCACCATCCGCATGCTTCTTTGCCTCCGCTTAAGCGTTTCTCGTCGGCTAGAAGACGGTTGTTGAAGAACCAGAAGAGTGTGAAACTAGCAGCACTGTCTGACAAGGGTATCAAAGGAGTTGATGAGGAAGACGCTGCGGAGAAAGTTGGGATGGATTTCTTTATAGAAATCTATGCTAAGGAAGGAAATGAGAAAAAGGCTGAATTTGTGACTTCAAAAGGTGGAAATGAAGAAGAAGCAGAGCATTACATTGAAGAACAAGTTGTTGAGAGCCTTTCTCACGCGTCTCCGCTGTCTGAGATCGATGCTGACGAATCTCTCGAGCAAAGTTCTGAAGAAATTGTTGCAACAGAAGCCAGAATCATGGAAATATTTTACGTGCCTCTTTCAAATGAAGAAGATAATGAGGGAAGATTTTCAAGTGGAAGTAACTCTGAAGTTTCTGATATGGAGTGGGAAGGAGAAAACGTTTCGGATGCGGAAATGGAAGATGAAGCAGATAATTCAAGCGAAATGGATGAGGAATCTGAACCAATTCTTGAGTGCTCACCAGATGGGAGTATCATCTGCCATGACGTTGATATTACTGAAGAGGAAAGTGCATCTATTGAAGGGGATACCGCCGAAGAAAACATTGCAGAGCCGAACTTCGAGATTGAAGAATCTGAGCAAGTGTGTGACTACTTGATGTTTGTTCAGAGTTCTTCCACGGCAGATGAGTCCGAGGACTTGAGCGGAAATGAAGAAAACCTCGCATTAGATGAAGCGACAGAATCTATGCACACTTTCATGGACGAAACTTTATTTGTGGAGCAAGTTCTTAAACCAACTGAGGAGAGTGAAGAGAGAGGCGTGGTCTCTGAAGTGGAGGACGTGATCAATCTTACAAGCGAGCAAGTTTGTTATGCTCCTGAGGATGGGAATCAGAAGACAGAAGAGAGTTCAGAGACGGATAAACAAGTAGACGACGGTGATCTTAGCTTGGACTCCGGCAATAAGTTGGAAGAAACAGAGAAAGTTACTGATGATGCAAATGTCGCTGAGGACATCCCACCTTCGGAACCATCAAGAGCAACATCTGAAGCTGATCAAGAAGTTAGAAAACTTGAAGAGAGTGGTATTGATCACAAAATCCTTAATCCCATGGATCACAGCGAGAAGACGCACATGAAGATTTGTGAGGATCCTGTGGATCACAGTGATGTAAAGCTTAACGAAACAGAAGTGGCAGAAGATAGAAAAAGCGAGATTGAGATTTTGGAATTGGAAAATAAGACCAAGCCAGAGAAGAAATCAGCATCCTCACGGGTAGAACAAGCAATCGACGGTCAAGAACTGCACAACAAGTGGAACCGGAGCAAAAGAGGAATCAAGGATTTAAAGGATGAATCAACAAGGGACTTTAATCCACGAGAACCAAATTACCTGCCATTGGTCGCAGAACCAGAAGCAGAAAAGGTTGACCTGAAGCATCAGATGATGAACGAGAGGAAGAACTCAGAGGAATGGATGATCGATAATGCGTTACAGCAGACCATCACCAAGCTTGCCCCTGCAAGGAAGAAGAAGGTCGCTTTGCTCGTTGAAGCCTTTGAAGCTGTCATGCCCGTAACCAAGTGTGAATCTCCTCGTCTAAATTGTCATCATCACCATCATCATTCACAGGCGCTTCCACATGAAATAAGGCCTGTCCAAGCTTGTAGCTGAAGCTGATCTTGGCAAATAACCATAAGCAACTTTTTCTTGTTCGAACTCATAGAGGAAAACAATCTTCTGATATGTGTTGGAATAAGAAGAGCTTTCGTTTCTCATGTTTTGCAGGTGATGGCGGGGAAAAGTAAAAGGTTTAAGGGGTAAAACTTCAGGGTCCAGAAGAAAGAACAACTAACTTGTTGAAAGTGGAAGGAAATCCAACTTTAGCATGGTGTTGTTTGTCCTAAGCTAAGGGAAGGAATAATTTATTTAATAAAATATGTGTAATGACATTATTACTATAGAATTTATGTTTGAGTTTGGTTAATCTGATGTTATGCATAACTAACTGTTTATGGTTTGTTTTGCAAGAGGCAGCAGCTTAGACCTCTCAAGTATCTGTATTATCTACTCTTGACTATTATATTATGTCTATGTTTAGTGTTTATGTGCCATGCAACTTACCAATGTCATTTAGGCAAGGGCTACGTTCTTTGATGTACTAGCAGCAACGTAAACAACTATGTTCCATCGGAATTTAGAACCGTTTAACGTGGTGCACTTTCTTAACATTTTAACAAAAAAAACAACAGTCCCTCCACGGTAAGACATTTTATTATAACTGTCGAATAAAATTTTTTAACAAGCAAATATAGGAATGTTCACCTTAAAAATTTGCAATACAAAACTGTTTCAATCATAAATTAAAGTTTAAACCATAAAAATTCAATCCAAAATTTAAAACAATTATTGTTATTAATATTGCAAAATGAGGGATGTTATTGTAGAAATTCTATGAAAAGAGTATTGGTGAAGAAACAAAACAAACACAAGCACTCATCAGAAGCCTTTTTTCCCCCCAATCTTTACATAACGTATTGGAGTGTTCCAAGTAAACTTTAAGGTGCCAAGTACCATCAGAACATGACCATCGTATAAAAGAAAAGTAAAATCTCATGAGTTCTCCAATAAAAAAATTAAAAATTAAAAACTATATCTAATAAGCCCTATTAGGGAGAGATTTAAAATCTTATGTCCATTTTTAATATCATAAATCCTATCTAATCAATAATATTATGACATATTATTAAAATAAATAATCATAAAGTATTTTAAACTTTTTTAAAATAATGTAATATAATATCATTGATTAAATATTATTTGAGACATTAATTTTTAGACAGAAGATTTGAATCCTAGAGATCAATGAATCTTGCACCTTTCTTTTGACAGAATGGCTCTTCATAACAATAGCAACTTATCTGTCATAAAAGAAACTCTACCATTGTTTCATTCCCAATGTTAGTACAAGCAAAATTACTAACTGTATATCATGTTACTCTATTCCCCTAAGGTAACTGTAATTTAATTTGAGGAGATTTAAGAACAAGGGATTGAAGCTCTCCGTAGTAACTTTCGAGCTGTTTTTGTTCTGATCTTTGGTGGTAGAGACCTCCTTCATGGAGACCAACCGCAGAATTTTCACCCTGTTCTGTAGATTTTTTGGCCACAATAGAATCATTAAACAACTTGAGAGCATCTGTCGTCGAAAGAGATTGTGTAGATTCGTGCAATTTCTTAAACCCGGTTCTCCTTTCCTCCGTGTCTATCAGTTTTTCCATCAAACCGTCTGGAAGTGAGGCCAGTGCACTTCACAGGGGATTGGCAAAGGAAAACGAAGTAAAATGAAAAAATCTGAATTAGTCACGAATTTGTTTGGAAAACGAAGAATAGAGATCTTGTTGCAAGCAATAAAACTGGAAACAATGTTCCTCTTTTCTGTTGTACCTGGTAACACCTCTAACAATGCCCCATTTGTATCCAATAGAAACAGAGTCCTTAAAGCCAACATTAAATCCTTCTTGTGCATCAGCTGCTTCTTTCCCCGCTATAATGCCATCACGATATCCAATCTAATATGTTAAAAAGATTCGAAAACACAAAAATAAAAATCAATATATACACCGTAAACGAAACTAGAGCAATCATTTGAAATAATCAACGTTAGATTATCAGAGTACCGTATAGAATTGTTCACGCCTGCACTGCCACTCCCTGTTCACATCAGATGATTTCTCCAATTCATGGTCGGAACCATCCCAAAATAAATCATCTTCATGCATGGAATGATCCCTCTCAGAATCTGAAAGAAAAGATAAAATTTTACCGCATAAGAGCTCAGATTTCAAAGCTCTACTCAAGACTAGAAGACAGTTCAACAAAAATTACAACGATAACTGCAGAAATTAACTATCACTCGGACAAAAATAATTATCAAAGGCTTACAAATATGACTACTGAGTGTTTCAGTTGTTTTGTAGAATTTACTTTCTAGATATATAAATCTCACGACATTTTGACCTTATGTAATGCTTCAAGTAGACCATATATCAAGAAGGGTGATATCATGTCATATTATTGAACGGTGTTTTCGCTAGCCACACCGTCGAGGTAAACTTAGCCTACTGTCACAGGCCAAAAACCATAACAAAAGAAAATCAACAAATAGAATGTGAACTATCAATTTTAACAGTCAAAATTTACCCAAAAAAAAAAGTCACCTCACCTGAGAAGACTAAGATGCTATACCTTGGAAATCCGAAACTTTATTTTCGGCACTTGATGTTGAATCCAATTCTAGTTTGGATAACTTCAAACTTTCTGAGTAAAGCTCCTCAGCAAAACTGCCCTTCATCTTGTAAATTAAACAATAAACAAAACCCCAATTCAGAATATAAGCCACAACGCACATTCATCAGAGTAACTTGCCCAGATAACTAATCAAATTACTAAACAAAGGCTCCTTATTATTAGGAAACTTTTAACTAATTATCCTTAAAAAGTCAAGCTCGTTTAGATTTAAGGTTCGAACTTAAAAAATTGAGTTTAAACTCAATTTGTCGTTTAGTTCGCGATTTCGTTTCAAGCTTTTTAATTCATGATTTGTATAATATCTACTATTCATAAATATCTCTTGTACCAAAAAAAAATAAATAAATAAAGTACCAACCTCTACAAAAAGTAAAAGGAAATATAATTCCTAATACAAGTTCAAACCCAATTTTTATTATCTAAGCATTTTTATCTTAATATAAAATTCTCCGACTCAAATTTAAATATCAAACATAAGGTTTATTAAATGATTCAACTTATTTCAAATTTAACCAAAATTCTGAAACTTGAAACTTTTTTGCACCAAACAAGCCAAAATATTGAAATTAATTCTATTGATAAGGCCTCAAGCTTTATTTTTTAAATCTTTGCAGAACTTTTTTTAAGAGATTTATACGTAGGACGCTCCTAAAATTTTTGATTTTAGTAATCCAGTCTTTAAACTTTTTCTAATTGTCCTGGGGTCAAAAGAAAATCATAAAACTGGCATTTTTAACGTATAATATTAAATAAATAAATCGCAAATTGGTGCTGCTACCAAAGGAACAATGAAAATCGATTAATAAAAAAATTTAAAAAAGAAAGAAAGAAAAGAAAACTCCATCGATCCTAATTTTTCGAAAAAAATTCAGAGTCAATTAATCGGAGATCCAAATTCGACAGAAGAATTAAACACAGAAACGATTCACGATCAATCAGAGAAAAAAAAAAACGCAAAGGCAAATAAAGAAAAGAAAAGTCTCACTGATTGAGAATTCCCGAACGCGAAAATACCAAGAGAGAAAGAGAGTTTTACCTTGAGAGATTGGTGGAGAATGAAGCTTAACAAAGAAACTAAACTGAGGAAAAATATCTGAACCGCAGAGGAAGAGAGAGCGGCAAAAAAATGTTTAGATATAAAGAAACAAACAGGAAAAAGAAAAGAAAAAGAGGATAAAGATTGGGGCAAGGCAAAGCACCCTACGTGTAAAGCTAAGTGGCAGCTGATTTGTATCGTGGGTCCTATATATTAAAAAAAAAAAAAAAAATCTCCCTCTCCCTCTTATGTTTCTGTCTCGGCCATATACCTTACTCTCTGCTATGTTTGTCTCTCCCAACAAGGTTTTAACTCTCTCACATTAGAATCTGTCACTAAAATAATCACGCAACCCATCAGCCCCAATCAAATCCTTTTTAGCGCTCAGATGTACCTCCATCGAAGGACCGTCGAAAGGTTTTTTTTGTTAAGGGAAGATTGAAGAATCGCTAGGGGTTTTATGGAAAAGAAAATCGTCCATTGTTGTGGTGAATTTGAACTAGTACAAAGATGACTATATTCAAGTAAGGGATCTCAAAACCTTTCTTATTAAAAAAAAAAAAAAAAAGGTGAGGGGTCAAAAAGTTTCCAGCAAAAGACCTCCTCTAGTGTTCGACACCTTGATTCCCTTTTCTCCCTTATTTTTGGCTTTTGTTTAGCCTTTGTTCTTTGCAAGAGGTTATCTCCTTCATTATCCCTATGCCAGAAGTTACTCTCGGATCTGGGAATTTTTTTTAGGAGTATTTTTCAGATCTGGGATTGTTTGCCTTCACTAAGTTTGAGTTTATGAATGTCAAAACTCTGATAGGTGATCAAAATAAAATAAAATAAAATAAAATAAAAAAGAAAAGAGAGAGAAAGAGATTCTTAAGCACACAAGTATCTAGGGGCAGTTTGTGTTTTTGTTCGGTATTAGTTTAGCTTTTTTGTTCAAGAGAACTTCAGATTGGGAAAAAGAATAGCAGAATCCAGAGCATCCCAGCCAAGGCCACCGACTCGAACGCCGTAATCATCGTCCAGACAACGTCGGATTCGAGCTCGATCAGGCCCGTGACGTGCGGGTTCGAGCAGGTGGAGGCGCTGGCAGTGGGAGGGACGAACTTCTGCTTCATCAGGAGGGAGGCGAAGTTGGCGGTGAAGGCGACCTGCGAGGCAATGATGAGGACGGAGGTGGAGACAGGGAGGCGAGCGACGCCGTAGCGTAGAGTTAGTTGTTGAAGTCGATGAGGACGCCAACGTCGGCGGAGGCGGCGAAGAGGAAGTGGTCTATTTCGAAGAGTTGGCCGAGTACGAGTCGCGGCGCCGACGACGGCTGTAGGAGTAGGCTATTGGAGGAGGATGGGTTTAGAGAGAGAGAGAGAGAGTGAGCGAAAACCAGAGAAGAGATATAAAAAAAATAAAAAAACTGGCAGCCAAATCAACTGCAGGTGACCGACTCGGGCGAGTTTGAGAGAGTTATTCGGAGACATTAGTTTTGGTTGAAAAAAAAAAAAAAAAAAGTAAATCTTAAAAAATATGTTTTTTTTTAATATTAATATAGATATTATTTTATTTTTTTTAAAATTTTATGTAATTTAAAAGAAATTTATTTAGATTTATATGTATAAAATTATAAATTTTTAAAATTTGAAATTTATTGAAATGTAAATAATAAAAAATAATAAAGTTTTGAAAAAAAATAATTTTGAATGTTTTTAAAAATAAATCTAGACCTTAATAATCTTGGATAAATTGTATTTTTTTCTCTTTAAATTAGGCTTTATCCAACAAATGTATTGTTTATAAATTTATTGTTTTTTATTATATTTTAATATAATATATTGAATAAAATTTATATTAAATATAAATTATATTTAAAGAGAAAATATTTATATTATATTTAAATATAATATATATTTAAATAAAAAATATTTAAATTATATTTAAATAATAAATGTATAAGGTGATGAGTAAAAACAAAGAAAATAAAAAAAGAGAATATATAATATAATTAATAAAATAATAAATAGTATTATATTAGAAGTAAAATATAACGTGATTAGATTTAAATATAATATGAATTGAATATTAAAAATAAATGGAATCTTAAACTTTATTATAAAATACCTATGATTTTTAATTTGTAATGTTTTTTTTTGTTTACTTTGAAATACTTATAAATTCTTTTTTTGTAAATATTTTGCAGAGAATCGTGCATAATAATTACTGACAATATGAATATTAATCGTGTGGTATTAAATATAAAGTTAAAAAATTACCTTTATAATTATACTAATAAAATAACGAGATATTTGTTTATAGTTTTATATTTGTATTGTATTTAAATATAATATAATTTTTATTTAAATATAAAAATTTTATATTTAAATATAATATTTTTCAACAATATTTTAAAAATATTTACTATTTCAAAATAGTTTGAAAATAATTTTTTTATTAGTATTATATTATTTCTTTATCTCATTTTTCTTTATTTAGTTTTATCAATTATATCAACTTTTTAACTCTAAAATATAATTTAAATACTTTTTTATCTAAATACACATTGTATGCAAATATAAAGCGAATACTTTTCATCCAAATACAAAATACATTCAATGCATTGCATTCAAAAACAATGCGAGCACAATACATTTATCAAACACCCAACAAGAGCCCATTTGGATTAAGTTTTAGAGATTTTTTTTTTGTTGGAAAAAGGTAGTTTTGAAAAATGTGTTTGAGAAAAAATGTAAAATCTTAAAAATTTATTGAAAAAAAAATTATCAATATAGATCTTATGTCGTTTCTCTCGAAATTCTATATAATTTTTAAAAAATCTTATTTGGATTTGTATATATGAAATTATAGACTTTCAAAGTTTAGAATTTATTATAGTATTTTGAAGATATAAATAATAAAAAGTGATGATAAAGTAGAAAAAAATAATCAAAAAGTTATCTTGAAGATAAAAGTTTTGGTAAGTCAAATAGACTCTAAGGGCCCGTTTGGTGCAGGTTTTGGAGACCAAAAATTTTACCTTTTTTTCAAAACTTTATCACTTTTTACTATTTATATCTCCAAAACACTACAGTATATTTAAAATTTTAAAAATCCATAACTTTGTGTATACAAGTCCAAATGAGATGATTTTTTTTTTAAATTGCATAGAATTTCGAGAGGAACAAAACAAGATCCATATTGATATTTTTTTTCTAAAAATATTTTTAAAATTTTTAATTTTTTCATCCCAAACAGTTTTTTCTCCCAAACATATTCTCCAAACCTAACTTTTTTCCAAACCCCAAAACCACATCTCCAGAACCTCCCCCTAAGAGCCCGTTTGATTGCCTGTTTTGCAAACATATTTTTGGGAGCTGGAGACCAAAACGCGTGTGGCTCTTTAATTTCCCCAGGCGTTAAACAGTTCACCCATATGCATGCACTGTTGGGAAATGGGAAATTCTTTGAATTGCCCAATACAGTCCTCTTTGCCACCCTCTTTTTCCTTCCTTTACTCAGCCATGTCTTTACTCCTATTGCGCATTCCACCAACCCTCCTCTCTACGATTTTCTCAGCCCTAGCCTACACAACTAACGGTAACTCCAACTAGTGTGGCACAAATGGAGTCTCCTTTCCTCCGATTTTTAAACTCCATGGGTTTATAAATTATTTACTCTGCTTTTTGATACAGGGAAACTCAAAATCTACCCATTTTCCGCCTTTGTTGGTTTCGTTAAAATATATATATATATATTAATTGTTTTGAATTTTTTTGTGCGCAGTAGAGTTGAAAAGCATTTGTGTTTTGAGAACAGGTATGTGCAAGTGCTAACATGTGCAATTGACCTGAAAAGATTATCTTATTTAGTTGAAGCCCATATCAACAACTTATAGTACGTGTAAGTGCTAGTTTTTTAATGTACTGTATGATTGCTTATTTGCATCTTTTTGTTATATGCATCTCGTCATTTGATTGTTGTTCCCTGTGCAGAGTTGGAAGCAATGAAACCTGAAAATGTGATGGTTGCAAACTATGTTTTTGTTCAGTCATTGTGTTTCAACAATGCCATGCCGTGAAGGGAAGAAACTAGAACCAGAAAAGTCTCATGTTGTTCAAATAGATACATAAAGTCCTATGCTAGAATATAACTTTTTTATGATACAGTAGTAATAGTTGATTTTATAACTTTATTATGCTAGAATTAGTTGTCTTGCGGAATTGGGAAGGATCTTTTGTGCTGTGGAAATAAAACCCGTTACGGATTCGAAAAAAATCTGTTACGGAATAAGATATAATCAATCATGAATTCAGGAAAAATCGAATAGATTTCATTGTGAACTCACATTGAATCTATTGCAGATTCAACTAAAATCCACAACGGCATAAATCGTCCTTCTTTTGGTTGAAATACAAAAAATAAAAATAAAAATAAAAAATTCAACCACCGGGCCGATGCCCGACAAGCGACCACGCCCTGGCTGCTGACCACTAGAAATGTTAAAAAATATTTCAATTAAAAACAAAAAGAAATGGGAGTATTTTTGTCCATTTGCTCTTTTTTTTTTCTTTTAATTATTTAATAAAATGTTAAAAAGAGCAAAGTAAACTTATATATAAAGATGGGCATAGATATACGAAGATGCCAACATTAAGACAATCTTGCAAATCACCCGAGGAAGAAAAAAAAAAAAAAGCTTGAGTCCTTATTAATAGGATTAATTTCAATATTTTGAGACTTTTTTTATGGATAATTAGTTAAAAGTTTCCTAATAATAAGGGGCTTTGTTTAGTAATTTGAGTAGTAATCTGGGCAAAGTTGCTCTGATGAAACTGTATTTAAAATTTTTACATTTAAATTTAATCTATTTTGAATTATAGCAAAATATAGGATATGAAAAGGTAGATTTAGTCCCTTAAAAGACCAAAAAAAATAAAGAGATAGATTTAGTAAAGTGACAAAAGCTTGACAACATTTTCAACATTTTTTACTAAAGTGATAAGGGTGTATCATAACGAGACTATCTTAAATTTTTTCAAAAAAAAAAAAAAAAGAAGAAGTATAAATTTGAATATTATTTATATTTACCTTTTTATCAAAAAAGATTTTGAAAGTAATTAATTCCTCGTACATTCATGTTGTAGGTCAACGGTGGAGGTAGTGATTTCAAGCTTAAAAGAATACTTCAAACAATAAACAAGAGATATTGGTTAAAATTTTCAATTAATAAAATCAGATATAATGATAATAATCCTTTGAAAAACTCTTGTTTTTATTATAATGTATTTGGACTTTTATTATTAGATATTTCTAGCTTATTATCTTTTTTTCATAGCTAAGTTATGTCATATGCATAGGAAAGCTAATAAAGTTATTCATTTTTTGACATTTTATACTCTTAATATAGATGATGAGCTTATTTAGTTGAAGGATTTAATTTCACCTATAAAAACTATTATTCACTTCCTGTTTATTATAATAAATTCTATATTCTCAAAAAAAAAAAAGGTAGATTTATGCTATGTTTGTTTGACCACTTCAAATTTGGAAAATAAAAAATTTTTCATTCTAAAAAAATGGAGATTCTTAAATTTTTATATCTGAATATTTAAAATTTTTCACTTTGAGAAAATAGAAAAAGAGCTCTCTAGAAAAAAAAAAAGTTTTCACCTACTCAAACAATTTTTTACTTTTAAAAAAAATTCCATACAACTTTTTATTTTTCATATCTAAAAATTTTTTATTTCCAAAAAAAAAAAAACTTCTTATCCAAACAGAGCATTAATATTATTTATCTTGCTTAGAAATGAGTTTATTTTGTTTTATGTTCTTTTTTAATTTAAGGCTTAGAAATTCGAACTCTATATCTTTAGATAAAATCAAATGTGTTATTATCACTAAACAGTGTCTGCCTTAAAAAAATAAATTAAAATTAAATATGATAAAAAATTAAATATTATTTATTGTTTTTATCATGTTTTGTACATTTTGAAGTTTTAAATTTTTATACTATTAGATTATTTAATATATAAATTCATACATTTTTCAATCAACACTTATTTTGGTCTCAAACATTACACTTACAAAATTAAAAATAAAGATAATTTAAAATTTTTAAATTTAAGATTATTTTGGACAATTTAAGGGCCATATGAAGCGTTGGACAAGAAAATAAATAGATGTCTTTACAAATGTTATATAAAAATATATGATTTTAAAATGTAAAGAGTATTTTATTAATAAAAGCAAACCATATTATAAAATGTGAATAATCTAAATTTTAGTTTTCTTTGTAAGGGTATTTTGAAAGTTTTTGGTTCAAAACTAAATATTGACTTAAATAAGGTATTAGACATCAAAGATAATATGATGGTATGAAAGTATATTTCAAAATGTGAAATTTCAAAATACATTATATATTTTTTTAAAAAAGCAAAATATAAGATATAGAAATGTAAATATCCTTTTTTTTTTTAATTTGAAGATGAAAGATTTGAACTCTATATTTTTAGATAAAATTAAATATAACATTATTATTAAATTATACATGTAATCACTTAGATATCCTTCTCTATCAAATTTTTAACTTTAAAATAAATATGTAAATACTAGTTTATAAGTTGGACGGTGCCTTCCACTCATTGCACTAAGGAGAAGAACAATAACGCTCCACTTGTGTATTAAATGAAGAGAAAAATACTTAAATAGTCTTTTTTTTTTCTCATTCATTGATCAATATTAAAGATTTTTTTTTCCCCTAAAAGATATTATACAAAACATATTTGAAAAGAAGATCGTTTTAACTTTCTCAAAATGAGAAGAATGATGGAAAAAATTGAAACAAACATTTTTTTTGCAAAATTTTTTCTCTTTCTAGAATCAAACATACCATCCAAACAAGGTATTATTCTTAAATTTTTTTTTTTTTACTAAAATCTCGA
Source organism: Antiaris toxicaria (assembly GCA_035233585.1). Taxonomy (NCBI): domain Eukaryota; kingdom Viridiplantae; phylum Streptophyta; class Magnoliopsida; order Rosales; family Moraceae; genus Antiaris; species Antiaris toxicaria. The sequence continues at coordinate 36,323,210 of CP141157.1, read as the reverse complement.
TAAACTCTTTAAATGATGCAAAATAATAATTTTTGGTATAAAAATTAAAGTAAATTACTCATTTAATTTTTAACCTTTTTATCAAACTACAATTTGGTCTCCATACTTTTTTTTTTTTTTTGTGGCTAAAAGCTTTTTATAGCCATTAAAAGAGTGCAAACTGATCATTTTTATTAATAGACGCTAAAAATTTTACAGAATTGTCCCATCAAATCACACTAGATTTACTATCTAAGCATAGTTAACCAAAAAACAAACTTAAAAATTTAACTTACATGTGTCATATATGTGATTTTGTTTCTTTAATTTTTAACTTTTATTAGTAAAAAGGTCAATTGTACACCTTTTTTTAAAGAGTTTAACTACAAAAAAATATTGGAATCCAAATCACAATTCCATAAAAATATTAAAACCAAATAAGCAATTTATCTTAGAGATTAAAAGTTAGAGAGAACAAATCATATTCAATACATAGAAATGAATAATTTTTTTATTAATTATTCTTAAATAACAAATCATATATGATTTACGTAATATTTTCTCAACAAATTTCAAAAAACTAAAATATTTAAGGAGCTTTTATGTTGTGTTTGAAAGCTGCATTATGCTCGCTTGTATTCAAATGTAATATAATTTTTATTCAAATGCAAAAGTATTACATCTAAATGTCAATCACATCACAATTTAAATCCAATACAATTATTATTTATCATTCCACTTTTTTGATTACTTTATTAATCATATCACATCTCAATATTTGAATATAATTCAAATATTTTTCTTGAAAACACATGTCGCATTTGAATGCAATTTAAATGCTTTTAATCAAAATACATATTGCATTCAATGCATTATATTTAAATACAATGTTAATATAATATTTTATTCAAATAAATCCTTAATTTTTTTAAGCTGTTATACAATGGAAGAAAGTGAGAGTAGATATCTTATGGTAGTAAAAAAAAAAAGGAATCATTATTCAACAACATATACATACATACATATATATATATATGTAACAAAGTATTCATGCTACTTATAAGCTATGGAGAATGAGTTTAATAGGTTAAAATTAAGAGGGAATAAAAATAAATAAGTCAAAAATTTTGATTTGGTAGTAAATAGTAGATTAAAGTGTAAATTCAAATTTATCCATTTGAAATCTCAAAAATACCCTTCAACAATTTATACTGTAAATGAAATATTTACACTCAATTTACATAAAATTTATACTGTAAATGCAATATTTACAATCAATTTACACTTAATTTAAATCATTTACCTAATTGAAAAATCCTAACTAGTGCCTAAATTGATCCAACCACTCACAAATCTAATAAAAATTAGCCACCACCACCTCACCATCACCATTGCCAAAGCTTACCCCTATCATCGCGACTTAGAACTGTCGCAAGTAGCTACATCATTGCTGGAAAAAGATATCTGAGAGCTACCTATTGAGAACACGAGGTTTTGATCATGAGGCCAAGATCACAATCTGTGATCACAAAGCCGAGATTGCCATCGTGAGGAAAATGGTGATTGTGATTTGCGATTGTAATGCTGAGATTGGAAGCGAAGAAGAGAATGCAACCTTATAGCGGGGAAAAATGGTGGTTGTAAACTCTAATGTCCTTGCAACCAATTGAGAAAGATTACGACTCTGACGAGGATGACTTGCAAAAAACCCACAAAACGTAGATGATGGCAGATCTACGACTCTGATGACATGACTCCACTAGCAAAACCAAGGAGAATTGAAAGATCTATAACCACTATTACAAAGCAGAGAAGAATTGTGAGATTCGAGTTTTGCATGAAGCCATCGTTATCTTCGGTTCTAGTGCAACGACCATACTTGGGAGATCATGAAACCTAGTTGACTTCGCGAAACTTTTCATAAGCTGCCACCACCCTACCATCATCAATTCTAGAGACTGCCCCCATCGTCGCGAGTCGAAGCTAGTGCCAGCAACTTTATCATGGTCAAAGAAGGAGATTAGAAAGTTACCTATTGAGATTGCAAGATTTTGACCATGAGGCCGAGATCACGATCTGTGATCGCAAAGGCTGAGATCGTGTTCGTAAGGAAAATGGCAATCGTGATCTGTATTTGAAAGGCTGAGATTAGAAGCGAAGAAGAGATCGCAAGATTACATTTAGAAAAAATGGCCATCATGAACTCCGATTTCCTTGCGACCGACTGAGAAAGATTAGGACTCCGATGATGACAACATGCAAGAAACCCATAAACCCCAGGGAGAAAGAGATCTCTAGTAACAAATGATGGCAGATCTATAACTCTAATTGTGACACGACTCCTCTAACTAAGTCAAGGAAAATTATGAGATCTACAACCTCCGTCGCGAAGTAAAAGAGAATCGTGAGATTCGAGTTTTGCATGAAGTCGTCGTCGTCTTTAGTGCTGGTGTAACTATTATGCTTGGGAAATCGTGAACCCCAGTTGCCTCTCGAATTTTCTTGTTGTTGGAGAAGAAAGCTCATGGAATAATGACTACAATAGATATGATAGAGGACAGAGAAGAGAAAGAAAGAAAAGAAGAGAGCTCAAGGAAGAGATAGCAAGGAAGAGAGAGAGATTGTGGAGATAGAGAGTGTGTTTGAAAAGAAAGACGAAAAATTATGTATCAACAAGCTTCATTATATTACAATTTTAAATTGTTTGAAATTATGCCTTTTACTTTCAAATGTTTGGTCCCTGAAGCTATTTCCTCTACATTTGACTCTAATGGTGACACGACTCCTCCGATGAAGCCAAGGAAAATTGTGAGATCTACAACCTCCGTCACGAAGCAAAGGAGAATTGTGAGATTCAAGTTTTGCATGAAGTCATCACCGTCTTTAGTGCTGGTGCAACTATTGCACTTGGGAGATCGTAAACCCCAGTTACCTCTCAAATTTTCTTATTGGAGAAGAAAGCTCATAGAGCGATGATCACAGTAGATATGATAGAGGAGAGAGAAGAGAGAGAAAGAAAGGAAGAGAGCTTGAGGAAGAGATAGAAAGGAAGAGAGAGAGACTGTGGAGATAGAGAGTAGGGGTGAACAAAAAACCCAACAACCCGAAAAACCCACCTAACCCAACCTATTATAATCTGAATCCGATCAACTCGATCAAGAGATCAACCCAACCCACCCAACCCGACTATTACTTAGGTGGGTTTAGGTTGAATTTTTTTAAACCTAACTTAACCCGAACCCACCCAATCTATTAATATGTAAAAATAAATATACTTCATACCTCATAATATATAGTATTTGTCTTATATTTTATATTAATTACTTGATAATTAGTTATATTTTATATTGCATGAAATTTTATTATTATTTGTTTGTTAGTTTATAACTTTTATATTTAAACTTGTTTTCTTTATATTTTATTTTTATAACAGTTTATAACTTATGAGATAATTTTAGAGTTTTATAATACTAATATTATGCTAAAAGTTATCTTTTTTTCAATATATTTCTTATTTTAGATTGAATGATTAGCCATATTTATTTTTTTATTTTTTAATTATATTCAACCTGATTAACCCATCCAACTCACCCAAAATTTAATTAAGTGGGTTGATTTTAAATTTTAGATTAATTGGGTGGGTTGAAAATTTTCAAAAACCCACCAAACTCACCTGATATAAAATTTTTTTATATTAATTACTTGATAATTAGTTTTATTTTATATTGCATGAAATTTTATTATTATTTGTTTGTTAGTTTACAACTTTTATATTTAAACTTGTTTTCTTTATATTTTATTTTTATAACAGTTTATAACTTATGAGATAATTTTAGAGTCTTATAATACTAATATTATGCTAAAAGTTATCTTTTTTTCAATATATTTCTTATTTTAGATTGAATGATCAGCCATATTTATTTTTTTATTTTTTAATTATATTCAACTTGATTAACCCACCCAACTCACCTAAAATTTAATTGGGTGGGTTGATTTTAAATTTTGAATTAATTGAGTGGGTTGAAAATTCTCAAAAACCTACCCAACTCACCTGATATTCACCCCTAATAGAGAGTGTATTTAAGGAAAAAAAAAGAAAAATTATGTATCAACAAACTTGATTATATTATAAATTTTAAATAGTTAGAAATTATGCCTTTTTACTTTCAAATGTTTGGTCCCTAAAGCTATTTCCTCTATATTTGAAAGTTTGGGCCATTTTATGGGCCCGTTAAGCCTGTAGTAGCAATGTTTGGGCTAGCTAAGGTTCGTCATGGCCTGTTTCAGAAAAATTGTAAAGAACAAAAATCTTGTGGCTGCTGGGATTCGAGCCCAGGTCTCCACGGCCACAACGTGGAATTCTTACCACTAAACTACAGCCACCTCGTACATGTAGTCTGCATCTGTTATTATTTATATAAAAAAAATAAAATATTAACGACAACATTGGAGGCGAAAATAATATGATAACAACATTGAAGTGATTATATTTGACCTTAAAGGCGCCATAAACTTTAGTTCGCTAGTGGGAAAGTTTTCTTTTTTATTATTATTATCATAATTTTTCTTTTGAGAGAAATCAAATCAATAGCATCTTTAATTTTTTTTTTTTCAACAGCTAGATATCAACGTAAAAGTACTTTTGAATGAAAAGAAAGTAAATAAGAAAGAGAGAAAAAATATATCCCTGAAATTGCATTTCTTACTCATGAAGCTACATGGCCAAACGTCATGGTCTCAAAAGTTAGAATTTTTGCTTGAAGGTAAACCAAAAGAAAGTCAGAGACATTCTTGGGGCATTTTGAGCGTTTGTCTTTTTCTCAAGCATCTTCTATCTTAGTAAACTAATTAGCTTTATCAATTGACTCTAAATATGACTGATTTCTATCTTAAATCTTATCATTAGAGACTTTCAACTTTTGGAGATGAGTTGTTTCCCTGAATTTTCTAATGTTTTAAATAAGCTTAAAAATTTTTATGATTTTCCTATTTTTATTTCTATTAAGATGCATTTTTCTTAATGTAACGTCTTCACGTTTTTATATTTATTTCTAATATATATTCTTATAATAATAGAAGGCTGATTTTGGTATCGAATATTATTGTATAGATTTACTATTAGATTAAATTTGCAATTACGTATCATGCTGGATTTCAAATTCAATGTTTTATACTTTTACCAACATGTTACATGGTGATCATTGATCACCAAATCTGCCTCAATACCTACTGTCTAGCAATCACTTTACAATTATCAATGCTAAGATTCTATGGCAAATAAATTAAAAACATGTGCATATATACATATTCTTGAGCAAGGTTGACTCCCACAACTGAAAAGTAATCATACGAAAGAAAAAAAAAAAGCTAACACAATTTATCAATTCCCTCAATATACATTTTATAATCTCAATTAATCTTAAAACAAAAGCTCAACCATAATGCATCCAACGTGGATTCCAATTTCTGGGCTATACACATATGCAAGTGGATCAGACAAACTAAGGATCGACTTGCACTTGCAATTTAAAACTCCCGAATGTCACTTGGAATATATACAGATGGCATCTTGGAATCCCAATGTTAATTCGTGCAATAATTGGGTCATAATTATTTTGCTCGGATTTATATATTTAAACATATACATACACTAATAAAGTTTAATCCCTGTCATATATATATATATATACCCATATATGGTTTTAAGTCTACCCTACAAGTGCATATTTACATTATAAACAACTTGCTTATAATAATATTCTACCAAACAACAAACTTAAGTAAAGATGCACACAAATCAAATAGGTCAGTACTAATATTCTTTTATATATATATTTTGAACTTAGAAATAGAAAAATTTAAACTCTGTATTTTTTAATAAAATCAATGTAATTTTATCACTAGTCTAGCAAGTATGTAACTACTGTTTTTATATATATTTGTATTTGTGTTAGATATTTATATATATATTACTTCAATATGAATAAATAAGCTATTGTCCATCGAAAGTATGTGTATACAACGTATATGTAATTTTATTGATCATGTACTTATATATGTAGAACTTCTTCATAAATATTATAAGCTTGAAGGGGTCGGCAGTCGGCAACTGCCAGCAGAATGAAATGAGTAAAGCTGAAGAATTTTTCTAGCAAAAGATTAAAAAAAAAAGAAAAAAAAAGGTGACACTGAAAGAAGGGAATTTAAAATGAGGATGAAAGAGAGGTTGGAACTTGGAGGCAATTACGACAAACTTGCCCATAATAGTGATCTTTATATATTTCACAAACTTTCCCGACTTTTTCTCTCTGACACAACTTTTTGTGGGGCAAATACGAATAATATAATGTAGGTGTTTCTATCCCTTCAGTGAAAGACAGCTTAGTCCACACAAAAATGATTTAAAATAAACCCTACTGCTATATGTATTTCGTATACCCTATAAAGACCCTGCTGATACTATCACTATCATAGTATTTAAATAATTTGATTAACAATAGTACTACTTCATGATTATCCTCTTGAATTGCAGTCCAAATATATAGCTAATATTCAAATAAGTCACAACATTTTTGTTTCTGAAATACTTACAAACCTAAAGCCAAAAAAAAAAAAAAAAAAAAAAGAAGGCGATTCATTATATATGATCACTTACCTGTAGTTCACGATTTTTGGCAAGCTTCAGATGATGTTGATTTTGCAAGTGGGCTGCATGCGTGATTATATGCATGCGTGTGTCAGGGCATGTCATGAGGATTATATACATATATATATATTGCACTTGTGTAGATATATATATTATGTATGTTTGTAATTATTTATATATATAAACACAAGATGTTACTTAAGGGTTAGGTCAATGGGTGGAAGAAAAAAATTTTGCTCGTTATCAAATTCAAAATTTTGAAAGTGTTAAAAAAATATAACTGAAGGGGTTAGAATTTTGTTAGTTCAATAGTATAAGGCAGTAATCACCTGCATTATTGCTAGGTGCCAGTTAATGTATGATTTGGTAAAGTGTGTGTTTAGCTACATATGTAATTCTTATATATCGAAGTGTGAATCTTAATCAATACACATGTTTTGGTATATCTCATTTTCAGTTTAAATATTTCTAATTAGTTCCACACCTTTTTTTTTGGTTTCCCTAAATTGATCGATCTGACTGTGCCTAATGCTTTGACAAGGAATTTACAATTTTCTTCTGCAGGTGTACGTACCTGTTTGAAGCATGGATACCAATGCGAGCTAGTTGTAACTTTTATACATGATGTAACCACCCCACTTGCATACAGTAAATTATATAAAAACACAAAATTATCCTTATCACTTTATTATAAGAATTACCAATCATATAAAGTAATTATACTAAAACCCTAGTTGTTTAATTTGATTAATTAAAATATTCGTTAGTGCTGTGGGTTTTTCTTTTGGTTTACAGGCACAAGACACAGATTGATATGATATGAATAATTAACTTTTGCTTGATACCAAAAAAGAAGAAAAGAAAATTAGAAAGAAATTAAAAAAAAAATCACTCTTTTTTTTTTTTTTCCAGATCAGGCGGTGGGTCTTAAATTGACTCTTTGGTGATCTTTATAGAGAGAAAATTGGATTTGATGATGATGACCACCTCAAGGAAGTACAAATATATGCGCTTCGGTGACTGTTAGGGCAAAAAGACAGTAATATAATTCAACGATATAAAGTTACCTTGTAAATTATTAACTTAATATATAAAATATGTGTATATATATAAATGTATATTATATCTATAGAGAGAGAGAGCTGAGAGAATCATCTTCATCCTTTTACAAAGTTAACTTTTAGTTTAGACTTTGGAACATCAAAGAGAAAACTGAGAGAACCTTCATCAAGCTTTTTCACTCTGAATTAGGAGCTCATATTGTTCATCTTCACTTCTTTTTCTTCCTTTTCTTTCTTTTGCCTTTCCCGGTGGTTGTTTGTGATTTTGACTTTGAAAAAAAAAAAAAAAAAGGTGCTGAACAAGTTAGAGCAAACTGATACATATGTACGTATACGTATAAATATAGCAATTTGGTCTTGTGAGATTATATATGGTCAACTAGTGAAAGACTTCAAGCAAGCAGAAACAGGCACTGAAATAAATCACTTGGCCAAATATGGAGTATGAAAATCTCCACTCCCAGCATCATCAGCTGCAAGAGCAAGTTAATATTGGAGTACAGTCAGCTTCTTTGCCAATCATATCTCCGAGTACCCTAACTACAACCACTAGTTATTACTGTAACTGGAATCCGAGCGTCATTTTGTAAGTACATACATACACACCCCCTAAACTTACACTATATTTAATTGATTTCTCATTCTAGATACTTGCTTTCATTTAGATTCAACATGATTATTGAAGAAAGTTGTCTCATGAGTTTCATAAATAGTATAAAATAGGGAGTTATATTAGATGAACAATAAGAAAATTGAGTCAAGTCATCTGTGTATATATATATATATACAAACATATCTTTTTGCTAACTTCTCATAGGCTAGTTTTATTATTATACACCAAATTTATTGACAATTGTATACAATATGCATGTATGAATGTAAAGGAATAATGGCACAGATCATGTGTATCCAACTGAAACCAATAACCCCAACTCAAGGATATGGCAGTACTCTCCAGCCACAACGTTCACCTCTCATCATGACCAGGACTTCAACGACGGCGATGGTCATGCAAGAAGCGCCGCCTTCAGTACTACTCGGCGATCCGGCGCCAACGAATCGCCCCTTCAAAACATCAAGGAGGAGCCTAATTCTGATTCCTTCTCGAAGCTGAGGATAGCCAATATTATGGGACTCATGAGTAACTCATCATCTTATAATTCAGCTCCAGATACGTATAATTCCAATGCAAGTTTTGGCCATGTTTTTCCTAGTACCACAAGATCAACTGTTTCTACAGGTTCATTGTTTCCATCACTGGTGTTGTCTTCTGGAGGATTCAACATAAACTCACATGATTATCAGGCTTTGGATCTATTGTCACCCACGGGCACAGCTAATTATAGTACGGATGGTAGTCAGAGATATAACAGTCCCTCATTACAACATTCTAATAACAACAGCATTAGGGGACTATATAGATCAGAACCTGTATCAAGCCCATCAAACACCTCCAAAAATATGGTACGTCTGTCATTATCTCCTTAGCTAGTTTGTTTTCCTTTTTTAATTTTTGGAAGTAGCTAGAGGTGTTTGTTTCTCTCAGGTGGACTTTTTATTGTTATAATTGATCTGAAAAATACCAGTTTGGCTCACTAATTCTAATCTCAATTTTCAAATATCATCTTTCGTGCTATGTTAGTTATATCATTCTTTTATTGACATAATTTTTCGCATTAATTAAAAGTATCTATTATTAAAAAGATGATAACTTATCATCATATAAGCTAGTGTTCAAAAATTAAAATCATAGTTGAAGTTCATTAAAATTTGTGTCCCTAACTAGGACTACTCAATTGATATTACTATCTATGTATTATATATATGTGTGTGATAACTATATGAGAATGTAAGAACTGATTAATGGTAATTAGTAACTTGAACTTAGATTGGCCCTAGTTATGTCAAAGATTAAATGAGATAGTAAAGGGGGAGTTTGGATACCTAATTTAGGCCTATATAATTCAATTTAAATTGGATTATTAAATATGATTTTCTTCTTTAAAGTCCGAATTATATCTATATTTCTCTCTCTCTCCCCAAACACTATAGATTCAAAATTCTAGTTTGAACAAAAAATAAATAAAATAAGCTTTCTAACCTATATGCCAAAACAGCCCTAAATGTTTGTATTATGTCTTAGAGCTTGTCTGATAGGACATAAAAGTGAAAGGTTGAAGAAGGATGAAGCAATTAGTGAAAGGATTTGAATACTCATGCATGGTTATTGGTTAGGAGAGAAGATGAATGAACCGATTAAACAAATTATTTCCCATCCCTTAAAATATCCCAATTTTAATCCCTCTTAAACAAGGGAGATTGTCAAGAGGGATTTCATATTCATCACAAGTGAAAAGGCCCCTTTTTCCTTCCTTATTTCATTGACCTACGTTACTACTCCTTCTTATACCAAACACACCCTTATATTCCTGGTATATATGTGTATACATAAAGCAATCTCACCAATATTACTATCAGTCATATAGAGCTCTGTAATTATCTTCTATTTTTCACCTTGATAATACAAGGGTACATATTTTTATTAAGTTAAACAAATATGATATATGTATATATTCTATATTTAAGTATACATGTAGTTAATTTTTTTTTTTTAAGTTTTAAAGAAAACCCTACTTGACTATGTGTAGAAAAGTACCCTAGTTGATTTCTTGATCTATGCTCTGAATGATTTCTCTTGGCGATTCTTTGCATTTAAAGGCGTCAGCTTTCTTTAAGGAAACAACAAGAACGAAAAGAACTGCTAGTAGTTTCTCTGAGCCGAAGGAATCTCATGCAGCAGCTACTAATAAGAAGTCCAAATCCATCTTACGCTCCTCAAACCCACCACTCAAGGTATTTATATACATATATTTATACACTGTATAACACTATTATTTCCCTTTGTTTTTGGAAAACCACGTCATATATATATTTATAGATAAATTTTTTATTGTTTCAATACAAATGTCATACTGGGTTTGAGCTTGCAGGTGCGGAAAGAGAAATTGGGAGACAGGATTGCAGCTCTTCACAGGTTGGTGGCACCTTTTGGCAAGGTACACAAATCTCTAAATTTTTATTTTCAAATATCAGAGAGCCCACTAACTATGTGCTTAGAGAGAGAAAGTGTACACTAGAGAGAGAAAGAATTACAATTATAAAACCAGTTTGGCTATGCATGCTTCTCTGAATTCTTTATATATATATACTACTTTATGTGTGGAATATTTGCAGACAGATACAGCCTCTGTACTTACAGAAGCCATTGGGTACATCCAATTTCTCCATGACCAAGTCCAGGTGCTCAAATATTTCACATCCCAATATTATTATACTCTATTCACCATACCAACATATATTATACAAATAAAAAATATAATGTTACTAGTTTTAATGTTGTTACTATGTCTGTATATATTTATGATGATGAGAAATTTATTAACCAACATACTAAATAAAAATATTAACTAACAAAAAAGGTAATTGGATTTGCCTGGGTGGGACGCAAATTCTAACTTGAAAATTACTCTAAATTTATCTGTATGTTGCAGACTCTAAGCATGCCTTATCTGAAGTCGTTGCAAAGCATGCCCTCAAGAAAAATGCAACAGGTAATTAGCTACACACACGTATACACGCTTTTGGTATTCACTTATATTGAAGTCATTATATTATTATAATTACCAATCCACAAGATTGACAAGGCTAAAATGAACATGAGTAGTGCTTCACAAAAACAAATCTTGGAATTAAGCCTTCTAAGGGCTAATTAATTAGTCCATTTTATAATAAATATGTGCTAAATTTAAAACAACCATACTTCCAAGTAAAGTCAATTTTGATTTGCATTAATTATTGTGTTTGTTAAAGGTACACGGTTTGAGCAAGGAAGAGGAAACAGAATTGAAGATGGACCTTAGAAGTAGAGGGCTGTGCCTTGTCCCACTATCTTGTGCCTCCTATTTAAGTAGTTTTGAGTAGTGACAATGATTTCTTACTTCTGTTGGGAATTAAAAAAAAAAAGGAAAAATTGACTGAGGAAAAAAAAAAAACTTCTGAATAGGCTCATCAAGCTGTTTCTTCACACAAGGAAGTAGGCTTATTGTTTCCTGGGCTCTTTTTCTTGGCCACTCAGTACTGTACTTTTCTCAAATAGAATAGCAAGATTTTATCTTGTAATAAAACAATGGCCAACTTCGAATTCTTTTCTCCCCCCAGGAATTCTAAAATCATTTAGTTATGTTTATTGGTAAGTTTTTTTTTTTTTTTTCCAACAAAATAGTCAGGCATTGATTATAATTATTTATGTGTCTGTATGTGTGTGTGTGTGTACATATATATATATTGGGTAGGAAAGATATATGTAGAGCAATATATATAAGACGCCCATTTTTATTTAAGATACGTATGATTTGGGAAAGTCTGCAAGTTTTTATTTATGTACTTGGCTTAGACTTTTTATTTCTTATATTTGGTAAAAAGTAATAGTCAACAATAAGAGTGGATTTGGAGAATAGAATATCACATCACTCTTGAGGGTCCTCAGCATCTCTCCCAGGCGTCCCACCCTTCTTTTACCAGCTGAATAGGTTCTGCATTACAAACAATGCACCAAAATTAAAACAATGCTACTTGTAACTCAGTGCTGATACATATGCAAGCATATGTGTGTGTGTGTGTGTATATATATATATGTATATATGTTGTATGCGTATATGTATGTGATGTATATGTGTAGAGGTCAATTGAGCAATGTCACATACCATCTTCTTCTTCTTCTTCTTTTTGTCAAGATAAGCTACAAGCTCCTCCTGTCTGGCAAGTGACTCCTCCAAAGCCTACACAGAAAAAAAGAAATTATAATCAAACTACAGGGATAGTTCACTAAATTTATGCAAGGGATATGTAGGTAGATTACCTTTTTTTAAAAGAAAATTTTTAATAAATGGTCAGAGTTCTATAAAATTAGGAAAATAGTCATTTTTTAAATGATCAATTAGTTAATTATTAATAGTTGAACATGATTAATCAATGATTAACTAATGTTGATATATATTTTCACTAATTGATTATGGTCAATCATTGATTAACAGTTTTTTTTTATATAAAAATAATTCAGTCATTTACTTAAATAAGTGTTTAAAAATTATCTATTTGCCTAATTTTGTGGTAGAACAAGAAAGTTTCTTAAAAGCAAATTTTGAGGCCAGTTGAAAAAGGAAGAAGGAATTAAGCAAATAGTTGTTACGTTCTTGGTTTCCATAAGCTCTTTCTCCAAAGCATCGACCCGGCTTAAAGCGGAATTCAACATGGCCTCCTTCTCGGGCGTCATGACGACTTGTTTCATGCTCATGAGAGTCACTCTTTCTTCCAATTCGGCCATGCGCTTCATGACAGAAATGAAGTCTGCGCCGGACATGGCACTCCCCTTCAGCTGCACCCTGGCACCAGACATGCTGTCATCATCACAATAAATGGGGCTGGAGTAGAATGTGGAGTCGGTGAGCTTCTTGGGCATATTTCTTGTCAGCCTGACCATGGCCACAATGCCCATCAAAACCGTCATGATGCCCGTGAAGATCTGCGAGCTAAATCTGTCGGACATTTTGCAAGCATCATGCATGGCATAGCAATCTGTCGGCAGAAATTCTCATCTCACGTGTGTAGGGTCAATTGATACAATAATCCCTACTTGTAAATACTGCAGGACAAAGTGAGGATACATACCTTTAGAAAGGGCGAAATTGTTATTCACCGCAGCCTTTTGCCAAGTGGCGTCCACAGATTTGTCGACCATAGGAACATAGTCGTCGTACTTGTAAAACCTTTTAGATCTTTTCAATGCAGGGGTCTGTGAGTTTTTTTGTAGTTTTAGGAACTGTTAGAGATTTTTTTATGAATAAACTCTCTACTTGAACCGTTGTTAAGATTTAGTTTTGGTATAAGCTAAGGAACTCTTGTTTTTTGACAATTTAGAGACTCGTAGATTACACACTGAGAGATTTTATTTCTCTGAACAAATTGAACTCAAACGTGTACCGACTTGCTTACTTCACGAATAGGTAACAGTTGTGGTTTGCCATCTACAGCTGGAGTAGCCTCCACACGGTGAGAGTCAGAGTGTCGCTGGATTAACAAAATATTATGTGAAAAACATTAAGAAGCAAGGTAGAAAACAAAATATAATAGAAAAGCCGAGTAAGAAATTCAAAACATTATGATGATCTGGTGCTACCTTTGCGTGCAACATCTCGTCCTCGGATATTGTCTTCTCCTCAGTAACTTGTATGCTCCCAGATGTCCTCTTACATTTGTGGTCACCATTTTGAACCATCTGTAAGTCCATGTTTGACAATGTTAAGCAAAACATGATTAATAGTGTTATCTGAACTGAGAAGTTCAATTAATCGGCTTTAGTTAGGCCAGGTAATACCTTCAGAACTTCTGGGTCCTTCCATGGACCCTTATCCGAACGCATACATCCGCCATGTTCTGCACACGTGCAAGTACCTCCTAGAAACTCCGGCAACTCGCTGGTTTTAAATAACAAAAAAACAAAAAAAACAAAAGGGGAAAAAAATTTACTAAACAGAACGTATCCGGGCATAATAATGAATAATCTGCATATTCAATGGTTTACTGTCAATCATTCGGAAACTTACTTGGCATCAATTATCTCAAGCAATTTGCTCTGATACTTATTTCCTAGCACCTGGTAGATAATTCCACCTTTCACCAATTAAAGATATGGTTTGTGTAGAGATTTTTTTTTTAGTGTGATATGATATTTATATATGCTTACATGGATCTTTGCAGCAGTCTTAGGGTCAAGGAAGGACTTGACAGTGTTCCACAACATCCTAAACCCGGAACCGGCATTGATGATAAACATGCGGTTCAAGGTCTACAAAGAAGCATCAAATTCAAGTGACAAACAATTTTTTAAAAAAATGATCAAAGAGATAACAAAATCAACAAAGTGTAAGCATTGAAATTTGAAAGACAAGTAGTGAGTCGGTACCTCGGGGTAATTGTCACCATCAATCTTTTGAAGGCAAGAAATAAGCTCCCTTGCAGATTTGGTGAAATTCTTAAGTCCCTGCATGGCATTAATTCACGGGTCAACATAGATATCTAAAAAACGAAAATTGAGTTCATGATCACTGAGATCTCATCTTAAATCGGAGATCAAAAGAGGAGCACTGGTGAATAATGTTGTGTCACATACCACTCCTTGAACATCCAAGATGGTGGTACTTTGATCGATGTGCTTCTTTGCTGCAATGGAACAGGCTGGGAACTTCACATCGAAAGTCCTCTCGAACTCTCTCACGTGGTATTTCACATAGCGGTCCATTGTCGTCACTTGCATCAGCTTGTTGGGGTCTACTTTTCCCAATCTCTCAATGTAGACGGGTCTTCCGTCCTTATCCACGCCATGATAGCCTTGAGGATAGTATTCCAACACTTCATTCAATTCCTTGAACTCAAAATCCTTGTAGGCACATAACACAAATAGACGGGTAAGGTAAATAACTAAATTTCAAACGAAAACTTTAACAGTTCTAAGTTAATACCTCCAAAATTGCGTCAGCACCGAATTCCTTCCTCCACTGAAGCATGTCAGTCCACATCTGCTTCGCCTTCTCAATGTCGAATTTCCTCGCTTTCAAAAATCTACGCTTTTCGAACAGCAATTATGATGCAAACATAATCATTGTTAAGTTGCTTGTCGAACAAGAAAGTTATGAGAGGAGGGGAAGAAGAGAAGTTACCTAAGCAACATGTGATAATCATCGTGCTTTGCAGGCAGTAGCTCCTCCAAGATCAGTGCTTGACGGAAGGCATCGACGGCCTGCACCTCCTCCGCATCATGCTCGTCCTCGATTTCAATCGATATGACTTTGCTACTTCTCCTGCCCTTTCTTGTCCAAGAATTCCTGAACTTGTTGGAGGCATTGATAGCTTTCTTCTTCAAAGACCCGATCCTCGTCTTCCTCTCATCCTCTGAGTTTTCGAAATAAGATCTTTCAAGAACTGAACACTCAAAATTACACCTGTGTCTTAGCATCGTACTGGAGGTATCATACAATACAAATCTAAAACTCTGCCTTATGGGATATATTTCATCACAAAACATAAATTATATAACATATCAACTTCACATTGGCGCAAATTTATACATACATACATTCATACATACGTACATACATACATACATACATATATATATATGTATGTATGATAAGCTGCAAATGAAGAATAACCGACCTTGCTTGGGAGATAAAGGCCCTGACATGGTCATGTTGTTCTTGGAGAATTAAAGAATTTTATTTTAATTTTATTTTTTGGCTCCGTTCAAAAAAAAAAAAAAAAGGGCAAAAGAATCAAGCACTCATATCACGAAGCGCCACAAAACAACGCCCTCACAAAATGCCTGCATGTTGGCAGAAAATGAGAAAAAAGAAAAAAGACTGAAATCAAACCCTAAGGAACAAAAAACTTGAAAACATGAAAATAAAACTTTATATCTGAATGAAAGAAAGGGAAAAAGGGTTATTCCGTAGACGTGAGAAATTTACCTATAGGAGAAGCAGGGTGGTTTTAGGGAATGAAGAACAAAAAAGACGAAGAAGAAGAATATGGGTTCAAAATGTGGCCTTTACTATTTGGTGGACATTAGAGAATGACGGAGAGAGACAGAAAGAGTTATGAGTGTTCGGTTGTGGGGGCTAGTTTGGGAGCTTGACGAGGTCTCAATGCCATATGTTGGACATGTTGCTGTCTGTTATTTTGGTATTTTTGCCAGACCGTTGTACTACTAACGTCTTTTTTTTTCCTTCTTTCTTCGCGGCAAAACCGTGTTGTGTCGTGTCCTTTGACCGACCATCCTTGCTTTAAGGACTCAACAGCTATGTTAGAGACTATAGTTACTCGTATTACACATTAATAAAAGGCGAGTTTCATATCAATAAACACCGGCTGGCACTTGTACAACGTTTTTCTTTCTCAATCCAAAACCAGTGGTCCGCTAGGCCAACTAGTGAACCATTAAACAGTAGGCCCTCTACAATTTAACTATGTTTTTCCCAGTTTTATCATGGACGGGGAAGAGATTTGCAAACAAATTATATGACATTTTATTATAATTTTTCAAAAACAAAAAGATTACTTGTGAAAAAAAAAATTGCGGACATTGGTAAAACTCCACAAACACATAATATAATTACATTTTGTCTTTTTTATAAGAAAGCTGAGCACACAATTTATTAGTGATTAAACAGAAAAAAAAGTCGTCTCTGAAATACTACTTGTGTGTTCTGTGCGTTGAAATTATATACATATACATATATATATATATGTTTTCCGTGTGGGGTTGTTGGGTGTTATTTTTATTTTTATTTTCTTCCCTAGAAATATGTAGGTGTTTACATGGGAAACAGTTGTTTTATAATTTTTACGATTGCTTCTATTTTTCTGCTTTGTTTTTGGTATTGTCTTCTTTTAAGGTCCAGTGGTGGTATAACTTGGGATTTGTATGGTCAGCTGAATTTTCATTAAATCCCACATCCGCATCCTCTACTTGAACGTCAATAAAACATCAAATCTGCTAATTGCAAGACTGTTGCATATCAGCTTCTAAAATAAAGGGTACAACTTCTTCAAAAAGCTGATGTTCATAACATATTGATCAATAAAAAGACGCAATTCTCATTGCCCAAAAAAAAAAAAAAGTCCACCCTGCATCTGTTAGCCATACAACATAGTTCAAGCTGATAAAATTTGCCATCAAAACTTTCATCAACTCAATCAAGAAGTTCATTAGATTTTTTTTTTTTTTTGGTTTCTCTGAGAGCTCATCAATCAAGATGGATTGAACAGGTAGCACTAGGTTTCGTTTGTTAAAAAAAAAAAAAAACAATGTAGCCATGAAAATATTTATACAATCAGAAAACTAGGCGTTTGATAGCCAAGGTACTGTTTTCAGTCAGAATCGGAACCGGAATGTATGGAGGATCTCACCGTCCTGTGCCTGTTTTCATTATTTTCATCATTGTCCTCATCTTCATCTTGTTTCTTCTCACTAATGATACCTGCAAAACAATGAATTAGAGATTGCTGCATGAAATAAGCACTTGAAACACAGTAGAGAAAGTGCTTACCCTTCTTGATAAGCAGATTCTCAAGTGCCTTCGTGGTGAAATCGTCTTTCCCTCCAAGATCTTGAAAGCCAATTAGCCTGTCTACGGCAATCCCTTTTCTAAAGAGAACCCATTTCACTACGTTAGTCAAAGTCTGATGCAAAATCAACATAATCCAATAACAATCTTTACTTATCAAACAATTCAACCACATTCACTTTGGCTTATGATTCATAATAACTATGCAAAACTAACATAATCCCTTTATTGAAAGCAAACCCCTTTCACTCCGTTAGTTAAATTTCGATGCAAAAACAACATAATTCAATGTCAATGTTTACTAATCAAACACATCAACTGCATATTCTTTTGGATTATCATATAAATAACCATGTCATAACATCCAGAAACCAACATAAGAATAAAACCTTGGTCGCTTTGCCTGCAACATCATGAGATAAATTCCTTAACATCCCATATCCCCACCAAGGCAAAAGGAAAATGAAAATTCAGTAGATCTAGTAGCTGAGATAGCCAGACCTGAAGAGTATGACACAAGGCAAAGTTTTGATTCCTAGCTTGGTGACAAAGAATGGTGCATTCTGCAATTCATACAAGACAGTTAATTAGTCATTGTTCATCTTAATTGTAAGTTTGTGACAAATCACAACAAATTAAATGCTGCAATCAATTCGGATGCAATCATAGAAACAAGATTCAATCAAGAAAATTACATAGACAAACTTAGAGATCAACTCATAGGGCAAAAAAACAAGTAGTACATTCTTACCTCAGCGTCCAACTTGATGAACTTCGTATCAAGATGCCTCCGAGCAAGAGACTTCAAATGCTTATCCACTATCCTAGAAGCAATTATTCACATAACCACAATTATTTCCAAACAAAATTTGACGGGCTAAATCACAGCATCTAAGACAGCAAAAGAGATTAAAGTAAAATCTTTACTTGCAGCGATAAAATTCATGGTGATAGAAGTGGCAAATGACTTTCTCACTCCCAGTGACTTCACCCAAGAAATCCCCCTCAGTTATCTCTCTGTACTCCCCATGTCCTTGCCTTTTCATTGCTTCTCTCTTCTCAGCTTCTTTCTAATCAAACAAAAAACCCACAAATCTAAACACTTGTCATAAACCATACAAAGTACAAACTTCCTAATGAGCTACAAACACATCAAAAACTCAAAAAATAAAACAAAAATCGAACCTTGAGAGCGGCAATCCTATCGGCATGCAATTTTTCCAGCTCAGGATCCTAATATAACCCAAATCAAAATTAAAGCTTTAGAACAAATCAAGAAAAACAAAGATCATTATTCGAATTCTGTAGAAATTCATTAGACTAACCAACAGAGTAACTTACATCCATCAACTCATCAAGGTCAATCTCCTCGCGGACAGAGCTTGACGCCTGTGACTTTTGCTCAGCAAGCAATTCCTACAACACCCACCAAAATAAAATAAAAAAACACATAAGAACAGATCTGAAGATTATTTGTTTTTTCTCTAATGAAAACTCGAAAAGGCATAAAAAATTTTTTTTTAAAAATTCAAACCTTTTGATAATCGCGAGCAGCGGCGGCCATTACATTGCCGAAAGCTAAATTGGAAAGAGTCGATTTGACTGAATCTGGATCCATCTTTCGATTCAGTAGCGAGCTAAAACAACAACAATACACACATTTTAATCAGTCAGATTTTATTAGGCCGAGTTTTTCCTTCAATTCTGCGATTCAAATTGTGTTTACGATGGAATTCTGAAGAGATTTAAACCAAAAAAAAAAAAAGATCATACCTTTGGGCGGTTTCTCAGAGCAGTGGAAGAAGGAGAAATGTGACAAATTGTCGGAGTCAATGAATCAGATCTGAGATAAAAGAGGGTAGAAGAGAAGGGAAGTGAGCTCCTAAACCAAGTTCATTCAAATTCACAAAAAGACCGTGCTAAAGAATTATATTTCGTTTTTCTGCGTTTTTAGGCCCCCCATCAAATTTCTTTAATGCCCCCTTTCAGTTTTTTGAACAAATTTGAAAATTACCCTATGAGTTTAAGTTTTTGATAATCTAAAGCGTATCCCCTGATTTTCAAAACAATCTCAAAATAATCCCCCAAGTTTTGAAGAAGCTTTGTTTAGGAAATGCTTTTGATAATCAATATAATGACTTGTTTGGTTTATAGGTGGTGACTGAAATAAAATAAAATTTTTAGATTAAAGTTGATTAGTTTAGTTATAATTTTAATTGATTTTTTAAGAAAAAAAAACTGAATCTAAAAATTTAAATTCGGATTAATTGTCTAAACAAGATCTAAATAAGGATTAATCAACTTATGAAAATACTTAATTAAGAGAATAATAGTAATAATTATAATAATGATTGTTACACAAATGACCCTAAATTATATTCATAGTCTACTAAGCTAATATTTATTACATTTTTCATATTTTATCAAAATAGTTTTTTGGGCTTGAAACATGGATATTTGGACACCTTCGACTCTTGTTTTTGGTACTGCTCCGAGATGTTTCGTAATCCATATTAATAACAAAAAATATTTTGGTAGATTTTAAAAAATATTTTACTAGAATATTTCAATTATCAATGTTGACAATTAGACACTGGAGCCAGATATATTCTGTTATAAAATGTTAAGAACAAAAATTATATATGTAGATTATTAGAAATATTATATTAAAATATTATGATAACCAACATCAACAACCAAAGTTGGTGACCAACACTGTAAATAATTACTGTCAACAGTTACTGTTGGTTATGATAATATCTAATTAAGTCTTTTTATGAATAAAGAAAATTTAGGTGAAACATCTTAAGTGATAAAAAAGTTAAAGGGTTCAAATAGTTGCCAAAATGTTTGAGGTTGTAAAAAATAAAAAATACAAATAATATTTTATTTGGATCAAATGGTGAAGCATTGCATTTAAATATTTAAATATTTAAATTTAATACAATTATTATTTATTATTTTATTTTTTCTATTATTTTTATTAATCATATCACATATTCTACCTCTCTCTTATCAACAATCCAAATCCAAATGTACTTTATATTTAAATATAATATAATATAAATAAATATTGTATCTATTATTTTTCATTCCATACTTAAGAAATGCTCTATCCAGCATTTGTGACCTTTTCACACTTCCAGCAGATTTTTGGTCCAATAAGAAATGAAGCCCAACTTCTAACAAGGGCCTTGCCCGAATCCATCAAAACACGTTGCACGTGATCTTGGTTGTGGCCCAGTATCTTCTTCTTCTAATAAAACATGAGAAATTGCAAGAAATAAGTCATTTTTCATGTCCTTTATGAGTAAATAGTAGGATTTCCAACCTTCAAAAATTTATAACATATATAATTTTAATACAAATAATATTCCTACTTTACCCTTAAAATATGTTTTTAACCTATATTTTTCATATTTTCCCAAAAATCAATTAATTTCTCTCTCTTCCTTCTCTCTCTTCCCCTTCTCTCTCTCTCTCTGTGCTCCGAGTATCACTCTCTTTACTGTCCCCTTTTTTCATTGTTCCGGTCATCATATTCGTCAATGATTTTTGCTTCCATCATTCTCCGTTGTGATCTTCGACGTATTGATCAACATAAGATTGCAAGCTTGCAACGATCGGACCTTTACAAGCCTGTCAAAAAATCGAGATATCACAAGTTCAATCAATCTTTGTGAATCTTAGCTCACACTAAAATCTGATAACTAGATTTAACCTTGAGCACACAAGAGATTGTTGGAGGCTTCAAATCCAACACCATGTAGAATTGTTGTCTTTTGTTTTTGATTTGCAAGTTGAACGAACATGTGGCTGTGTTGGTGTGGCCTGATGACAAGATTGCCACAGCTTTTCACCAGATCTGCATGAATTCAAAGATCTCGTTAGAAAAAAAGCGATCCCGAGTGGAAAGTCGCGATTTCAACCAGATTGCGACATGATTTGATCCGATGGTTTTGAGATTCCATAAGTCGGCGTAGTTTTCAAGTCGCCATTGCGACAAACTCGTGAACTCTAGATCTTAGAAGCTGCTAATTAAACATACCTTAGCTCGACAGGTGATCTCCGAGAATGACGACGCCTCCAAGAACGACAATGACGATGAAGTGTGGCCGCAGTTTTTTTTGGTGAATTTTTTGGGTAGTTTGGAGTTTAGGACAATTTTGGGGGTTAAAGTTAGGGTTTATGCTATTTTTTGAACTGTTTTGCAAAATTCATAAATAATGATTTATTAAAATTAGTAAATTAATGATTTATATGGTAAATTAATAGTTTTGGGATAAAATGCTAGAGTTTGAGTCAATTTAGGATTTAGGGTTAGGAATTGTTCAATTTGAGATTTTTTTACAAATCAGTAAATTAAGATTTACACAGGATTTACATGATAAATCAATCAAATAATAAATTATAATCTATAAAATTAAGAATTTATATCAGTAAATCAATAATTTATACTTAATTGCATCGGTAAATTAATAATTTATAACATCAAGAGTTCTTTATTGATGTGGTAAATTAATGATTTACGAAATGATTTACCAAATAAATTTATCAAAATTTATCAAAATCGGTAAATAAATGATTTTTCAAATTAAAAAGTGGTTTACTAAATAAATTTATCAAAATTGATAAATCAATAATTTACCAAATTTAAAAGTGATTTATCAAATAAATTTATCAAAATTTACATATAAAGAGATATTTTTAGAATTTTAGATTGTGATAAATCATGATTTATTAAAAACATGCTATTTACTAACAACTTAAATTTTTTCTCCTATTTCTTTTTATTGAGATTTAATTTTGACCTATTTAACTCTTTCTCTTTTAAAATATCCTTCGACCTCTTCTTTTTAAAATGGTTCAAATCACAGATTATCAGAAAGTGTCCTTTTCTAATTTCTCAAGGAAAAATAAACAAATTAGAAGACTTCTCTTTTTTTATAGGCCTCACAATGTAAAAATAAAAAACATAACAAAAAAATAACATGTTGGAAGCATATTTAATAACTCAAATTAACGCCAGTTATAAGCTGTGATAGATTTTTATTTAATCTTATAAGCTCAAAATTGACATGAGAGAATATCCAAGCCTTTGAAAGACATTAAGCGAAAAAGTTCCTAAAAACAACTTTCACTTTTTCCTTTAAAAAAATACAATACGTCAGTTCCGATAATACTAGATAAGTGCATTAAGATCGGCAGATGCAATGGCCAAAGAGGCTGCTTTAAAAAATGGATCGTGCATTACAAATAGAGCGGACTATAAGATTAATACTCATTTCACTTTGTATGAAAAGAATCTATGAGTTTACAAGTCATAAAATGTATCAGACAATGGAACAAAGAAGAAAAATCAATACGGTGAACTTCAGAATAGTAAGAAACTTCAAAAAGTCTTAACACTAAAAAGCCAACAAGAAGTTCTCTTTCTAATCCATTAGTTTGTGTTCTCTTCCTTCTTCCAAACACCACCTCTGAACCCAATGTCTTCAATGGGAAAAGACACCAATTCCGGGCACCAATACGCACTCACAACACGCAGCGATGGCATAACTTGTGTCACTCTCGACCACTTCTCTTCAAAATCCGAGAGAGACTCCAACATCAACCCTTCAATTCTCCAAACAGTGGTGTCGTCACCCCAGAAGCCTTGGCTCAGCTTTGAAAGATTGCCCGACGAAATTGAGAGGTACTTTAGCATGGGAAGTGAAATGGGGTTGAGCCACATTGGACTAATCTTCCCCGGATAGAACTTGAGGCTCAGCTCATGGAGCTGCTGAGGAGGATAGAACATGTCAAGCTTCGTTACGATATCATCGCCATGACTATCAAAGCAACTTATTGTCAGATGCTGCAATTCTTGGAGCTTTACCAATG
Source organism: Antiaris toxicaria (assembly GCA_035233585.1). Classification (NCBI taxonomy): domain Eukaryota; kingdom Viridiplantae; phylum Streptophyta; class Magnoliopsida; order Rosales; family Moraceae; genus Antiaris; species Antiaris toxicaria. Next base: position 36,299,460 of record CP141157.1, on the reverse strand, counting down.
AATGGACCTCGGTGTCTGCAATCTCGTTGCCTCGAGTTAGTTGAAGCCCGAGTTTCCTTAGTTTCATCAAGTTTTTCAGCTCGCCAATCCGACAACCTTCTGGTTGGCTTGATTTAGCAGGTTTGAAACCTAGCAACACTTCAAGCTGTGAAAGCCTTCCTAATCCTTTAGGCAAGCATTCAAGTGAGCCACAATGGCTCACGTCTAAGACCCTTAACTTCTTGAAAGTGACCATGTAAGTAGGGAGTGACTTTAGATTTTGGCAGTAACTGACATCTAAAATCTGCAGATTGTGAAGCTTCTCCAATGAAGGTGGAAGCTGAACTAATGGGTGAGTGTTGCTTACGCTAAGATAAGTCAAGTGGTGAAGAGAACCCACCTGGTTTAGAAGCCCTGTGAGAGGGGTTTCAAAGATTGTTCTGGAAAGATCCATTGCTCGTAGGTAGTGAGAGTCGCAGAACTTCTTTGCAACATTTGAAGCGACTTTGTTCACTTCACCGCTCTTGGTTGTGGATAACAAGGCCCTCAACTTCGAATTAGCCACGAAAAGATTTCGTGCTATAGGGGTGTCAATACTTAAATGGCGGCAATTTGTATCATCTAGTCCAGAAAATGCATCTTCCTTAGCGATGTTGACCACCAAATCACGAACCATATCATGAACTTTGCAAGTGTCTATCATCCCAAAATAAGTCTTGTTAACAACTTCTAGCAAACACCGATTTGTCAGCCCCGTGAAACAATCCTCACCAGCCTCGGTTGCTGATCTACCACCTCTAACCGGAACAAAACCTTCTCCTATCCACCAATGGACCAATTGGTCTTTGGTTATGTCACAATCCTCTGGATAAAGCGACAGGCAGAGGAAGCAGGATTTGAGGTAAGAAGGGAGCTCATCATAGCTCAACTGCAGAGAAGCCATGACAGAGTTGTCATGTTCAGCCAGTTCGTCTCGAAAATGGTTTGCAATACGCTTCCATTCAGGGTAGCGTGGTATTTTACAAAGCATTATCCCTCCAACCGCCTTGATTGCTAAGGGTAGGCCCTTGCATTTCTCAACAATCTCCTCTCCAACATCTTCTAGTTCTGGATAATTACATACGCCTTCAGTGGCTGCAAATGCAATCTTCCGAAATAGCAGCCAGCTATTGTCCTTGCTAAGGCATTTGGGTCTATGCACTCTTGCCTCCTTCACTCTCATCTTCTGTGCAACTTCCAAAGACCTCGTAGTGATAATGATGCTACTTCCATGCCCCTTTGGAAGTCCTTCATAGATTTTTCTCCACCAAGTAATATCCCCGTCCCACACATCATCCATCACAAGCAAGAACCTCTTTCCAAAAAGATACTGGTTTATCTTTCTCAACAGTTCACCTGCGCTGTCTCCTATACTCGCGTCTCCCAAGTTCCTCAACATGCTTCTCAAGATCTGTTCTTCAGTGAACGTTTGAGAAACAGACACCCAAATTCTTCTCTCAAAATAATCCTCCATTTTCCTCTCGTTAAACACTTTCTGAGCAATGGTTGTCTTGCCCAACCCACCCATCCCCACAACCCCAATTGCCAATATGTCAGTGTCACCTTCAAGCAGCCAATCCTTCAACTTCCGCGTATCTTCTTCCAATCCAACGACTTGGGTGTGATCGTACACAGGAGAGCTCCATCTAGGTATTTGGTCATTATGTGGATCAACCCCTGGCTGACTCAGAAGCGGCACGCCAAGATAAGTTGAAATGTTAACCTTGATTTTGCTGATTTTCGCGTTCATTTCTTCGAGGCGCTTCCCAGTTTGGTACTGGAAGGAAATTTTGGTAGGGCTGAAGCACTTTAACCAGCCACTAGATGTTGTATTATCATCCATTGACTTGAGCTGACAATCTGCAAGCATGTCTTCGGCTTGATATATCATCTCTCGCAACTCAACCATAATGCGGCGCAGAGTTTGGTTCTTCCTCTTGAGCCTCTCTGCATCTTTGAGAAAGCTTTGCATTAATTGGAGCTCATTTTGTAAAGTCACGAATTGATCTCTGAATTCTATCAGAATCCGGCTACCCTCCGAAAGAGCTCCAAGTAGTTTTTCCAGGAACACGGTTACCACAGCGTCCACCATGTCTTTAAACCTTGAACAAATCAGCATAAGAAAGTAGAAAGAAAAAGAAAATCAGTAATATTCTCATTTGATTGTTTTTGTTTTTTTGTTTTTTGTTTTTAATTTTATTAGAGAACAGCATATTCAGTGCCTTTTTCTGTAGAAACGACTAAATCGTTGTTCTACTATGGACTTATGTATCTTGTTTTGCTAATTTGATTACTATTTGAGTTGAATTTTTCCACAAATCGATAACAAGGGAAGTGAAAAGTTTTAAAACATGGTCCAATATTGTCATGTTCAAGCCCAAAATATAAAAATAAAAATAAAAATTCCGAACAGTGACAGAACTTAAAGCTTCTAATGAAATTGTTCCCATTTCAGGTGATAACTCACATAAAATTGAAAATTTTCTTCCTTAATTGTTTGATCCATGATAAATAGAGATGGACATGATTCTAAATCTGGGTATGTAAAACTTACAATTGGGTATTCGTTTACTACAAAATTCCTCTCTGATAACGACCTGGTCTTTCAGAGAATCACAAGAGCTGCGCTGCAATAAAAGGTACTAAAGAAATTATACTCGTGAAATTAAAATCTGCTAAGGAAATGAGCTAATTGGAAAAGGCTAAACTTACAGATGATTTTGGAGAGTTTAAGATCAGATGATTTCTGTTAACACCCTTTTGCGTTTCTCCTTTTCGGAACTTGGAATAACAACTTGGAACGAAGAATAACATAAACGTGCAAGCAAGCTAACCGCAATAGCCAAGACATGAGTAATGAAAACTGTCCTTCGGTATTTGCGTTGTAAATACAAGTGTGCCCTCGTTGAACTTGATGGCACAAGGGCACAGGCATTAGGGTATTAAGGTAAATTCAATTGTCAATTGCAAGTCAAGTCAACTGCAAGGCCTTTCCCGTCATGTGGTAGTTTCTTTCTTGCTTCTTCACCAAAACAAAAGTTCCTACTTTAGTTGATTTTTTGTCCCTACAATTAAGGTTGAGTTTCTAGTAGAGTTATTTGTAGTTGCCAAGAAGTTCATGTTAATCAAAGTTATAAGTGCAAACAGTTTTCCCTAGTCTCCTTTTATTTGCCAAAAAAAAAAAAATCAGTTACATAATTTAGGCCAATGTAAAAACCAAAGCAATAGATATGCAAAAGAACACTTATTTTTCAGTATACACAGAACTTAGTTGCCTAAAATCGTCGCCTCAATCTACCTAGTACGACTCTTCCCCTCATATTTCTACCAAGTGTCATTGCATTGTGACTATTTAGTTTAACCCGCTTCAATTTCGGAAGGTCAATTGCTTCGCGATCTTGTTCTTGTTCTTGTTCTTCTGCTTGACCTTCACCATTATTATTCTTAGTAACTTCTTGCTCCTTTTTCTCAATGCTCTCAGTCCTCTTACGTTTGAGGAAATTGACAAGTCCTTCTAGAGCAATATCAGCGTTGTCGCTCTTCATTAGCTCCTCCGCTATCTCCGCTGGAGTCACCTCAGTGCTTTTTATAAGGCCTTCAATTTCTCCACCAAGATGGTGGTCGGTGCCTTGAACACCTAGGTAATTAGAAGCCAAGGTTTTGAACCCATCTGTGGTGCAATACGACATGTTGATGTGCATGTCCATCCGCCCGGGACGCAACAATGCAGGGTCAAGACGCTCCTTGTGGTTTGTGGTGAACACAATAATTCGCTCATCGCCGCAGCTAGACCACAAACCATCAATGAAGTTCAGTAGTCCCGAAAGCGTCAACTGCAATTTAAAAACACCATGTCATTAATCTAAATCCACTTTTAGTGCACATAATAAACAAACCAATCAAGTGTCCACAATCTCAGTGCATTTTCCTTGCTATACTTTTCCTAGAAAGGGGAAATATATACGAAATTTCACTAAGCCAACAATACAATAAAGTCATGCCCTTTGGGTGGTTTCGAAAGGACATTCTCAGCCATTTGCCAAGCCACGTTTCTTAACTTCCATTGATCCGTCCTGCCACAAAAAGGCAAAAATCCCACTTTTCCCTTTTTTATAATCTTTGAGGTTGAAGGTATATTCCACACAGACGTTGATAGACTCTTTTTTTTTTTTTTTTTTAAGTATAAACTATTCTCTAAACGTGGTTCATTAAGACCTCGTTTAGAACTTAGTTTTGAAGATATTCAAAACTATTTTTTTCTAACACTTCATATCTTTTTACTATTTATATCTCTAAAACGTTAAAACCACGTTTAGGTGGTTTCGAAAGGACATTCTCAGCCATTTGCCAAGCCACGTTTCTTAACTTCCATTGATCCGTCCTGCCACAGAAGGGCAAAAATCCCACTTTTCCCTTTTTTATAATCTTTGAGGTTGAAGGTATATTCCACACAGATGTTGATAGACTTCCTTTTTTTTTTTTTTTTTTAAGTATAGACTATTCTCTAAACGTGATTTATTAAGATCTCGTTTGAAACTTAGTTTTGAAGATATTCAAAATTATTTTTTTCTAACACTTCATGTCTTTTTATTATTTATATCTCTAAAACGTTAAAGTAATTTTAAATTTTAAAAATCTATAATTTTGTATATACAAACCTAAATAAGATGGATTTTTTTTTATAAATTGCATAGAATTTCGAAATGAACGAAACAATATTCATATTGATAGTTTTTTTTCTAAAAAAATTTTTAAAATTTTTTATTTTTTCATACCAAACAGTTTTTTCTTTAAAACACATTTTTTAAAATAATTTTTTTTCAATCCAAAAATAATGTCTTTAAGCATTTTTTTCAAACTCCCCCTGAGATATTAAACTTATGATTGTAGGTGAATGTAATGATAATTCTATTTTTAACCTCATTATACTGTCATAAAAAATTAAAAAAAAAAAGCTTGAAATTACCTGTCAATGGAAAGCAGTAAATTAAAGCCTTGGTAGTAAGGGAAACAATAAAACAAACAAAATTATGCCAAATGCTAATCTGAATAAAAGCAGCAGTGGTGAAAGACCCTTCCTTTTTTTTTTTTTTTTTGGGCTCTGTCCGGCAAAGACAAATTAAGTCAATTTCTTGGGCAAAGTGTTGATTTTTGTCAATAAATGAAATTGCCCATCAACGTAACAAGTTACAACTCTGAATTAATAACTGAGGTTTTTGAAAATGATTTTTCATTTTTAAAAATATAAAAAATGAAAACGATCCCAAAATAGTATTTGTTTATTTAATGTTTTTAAAATCATTTTGAAAACATCGTTTTCAACTATATTGTTTTTTTTTTTTGTTTTTTGAAAACGAAAAAAAGTTGTTTTCACTTTTTGTTTTCGTTTTCTCTCTTCATCTCTTCTCTCTTTCTTTCTCTTTCTGATTGTGCAGCGTCAGTGATGATCATGTCCAATGATAGCATCCATCTCCGATGAAAGCTGATGACCATGAGCTAGTGACGATGACGACGGTTCCCTCTCAACGATAACTATCGACTAGCAACAATATTGTTTTTTTTTTATTTTTTGAAAACGAAAAAAAGTTATTTTTACTTTTTGTTTTCGTTTTCTCTCTCCATCTCCTCTCTCTTTCTTTCTCTTTCTGACTGTGCAACGTCAGTGATGATCATATCCAACGATAGCATCCATCTCCAACGAAGGTCGATGACCATGAGCTAGTGACGATGACGACGGTCCTCTCGCGACGATAAATATCGACTTATGATCTAAATTTAGTCTCACCACCACCTAGAGCTCAGATCACCAATCTTTTCTACTCTATCGCTCATTACAAAACCTATCACTAAAATTTTTTTAATTATGATTAATAATTTATTTTTAATTATTTTTTTAAAATTAAAAATAAATATGTTTTTTTATAAGACACTCACTTACAAAATGAGTTTTCAAAGTATATAACTAAATAAAATTTCATTTTTATGTTTTTCAAAATATATACTCAAAAAACATAATCCAACATAATTTTAAAAATGATCTTAATACAATTTTTAAAATACTTTTATTTTTAATTTTTTTTAAAATAAAAAACGTTTCAAAATCAACGCCAACTCCCTACCTAAATGAACCATTAAGCTGAAGCCTTGCCCGTAAAATGAAGAAAATTAGCTTTCAATAAAAGGAGAAAAAGAGAGAGAGAGAGAGAGAGAGAGAAAACGAACCTTGGTGTTAGGAGCTTCAAATACGTCCTCAGATTGCCTATTCTGCAAATCTACACTGCAATCAATATCCTCAATCACCAAAATGGACCGATTCTTGGTCGACAACAAGGTCCTCCTCAGCTCCGAATTTGAGTAAATACTCGTCAGCTCCAAATCGTAGACATCAAACTTGAGGTAATTGGCCATAGCAGCGATCAAGCTCGACTTCCCCGTACCAGGTGGACCGTACAGCAAGTATCCTCTCTTCCAGGCCTTCCCGACCTTCTTGTAAAAGTCCTTCCTGTTCAGAAACCTGTCCAGATCCTCAATGATCGCTCGTTTCAGGTTCGGATCCATGGCTAGGGTTTCGAACGTCGCCGGATGTTCCAGATTGATCGATCCCCAAATTCCTCTGCCGCCGGCGTCTTCGACGTCGTCGTACGGACACTCGCGGTTGTAGATCTTGATGGCCTTGTCCTCGCGCTTGATCAAGTCGGCTCGGAATAGGACGTAGGGGAGGTAGGAGTCCAGGGCTCGGTCCTTGAACTTCTTGTTGAAGGTGAGCTCGAAGAAGCGCTTCTCGCCGGAGTGGTTGCTCTTGGGCTCGGAGTAGAGGAGGCGCCAGCGGAAGCGGACGTTGTCGAAGGAGTCGGAGACTTGCTCGCCCTTGTCGATGGCGACGGAGATGGAGTTCTGGCGGGGGAGCTTGGAGACGCGGAGGCGGGAGGTGGAGGGGGAGAGCTTGGTGCGGAGGTAGAGGTCGGCGGCGTCGAAGAGCTGGTTGCGGGACATGCCGGAGAACTCGTCGACGATGAGGGTGAGGGAGGAGGACGAAAGAGGGGAGAAGAGGTGGCGGAGTGTGGAGGAGAGGTAGGACCGGAGCTCATGGGGGATGAGCTCGTTCGCCATCGACCGGACCAGCATCGTCGACGCCGCCACAGACGCGTACGCCGAGAATATCGCCGACGCCGACGACGACGCCGGCATTTCTCTGAAAGAGAACATTTTTCGTCTTTTTTTTTTCCCTTTTTTTTTTTTTTTAATAAAGAGAGAGAGCTGTGCGTGTGAGTGGGTAGAGAGTAACGTATACGGTGGAGATGGAGTATTTGAATTTTGAACCACAAAAGCGATTCCTTAGCAGCATGGAAAGCTTCGGCGCGATGAGTGGACTTGTCAAAACTTCATTCGAATTTTTGTTTTTGTTGGTTGTTTAATATTATTTATCTAAAAGACAAAAGCCAAATATTCTAAGCAAATATTCGTCTACATATTCGTTTAGTTGTAATTGTAAATTGATTATTTAATATTCATTTAGTTTAACTTAAATTTATATTAAAAATTATGTTGAAAGGATAAAAATAAAGATAAAATAAGTCTTATCAAATTGCATTAAACTAGAATAAAAATAGTTAACTTGATTTAACTCACAAATTAAATCAAACTATTTTGTTGAATCAAATAAACGTTAAATTTCACGTAATTTTTTCAGTTAAAAAATTTGATCTTTTATATAATTTAACCCAAGTTAGAAACTTAACTCTTCATCATTAATATAAATTATTATTTTACTCTATTGAATCGATTATGGTGTAAAATTTTAAGATAAAGACTCGTATATGATTGTTAAAAAAGGATCTTATTAGTAATTACAACATATTATGAGATGCAATTCTAGCCTTTCTAAACACTATTTCAAATTCTAAATTGAAATCAAAATTGTTCAATTTAAAAGAACTTATAGTTTATGACTAAATTCTGTTAACTTCATGCAATCTGCCTCTATAAAAGTTAAAAAATAATAATAAAAGATAACTTTGAGTACTTTTTATGAGTTAACTTACAGCAAATTGAGTATTTAAAAAAAAACATTAGATACATAGTTATAATTTCACATTTAACTCTATCATAAAATTCAATTTGTACAAGAAAAAAAAACACACACACATATATGCATATGCATGTAGTATACCTTTATTATCACTGACGTGGTATTTTTTTAATCATACATACAGTGTTTTGTTTGTACATCATTGGGGTCGTACTAAATTTGCTATCTAAAACCGTCGCTTAGATTTTCTTCTCACAACTGATCTTCTCCTACTACTTCTAACCGTAGTTTTCTTGACAGTTTCATCGTATATTCTTCTAATCCTCTTGGACTTTCTAGGCTCAATTAATCCTTCCTGAGCAATATCATTTGGATCACTCTCAAAAATCTCCTTTCCAAAAGCCCTCTCAGCCTCGGCCTTATTCTGTTTGACCAACTCAACAAGCCCTTCAAGGGCAACAACAGCATTGTAACTCTCTTTATCCTTCTTCTTAATACTCTCACTTTTCTTCTTCTTGAGGAACTTCACAACTCCCTCGACAACAATGCCAGCTTCCGCGCTCTCTTTGTTCCTGTTCTCCATGTCCTCTACCTTCTTTCGCTTAAGGAAATTTGCCAGTCCTTCGAGGGCTACGTCTGCGTTGTCGCTCTTCATCAGCTCCTCAGCCACCTCCGCCGGTGTCACCTCCGTGGTGCCTATTAGTCTCTCGATTTCTCCAAAAAGGCGGTGGCGGTGGCTGTCGTAGATTCCGAGGTAATTGGAGGCTAAGGTCTTGAAGCCATTGGTGGTGCAATAGGACATGCAGATGTGCATGTCCATACGACCGGGACGTAACAATGCAGGGTCTAGACGCTCTTTGTGGTTTGTGGTGAAAACTATGATTCTCTCGTCGCCACAACTTGACCACAAGCCATCAACGAAGTTCAATAGCCCCGAAAGCGTCAACTGCATAAGAAAATTCTATAAGCTGCCCCCCAACCTTTTTTTTTTTTTTTAACTAAATAACAAATTTTTTTTCCTTACATTAAAAAAAAAAACTTGATCATGTGTTTTATGAATTAATAGATCGGTATATCGTACTATCTTACATGTTTTAAAATTAGACAAAAACATTCTTTTACTATTTTAGTCTAAAAACATGTTAAATTAAATAAAAATTATTAAAAAGAAAAAAGAAAAATCACTTTATTCTTAATATAATTATTGCGTAAAATTATTAAAGAAATTAATTTGAAGTTTGTATTTTAAAGGATATATTATAGCATTTTAACGGACGCCAAGATTAAAACATAGTAATTTTCGATTAAAAAATACTAACAATCTTGGGGAAAAAAAAAAAAACCTTGAATAAGAAGAAGCTTGTACAAAGGAACGACCAGAAAAGTAAAAGTACAAATATATAAAAAAAATTTTGTTCTTTTTCTATAAAAAGCCCTTCATTCTTCACGCCATTAAAGCTAATCCATACACATAAAAGCCAAACCAGCGTGTTCTTGTACCTTTTTTTTCCCCCTTTTTATATGGGTCATGGTTGCACTTTTGGTAATTTTTAATGAGTGAAATGCTAGCCATTTCCAAACTTTTCCTCACACGTATCATGGAATACTGTTGGGTGTGATTATACATGTGGCTTTTCTCTAAACAAGACAAACACTAACAAAGATTATAATTAAAAGGTTGCTCTTTTAAAGGAAGTTTGGTTGCCTGAAAATTACAAAGCATGTCATCCTAGCCCGCCATGCTTTTCCCCTTTTCTATTGTTTAACTGCTTCTAATTTAATATTTGGGGTTGAATGGTTTTAAAAGTTCTGGTATAGTAGTATTTATTTTTGGTTAAAAATTGTATAATCTTAAAAAATAACTAAACTAAATTATTTATCCACTTACTTTCAAAAAACATTATCTATCCACTTAATGACATGTTGCTAATAAGAGCCAAGTAAAACAAGAATGGTCCTAAAAAATGGTAATCCTACACAATTCTAATTTTCTTCTATAATCCAATTCCATTCTAAAGTCGGGTTTCTTGGTGATTTAATTAAGTTCAATGATATTTGACAAGAAAAGAAAAATGTAGTTCCAGATCTTATATAACCGCAATTCTATATATATTTCCACACAAGATGCGATAATTTGAAACCTCTATTTCAAGTTTTTTTTTTTTTTCTTTTTTAAAGAAAGGTTTAGTCCGAAATCTTGCAATCACATAAAGGACCAAAATCCTAACCAACTTTTTAACGGAAAAAACGGTAGAAAAGAGTGTTTATAAACTTGTTATTACCAAAATGTTATTTGATGAGAGTTTAGACACACAAACCTTGGTGTTAGCTGCTTCAAACCACTCCTCATCAAATTGCCGGTTCTGCAAATCCACACTGCAGTCTATATCCTCTATCACCAAAATGGAACGATTCGTGGTTGACAATAATACCCTCCTCAAGTCCGAATTGCTGTATACACTGGTGAGGTCCAAATCGTAAATGTCGAACTTGAGGTAATTGGCCATGGCGGCGATCAAGCTCGATTTCCCCGTCCCCGGCGGTCCGTACAGCAAGTACCCTCTCTTCCACGCCTTCCCTACCTTCCTGTAGAACTCTCTCCTCCTCACGAACCGATCCAGATCCTCCATTATCGCCTTCTTTATCTCCGGATCCAGAGCTAGGGTTTCGAACGTCGACGGATGGTCCAGATTGATAGACCCCCAAATTCCGCCGCCGCCGCCGCCATCGTCGGAGGCGGCGAATGGACACTCTCGGCTGTAGAGCTTAACTTCTCTCTCCTCTCTCTTGATCTCAGCGGCGCGTATGAGAACGTATGGCAGGTATGATCCCAACACTCTATCTTTGAACCTCTTGTGGAATGTGATCTCGAACCACCGCTTGTCGCCGGAGCGGTCGTGGTCGCTCTTCGGCTCCGAGCGGATGAACCGCCACGCGAACCGGATTCCCTCAAACTCGTCGCTGATCTCCTCGCCGCCTTCGTCGATCGCCACGGCAATGGACCTCTGCCTCGGGGCCTTGCCGACGTGGAGGCGTGACGTGGCCGGGCCGAGCTTCGTACGCAGGTAGGTCTCCGCGGCATCGAAGACCTGGTTGCGCGTCATGCCGGAGAATTCGTCGACTATGAGGGTGAGGTCGGTGGAGAGAGGAGTAAAGAGACTGCGGATGGTCGAGAAGAGGTAGGACCGGAGCTCGAAGGGGATGAGGTCGTTGGCCAATGACCGGAAGAGCATGACGGAGGCGGCGATGGAGGCATAGGCTGAGAACATCGCTGACGCCATCGCCGGCGTCTCTTTGAAGGAAAACATAGGGAATACTGATGAAGAATAATGAAAGTTTGGATCCTCTTTAATAGTTCAAATTAGTAGTTGCTTCCATTCCAAGCAATCTCTCTCATTCTTTTTCTAACAGTGTTTTTTAGCATGTGACGTCCGTTTACTTCACTGCCTTCAAAGGTTTTCTTTACGGTTTTCGCTCTTTTCTTTAAATTCATAATAAAAGAAAAGGCATCAGATTCTTATATGATAAATGAAATTTTGTGGCATTTTAAATGGGATAAAGTTGGCTTATTACTCGCTTACGGTTGAAAAACTCAGCCGTAATAATAGTCTTCTGGACTCTATTCCTTCCACTAAAAAGCTAGCTCAAGCCTTTTTCTTTATTTCTTTTTTTGTTTTTGTTTTTTGATTTAGGAAATGCCAAGAAAAGAATTTTGTCAATCTCATATGGACATCAATATATGTAGTCTTGCAAAGTTATTCATTTTTCAATTTTTTTAGCGTTGAGAAATTGCCAACCAAGCTTGAACTTTAACAGTGAAATCCGACTCTATTTATGCATTGATGCAATGAAGGCAACGGCAATTTTTTTCCCTCCCCACTTTCCCTTTGATGTAACGTTGATTGGCCAAAGGCTTTGTCGTTTTCTTTAGAATAAGCATGTAGAATTACATGACTTAATGTTGAGCTACGCGGATCAACTTGTTCGGAATCTCTCTGTTGGACTTGTCAGTTCAACTGGTTTGACAGCTTAACACCCTCTTTGAAAAAAAAAATATCATTGGAATGAATCCTCAATCTTCCAAATCCAAGTCCCACCTCCTCATACCATGTCTTTGATCTATTGGTCATTTGCAGCATCTTCACAATGCTAAACTAATAGCCTTTTCTTTTTAGACAATTCTATGATGGGCATGAAAGAAAATGTAACAAGGTACTGTTCTGTTTTGGACTGTCAGATGAGAAATAGATAGTTTAAGCTTCACATACGTGGGCATAAAATAAATGGAAGGATTTTCTTGGCATAACATATCATTGGTTCGCTCTACAGATTTAAAATAAACTTATGACTAGACGAAATTAGTTCCCACAACAAAGTAAGGACTTGCTAATCTTAATCATATAATAACATTCATATGACAATGCTTTGTCTATTTTCCCACCTTGATTCCTAAGGAGAAACAAACTATCCATTTTCCAGATAATAGTTAAACTAAGCACAATCCACCATTACTCTTTCTATACCAGCAATTGACAGATTCTCATTCACTGAGGATCTAAGCGTATAAGGTGCTTTACCTTGATAACAGCAAATTACCTCTTCTTCTTGTGTTTATCTTTCTTCTAGTATTCCTGACTGGTTGTTTTTGCTTCTTCTCCGTTTTCTGCCTCTTTGTCCGTCGAACAATGGTTTCAGCCTTTTCATCGCTTTGATCACCTTCCAATTTCTTCCGTTTGAGAAGCTTGACAAGCCCTTCAAGTGCAATATCAGCTTTCTCACTCTTCATCAACTCCTCCGCAACTTGGGCTGGAGTCACCTCCGCTTCCTCCATTAAGGCTTCGATCTCTCCGAAGAGCACATGACTGCCATGAATCCCCAAGTAATTCGAGGCCAAAAGCTTGAATCCATGGTAAGTACAGTAAGACATATGAATATGCATGTCCATGCGACCTGGCCGCAGAAGAGCGGGATCTAGCCTGTCCTTGTGGTTTGTGGTGAATATGATGATCCTCTCATCTCCACAAGTAGACCATAATCCATCTATGAAGTTTAGCAACCCGGATAATGTCAACTGCATCAAAATCACAACAAGGGCATTGTTAATTTTCAGTTTTGCATTTAAATCCTTAAAAAAAAATTCTATTACTTTAGTAAAAAAAGGAACCATTTTGGGGCTAATTTTATAGTGATGAAAAGAGAAGTCAAGGCTGTCAATTATAAAGCTTTAATTCATAGCCAATGAGATGATACCATACCCGAAAATTAAGATTCACCAAATCACAGAAATCATATCACACTTTTTCTTTCTTAAGAAAGAAAGAAAGAAAGAAAGGGGCAAAAAGAAAAAGGAAATAAATGGGTTTGTATAGGATGAAACTTACAGATGCACGAGTACCATTATTATCTTGTTGGTGTTGATGATCAGGTTGCTTTCTTCCTTCACTGTGGGGACGATCAGGCAAATCCACACTACAATCAATGTCTTCTATCACAAGTATGGACCGATTAGCCGTCGCCAGAAGCAGCTTCCTCAGGTCCGAATCACGGATTATATTCGCAAGCTGCAGATCATAGATGTCAAACTTAAGGTGGTTAGCCATGGCGGCGACCAAGCTCGATTTACCGGTCCCTGGTGGTCCGTAAAGCAAGTAGCCCCTTTTCCAAGCCCTCCCAACTCTCTTGTAAAACTCCTTCATCTTGACAAACCTATTGAGATCCTCAATGACTGAGCTCTTTAAGCCAGGATCCATAGCCAGAGTCTCGAAAGTAGCCGGGTGTTCGAGATTGATCGATTCCCATTTCATGCCGCCACAATGGTGGTAAGAGTTGTTCAAAGTGTACATCTTCAGAACCCTCTCTTCATCGCTGATCAGTTTGGATTTTTCAAGTATAAAAGGCACGTAAGAGGACAACACCTTTTGCTGGTGTCTCTTGTGAAAGCTTAGCTCAAAGAACCTCTTTTCGGACCTCGGAAAATAATGGTCGCCGGGGCTGTTCTTCTCGGGCTCGGAGCAGACAAACCTCCATTGGAGCTGAATCCCGTCGTAGAAATCCATTAACGTCTCGCCCTTCTCGAGGCTGATCTTCAAGTTCTTCTCCTTGGGGCTCTTGCTGATCTTGAGCCTCTCTGTTTTGGGGCTGATCTTGGTGCAGAGGTAGACCGATGCGGCGTCGTAAACTTGGTTTCGGACCATGCCGTTGGACTCGTCGATGACCAGAGTGAGAGTGGGGGTGTGAGCTTTGAACAAGTAGCGGAGAGTGGAGAGAAGGTAGCTTCTTACAGGGTGTGGAACGACCTCATTGATCATGGACCTAAACAACATCATTGAGGTCGCTATGGAAGCGTAGGCCGAAAAGATTGAAGATGGGGAAGGCATTTCTTTTGTGGAGAACATGGTTTTTGGTGTTTGAGAATTTGAGAAAGAAGAAGAAGAAGAAGAAGAAGAAGAATAAAGTAGTGTGGCTGGCTTGGGGCTCAAGGGGTCTGGGGTCAAGGAGAGAGTGAGGATTGTATGTGTGTGTATAATAAATAAACAAATATTATATATATACATATATATATATTTATGACAGTCGTGACTTTGGGGGAGTCTTGTTTAGGTGGGGCATATGGTATGCTGTTTGGATTGGTCCTTTTCTGTGTTTGTGGTGCATTAGGACGGTAAAACGAGAAGCAAGTGTGGAGTCTCCCAAGTACTTTGTCGAAAATGGAATGGAAATTGCTGAGAGAAGAAAAGATACAAGTATTATTATTATTAAGAATATTAGGTTACGTGACACTCACCTAATATATAATCAGATTCTTTTTTATTTGATAAAATTACCTTTTGAGGTGTGGTAAGCGATAGATTAGGAAAATTAATAATTTATATTATTTGACTAACCATGATTTATTTTATTTAGTTTGTTTAATTATTTATTAATCATTTAAAAAAATTAATTAATTATTTTATAAAAAATAATTTTTTTAACTAACCTTTAAAAAGTTTGGGTTATTTGTTAAAAAATTTATTAAAAAAAAGCTATTTAGTTATAAACCCTTCAACTTAAAAAGAAACAAGTATTAGGATAAGATAACTTTACTATAAAATGAACTTGTACAATAATTCACCAAACAAAGTTTTAACAATAATTAAATTTTAATTATATGTATTTTAAACGTTGAAAACTTATTGATTTAGAAAGTTTGGTTAAAATTTAATTTTGTTTTTAAAGTTTGGATAACTTACCCTTATTACACAGTATTTTACTGTCTTTTCTCTTAATTTGTGGGTATTTTATTCTATTTTCCTTTTAGTTATTGGATGGAGGCATATTGTGAAATAAAGTTAAATTTTTAGCAGTGTTTGGTAATGGTTTCGGAAATGGATTTTGATTTTCAGAGTTAAAAAAAACAAAAATGTTTTTAAAAATTATGTTTATTTATTTAAAAATTTCAAAATCACTAGTTAAGTAGCACATACAAAATAGATAAATAAACATATATGATTAAAAAAAATACCACATGACACCACTGGATGATGATATGGCTATTATATGGCGTCAATGAGACAAAAACAAAATCCTTTATTGGTGCTTTTATATGTGGCTATAAATTTCAAAAACACCACTTCCACCTTTTTTTGTTTTTTGGGAGTTTTTAAAAACACTTTTTAGTGTTTTCACTTTTTTTTTTTTTTTTTTCTGTTGTCTCTAGTTCCCTTTGATATTTTCAAAATTCACTAAAAAAAAAATACTAAACACAATTTTAAAAACTAATTCTAACACAGTTCTTAAAATATTTTTATTTTTAAAATTTTTAAAAACACAAATTATTTTAACAACAATACTACCCACAACATTTGTGTTCTCTTCCTTCTTCAATTTTCATTTTTCTTTTTTTAATTTTTAATATAATATGAAAGCGTTCTGTTCCTCTTAGCGAGTCTTGATCCTAAATAGCTAACGTGCCTGTACTTGTAATGGCAAGATCTTGGAACATATCCTTCTCTCTCTCTCTCACCTTTTACCTTTTGTTGCTTTTTTATTCTATTGTAGCTTTTACCGGCCCAGTGCCATTGTCTATCCAATCCAGTATTTGTTGGGAGAAATAATGCCAAGGGGGCATGTTTTCCTTTTGTTAATGTCTATGTTTAGTGGGGAAATAAATTGGTGCTAATAGCAATTAAAAGAAATAAGCTTAATGACGGTAAAAATCCACCGACCTCAAAGAAGTGAAATAAATAACCAATAAATTAACAAGAAAAGGAAGAAAAATTAATGAAATTGCACTGAAATATGAATCACAAACTCAATTTTTCACTTTTGCTTGAATATAATTTTTCTAGAAACTAACCTAGTTTTCCCTCTCTATCTCATTTTTCTTTTTCTTTTTCTTTTTTCAAAACCCCTTTCCTTGCATCTTCCACTCTTATTTATAATAGTCTCCTTTTCTATTCATAGGAGGCTCGCATGAAGCTCATTGCGGAGTCTCAAAAATATATGACAAGACGATTATTAAGACGGTTATCATTAAAATAATTACTATTAAGATGGTTGTCCGAGTGATCTAGGCATTGTGCTAGCATGCAAGCAGGGCTGTAACCTTGCTAGCATGTGAGTAGGGCTGTGGCCTTGCTCGCGGGTGGACAAATAGGTGACTTTGATAGTGCTTTAGCGAAGTGATGCCCTTGCTAGCATGGCAGCAAAATTTGTGGCATTGCTTCCGTTTAAGTCGGGCCTCGAAAAGGCTCGAATTTTTTCATGCTTGGTCGAAATTGAGAACTAAACTTCTCACCTAGCCTGGTTGTGAGTCGAGGGATTGACGAATTGTTCGAAACTCAAGGTATTCTACTATAGTGGATTATTTAATGTTTAGCAACTCATGTCCAAAATGTTTCAAACAAAAATATTGGTGGTGTGCCAAGTGGACTTTGACTCTTACAAATTGTCCTTATAATACTTAGCCATTAAAAACTCATGAGACAGAGGATTGTAACTTATATTTGAAGGTTGGAGAGAATTAAAATAGTAAAAACTGTGAGTTAAAATTAGAGAAAAAGATTAAACAAATACATTATAGTAAAAAACAAAAAAGAAAGAAAGAAACAGTTTAGCCAATCATTTTTTTCCTCCTTAATTTATGGTGTGGATTACATCCAAAATTACATCCCTGATTTTCTCACTTTGATAATTGTGGGTGGTGAATAATTCCAAAGAATACTTGTGCATTCTCGTGTGGCATATAAATTCTTCACTAAGTGTGGATTATTCATATATTCGACTATTATGATAGAATTATTTGAATTAAAAATTGTATTGAGAATAGCAAGCAATCTTGTAACCCCAAATAAACGAGGATGATGTTTAATTCATCGCGCTTAGGGAGAGAGATTTAGTGAGTTTTCACGCAAGCACACTGCTCAACTAGGGCCAGCTTTTTCTGGCTGTTTGTTTCCATTTGCTGTACTGCTAAACAGTGTTTTCAGTATTCCTTAGTAGTAATAAGAACAAAAGATGGCAGAAAAGGCCCACTTCCATTGCTGTAAAAGAGAACCAAATTACTTTCTCCCCCCCTTTTTTTTTTTTTTTTTCTTTTATGATAAACAAAAGAGAATTGCATCAGGGACAACTTTTCTGCCGAGGGCAGTCGGTGCCATTTCTTGGTAAAGTCCTTCCTTTTGTCTTTCATGCTTGCGTACTTTTGGGGTTTTCTAATTATCAAAACCCAATAGGAATTTCGCTTCAAAGACCTGGAAAAAAAAAAAAAAAACGAAATTAATGCCACGTGTCAACCCATTAAGGTTTTTGTGTAGATCATCCACTTGCACTATTTAATCCCACTTCGTGCTTTTTTAAAAGTGATTATAAGGGAATTTCAGTATTAAACTTGTTTATATATATATATATATTATTCCATGGTGTAGTGGATTAGAAAGTAACTTTTCAAAGTAATAAAATTGACCGGATTTTCAAACTTTTGAAAAGTTTAAAAAATTCTAGTTTTAATCTTGTGGTGTTAGAAATTTTTAATAAGCACGATTAAAAAGGAGTGTCTCTCACAAAAGAAAAGGTTATTCTTTTACTGCACATTTTTATTAGGAGCTGTTTTTAAATCAAATTAATTAATTATTCAACCGTTTAAAATTTGTTGTACAGTATAATCATGAATTAGACGTTTAAAAATTTATGCCTAATTTAAAATAACGAGTTTGCTTAATTATCAACTTTTTAAAAGATTAATTATAATTTTTATTGACTTAAAAAAAAAAACAAAGATGTATAATTTAATTTAAACTAAATTTAGTGACATTATCTACAGTTAAAATAATGTTGTAACCAATACTACAAAACAAAAGGTTTTAACATTAAAATTTGGAAAGAAAAAAATGAAATAAATTTCTAACAAACAAACGAAACAGTAAAAACTTTTGAGTCAATAATAGTAGTCTTTTATCCCTTCTAGCACATGTTAGGTCTTGGAGACTACATGGAAAGTGAAGATAAAGGAAAATTTCCATCACAATTTACAAAAAGCCAGTTGATTTCCATTTTGTCCGACCATCTTTTTTCAATGAATAATATATTTCATGATGTTTTTTCTAACACACTATTTAAAGTCAAGAATGTATCATATTCTATGCAGAAATTGGGTATTTGTCGATGGTCACTTTGATATCCTCCTTTTTACTTTCTTTTATTTTAATTTTTTCCATAGTTTGCATTGGAGTGTTTGGATTGTCGTTATCAATGGATACCATAAAATGAAGGTTTGTTGGAATATAATATTGCACAGAAAGAGGTGGGCTGCCACTGCCAGCACTCTGATTCCAACTTTCGGCGTGGAAGGGAGAAAAAGGCCCCGGCAAAGTTGTTGGGGCTGGTCTGGCACATCTTTGTCACTGAGATATTATTGCAAGTTTCAGTAGCTACCAGTCTAATACCATTGCTTTGGTTCATTGAATTCTCTTGCGCTTTCTAAGGTTCTTTTCTTTGTTTTTATTTTGTAGCACATCCTCAATAATGTTTTTTTTTTTTTTAATTAAACACGTGTCAACATCCTACACAAATTTGAATTACCATTTTTTATTTTTTGTTTGTTGGAGAGCCCCAATGCTCGTATATTATTGCCTTGTCTACATAATACAAAAGTTTAGAGATATAAAAGTGAAAAAAGAAAAGTGTAGGAAGGATTAAAATAAAATAAATAAATAAAACTACAAGCATAAGCTTACAAAAGAAAATAAATAAAAAAAAAAGGCATAAAACTATAAAACAAAGAAACAAAATTGAAAAAAGACCAAAAATAATAAAAATACGGTCGAAACTTCTTTAATGGATAAAACCACCTTTTTCATCATATTAAAAAAATCAGGATGAAACTTTCTAATAAAACTCTTTAAGAATCTCCAAAGAAATTTAGTCTTTCTTTTAATAATTGATTTTGATAAATAACAAGTAGTAGATAAAAATAGGATCAAGAGCGACAGCTCTCATTTTGGTTTTTAGTAGTACTTCAGAAAGTGTGAACTTTGAACTTCTCCCTCAACGAAATAGTGAGTCCACAACAAGTACCTTGTCCACCTTTTTGGAACCCACAAAATTGGAATAGCTTGTATTTAAGCATATTTTCAAGTGGATCAAGTGAAGGGGAGAGAGAGGGAGAGAGAGGGAGTAGTTCCACTAAAGAAGATATCCATAAAAAGGATAGAATTGTCTTTGAACAAGAACAATAGGATAATATAGTTTTTTTTTTTTTTTAGGTAAATTATCAACAAGATAATGATATATCAAGAAAGATTTTCACACCCTAGCTTCTAAAGTAAAAAAGAAGGTATTATAGCATGCAAAGAATATAAGGTTAAAAAAGATGGCGTCTTGGTAAAACGGAATTGAGAAAATAGCAAAGGTACAATAATTATTTACTTTACGGAGCAAAATAAAAACAATATTGCATTACTTTTAGCTGAGGTGAGTCCAATAATTACATTCTACAAATCTGTAGGTGGAGAACATTATGGTTAAAAGAGTATTTTTATTCCAAACTAAGTAAGTAAAGTCATAATTATCTAGATCAAACTCGGTCTACAATGAATAGGACCATTAATTTTAATTTTATATTTAAAATCAGATAACACTTATAAAATAGATATATATAATATATATATATGATACAATTTGAAGATTCCATTAATGGTTCTATTAAACTCTATAATTAATGGTCCTACCTTTAGTTCTTAGTCTTAGGAAAACTGGCCATGCATGTCCCTTCATGCTCCTTTTGCAAAAGTTCATGCTTATTATTCATAAAGCTACGAACTTGTGATCTTCCACAACTAATAAGGTTCCACGCCAATTTTTTAAGAGACTCTATTAGATACGTTTTAAGCTATTTATTAAATTTAATTAATTAATTAATTTAATTATTAAAAGTAAATAAATAAAAAGACACATGTAATTTTTTATGAGGTTAGGTATCCAACTCCTTAAAACCACGTCTAGACGTTGAATATTTCACTAACTGTCAAAAAAAGTACAAGTTACTAGATCTTATACAAATTGAAGACTCCCTCTCTTTTATTGTCACTAGTAGTCTTGAGTCCAATTAGTTAACTTGTTCTGGGGACTCTTCTTGTTAGCTATGTTGAACTCCCTTTAACTGCTAACGCCTTCCTTAAAAAAAGTCAAATCTCTCTCTCGAAAGACATAAAAAGCAACAACTTTAAAAAGGTCTCTAAGTAGACTTGTATACCTTTAAGCTCATGAATCTCCAAAAATGGTTTTGAGATTTCAAATAAGTAGCAGTTAAAAATCCAAGTAAATATCAGATTTTATTTTGATTCAAATTTCAAATTGTCTCATGATCTATTATAACACTTTATGAAATACTATAAAATTCAAATATTTAGATTTTTTACTCAATCTAAATTTTTGTTGCAATTATATAACTTTAATTGTTGTTAAAAAATATCCATATTTGCTCTGAAATCACCACCAATTAAATCCCAAATCAAATCTCAGATCACATTGAATTCAAATTTCAAACTGTCCTAGCAAATGTTGTAACATATCTTGAAATATCATTTGAATTTCAAATTTAAACGGCTCTAATTTCTCACAAAATCTTCACCAAATCTCTATCAAATATATCCAAATATAAAAACATGATCCTTGGGAAAAAATCAAATCCTAATGCAATTAGAACTTCAAATTCTATTTGAATTAAGATTCCTTTTTTAAATCCAAATCTCATATTTAGTCGTAATATTTAAATCATATATTTATCGATTTTTATGGCATTATCTTCTCAAATAAATCCAGTAAATCATTTTTTAAATCTCCAAATTGTTTTTCAAAATTCCAAGATTAGTCCTAGATTATCTTTAATTAATTCAGGCAATTATCCATTTGACTTGCACCAAATCTGATTCTTCAATATTTAAACCGAACCATGTTAGTAGTCTTTTCTACGTCAACAATGCATGTTAACGCCTATCACGCCAGCTAGCTGGAATTTCAAAATTACAATTTACCTAAATAGAGTGATATTACAACAGACTGTGTTTTTATTAGTTTTAAAAAGCACAGTAGCCATTGTTCCAATTTGATAAAAATACATATTTTCATTATTTAACAACTTTTAGAGAAACAAAATATTTTTTTATGTTTTTGAACTCGTTAGAAATTAGTATCGCACAGCATTTGACAAGAAATAAACCTAAAAAAGAAAAGAAAAAAATTACATTCAATTCGTTATTTTTTTCTTTAAAGTAATATGTATTTTAAATATGAGCATAGATAGCATAACATAAATAAGAGAAAATTCCTCCAATTTTTATGAGTTCATGGTACAAAACCGAAGGTAGAAGAAGCCAGATCATGAGCTGCTTTGTTGGCCTCCGCGAAACCATGACAAAAGCTGACTTGGATGATAAGATGATCCATGTTGTTAAATGTGCGACAGTATTTGAGAATTATTCGAAGATAAAAATGAAAAAAAAAAAAAAAAAGTTCTGTCTTCAAACAAAATGATATAGTGACTGGAGGTTAGATATACTAGGCTGCTGCAGCAATATCTTTTGGGTTAGTTATTAGAATCTTTGACTAGCTAGCCTAGCATAGTCTCGATATATGTAAATAAAAACATTTACCAACCCTTACATGGGATGTTCAACGTGCTGAAATAGAAAAGTGAAAATGGTAATTTAGCAAGTAAAATTGCTGGCAGTGTGCCCTTGTAATCGATCTGAATGTATCATGAGTTCAAAATTAAAAATTTAAGTTAAGTTTAAAATGAATTAATTTTTAGATAAAATTAAGTGTTTAATTGGTAAGTTTAAATTTAGATTTTTAACTTAAATTAAAAATGTTTGGAAAAAAAATTTAGGTTTGATCTTATATTAAAATGCATACATAATCGTTTATTAGTAAAATAAAATAAATTTTTGTATGTAGGAATAATGAAAAATAATTGATTTTTTTTTTTTAATTTTGCATATACGTTTTAATTGTATATTATCCATGTTACGATTTATAAATCCCAACTCTACGTTGAATTTTGAATTTTTCTTTTGTTCGCATTTTGATGTTAAATGCATTTTATTTGTTAAAAAATGAGCCAACGTATTTTCAATTATGAGTCAAGAGAATCCATTTCCTATCGAAAAAAACTCGTCATTGTAAATTTTTAGATTCTACTAATCGTGATGTTCAACTGGTTTTTTATACATAATAGAAAGCATACAACATCTTCATGATCTATACCATGAATGTAGTTGAAATCTCTCCCATATCTGCATTGCCAACATATTATGTTTCTGTCTCATCTACGCCCTTTCGGCTGAAGCTTGTCGTGAGTCTGAACTTGTACCAACATCTTCATTATTATTGACGACTTCATCTGCATTTGCATTAATATGCTCTTCAACAGGCTCTGTATCGGTCAAGTATGTATCCATCAACTCATCATGGATCTGTACTATTTTAATAAAATTATACAGAATAGCACATGTAATTGGGATCATCACTTGTTTTGGAAATGAGTAGTTGTTGATTTTATTTAAAATTTCAAATCTGACCTTCCAAATCCTAAATGTTCGCTCAATACAGTTGCGAAGTGACGAATGAATTTAGTTAAAGACTTCTCTAGGTGTTCGTAACCCTTACCAATGTTTTCTGTATTCTGATAAGTGATATATTTCTACATAATATGGAGTTAAGAAGCCTTCTGTATTTGCATAACTCGATTCAGCCAAGTAAATTTTCCTACACATAATGTAATAACATTTAGCATTGAATGCATAATCATTGATTATACTGATGGCCAGTCGATATAGTGGGAAAACTTAAACCTGCTGATGATACAGCGAATCCATGTAATATTATAGCCTCTTGAAGTATTCTAGCGTCATGCACAGATCTTTCGTATGTTGCCAACATGTGTAGAATTGAATGCATAATCATTGATTATACTTATGACTAGTCGGTATAGTGAGAAAACTTAAACTTGGTGGTGATATAGGGAATCCATGTAATATTATAGCCTTTTGAAGTATTCTAGCGTCATGCATAGATCCTTCGTATCTCGCCAACATGAATGCCAACTTCATATCAAACATACATGTAGCCAAAACATTTTGAGAATTTACTTACTTCCTATTCCTTCATGCTTTTTTGTTCTCCCTTAGTGAAACACAAGGAACGTACGTGTCATCAATTGTCCCTACACAATTCTACAACACATATACAGCTTCAGTGTAGAACCAAAACAAAAGTACCAAAGTACTTTAAAATTGGTAAAATGTAAAATGTACCTACATCAAATCATGGCCAATACTTGTGACCATTTTTCGTAATAAAAGGCTGAAGTTGCTCAAAATCTGGATGCACAATGTACTTATCTTTTAGTGCATTAATTGCCTTCAACACCTGAAAGAACTAGCGTGATGTTGTCTCCAGTGAGTGCTGAAACATGTGTGAAACCATTCGATTGTTCACGCCTTGAACAATGATTGATAAAAATATAAACAATTGCTCATTGACATTAATGCTGTTCGTTGGCACCAACATGTTCCTACTATCTAGTATACTGCTAAGCAATCTGAAGCATCTTTATTCCATGCCAACCATGTTTTCAGAACGTCTAGATGTCCATTTAATAATTCCTCAACCCTCATTGAACCAGTTAATTGGCTGTCATGCATTAGACATGGGGATGCACGAGTATCTCTCCTTCTTACATAAGTTGCACATACAACCATAGCTAGTATGTATCAATATCACTGTCTGAATAGTCTAAGCACATTTCGATGTCGTCCAATTGGGTTGAATCATCATAATAGTCTATTTATGAATGAATACCTAGTAATCAATGGAGAATAAATTGTTAATTAAATACTTAAACTGGTTCCCGTTATTAATCCATAGCAATACTTGTATATACTCTTTTATTTAAGAAAATATGTCGGACCAAACAATATAAAGCCATAATGAAGATGTTAGTGCCTAAATACGAAAGATAAATTATTTCTGCAAACTGTTCGGCAACGATATAAAGCTAAGCGATGAATTGTAAAAAAAAGTGCAGCCCATAAATTTGATAGTAACTAACAAGAAATATTAATTTAAATTGAGCAGTCTTAGGAAATGCGATACAAAAAAATAGAAAATGTTATTAGGAAATCAATCGATGAAGGGGGTCGAATTGCCAACTATTGAGTTAATGAAGTCTAAGGTGCCTTCGTCATCCATATTGGGTAACATTTGTTGCACACTGCAATGTTTAGCTAAGTAATGAATCATTATTATGTAGTTGGACTAAGCGACTCCAAGTGCTTTCATTACATTAATGCACCTTAACAAGCGATCATCTCGACTACTCCCTTCTTGAGTAGACATGTTTGCAGTTCGTGCATGGAAGTGATTGACAATTACATTCATGGCAGAATATGTAATTTCGTCTGCAATCTCCCTTTACTTTCGCTTGCCGCCCGACCTTCTTAAACATGAAAGACCAGCTTTGTTGCTTGGTGTATCGGTCCAGAGTGTTGTAACGATTACTGAATTGTGTAGTTGATGTTGAACAACAGCTGAGGGCCCCTGCGACATGGTTATTTTTGAAGCAACTGTAGTGCAATTCTTTATACTTAAGTTCTTCATGCCGGAGATGTGTACACAGACCACGAACCTGAATGTGTTTGTATGTGATTAGTTAACAGACACAAAAACATGGAAACAAATTTTCAATTTATTTTTAGTCCACACATATTAAAACTAAGCACATTATGACAAAAACAATTAGGCATAGATTTTACTTTAAGGAAATCTCGTCACTATGCATATGAGTATGTGATTATGTCAGTAATAAGATTATATCCCAGACCAGTGTGTGCTTGTAAAGCCTTCCATTTTCTATAAATTTTCTTCATCCTTGAAATTTTTTGTGCCAAGGTTGATGCGTAAAAAACTAGCCCAATAAATTTTGCATTAAACTCAGCTGCCTAGTGGTTATATACATGATTTGGTGGCATCTTACTACCACTATATGATAAATACTCAGCTAATGTAGTTAGCAGATGTAACTCTTTCTCGTCGTTCTATGAGTAAGTATCATTGTCATTATGGCGACTCATATCCTTAACAAAATGCAAATTACTCAAACCAACACTGAAAACTTAACGGGAAATTACAAAATGATTGGCTTAGTATTTTCGTAATAGTCATTGCCCATCTAAAGCGTGACATGACTCAATGTAAACACTGCTACCAAGGTGACAAAACAACAACTAGGTTTACAAATCAGGTCTATATTACACCAGTCAGATCTATTGTCAAACATATAATGAACAGGTTTTATGCATCATAGCCAATGATACGGGAAAAGTATAGAAGACCAAACACATTGAATTTATTAGAGGCTACACGAATTAGGAGAGGTACAAAAAAAAAATAACAGGGTCACATGTGGGATGCCTGTATGCATACACTGCTACCATGGCAAAATACCAACAACTTTGTTGACATATCGAGTCAATGCCACATATGATAGTCTATATCGACAAACAAATTAAATTCAAGATTTCGACATCATAAGCAATGAAAAGGTAAATAGCCAAACCTAACAATTACAACTATACATTTAAACTAAACCAACAAAACAAGTCTGCATGTGCTTATTATCACTGACAAATTTGACTAACAGAGGGAACAAGTTCACAATTCATGGTATCTAATTTTACACAAAACACCAAGCAAAAATTCATTTGATCAAATAAAGAGTGCAAATCAATTTCAACAAAGATTTCATGCACATACAAAGTCTAACACAAAAAAAAAAAAAAAAGCAAGTTGACCACACAGGAAAATAAACAGAATTCCTATGAAGTTATCGAATTCGATCCACAAGATGAATACACAAGGGTTGGTTGAGGATCAGGGCACGATTTGCTGCTTTAAAGGATTGATTTCCTAATTTTGAAATAATGGGAAATTAGGCGTTGGGTTAGGGATGTTGCATAATTTTTTCGAAGCGGTTTGGATGGTGCTGGACACCTTCTACATTTGGTGTTTTGCACTTTCCCCGTTGTTGAAATGTGGAATGAAGCCCTGATAAAAAACCCCCTAAAATGAGAGTAAGGAACAACACAATCTCATAAAAACATGGCCGAATAACAAAATTACAAAAAATAGGCACAGATGACTCAGGTGTGGGATGCAACCTAAAGAATCACAGTGAGATTTGGTAACATCAATCACACACCAAAACAATCACCATTCCAACATAGGACAACAAAAGCAGTAATAAAAAATCCAATGTGGCGAGTGGAGGTTCCACCACGAGCATCACTAAGGCCCTAACTCGAATTGTAGTGGGGGGGGGGGGGTAGGGGGTGGTTCCACAGAAACGACCGGTGTGGATTTAGGACGTACGATTTGGTAAGCCAACGACCGTGGGGTTCGATAGAAAATGAAGAATTAAAAGAGAAAATTAAAAAAAAAAAAAGAAAAATTAGTAGATTTACGATTTGGTAAGCCAACAACAGGTGTGGAAGAATCGATCGCAATGACATGACTTAAAGAGAAATTGGTAAGCCAAGTCCAGTATAACTGTCAACAAACACGCTTCGGCCATTGATTGCAGCAACGGCTCGATTTTGCTAAGGGGGGTCGACAGAGGCAGCTGAAATTGGTTGGACTGATTTAGCCTAAACTAGATGAAATTGGTAAGGAGGGGTTCCGGTTTAAAAACCCATGGAAGATGGATTAAGTAATTGATGGGCTAATGGGGAGATTTGGCCACCGAATGCCACGAGATGTGCCATCAACCGAAATACATCAGGTTTGGAGGAAAGGGATGGGGGAGGTTATGGGGTTGATGGTTTTGGCAGAATTGGGGAGGAAGAGAATGGGTTAAACGCACTGAGAGACATAGGGATGGGTTCAGCGTCAATACCCCATGGAAAGGGACCAGTAAACACAGAGGAGAGAAAGGCCAACAAATGTTAAATGTGAGATGAGGGGTTTAAGGTGGATTTTGGAAACAATGGGGAAGGCAACAACGGGTGGTAGAAGAATGGATGAAGTGACAGGAATCGGGTTGGATTCCCTAGTGAAGGGTAACGGTCGCAAATACAGAGCAAATATGCAGAGTTAACAGTGCATCTGAGCCCTTATGCACTGTGTAATTTTTGAGCTGAGTGATTTGTACTCAAACCGATAGTTAAACAAGCATTCCAGCTCAAACCCCAAATAATGGATCTGAGCCCTTGAGCCAAAAAGGCTTTCAAACAAAAATATTAGTGAGGGTATAAAATAAATTATATCAATATATAAAAAGTGAATGGTAAAATTTTAATAGGACCATATGAAGATTTTTAATTTTAATGGGATAAAGTAGAAAAATTATAAATTTTTGGGAGTAAAATTAAAAGGAAAAAAATTTTAATAGGGCAACAATTGGATGGCAATAGGATAGGGCGAAGTTGGGGAATGCTTTTCCCTCCCTGTTTCAAAACCATTCCTATCCCCATCTTCATTCTTGCATAAATAAAAGCAGGATTGGGGACAGAAATTTTCCGTTAGAGGGGCTTTCTCCATACCCATCTCATTCTTTATCTATTTTAAACTATGCATTTAAAGATACAACAATTTAAAAACAAACAATAAAATAGAAATGCACCGTAAATTTCATTCAAAATCAAAGATTTCACAAATAAATCAAATTATAAATATATTCAAATTAAATATTAACCACAAAGTCATTGAAAGTCTCGTTAAACTATTATAAAGTCTTAAAACTAAAACTTTATAATAATAATTAAAGCTTTTTAATATTAAAAAACATACATAATATTTTAAAATAACATTTTATAATGTAATATATATTTACAGATATAGATATCATACATATATTGAGTCGAGCGTCAGGGTGGGGATTGCTAACCTTCAAGAATGAAATTTTATCCCCACAAACTTTACCTCCCATCTTTGCCCCATTTGGGGTGGATCCACACGAATAATTTCGCCTTCCCTAGCCCCACCTACCTCCGCCCCTGCTTACAATATAAACAAGACTACGAATGGGGAATTTATTTATTTGCTATAAGAAAAAAAAAGGGGAGGGGGGGTAATTATTGATTGAACGTACGGAATGGCTTTCCCATATATCAGCCACATAATATATTTACACAGAGACGTGTGAAGATTTCAAACTCATTTTGTATGATTGGAGAATATCATAAGTTGATAGAAATGTGTGGTGCAAAAAATACACGGATGAAATAAATCATCCAATTAAGTGGAGCACCAAAGCATATATAAAGTAAAATAGGATCAGAACCAAAAATAAAAATAAAAGTAAAAAAAAATAAAAACAAAAAATAAAATGAAAGTTTGCATCCACACCGAGAAAGATTGCACTTTTTCCCCCCTGAAAAAAACCCGTAAATGTGGGTATACGTATACATCTCTGGAGATTAACGATAAAAATACATTAGGGTGTAATCCCAAACAAATCAAATACTGAATTAATACAAAAACAAGTTTTTACACTTAGGACTATAAAAAAACGACATAATATTCTAACTTTAATAAACAAATTTAGGCAGCGTAATCTTTTACCACTGAACAATTACACGTCACGCGGCATTATATGGATGTTCATGAAGAGTTAAACATGCAAAATATATGGACGGTCAGTTGTCCATTGGGCTGTCTAGGTTCAATCATTCTAAAAATGAGCTGTCAGACAATAAAGCCCAGCCCTTAGTGTAACAAACGAGCTCAGATGTTGCCAGTCATGGGAAAGAAATAGAATAAATAGCATGTTTTAGCAATATTTAAAATAAAATTTATAAATATAAATTAACGTTAATTTTACAATTGATTTTATTATAAGATAAAGAATTTGATAAATAAACTGCAAAATCCAGTTTTTTTCTTTTCTTTTCTTTTCTTTTTTTTACATTCTGTTTCTTCTAGTTCCTGTATGGTTTGATGAGAAGTTTTATTCAATTTAATTTGATAGTAAAAATCAGATATTTGAATTATCGGAGATTTAAAAGTTCTGTCTTCGTCTCCTGTGAACAAAGATACCAGCGCGCTAATTTTGATATTTTGTCCTAAACTAAAGAACTAATGTGAGAAAGGTCTACACATTTTTGCCATGTTTGTTGTTTTTCCCAGTTTTTGTGGGCTCCTGGGCTTCAAAGTATAGGAGGTAATAAATATATATGTTTATTTAGTTATTTACTGATCAAAAACCCGCGTCATGCAATGACAGATATTATTATATTATATAAAAATCATTCTCATGTTCTTTTTATACTTAAATTAATTTGATTTTTTATTGTAATTTTTATACGTTGATGACTGAAATGAATAAGATATTTGTTTTTAAACTCGAAAAAGGCAAACATTGCATTAATATAATTATACAAAATTCAAAATTTTCCCTCCAATTTCAACGGCTATAAATAGCTAGTTTTTACTTTATAAATTCATTCATCTATAAGTTTTTACAAACATATTGTATTTAGTGGGTACATCTACTATTTGTATTTATTTCATTTGCATCATTCAAGAATACAATTATACAAAATTTAAAAATTTCTTGTCATTTTTAACAGTTATAAACAGCTAGTTTTTATATAATAAATTCATTTATCCTCAAGTTTTTACAAATACACATCTCATCTTTTTTCATCTTTTTAACTCTTTCATTTGCTCCATTAAAGTTCTTCTCTTAGTTAAAAAAAATATTCGTAATATGGTTAATGTGTTATTATTGCTTCTTATTATTTTAGTTATCATAAGTTTTATTCTCATATTTGTTGTGGAGTTTTCTTAAAAAATCTTTTAATTTTTTATTTTGCTTCATACTCTTGTAATATTTCCTTATTTATTACCATAATGATTAGCTAGTAATGTAACAACTATCACGAATCTTAATTATTTTTATTTCCTTTATATTCTTGTATTTTTTACTTTATTTTAATTTTCCCTTGTGGAATTATAGCAACTCATTCTTTTTTTATCTTTTAAAGGGACATTTAAAAGCTCAATTACTTGGATTGCTTTAAAAAGTTTAAGCCCTTTGTCTATTTTACTTCTTTATATAATTCAAGTTAGAATAACAAAGATATTAATGCAAAAAAAAAAAAAAAGACTACTATGTAGACTTATTTCATTTTTAAGTGTTAACTATTCATTTTTGTATCGTTTTTTTTTTCTTTTTGAAAGATTGGAAAGTCTTTCTTTATATAATCCCGTAACTTAATGTCTATTTCTAATTTTTTTAAATAAAGATTAGTTGGGTCATGTCCCCAATTATATAGTTTATGCATAAATAAATATAGCTAGTAATCGTAATCTTATCAATACTTTTATTTTTTCTTAATTAAAAAAATTATGGTCTTTTCCTAGATATGATAAAACAAATAAAGAGCAAAAAAAAAAAAAAATCACATAGATAAATGTAAAAAGGCTAAAAACCCATAATCAATTAAGGGTAAAATTGACGCATCACTATTCTACGAACAGTGAATGAATAGAGATTTAGGGTTCGTTTGGTGAACGCATTGCATTTGCATTGCGTTTGAATGCAATGTATTGAATGCAATTTATATTTGGAGGAAAAGCATTAGCATTGCATTTGAATGCAATGTGTGTTTGGGGGAAAAGTATTTGAATTGTATTTTAATAATAAATATGTGATGTGATGGGTAAAAGTAGAGAGAAAAAAAAGAGGGAGAGAGAATATATGATGTAATTAATAAAAGTAATAGAAAAAGTGAAATAATAAATAGTGATTGTGTTTGATTTAAAATGTGATGTGATTGGTATTTGAATGAAATGTTTTTGTATTTGGGGGAAAATTGCATTGCATTTAAATGCAATGCTAAAAAAATTTGTGTCCCAAACACTAGCTTAATGTAAAAATACTTCAAAACCCATAACCAATTAAGGGTAAAATCGGCACATCACTGCTCTAGAAACAATGAATGAATACGAATTTTTGCCTTTCCTATAGTATATATGATAATTTGTAATTATATAGGTTAGATATAAATTTATTCTAAGAATTATGTAGTTAGTTATTTAGTTTAGATTTTGAATTTATTTGAATCATAAAATTAGATTTGGATTTAGATTTGAATTATTAAAGTAGATTTGGATAAATTTTATAATGTGTATATATATATATGGAATCCCACTTTTGTGCTCTTTACTAGTGAATTCCATTTTTCTATTGTTCTTTATTCATAGACATCAACACATCTACATTAATTATCTCTATGCTCTTCTTCTCTCTCTTACCTTATTATTACATCATTGCACCCTCTTTTGTTTTGTTTTATTTTATCATTGTAATTATAATCTAATAAGTTACTGATCCTTTGATCATCCTCATGCATTGCACCCTTTTATTTTTTGTTGACGATTGTTGTCCCTATATGTTACGTCTTGTACTTCTGACGATAACTTTCTTATTACCCATGCGTCTTGTTTCTTCTTCCTACACTTCTAACGCTTGTCGTCCCAGTGCTTACGTGCCCTTTCTCCTTAATGATTAGTGCTTATGCGCCCTTTCTCCTTAATAATTATCGTCCCTGCACCTAAGTGCATCTACCTTCTCCCTCCTCTTCTGACATGCACCCAAGCACCCTTTCTCCCTCTCTTGATGATCATCATCCCAGAATCTCTATGCTCTTGTGCCTTGCACTTGACGCTTGTCATCTCTGGCACTCTTGTGCCCCAACATCTTCGAAGACTATATTTTTATTTTACGTAAATTCAAAAAAATAAAAAAAAAACAAAAAAGAAAAAAAAGGAAAACAAAATTATATATCTCTTATTTATGTAGGTTCTTTCTATTATGGTTCAAGAATAAAACTCCTTTCTGAGCTCCGTCTTGCTAGGCAAATAGGAAGAAATTTATATTTATTTAGTTATTTATTTATAATTATCTAGATTAAGTTAAATTTATTCTAGAAATTATTTAGTTTAAATTTTGAATTTATTTGAATTATAAAATTAGATTTAAATTTAGATTTAGATTTTAATTGTTAAAATAGATATGGATAGATTTATAATATGTATATATATAAAATGTCCCATTTATCGTGTTGCTTACTAGTAATTCTCATTATTTTATTATTCTTAATATGTGAATGTCAACAAATCCACATTAAATATATGTGTTCTTCTTCTTCCTTTGATCTTATCATTTCTCTATTTAATTTCTATACAAAGGTCCTGTCTCGGTGGCTTGAACCAAGCAAGCAGCGGACACTCTTTTCAGAGGCGGGTTGTCATGGGAGCCGTGTGCCTAGATTCATGCTCGCGAAGCAGTTGCATGCGGCTTTGAAGAAGAGAGCTTTCTTCTAACACCTGTTCTCTGCAGTTTGGTTTCTTTCAATGTGGTGAACTAGTTAAAAGAAAATTTTAGCTTTGGGTTAGACTCTGCAACTTATGGATTTGGCTTTGGATTTTTTATTTTTAGGTTGTCACTTTCTTTAGTTATGTTTTGGATTAGTTGTTGAAAATTTTCAATTTGTTTAAGTATTGACGCAGATTTGTTTATTTTGTTTTTAAGTGTATTATGAAAAATAAATGAAGGCCTTATTTTGCTTTTATTTCTTGTTTCGATCTTTGTAAAACAGATTAAATTCTGAGTTTGTGTTCTTGGGATTAAAGGTTTTTCTGGGACAAATATGGGAGGGGTAGAGGGGATAAACAATATATATATTTAAATTTTTATATTGGTTTTAACGTTAGTTGTATCCTGGCCGACATTAAAATTCTCATTCAACGTCTGTTAATAGCCAACGTAGAAAGTGGTACATTGCCACAGATGATGTCGGTTAGGTTACTGACATTGTATACCTTCCATGTCTGTTACAAAACAACGATGAATGTGATTTTTTTTTAGTAGTGAAAACAACAATTATTCACATGCTTTCTAAATTGATACATAAATATTTGAATTGTAATTGGTGTCATATTAAAGTCTTTATCGGGTATCCCAAGTTCCCAATTTTATATGAATGTTTTCATTTCTTTGTAGTAAATGAGAGGCTGGGAGCCAAAAAAAAAAAAAAAAAAACTTTTATCGTCGTTATCAACTTCTAAGCTTTATTCTTTATCGTTCTCAATTCTCAGCTTGTAGAGCAACAGGCATGTTTTTCCCTTCTTGATCATCCTTTGGTTCTTCTTGAACACTATCCCTTTCATTCCCTTTCTCAGCAGCTTTACTTTCTTCCTTTTCTTTTTTAGCCTTGGCTTCCTCGTTTTCCTTCTTTTTTACTTTGAGAAATTCAATTAGATTTTGTAGTGCAACATCAGGATCGTCGCTCTTTAGTAATTCCTCGGCAACTTCTGCTGGGGTCACTTCTGTGGCTTGAATTTGTTGCTCTATCTCTTGAAACAGTGCATGGTCTTGAACGCCATGGTAATTTGATGCTAGAAGTCTGAACCCGCAGGGGGTGCAGTAGGACATGTGGACATGAACGTCCATTCGACCCGGCCGGAGCAGTGCCGGGTCGAGCTTCTCTTTATGATTGGTGGTGAAGATTATGATACGCTCGTCGCCGCAGCTTGACCATAGCCCGTCGACGAAATTCAGTAGGCCAGACAGTGTCAGCTGTAACATTACAGAGAGTTAGGAAAAGCGCTAACAAGAAAACACTCGAATGGATAACGTTTAAAGTTCATGGAAAAAGCTCGGGGCACGTCTAAATTTGGAGGACTACAACGGCAAAGGAACTATGGGTAATTTCATTAGAAAAAAATGACACTGATAGTGTTAAGTATCACATTGTAAAATTTACTTTTTATTAGTGTAGGATATTGTATAAAACTGAGGACTCAATTCATTCATCAAATGATTAGTGGCAAGCACTTAGCATTCAAAGTGGTACCTCTGAATGGCCAATTAACCTAGCCAGTAGATTTCCCAACAGACAAATGCAGATGCAGATTAGAAAACATCTAAGTATGCTTGGCCACATAATGCGGACAAGTATCGAAGATGTCATACATAGGTGCAAAAGAGTTGAGCAAATTTATGGAATAAACAACCATAAAGCAATATTTATTTGAGAGGTTGAAGAGACTTAAAGTTTATTAAACTTTAAGAGGGAAAAAAAAAAAAAAAACCCAACTTTTGTATGGAGGATTGGTACCCTTCCCCCAAACGAGTTGTAAAGAATACCCTGTCACAAGTGACAAACCAAGTGGAGCACCAAAAACGGTGGACTGACAATTAGAAAAAGAACTTCTTCGCTGTTTTCAATCATTTTCAACATTTCTAAGTGTTTTTATTTTTCAACATTTCAAATTGAAGTTTGGGAAGCAACGTCTGAATAATGTGAAATGCTACAAAATATTATCATTATAATTTTTAGAAAAAATTCATGTCAGGAGACAATATTCTGTTGTTTAGATTTTTTTTACAATACTAAATGTTTTCATTTTAAATGTTTTTATTCTTAATGCTTCCATTAAATGTTTCCTCCAAACAGGTACTGAATCTTAAGACGGAAACAGAAGACAAATTAACTATACAGAGTAAATATAAAATGAAAGCCTCTCTTTTTTTTAATTTTGGTTGGAGTATATTAAATAAACCTTTAGCAAAATTCTTTAGGCTACTTTTCACCCAAAAAAAAAAAAAAAAAGGGTTCAGAAACTACTTTTAGGAGCACTCAATCAGTAATTAAGAAGTTAGTTAATTAGGAAGTCAGTTTTGATGAGTTATAATGTAACAAATTGTTAGTTTGTTAGAGAATAAGTTAAAGTTTGTAAAAAACTTTTCTTCTTCGATACTCTGCATATATAACAGACTTCTTGTACATTCTTTGAAGCATGTTGAATGAGAATCTGAGTTTTCTCACCAACCAAACACTTCTCTTTCGTAATAACGACCTATCCAATTCTCAAAGGCTAATATCTGAACACAGAATAAATTAGAGTTTGACCAGCAAAATGAGTATATATATATATAATACCTTGAATTGAATTGTAAATAGTTTCTAGTTTTAGCCAAGCACAGTTTTGGAAGACAACGTGTACAATCTTTTAGAAAACAAACAAGATATTTTTTTACGCACTTCCACTACCAAGATATAATGGATCTTCCAAAGCAAGAAAAAATTGAAAAAATTAAAAAAAAAAAAAGGAGAGAAAAACGTGAAAATTAAGACGAAGAAGTCATAAGAAGATGATCCAACAACAGAAGGCAAAAAAAAAAAAAAAAAAATGCCTGACCTGGTTTTTGCTGCTCCCATAGTAATCTTGAACAGACTGATCGACCACCGGATTACGGTCATGGAAGTCAACCGAGCAGTCAATATCCTCAACAACCAGTATGGACCTGTTTGCCATGGCTATGAGCAGCTTCTTAAGATCCGTATTTTCCCTCAGCCCAGTCAGCTCCAAATCATACACATCAAAATTCAAGTAATTCGCCATTGCCCCGATCAAGCTCGACTTCCCTGTCCCCGGCGGTCCATACAACAAGTACCCTCTCTTCCAGGCCTTCCCGATCTTCCTGTAATAGTCTTTCCTCCTCACAAACCTCTCCAGATCTTCAAGGATGAAGTTCTTGATCTCCGTGTCCAGGGCAAGCGTCTCGAACGTCGCCGGATGGTCGAGGTTCGTCGGAATCCAAGCGTTGCCTATGTCGCCGAAGCTGTAGAAGTTCCGGGAATCCACCGTGAAGATCTTCAACGTCTTCTTCTCTTGCTTCACTGATTTCGATTCGTTCACAACTTGTGGCAAGTACGAGTTCAGGACCAAGTCCAGATGCTTCTTGTGGAAACTGAGCTCGAAAGATCGGACCTCCGATTGGATCATCGAATTGAAGCCTCCGGGGTTGTGGTAGCCACTCGCATTGTCCCTAACCTGTCGGCAAACCAAAATCCACTTGAATTTGACGCCGTTGAAGACGTCGACGACGGTTTCGTTCTTTTCCATGGTGATGGAGAGGTTTTTCTCCTTCTCAGGCTTGCTGACCTTGAGCCTCTGAGTCGAAGGCGAGATTTTGCCTCCCAAATAGATCGCCGCCGCCTCGTAGATGTGGTTGCTGACAAGGCCGTCGAATTCTTCGATCACCACCGTCATCTGAGTCGAGAAACGATGCAAGAACTTTCTGAGTTCAAAGAACAGGAGGTCTCGAAGTTCGTGAGGAATGAAATCTTGGACGATCGTCCGAGCAACCATCGCCGTGGCGGTGACTGATGCCACCGTCGTCAGAACCGTCTTCGCCATCGCCAGATTCGTCTCAAAAGCCGAAGAAGAAGCCATTGATTTAACGTTAAAAATATATATATATTAAAAAGTAACTTCTGATGTTTTCAGTGGCTGATTCACCGGATTCTTAATATATATATTAAAAAGTAACTTCTGATGTTTCAGTGACTGATTCTCCGGATTCTTTATACTCATTAGAAACGAGATCGGGTTGACTTAGAAGACTAGCGAGGTTTCTGAGCAACTTCCTTGTATAGAGTCTGTCGTCTTGGTCTTCCATGGTAGTTGAAAATTTGTCTACATTTTGGAATCAATCGTCATAAAATATACGTTAAGCACTCAAAAAGTCAAAATTAGAAAAGATTGTATTGACTGTTCGTTAATGTAAACGAAGGAAACCAACAAAACCGGAGCTTCGTCAAGGATTTGACCAAATCAGCTAACTTTCTTTCTGGGTTGGAAGTTTGAACAGTTTAAAGAAACGAGGGAAATTTGGTTATGTAATGGTGATGTTTAATAATATTTACTAATAAAGAGTAAATTCAAATTCTATATCATGATATCTATATCATGAGATCTATTAGCGGAATCCATCTACTTATTAATGCGATGTTCAATTTAATATTCTAAAAGCGTTTTTCCATTTGGCTCGATGAAGAAGACAGAAACGACTTTGTGATAAATTCACATTCAGACAAGGCCCACAGAACTTTGGACTTTTTTCATCATTGGGCAGTAACCCATATATATTCTGATCAAAATTTTTTATTCTAAATCGTGTCTCATCTTATATCATATCATATCATGTTATCTTATAAAAAAATAATATTTATTTTTTTATTGCATGAAGTGGTATGATATAAATAGTTAGACATAATTTGGAGTGAAAAATTTTAGACAAAGAATGAGAGTTCATTGGACAGGGTTGCTGAAAAACTAAAAGTGGCATTGTTTGTGTGTCGACAATGAAACGAGAAATTAAAGCAGTCCTTTTACAAAATTAATTAAAGTAAATAATAAAGTTTTATAATATTAGAAGTAAATAATAATAAATTTATTAGATAAATAATAAGCTTACGTAACCGTTTATAACAAATTGTTTGAAGCAAAGTATCACTCTCACAAAAATTGATTGCTTATTAAGTATCCAAATTATTTTAATCTTGATTGATTTTATTTGAATGAATAGAAAGAGAATTAGTTTTAAAAGAAAATAAAATAAATTAAAACAAATACATAATTAAATTGAAGAGAAATTGATATGCTAAAACTGTAGGGTTTTTTATTTTATTAGGATAAATCATGTTAAATATCTCAAATCTAATCAATCAATATTTATTTCCATGATGCCAGTAAATTTCTCTAAAATAATTATTAATATTTGTAAAGATTTAATAATTCATCTTAATGAATAAAATCTATACATCTCTGTGATAATTTCAATCTATCAAAATTCATTAAGGGCTTGAAATTCATGATACTAGACAAGCTCTACAGATATTTCTATCCTATGATTAACTCATGGCACTCTAATTATGACAAATTCAATTATCTCTTCTCAGTTTCAAATTAAATCTGTAAATCATATAATAGTTGGCTAGACAATCACATGTATTAAGCACAAATTAAAATTCTACATACTAGAATAATAAAAGATTTGATTAAATTAAGAAAATATTAACAATCATATCTGACTACATCATAGCCCTAGAAAAAAAAACTTAATTCATAAATGAAAATAGAAATATGCAAAATATATATTCAAATATTGTTAAATTACAAAAATAAAAAGATAAGAAAATAGAAAGAAAACCCCCATTATATAAGTGTCACAAGTTTCCAAGATTTTTCTCTAATCTTCTACTCTCTTTCTCCTTGATGTTTGAAGGTGCAATCTCCTAGAATTTTATAGAAAACTAAAGCCTAAAATAAGAACTCAAAATAAAATTTTAAAAGCTTGAATACTTAATATGTGCATATATATATATATGTTTATTTATTTTTTTCATCTTCGGTTTTGGCTTTCAAAGTCATAGGCGAAGACTTGTCAAATAAATCCTAAAAAAATCCTATTTATAGGTCTTTAAAAATAAGGTAACTTATTTTAAAATTTAAAGTTTTAAATTTTAAAAATATTTGCATGGACACCATGACTCCAGCATTTAGCTTATAAGTCATAACCATCAACTAAGTGTGGTTAAAAGATAAAACTAGCTTGTCTCAATTTCCACTCCTACTTAAAAAAAGGCGTAGATTCTCTCAATAATTTACATGGCCTTTCTCGGGTGGGGTCCATGGGGCAAAAAAAAAAAAAAAAGAAAATATAATTAATAGATAAATAAATAAAAGAGATTTGACAGTGTTGGTCTAAATGGTCCGAGTAAATGGTACTGGTGAAATGATGTACTCCATTAATATTGATTGGAATAGTTTTGACCGACATACAATCGATTGGAAAGTGAATATTCGAGCTTGGTAATTGCCTTGCTTCGTTCTAATGTTTTCAATTTTCTTAAGCAGCTAAGCACTCGTTATTGGTCGTCCTACCAAGTAAATTTTATGTTATAATCAAATCTTTCTTGGAAGCTAATGGCTATACAGATATATGTAGGGTTAATACATTAGGTTCTTATCAAAAAAAAAAAAAAAAAGAAAAAAAGAAAAAGGTGAATATATGTGACAAGTCCAAACTCTCATATATGAACTTTGGACAATTAGACCTCCACAAGAGTGAGGGTCCATCATATATCAATGCTTTCCTTGTGCAGTTTTTAGTGCTTCCTTGCAGATTCCCTTATCCCTGGGACATAAAATTGCAACCACTAGAAATATTGTTTTCATTCGAGCAAAGTAAACGACTTCGTTTTCCAGTTGTCATGTTTTTCAAATAAATTTCACAGAACCCTCACATGGGTCTAGCAAATAAGAGTAAATTGTCGGGCACTGAGACAATGTTGTTAATTTCAGTGCCAAAGTTATGATGAATAGAGACCACTTCTTCAATGCACATTTAGGGTTGCACAGAAAAACCAATCAAATCAAATTAACTAACGAAATTGGCCAAACTGCCATAGACAACAAACTAACTTATGCCGACAAAACAAGTTAATTGGTGTGAAAAAAGTACCGAGTCGAACCAAATTAAACCATTACAGGTTTTTGGTTATCGGTTCAAATCAAACCGAATCGAGAAAATGCCTTTTTTTTTTTTTTTCAATTTTCATAAATTATGAAAAAAAAATTTAATCTACCGAATAACATTGTTTGCCCACCATATCCTTATTCTCTCTTTTGATGAAAAATAATAATAATAATAATAATTTTTATTCGTTCTTCTACTTTCATCCCCCCTTCACTTTCAATTCTCAAAAGTAATTCTGAAACCCTAGTATCATCACCTCTCCCAACAGGCCATTGAAGTTCACCATTGAGTTCATCTTGCCAAATATTTCTCCCCTCTCTTTCTCATCTCTCTCAATTTTCGATCTTAATCTTTTCTTTCTCCTTTTGAGATCTTGACATCATCGTGTCTTCCATCTATACTAAATTTTTTAATGGTTTAAATTTTTAACGTTCTAATTTAAGAATGTCTACGTTAAAATTTTACAGCATGCAACACATAATTGCTTTTAGTCATAAATAATAATGATGATCAGCCACACCAACACAAGCCCAGCCATCTTTTCAGCTCTGCATAATTTTTGGGATATTTGTTTTCTTACACAAGCATGCACTCTTGGTAATGCCACAAAGATATGGAACAATCATCATTTCAGACACAAAATGGTGAACTATTTCCCAATATATCATGTATGGAATGTTCATGGACCACGCGGGGGGACTCACAATCCTTAAACCATTCAAGATACATGGGTCCCATTCCCACCCCCCTTCAGCACATGCTGATCAACCTAAACTATATTGTACTATTCTATTGAACTCCAGAAAAATTACTAAAAAGCACTAGTAATGCTAAGCAATTGTACTTTCGACCACAAAAATAAAAGGGCAATCGTACGTACGTTGAAGTTCTAAGAAAAAGAAATTTATATGTAAATCTCTCAAAGAATTTGTTGTGCTCTAACTTAAATCTACCCTCCTCACCCGACAAAAAATCTGATTTGTTTTTCTATATGTTGCCCTTCCTAAAAAAAAATTTTCCTAGCTTCAACAGTTCCATTAGTTGTTCTATTTTTTTTTTCTTTCAAAATTTGAAAAAAAAGGTGCATTTGAATTAAGATGACTCGTCACTTTCTAGCTACATTTAAAGAAAAATGAGAGCTCGAACTTAAAACCATATT
Organism: Antiaris toxicaria; assembly: GCA_035233585.1. Classification (NCBI taxonomy): domain Eukaryota; kingdom Viridiplantae; phylum Streptophyta; class Magnoliopsida; order Rosales; family Moraceae; genus Antiaris; species Antiaris toxicaria. The sequence goes on along the minus strand of CP141157.1, from coordinate 36,258,384 downwards.
CTTTTTTTAAATAAGGAATATGATCTTAAAATTTAGCGCCTTATCACTTCAACCTCCCTTAGAGCAGTAAGTTGATACAACTTACTACAATGTTATTGTGACTTCACTCTTTTTCTAAGTTATTAGAATGGTGTAATCAGGTACCAAATTGCGAAATGTTGTTTAGCGTTGCCCAAAAGTTCGTTTGAGAATAATTTTGCCCCCACTGTCGACAATCATTCTACATTTTTTTCCTTCATGCATTAATCAACATTCTCCTGATGTGCTATCTAGGGTGTTTGTGTTGGGAGATGGCACGTGCGTGTTGTCACCAATTTAATTAATGGCGCAATATAATACATGGTCCCTTTTTCATGTCATGCAGCTTTCTGGTGTACATACATAACAGCTATGGCAGGCAACATGGGCTCGCCTAGCTACTCCATCTAGCTCGTGATCATTTTTAGGTTTTCAATACATTCTGTGTCCCAATTATATGTTTGGGAAATGGAAATGTCAGCTTAATCCACTACTAAACTGTTTTCTTAATGCCCTTTTAAGATTAGTTAACTTACCTTTACTTGAAATCCACTTTTTTAATTTATCACTAGACTAAGCCTAGAATGTCACAAAGTATATATTTATATACTCCAACAATCCAATACTTGGAAATATAGGATTAACACATAGGTGTCATACAAATAGGACTAGATCCAAAATAATTATCACTTTCTAAAACCAGGCTCTAATATCATGCTAAATAAGCCTGGGTAGAACTTATTATTAAAAATGGTATTCATCTGAAAAATTTAGACAAATTCAACTTCAAACGCCCTTTCTCACACGTACGGTGTCATATAAAGGGGGACGGATTTCCAATACCCTCCCCCACGTGTAACTGTGTTATGAAAATGGAATAGGTTTCAAAACTTTCATCACATATAATAGTTTAGCTTTGTTATCATGATAAATGAGTTTAGATAGATCTTATCTTTAAAAGTTAATTTAAAAAAAGAAGATATTTACATATAAACACCTTAACAATCTAATAATTTGATGATAAATACAATTCAACTTATAATTATGTAATAAATTAGTAAATAAATGTAACGATAATAAAAATGCAAATTGTCCTTTTCCTACGGGAATCTGTCCAAATTTGTCCAAAACAATATTCTCAGATTCTCTCAAGGCTATTATATAATTGTTCAATGCCTTAACCAATTCTTGTCTCATATAGGGACTATATTTTTTTGGCTCAGAAATATAGGGACTATATAATAATCCTTCATAAACTTTGACATAACATCTGATCAACCTCAGCTCTTGATCTTCAGATCTAAACCTTTCCTTGCTCAGTAGACAGTTCAACAAGGCTAAAGATGGTGAGTCCCATCAATCTGTCAAAGGAAGAACTTCTCCTCCTCCTGCAATACTGTTATTATGATATCTGTATTACTATAGTTTTTATTATTGGAGCAACATATTTCTTGTCAAAAGCTTGGAGAAAACAAAGTACTGGAAGAGCTCATATCCCTGGTAAACTGGGTTTGCCTTATCTAGGGGAAACTTTTTCTTTCCTCTCTGCTACTAACAGTACAAAGGGATGCTATGATTTTGTCAGACTCCGACGACATCGGTTAGTTCTATATATACTTGTTTATCTTTAGAAGTACAAATCTTTGACTTTAATTTCCTTCCTTACTTCTGTGTTCTTTTGTCATTTTTATGAAGTCATTTAATCCTCTAAACTTGTCCTCGTTACATCTTTTCTCCAACCACACACACACACACACACATATTTATATTATATATCTATATTATGAAAAGATTAAGCACTGGCTAAAAATTGAAGCTTTTGGCTGCCGCTATGCCACTTATATGAAGAAAATTACTACTCCAGCCTAATTGTTTCACTTTTCGTGTCATATTTAAGTATATGATATAATGATACTTGCATCAGCTTTATAACCATTATTATAGCATAATTACTTGGAGCAAAATTGAGGATTTTTTGTAAAGGTGTCTTGGGCAGCTATGTTAACTTTATGTTTATGTATCTTTAGTTCATTTAACTTAAGAATGAAGTTATAAATGTTTGATGGTTTTTGTGAAACTAGGCATGGGAAGTGGTTCAAGACGAGGATATTTGGCAAGATCCATGTGTTTGTTCCGAGTACAGAAGGCGCAAAAACGATATTTTCAAATGATTTTGCACAGTTCAACAAAGGGTATGTGAAATCAATGGCAGATGCTGTAGGGGATAAGAGCTTGCTCTGTGTACCACATGAGAGCCATAAAAGGATCCGCCGTCTTCTATCTGATCCTTTTTCCATGAATTCTTTATCCGACTTCGTCCAAAAATTTGACAAGATGCTGTGCCAAAGGCTGAAGAGGTTAGAAGAGGAGAGGAAAAGCTTTGTGGTTCTTGACTTCTGCATGAGGGTAATACATTTGTCACTCCAATGTTGCCACTAAGAATATTAATAATATTTAGCATGCAACCAAAAGTGAATTAATTAAATTTTTCAGAAAAATGTTTGATGCCACAGATGACATTTGATGCTATGTGCAACATGCTAATGAGCATCACAGACGATTCCTTATTACAAAAAATCGAAAAGGACTGCACCGACATCTCAGATGCAATGTTATCTTTGCCATTTATGATTCCTGGCACCAGATATTACAGAGGCATCAAGGTAAACCAAAAAAAGAAAAAAGAAAAAAGAAAAAGCATAAGTTGCAAAACAAGGAGCAAAAATTGAACAAAATTTTGCTCACATGGTTTTGCAATATTATCTCAAACTTAAAACTCTAATAGCTACCTAACAAGAGAATTATCAAAGCAGGCACGTGAACGTGTCATAGAAACTTTTAGAGAAATGATTGCTAGACGGAGGAGTGGAAAGGAGGCCCCAGAAGACTTCCTTCAGTCCATGATAGAGAAGGACTCGTTGCCTCCCGGCGAAAAGCTCGATGATTCTGAGCTTTTGGACAATCTATTGACGATGATAATTGCGGGGCAGACCACCACGGCAGCTGCAATGATGTGGAGTGTCAAGTTTCTTGGTGAGAACAGGGAAGCACAGGACAGGCTCAGGGTTAGTATGTCATGCATATTTTTTGTTATGAAAGGGGTGTTTGATTATTATTATCATTATTATTTTCAAAATCTAGATTTGTAATGTCTATAGAAGAAATGTCTTGTAAGTATATTTATGTTTCAGCTTAATGCTTTTGAACTGTTTGCCAATTTAGTCAAAAGGGTCCTTGAGTTTGGTTGGTGAGTCGAATTGAAGTTGGGGACTATTTTCCACTTTTCTACTTATAGTAAACATAAGCCATAAAACATCATGCTGTTATTCATTCTAGTACAACTCCATTCGGGAAAGGGGCTATTAAAAAATGAAAAAAAAATAGTTGGGGAGATATGAAAAAGGGAAAAGGATATTCATTTTTAATTCAGAATATTTTTCAAAAATGCACACAATCTCTCGACTACCAAATGCCAAGTAGTAGGTGCGTTCAGCCACATGATTGGCATGGTACAATATTCAACAGCATTTATCTGATGCACTAGGATGGTCAATTTTCACTTTATGATTGAAATGACTAATTTTGGTAGAATTTTGCAGGAAGAACAGATGTCAATAGCAAAAAATAAGCCAGTCGGAGCCTCATTAACACTTGAGGATATTACCAAAATGTCCTACGGTACCAAGGTTGAAAATTTAAATTAATATTTATTTGCTACGTACCCGTTTGGGAAGTTTTATAGATGTTTTTTAAAGTTAAAAAAATAAATTTTAAAAAATATGTTTACAGAAAAAAAAAACAAATTAGAGTAAAAAAAATATAAAATTCTAAAAATTTATTTAGAAAAAATTATTATTATGAAACTTATTTCATTCTTACTAGAATTTTTATGTAATTTAAAAAAAATCTCATTTAAATTTATACACGTAAAGTTATAAACTTTTAAAATTTAGAATTTATTATATGATTTTAGAGATATAAACAATAAAAAGTGACAATGAGATAAAAAAAGTACTAAAAAAGATTGTTTTGAAGATGAAACTGGTCTACCAAATAACCCAATAGATGAAAATTATTATGCCCACCCTTTTTTTCGTTATTTATTATACGAATGAATTCTAATTTGAACTGTTGTATATACTTTATAATTGATACATTGTTATATTTTTTTTATATAATTTTAATAAGATTTAACATTCATAAATATGTACTACTGATAGAAATGACCTATCATAGAAAGTTCCTAAGAAGTTTCATCTTTTTATCTGTAATGAACTAGTGGTGGTGGGTCTGCCGGATCATGCGTATAGTATTAACACTCATGATTCATATTCACGTGTCTACCAGGTTGTTAAAGAAACATTGAGAATGTCAAATGTCCTATTGTGGTTCCCTCGTGTTGCACTTGGTGACTGCAAAATTGAAGGCAAGTTTTATCTCCACTTCTTCTAATGGCACATGGAAGGAAAAAACAAAAAAGAAGAAAAGAAAAGAAAAGAAAAGAAAGAATGCACGGCCATGAATTCCCACTGTTTCAATCTTTCTCCACAAGAGAACAAAAGCATTTGTTTGTTTGCTTAATTTGTGAATGAATGGCAGGTTATGCAATAAGCAAAGGGTGGCATGTGGACATTGATGCAACTTGTATACACTATGACCCAGATTTGTATCCAGAACCTTTGCAGTTCAACCCATCAAGATTTGATGTAACAAGCTCTTTACCCAACTCTATCATTTTTAACCCTCTTGTTGTTTTTGGAAATGGGACAGTAATTTGTCTCCGACTATTTTTATTTATGTTTCTTCAGGAAATGCAAAAGCCATATAGCTTCATTCCTTTTGGGGCAGGACCAAGGACATGCTTAGGAATTAATATGGCCAAAGTGACAATGTTGGTGTTTCTGCACCGTTTGACTAGTGGATACAAGTGAGTTAAACTTTGCCAATTGTCAAATCCTAAAATCAGTCCCAACTTTCTAGTTTTCTTCTGTGAATGATAAAACTGTTCCATGATTCTGTAGGTGGACTGTTGACGATATGGATGGTAGCCTTGAAAAGAAGTCACATATTCCAAGACTGCGGAGTGGCTGTCCCATAACCTTGAGGCCACTGTGATATGGCAAAGTAAAGCCTAAAGGGTTTATAAGGAAGGTGCCCTTCCGCAGCCATCGATCATTATTATTATTATTATTATTAGTTCTCTTTACTTTGTTTTTCACTTCACCAAGTTGGAGCTTCTTCAAGTAGCGCTGCAGTAATTATGTATAATGCAATAAGGAAGGAGGTAGAGATAGCAAGTATATTTGTCAAAAACAAGTTGGCACTGCCACATGTAAAATATATTTTGTCATGAAATGGAGTCATGTTATTTGAGATAGTTCACTTTCTTTTTTTTTATTTTTATTTTATTTTATAATACAATGCGGGATTGAACCCACCCACGCTCTCACAGACCCAAGCTCCCTCCTACTTCATGCCGCTTGATCCAGTGGTCATTGATCATTTGGAAAATAGGTTACATGTTTGATACAAAAAAAAGTATTGACATCAACCTTGATAGAGCAATCATCGAGTTGCATTACTCTTATGTAAAATATCAAGCAAAATTGAGAAGTACAACATACTCGTCATGGCAAAGATTCGGGCTCGCTAAGAAGGACGTAATTATTCAAGTCATTGGAATGGATTTATACCGTTGGATAGTGGACGTTATAGCCTGTTCAACTGGTAGCCTCTCCACACTTGATGCGCCGTAAAACCCATGAACGCCTACTGTTCTCTTCAGTATAAATTCTGCCTCTTTAGGACCGGATATAGGGCCTGAACATCGCATTATATAATCACGTCAGATTATTTTGATCGACACCATGAACTTGAAAGAACCCTCTAAGGTTTCTTAATCAGTAAAATGGTATGAAAAAATAATCTATCGGCACGGTAGAGTTTTTGACCATATCCAATCAGAATGAAATTAGATTACGAAAAGTAAATTTCTCAAAACTTGACAAAGACCTCACAGTTTATCATATTTTATGTAAACACAGAGAGGGAAGGAAAATGGAAGTCCCAATTAGAAAAGGCTTCCAAGACGATACCTCCATGGCAAAGCACAATGGCATTTGGATTTATCCTAAGTGCAGCTTCTGCAATTTCTTGTACGCGAGCTATACTTTCTTCCAATGAGACTGCTGTTTTAGCGCCTATAGAGCCAGATGTAGTGAGTCCCATATGGGCCACAATAATATCAGCCCCAACCTTTGCCATTTCCGCAGCTTCATCTTTATTGAAGGCGTATGGGGTTGTTAAGAGACCCATCTTATGCGCCTTACCAATCATCTCAACCTCCAAGCTGATAATTATATAACAAAAAGTAACAGCTGTGTAAATGCACAAACAACTAGTACTAGAGATCACCTAGAAGAAACTGTTCTAATTAGAACATGTGAATCTTTTGAGATAACCTACCCATATCCCATTCCTGTTTCTTCAAGATTTTGTCTAAAGTTACCATCGAAGAGCCCAACGGTTGGAAAATTTTGCACCCCAGCAAATCCTAGTGATTCCACCTGCTTCAGGAAGATTTTCATTTGACGAAAAGGATCAGTACCACACACGCCAGCAAGAACTGGTACCTTCTTGACCACCTGTACTTAAATTTAAGCTCTGAATCAGGGGAAAAAAAAAATGCGTCCAAAAACTATAAATAGCAAGCACGTAGTTGAAACTTACAGGCAACACTTCATTTGCCATGTCAAGTACCACGGCATTTGCATCAGCAAAAGGCAACAACCCTGCTAAGGACCCCCTTCCTGCCATGCGAAATCGCCCAGAATTGTATATGACTATTAGATCAACACCTCCAGCTTCCTCAAACTTGGCAGATATGCCTGTCCCTGCACCAGCCCCTATGATTGGCAGCCCTTTATTTATCTGATCTTTAAGTTGCTGCAATATTGCCATAGTTCTTTGTAAAGTTTCTGTTACAAAAGCAAATATTTACAAGTTAGATCATAGTCCAAAATGACTGCAAAATCTTAAAACAACACGAGAAAATACAAAGCCTGAAGTTACTTTTTACTATGGCATGAAAACAGAAGCGTTTAAAATACAACCTGGCCTTGCATCTGGAAAGTAAGTTGGGCTTCGGACGATGGTACTGCTATTTTTTGAGACACCATTTTTATGGCCATCTTGTTTCGATTCACTAGTGGCATCTTTCAGAGAGATGGAATCAGTAGAATTCTTCGTACTAATTGCCAAAAATGAGTCCACCAGTGCATTTGCAAACTCTGGATCATTAATATGATGAGGGTATACCTTTACCTATTAAAAATACACAATTGCATGGCAGTAACTGTGATCATGTGCATGAAACCTGGTAAAGGCACAATATTTGAGTTGTTATTTAGAAAAATTCTAGAGGCAATAGAAATACCTGCCGATCTTCATTCATCTGGGTCAGTCTCTGCAGTTCAACTATAAGTGCAGCAGTGGCCTCAGGATCATAAAAGACCTTCTCTGGTGCATCCAGAGCAGAGACACCCTTTTGTGGTAGGCAAACACAGACCTTAGCCAATGACTTGTTAAGTTTATCTGCTATGAAGCCAGCAAATTTCCTGTTCTCATCGACTGTCGTTCGCATGACTGAAATCTGGACGAGCAGAAACCAAATCAATTTCATACAAAGGCCATCCAAAATCAAAACGGTGACACATTCTTTTGCTACAACAACAAACCAGAAGCGCTCTAACTCAAAAGTATATGCAAGGGCAATGAAGATAGTAGAACAAAACAAATTTGTAGAAACTGATCACCTGCTTATTATGTTCATGAATCTTTCTGTTCTGGAAATAAGAAGGTATTGTATGTTTAGGTCCAAAATTCACCATATCCAAGGCACCCACACTGAGGACTAAAGGAATCCTTTTCTCTATAATGGCATCAAAGCGAGAACTGTCGCATGCCATGACGCCTCCAACTACATAGTCCGCAACCTCTGTTGTAGTTATATCCATGACACCCTAATAGTCAAACCACATGAAAACGGTGGCGTCAAAAAAAAAAAAATCCCACAAACTTTATCCTGAACTCTACTCGGCTTAAACTGGTAATTGATAGCAACTGAGTATTTAGAATTTGTAAAGGAAAACTAAATACTAAGGAGGTGTTTGGGGATGTTTTGGAGAATCATTTTGAATACTTTTTTGATGCTTTTTTTAACTTCACAATTATTTTTTACCATTCACATTTGGTAAAACTCTATATTAAAATTAAAATTTAAAATTTCATAATTTTATGTATATAAATCCAAATGAGATGATTTTTTTTAAATTGTATAGAATTTCATAAAAAACGAAACAAGATCCATACTAATTATTTTTTGAAATAAAATTTTAAAATTTTACATCTTTTTATTTTAAACAGTTTTTTCCACTAAACACGTATTTTAAAACTCACTTTTATTCAATTTTCAAAACACATTTTCAAAACCCCCTTACGACCTTAAGCAAAGTCCACAAGTCAAGGTGTCGAATCAAGTCCAATCTTTTCCTTAAGAGAGCAATCACAATTTTTATACCACTTTTACACAGCAAATCTGTTTTATTGACAAACATATTTAGAGGTCGTTTGGACCTCCGTCTCAAACCTCTGTTTTTGAGGTTGGTTTTCAAAAGCTCACACTCCTATTAGCTACAACACAAATCCGTATTTTCCTTTCTCTCTTCTGTCAAACTTCTTATTTCAAATCAAGATGAAATTTTTTTTTTTTTTTAAGAGAAAAAAACAAGATCTATACAATCCATCAAAATCCAAGCATAATTTAGCTTTTTACACTAATAAAAATAAGTTCATATTTTAATTCACACTTCAACCTAACAACCATTTCCAAAAAAGCTCCAGAAGTCGAACTCTATCCAATTGTCCAAATAGGCCCTAAATATTTCTCTTCCAAACATGTTAATGTGATTATACGAATATGCTCAGAAACAACCAACAAAGAACAAGAGTACTAATTATTGATAGAAAAAAATATAAAAAAAATAAAGAAAAAGAGAAGTTACTCTAAACTGAATACCAAGCTCAGAAGTTAAATAAAATTCTTTTATTTACCTTTATAAATCCCTCTCTAACAAGAGACTCCATGGCTCTCCCTCCAACTCCAGTGGCATGAAAAACCAGAGTCTCGTAACCTTCTTTGACCAGCCTCTCTTTCACAGCGTCCACGCACGCTGTTGTGACTCCAAACATGGTTAATCCGACAGTGAATTTCTCATCGACGCCGCGAGATTCTTTTTCTCTTTCTCTCTCTAGACTACCGATTACCATTCCCGCGAAAGCAGCTCCGGCGTTCGACAAAACGACTCGACTCACGCTGTTGATCCCACAAACGTCGACGATCGATGGAAAAAGTACCAAATCGGACGTTCCGATGTAGCCTTCGGTCACGCCACTTGCGACGGTGGAGACAATGAGCTTAGGGATTCCGATCGGGAGCGACCTCAAGGCATTGGAGATCAGCGAAGTCCCTCCGCTGCCTCCGAGCCCGATCGCTCCGACGAAGACGCCGTTTTCATTCTCTCTCTTCAGGAAAATCTCGAGAGCTCTGCTCATAACGGCAATGGCTTCGCCTCTTTCGTCGGGAAGACTAATCGGAGCTTCATCGGTCGATTCGGGATGGCAGGAGAGGATATCCTTTCTCGTGACGAATGCGAAATCGCCGAATCGCTCGGTCTCCTTGTCGCTCGCTGAGACGTCAACGACGGCGACTTCCACCTCCAACGACGTGTTACCGGAGAATCTCCTGAAATTCGATCGGACGGCTTCGGAGAGGAATCGTAGCTCCTCGTGCTTTGTGTCAGCTGTCCCAATGCAGAAAACGTGGTGAGTTTTGGCCATTATCGGAACTGAGTCAGAGCTTCCGAGTTGAGTTAAGGTCATCTCTGAAAATCACTTTGGAAGTACGCAAGACAAGCTATATGCAACGACCTGTCAGGCGATGGTACTTCCCAGCTAAATAATTACCACGTGGCAGTTCTGGATCTGAATAGTGTCAACGAAGGCCGTCTAATCGAGTTTAGTGTAACAATTTTTTAGGATATAATTTAATTTAAAAATTAAATTATTTATTTATTTATTTATTTTAATAAATTTTAATTTCATAATTTTAATTTTTATTATTTTAATATATTAAATTTAAATTTAAATAAATTAAAATAAAATAACAATTTAATTTAATTTATAAATTAAATCAATTTAAATGATGAAATAAATGAATACGTATTTTAAAGTCATAATTTAACATTTTGTATAAGAAAACTATTCAGGGTACAGTACAATACTATTGTTTTTTTTTTATTTTTTTCTAAAAGCAATATTGGTGATTGAACTTAATTATATTTATGTTTCGTTTTGCATTATAATGAATTTATATTATATTTAAATATAATGTAATTTTTATTTAAATATAAAAATTTTATATTTAAATATATTTTTTTATAGTATTATAAAAATAATTTTTATTTTTTTATTTTTTAAAAATAATTATTTATTAGTTTTTTAATTTTTTTATTCACATCATATTCTTTTTTCTTTAATTTTTTTATCTATTTTTACTAATCACGTCAACTTTTCAACTCTAAAACACAATTCAAATACTTTTCATCTAAACACACGTTTCATTTAAATACAAAACAAATACTTTTCAATCAAATGTAATACTTAAAAAATGAATTATATTTAAACGCAATTAAAACAAAATATGTTTACCAAATGAAGTATTAATATTTGTATAAGAAAATTATGCCTAGTACATTATGTTAAAAACAATATTTGTTTGTACTGTATCAAAAGAACTACAAAAATATATATAATATACTTTTGGATGTTTATTTTTGTATTGTATTTAGATATAATATGTGTTTGAATTATTTATAAGAGAGGCAGTATATGATATGATTGATAAAAATAGATAAATATAATAATAAATTATGATTATATTATATTTAAAATTTAAAAATATTTAAAGACAATATTAAAGTAGTCAAATACATATGATATCCAAACGGGTTATATATATATTATTAATTTTAACAAGTGCAATATTTTGTGAAAATTTTATCACTATATGTAATAAATGCTAATTTAATAAAGGTTAAATTGAATAGAGAAATTTGTAACAAATAATTTTTATGCAAAGAAACAAACTAAACAACAAGTTTTTTAAATATTTAGAGTGAATAATAGATTTATTAAGTAAATGAAAATCTTACTAAGTAAAAAACATATTTATAAGATATATATATTATTTATCTGATAAATTCAAAGTATATAAATTATTTATTTAATAAATTTAACTTAAATAAATTATTTATTTGATAAATCTATTGTTTATTTTAAATATTTTAAATTACTTCAATTATTTTCTAAAATTTGCTATTTTACTTCATTAGTACTCTTTCGATGGATACATTAATTTTTTATTAAATTATTTGAAAATAATTTTCTTATTTAATTATCAAAGTCTAGGGTTTTTTTTTTAATTCATTCCTGTTAGAGTTTTTTAAAAAAAAAAGTTATTTGTTTTCACAACTCAATTTTAAATTTACATTTCTTTTTCTCTCTTTAATTTTTATAAACTTAAATTTTAAAAGCCTATAACTTTTTTATTTGAATCAAAATAAAATGATTCTTATAATTAAATATTTATAATGATGAGAATGGGAGATGGTTTAATAGGCTCTTCCGTTCTCATGAGTTTCAATCTTTCCATGGGTAGAAAGAGTAACTTAGTAGATTAGTCGAATAGAGATAATAAGATTTCTGTCTTCATATTTTAGAATTATGTCTCCTCTTAATAGATTTACTATGAATTCCGTTTTAGTAAACAGTGATGATAGTAACTAGAAGGTGTTTCAAGACTTTCTAATTGATCACTACATAGAAAAAAATACAATAATACAAAAGGCTCTTTTTTTTTCTTTTTTTGGGTAAAACTTAATTATATGAACCGTTTATATGTATCTCATGATTAACAAGTTGATTTGTTTAATTGATTGGTGCACGTGTCTCAGATATTGCTTGCAAATCTGCACACTTGTTGGCAAAGTCAGGTCAACCGCAAATAGCCTTCAAGTGTGTTCTATAAGTTGTTATATTATTTTTTATTTTTATTCTAATTTTTATTATTTTAATTTATCTTAATATATATTATATGAATTTTAATTTATTTTACGTGAGCCCCCAATAAATAAAATAATATTAAAAAATAATATATATTTTAAAGTAAACAAATTTTAATTTATAAATAATATTAAGATATAATATATTTATATTTTTATATAAAGAATAGAAAATATAAAATCTTTCCCCTGAATAATTTATTTGCAAATTGGTATAAATGTCTCCAAAATTGCTTGCAAATCTGCACTACTTATTGGACAACTCATGTCAATTGCAAATTAAGCTAGCGTTGGTACAACATTTCAATTAAAATACAAATTTTTAATAGTTTATTCAGTATTTGGAAATCATAACTTTACTACTCAAACTTTAAAAATCCGCATATTTGTAAGTATAAATCTAAATGGAGATGATTTTTTTAATATATAAATTACATAAAATTTCAAAAAAATGAAATAAACTTCACATTGATTTTGTTTCGAGTATATTTTAAGTTCTTATATTTTTTTAGCTCCAATCAATCAAATCATACACTAAATACATAATAATTCAACTAAATTTTAATAAGAAAAACTCATTTTAAACTAGTACATTAAACATATGCTAAGCATCAATAGACTCGAGTTTTTAAATTAAATAATTGATTTGATTTTTTATTTTTATTTTTTTAATAGTCTGTTTGGTGAACGCATTGAATTTGCATTGCGTTTAAATATAATGCATTGAATGTAATTTGTGTTTAGAGGAAAAATATTAGCATTGCATTTGAATGCAATGTGTGTTTAGTTGAAAAATATTTGAATTGTATTTTAATAATAAATATGTGATATGATAGGTAAAAGTAGAGAGGAAAAAAAAAGAGAGAAAGAGAATATATGATGTAATTAATAAAAATAATAGAAAAAGTAAAATAATGAATGTTGATTATATTGAATTTAAAATATGATGTAATTAGTATTTGAATAAAATACTTTTATATTTGAAGGAAAATTACATTGCATTTAAATGTAATGTAATTTAAATATGTATGCCAAACACATCATAAATTTATACATGATATGATACAATCGTGATAGTATCCCTACATCCAAATGTATTTACTGCCTCTTTTTCCTGTATTGTTTTTTTTTTTTTTTTAAGTTTTCTAGGCATGGTTATTATCATAACATTAAATTTTTAAGAAAAAAAAATCACATAAAAATAAATAAATAAATAAATGTATATATAATGTGTATTTTGAAAATATGCATTCAGCGAAAATAAAGAATTGAAGTGAAAAAGTTTAAAAACTTAAAATATATTAAAAAAATAATAATATGGGTCTTGAATTTTTTGAAAACGAAAAAGAAAAACTAAATAGTGAAATTAGAGAAATAACACCCAAAAAAAAATAAAGGAAAACATTTTTACAATGCCTCCCTTAAACGGGAGATCTTAATAGACATGTGACTTTTTTTTCCCCCCCAACAACTTGATATTTGTAACCAATCAATAACTACAAAATCAGGATGCATGTATATTTAAAAATATTAAGATGTAATTGTGGTCGAGTAACCACGTTGGATTGCATGTGTTATTACTTTTGTGTTTTACCAAAAAAAAATATTATGATGTATTTGTATTTTTACTACGATATTACCTCTCTAGAATTCACATATTTGTCAGAGCGGTTTGGAAGTCAAAGTAGAAGAACTCACGATTTTTGTCCAAAACTTTTATCTAAAATTTTTTATTTTAAATTATGTTTAACTATTTATATTATATCATTTTATAAAAAAATTATATTTATTATTTTATTTATTTTTTATTTTATGAAATGGTATAATATAAGTGATTACATATAATTTGAGATAAAAAAATTTAGACTGAATTTTGTTCACCAAACTGATGATATAGATTGATTTATAAAAACTAAGCTTAATAGAATACCAGATAAAATTAAGCTGACTCTTATTCATTTTTTGTAGTTTGGTTTATTATTTGGACTCCTTAAAGGCTCGTTTTCAACAGATCTCATTAAAATGTTAAAGCAATATATTATAAATAAAGAAAAATTAAAAATATAACAACCAAATTGCAGGTGTGTGGTAAGTTTTCTTTTCTAGTTGAATATCAACGGGGCCAATTTTAAGAATGAATAACAACAAGGCGGGTTGAAACTTAGTAATCTTCTTACTAACTCACTCCATAAAAATGAACAATCTCAACACTCATCTAGTTAACCTGTTTCAAATTAGGTAAGGATGTGACTGGCTTTCCTAACAAACACTTCATTAGTTTAGTAAAATTTAGATATAAAAAATTGGGAAATTTTTTTAAAAATTGTTTTGTTTTTTGTTTTTTTTGTTTTTGTTTTTTGTTTTTTGTTTTTTGTTTTTTTTTGCAAATTAACAAATTCACAAACCCCAAATCAAACTAAAATGTCAGTTTTGTGCAAGGTATGAAACAAAATCAAATAAATAATTTAGAGAAACTAAACAAAACTACACAGATTTGTTTCAGTTGGAACGACTCGAACGGCCCCTAGGCCCTAGCTGTCTCTTTCTCAGGTAGGTCTACTACATTGTTTGTCGTACTCTCCACATCAACTTCTATTAATCAAGAAGAAAAGTAAATTTCGCATTAATAATTGGCTGCCGTGCCGTCCTTCTCCTTTTTATTTTATTTTTTTCCCCTAAGGGAACCTGTTGTTTGTTTCCAATTCTTTTTTTATTTTTTGGTGAGTTGTTTACAATTCTTTTTGGATCATAATCTTATAGTAAATTTTAAGCCAGTTCATAGTTCTCTTATTTCAAGTAATTACAATTTTCAAAATTTATATGTTTTTTTTTCCTCCATTTTTACTTGCACTAGATTGTATATTGTCATTGTCATCATTGTGTGTTGTTATTTCAATAAGATTTTTTCAGATTAATACATCCTAAACTTATCATAAAATTATAATTTATATATTAAATTTTTAATTTTAATAATTTACATTTTATTGATAATAATATTAATTATTTGAAGGAAATTGATATGTAATTTGTATATGAGTTATTAATTCATTATATGAATAATAATTTTTATTTATGTTAAACTAAAGTTATTGAGTTTAAGATCTTTAATTAAGTTTTATCAAGATAAAATAGTTTGAATTAATTTTGTTGTGAATATAAATTTGGATTAACATTGATTGAAAATAAAACTTTATGTTTTTAATAAACAATTTATGTAAATAAAGTGTCAATTTTCATTAAAAAAATTAATAATATTTACCAATTAAATATAAATTATTATAGATTTATAAATTTAAAGTGTAAATTATTAAAATTTAAAATTTAAAATGTAAATTGAAATTTTACGATAAAATTAGATTGAACGATGCAAAAAAGCCTTTTGATGATTTGTTGTTTTTAATGGCTCCAATATTTTTACGGGTAATAATTTTTTTCCACGCTCTTTTGGTTTTCTTCGTTTTCAGGTCTTTGTCGCTTAGGGATTTTATGGGTAATAATATTTATTTATTTTTTTTGTCGTTTGGCATTTTGTTGTCGTCTATTGTTATAGACACATTTTTTTTTTTGGGTTAAAAGTTTGAAACTATTGGTATAGATTTCAAAAAAAAAAAAACAAAAAAGAGGTTCTTTAGAATTTTTCTTGCCCTAATTCTTGTAATATTTCTTAGATATTTTCCTTAAGAAAATATCCAAGCGTGTCGTTTCATTATGTTATTGTCTAGTGTATTTTTACGGCTTGTACTTCAGAAATTATCGTTTTCACTATTAGAAGTCTAATCATATCATCTCTCCTGTGCTTTATTCCGTCGATCTTTTTTCTTCCTTTTTCTTTTTGTTAAGAATGTATTTGGTAAAAATATTATATTTTAATTTTATTCGAACATAATATAATTTCATATAAACATAAATTTTATATTGAAGTATAATTTTTTTATAGTGTTATAAAAATAATTATTATTTAAAAATTTTTTAAAATAATTATTATTTAAAAGTTTTTTAAAATAATTACATAAATTTTTTCAATTTTATTATTTATCTTTATTTTTACTAATCACATCAATTTTTTAATTCTAAAATATTTTTCATCCAAATACACGTTTCATTCAAATACAAAACAAATACTTTTCAACCAAATTCAACATTTAAAAAATAAATTTTATTCAAATTAAATCAAAATATAATGTGTTTATCACACTCAATAAAATACTTTTTATTTATTTTATTGTGGCTTTTTCCTTCCAGTAATAGTCGCTACGCTTGTTGCTGTTGCAGTTGTTGTGGTTTTTTTCTTTTTTTTAATTTTTAATTGAGAGTGGTGGATTCAAATTTAATTTTTTAATCCATTTAGGTACAGTAATTTCGTTTTTTTACCATTGTCGCCAATTTTTTTTCTTTTACTTGGGGGATAGAGCCCATTTTGTTATGGAATCAGATCACGTCGCTATTTATTTTCATGCTCCATTTCCTTTTTTTATTTTTATTATCTATTTTTGCTGAGTTTCCAGTAGCTTGAAGATTTTGTAGTAGTTTTTATTCTGTCGGTTTTTTTTTTTTTTTTTGTTGCTTCGTGTTTGTAGTTCTACATTTTGTGTAGTTTTCTCCAACTATATATTTTAATAATATTGCTATTATATTTTTATTTTTTATTTCTATAATAGTTTTCCTCGTTCTCATTTTTCTCCTTACGAAAATTTTTAATTATCATTGTCGTTTTAAAATTTTCATCTTTCAAATCCGAGGTCGTTTTTCTCGCTATCGTCAATCTTGAGTACTTTTTCGCTTTATTAATTTTCTGTTATCCTCTTCACATACCATTTTCCTTTACTTAAAAAATCTATCGGCAAACAAAGGTAAACACCGAGTGGGTTGGATGAATTTTTAAGAATTTTTAATCTATCTAATCAAGTTTGGGTGGATTGATTTCAAATTTAATCCACCTAATTAATTCAAAATTTAAAATCAATCAATCTAATTAATTTTTAGGTAAGTTGGATGATTTAATCAGATTGAATATAATAAAAAAATAAATATAGTTAATCATTCAACCTTAAATAAGAAATATATGAAAAAAATAACTTTCAATATAATATTAATATTATAAAACTCCTAAATTATCTCATAAGTTATAAACTAATATAGAAATAAAATATATGAAAAATAATTTTAAATATAAAAGTTGTAAACTAACAAATAAATAATAATAAAATTTCATGCAATATAAGATATAAGTAATTGTCAAGTAATTAATGTAAAATATAAAATAAACACTATATATTAAAAGATATGAAATATATTTATTTTTACATATTAATAGATTGAGTGAGTTCAAATTAAATTGGGTTTAAAAAATCTCAACCCAAACCCATCCAATTAATAGTCAGATTGAGTGAGTTGGATTAATCTCTTGATCGAATTAGTCGGATTCAAATTATAATAGGTTAGATTGAGTGGATTTATCAGGTTCTTCGAGTTGTTAGGTTTTTTATTCACCCCTATCGATAAGTGTCATATACAATCGCCTCCCTATTGACATGCTCTTTCCTTACCCGGTTGGGGTTGGGGAAACAAAATACAATTCTAATAGCTACACTGGATTATCAATGCTCCCTATTGGCATGCTTCTCCTATTGTTGGGTTTTTTATTCACCCCTATTGGTAAGTGTCATATACAAGCGCCTCCCTATTGGCATGCTCTTTCCTTACCCGGTTGGGATGGGGGAAACAAAATTCAATTCTAATAGTTACACTCGATTTTCCTGCTGTTTAAAGATGAAATATATCAATGAGTCAAACTTATTATATATTACTGATAAAAAAGTTTAGGATGCAGAATCATAGTAAATGTTAACTCCAACAACAGTAGGATAAGCAGGCAACGAAATTTACATCCAGGAGTCTATATGTAAAGATTATCTGGAGAAATCAAAACCAACGACATGAAAACATCATAGTTAACAAGGCTTTGCTTGGTTGAGGAAGACGAAAATTACTTCCACTTCTTGAACTTTCCACCGAACATGCCATGCTTTCCAAACTTGCCATGCTTACCAAATTTGCCGTGCTTGAACTTGCCGCCATGGTGCTTGAACTTGCCATGATGCATAGCACCGTGCGGGATGTGACCACCGTGCGGGATGTGACCACCGTGCGAGAGATGGTGAGCACCGTATGCGGCAGCTGCAGCTGCAGCACCCCCAGCTAACAATGCCCCAACACCACCACTGCTATGCCCTTTTGAAAAAAAAAAAAAATGATGCAACTGAATTTAGATGAAAAACCGATGAGCCAAGGCATCACCAATATTCAGATTGAAATAAACAGCTCTCCTCAGATCCAAGGAAAAACATGTCCAAAAGCATTCACGTATTGCAGCATTTACGCAAAAATCCTCGATCACAAAATGACTAGACTTTCTTTGAGAAATTTTTCAGTAAACAGGATAACCGAGTGTACAGTAAAAATAAGAGCAGCTTCCAAACAAGGCCATTGACAAGAAACTTAAGACACAACCACAATCTGTGATACCTGTATGATGCGCAGAGGATCCAGGATAAGCAGCGGGCGGGTATCCAGCGGGAGGATACCCTGAAGGGGGATAACCAGCTGGAGGGTAACCTTGTGGAGGATAGCCCTGCGGAGGAGAAGGGTATGCTCCAGGAGGTGGAGGGTATGCCCCAGGAGGTGGAGGGTACTGTCCAGGAGGATATTGTGCCGGAGGGTATCCAGGGTATCCATGTCCATGGTGCCCGAACAACCCTTTATCGTGTTCGTCGTATTTATCCTTCCCACCACCCATGTTCACCTTCAGTTAAAACCTAAATTGAAACTGCAACGGGAAGATAACGCACTACTCGTCATTCTTTAAAATATGGGGGAAAAAGAGAGAGAGAGACACACACACAAAAACACAAATTGTCAAAAGGAACAAAAACCAGAACAATGATCCTTTCAATTAGTTTTTGGCATCGCAAATTAAGATTAAATTAGTGAACAAAATCTGAACCTTGACTAAGGCTTGGCCCTGATTTTTGAGATCAAAATGTCATCTACTTATCTTACATTCTTAAATTTCAAAAGCCCCTCTTTTCCATAAACATTGATATCAAACTAAATCTATCGAGCAAAAACATTTTCTAATTATCCTGGGATCAAAAGAATATCATAAAACTTACAAATTTAACGATATAAATAATAAATAAATAAATCGCAGATCGTAAAGATGGCACCTTTTGAGATTCATCGGTGCTGCTACCAAAGGAGCAATGAAAATCGAAAAAAAAAAAAAAACTCCATAGATCCTAATTTTTCGGAAAAAAATTCAGAGTTAATTTAAGAAAAATCAAACAAATCACAAATTTTTATTCGACAATTGGAGATCCAAATTCGACAGAAGAATCAAACACAGAAACGATTCACGATCAATCCGAGAAACCAAAAAAAAAAAAAAGGCAAAGGCAAAGGCAAACAAAAGGTCTCAGTGATCGAGAATTTCTTAACGCGAAAATACCGAAAGAGAGAGAGAGAGAGAGGAAGTTTACCTTGAAAAGATTATCAGAGAAAGAAGCTAGGCACAGAAATTAAAGGGCGGAAAAATATCTGAACCACAGGGGAAGAGAGAAAAGCAAAAACGATTAAATATAAGGAAACAAACAGAAAAGGAAAAGAAAAAGAGGATAAAGACTGGGCTCTGTTCCTTAGACGTGTTGGGTCCGTATTGTCACGCGTAAAATACGCGGCCCCACTGCGCGTGCGACTTGGGACCCAATCAGCTGTCCACTTCAGCTGTCCCGCTCTGACGCGGTAAAGTCATTTCCCAAGATCAAATTGGAACAAAATTAATTATTATTATTTTTGTCTTAATTTTAATGCTCTTTAATTTTACAATCCACCATAAAAATTATGTTATATTTATTTAGGAGATTATTTTTAAAAAATAAAAATTTTTTATTTTAAAAATATTAGATTTTTTTAAATTTTTATATTTGGTTATCCTCTTTAAAAAACAAAATTTTTTTACATATTTAAACAATTTTTCATTTAAAAAAAAATTTAAATAATTTTTTATTTTTCAAATCTAAAAATTTTTTATTTTTTAAAAAGAAATTACTTATTCAAACGTACTTTTAGTATTTATATTTCTTAAACAACAAACTGCTAGTAAGAATGATCTCAAACTTTAATCCATTGACAAAAACACTCTTTTTATCAAATTTCAGGGATATTTGGTAAAAATATTTCATTTTAATTTTACTCAAATACAATATAATTTTACATCAAACACAAATTTTACAACAGTGCTACAAAAATAATTACTATTCAAAACATTTTTAAAACAATCACATCAACTTTTTAATTTTACTATTTATCTCTATTTTTACCAATCACATTAACTTTTCAACTCTAAAATACTTCTTATTCAAACACACATTTCATTCAAATACAAAATAAATACTTTTCAACCAAATACAACATTTAAAAAACAAATTTCATTCAAATACAATCAAAATGCAATGCGTTTACCAAACGCCCCCTTAGTGAATGTTGAAAATTAGAGCTTACCCCTCTTGAAATTTAAATTATTTGAAAAAAAAAACACTTATTTTGTTGTATTTTGTCCACTTATAACTAATATGATACTAATTTAAATGTTAAAATATTAATTTAAACTAAAATTTTTATCAACACAAAAATAATATTTTTTATTTCTCATATTATTATCTTTCATTTTTATTGAGGTTTTTTTTCAATTCAAAAGGATTATTTTTGGTTGTTGATTGTTTTGAGTTTATTGATTTGAAAGGATGATATAGTATTTTTATTCAAAAATGAATATCCAGTCACCATACTCCGTGAGTCTGGGTGACCCAACACAACACACCACCGCCTTGTCCTCACGCTTTGTCCAAAATTTAACATAATAGCCAAAACATCCTTTAAAAAAAAAAAAAAACATTTCAGGGGTAATTTAACAAAAATAAAATATGACCAAATTCTCACCTATTTAAAAGTTTTGGTATATTTTTACCCAAAAAATTATCAAACTCTCACCTGTTTAAAAATTAAGAGAACAATAGAATAATTTACTATATCTATAATAATATAGTAGTTTATAGGTACATCTAAAAGATAAGACTAACTAAAGACATTCCAAGTTAACTTTTTTTTCTTAACTACTCATCTCACATCTAACTCCTAATTTAATTTATCATAGAAAGAATTAAATAACAGTTTTTAGAAATAATTGAAGTAAATAACATGTTTTTAAAATATTTATGGTAAATATTAAATTTAATAGATAAATGAAAAATTAATTGATAAATATATATATTTACAAGACCTAAACCAATCATTTATATGCTTTGGATAAAATGAAAGAGGGATCTTTTTATTTTATTTATTATTATTTAGTTTTTAATGTTATGTTGTTTTAAACACAAAACTATAAATAAAATAAAGAAAAAATGGCTTTTTTCAAGCTTTATTTTGACTTATATAAGATAATAATTATCCTCTTTTAATTGGGTATATCTAATGTAAAATGTGTATTTAGAAAACGTAAATCACTTATTTATTTGATAATTTGGTATAAATAAAACATTTATCTAATAAATTTACTATTATGAGAAATATATTAAAAACCTATTATTTACTTCAAATTATTTTTTAATTGCTATTTACTATAATTTTCTTTAGGAAAAGATTATGGTAGAAATATCAAAATAGTATCTATCCTAGGTATTTTTTTTAAATCGTTTAAATATAATTAAATAGTTAAGATTTGTTTGAATATGATAATTATAATCTACTTTTAACTTGAAGTATCCTAGATTAAAAAATTAAAAAAAAAACCTTCATAATGTCATCGGTAATCTACAACACAACTACCCCCTACCCCTACATCGTTATCGAACTTTAAAGCATCCCACCCACCACCCCCTCCCCACCCCCTCGAGGGGCCGCTAATCCCTCCACCCTTGCGACCACCCCCTCCCCTATTCAACATCACCAGCAAACTGCAAAGCATCCCCCATCCCCCCTAACCTACGACTGCCGAAACCCCCACCCTTACAACCACTGACCTCTACCTAACCACCATTCCCTCGAGACCAGCAATGCTTCTTGAATTAGGAATAGAGAACTGGCAGAACTGACAAATAAAAATACATTATTATATATTTTTTTTTTCAGAAATCATTGAAAACTACAAAATGTTGTTTTCTACATTTTCTATTTTTTTGTTACTCTATTTTTTTAAAAACTATTCTAAAAGAAATTAGTGCAACACATTATTTTGATTTTAGAGAACAAATATAGTGTTTAAAAACAAAAAATTCATTTTAAGTTACATGACGAAACAAGCCCAAAAATTCATGTCATTTAAGTTGTCATTGTCCTCGATTGCAGGAAATTTATGTAGTTTTATTATTTGGATTTATCATGTTGTTTCTTATTCTTAGTGTTATTTATCAGAATTTTTTCCTTTTCAATTCTATTATTATTTATAGTTTATTGTCTTGTTTTCAGTTATTTTCCCTCTACTGTCCTTTTTTTTTTTAAGTAAGCACTCATACTCTCCCAATATACCATCTCAATATTTTACTTGTCAAAACTAGATTGTTGGACTTTCAAGACCCTAAACACTTAACTGGCTTTCCCTCCATGGTCCTTTCACGTGATTCATGTAATAATTTTCTTGATTAACGTCACAAATTTTGCAGTTCATTTTCATTTTTGTCTTCATTTTTCAGGTATTTGTTTCTTTCTTTGTCGGTTTTAATTTTCAAAATCGTTTTTAGTTTTGCAGATTTGATTTTTTTTTTGTTGATTTAACGTAGTCTCGCGCCATTAATGCCGAATGCTTTATTGTCGAAAGAAAAAAAAAAAAAAAAGAACGACCCATTGCAGCCTCAGACAGTCTGTCGCTCTAGAAGTTTTCTGTCGTATCTCGGCTTTTTCATGCTCTGGTATCTTTTTAGTTCAATTGCAACTTTTTCTTGTTTTTTGGGTTTATTATGTCTTTTAATAGCTTTTTCTTACGTTTTTTTTTTGTGAGTCCTTTTGCATACTTTTATCTTCATTTTCTAGAATTTATTGAGATTTCATGCCCTGGTTTTGTTGTCGTTGTTCAATTTTGTTGTCGTTTTTCAGTTTTTTGCCCTTTCAATCTTTTTTTCTCGTTTTCGTTTACTGTTTTTCGTTTGTTAATGTTTGGTAGGAAAAATAGAAAATAAGAATGAATGATTGGTAGATTACCTAATTGAGGAACATAAGGAAGGAAATAAAAGTTTTTCTTTTATGATAATTGATAAATTTATCTAATTTAAAATAGATTAAAATTATGATATTTTGAAAAATTTAAAGTCCCGTTACTAATTTATTCCTTTCTCTTTTCTATTATACTAAAAAATCATGAATGTTAAAAATCCTTCTACTAGTTCTTATACCCTTTTTCTTATATTTCTCTCCTACCAGACTCACTTGCGTTAAGTTGTACAATCGTCTTTAATTAATGGCCTCTCTTGTTCAAATCCACGGCGCTGGCCACAAGTACAAACATATGTTTTGTGATCATACACAGATCATATGGGAGTACAAGTGTGCTTATCGAATACATAACATGATTGTGTCTCCACTCAAATATAATCCAATATTCGAAATAGGTGCGCATGTATCACAAAGCTACTTGAAAAAAAAAAAAAAAAGGTCAACAACAACAACAACTACTATTACCACTACTTATTTCGTCTGCAAAACCAATAAAAACTCTAATTAGGGGCAAAGTAAGCATAAATTTAATGAAGCAATATTTAATGAGTGGTTCACATGATTGAACATGATGGGTTTGGTTCATTACAGCCATATGGATCCAATTGCACAACAACAAGTCTTTGACATTCCCGGCAGGTGTGGGGATTATGAGCCATTGGCGTTGCTTCGTCGGCCTTCTTTTTCTTCTCCGCATCAGCTTTCTTCTTCTGCTCCTCTGCAGCCTTCTTTTGTGCGTCAGCCGGTTTCGGAGGGGCCGGAGGTGGGCCCACACTCACCACGTCAATATGTTTTCCGGCTGCTCTCCTGGCACTGACTATTATCTTATACGGATCTGTATTACCTGTTACGCTGACTATTTCTTTGGGTGCATCAACTTCTATTTTATCTACACCTATATTTAATTAAATAGAGACATTCAAGTTATATAGAGAAAATCACATGAATATTTTTGCCACAAAATTTATATAATTTTCTTCGTTTATGAGCCCTTTTTTCCTGGTAAATGCTCTATTTATAAACACGAGTCCCACTAGACAATAAAGTACGATGCCAATATGAATTTTACTTTGCTTACCTTCTAGTGCAGACACCGCCTTGAGAATCTTTTTCTTGCATTTTTGGCATGAAAGATCTACTTTCAAGACAGTCCTTTGTACCATTATTGTCGACTTTTTTGTTGATCCCTTATACTAATAAGAAAACAAACTTTCTAACTAACTAAATTATATATTTATCAAAAGAAACTAGCTAACTAATTGATGGACTTTTTACTCACCAAAAAGAAAATGATGGAATTTTTTGATAAGGCTATAAGGAAAATCACCTAAGGCGCTTTTGGGGTAGCTCATCCTTCCATATAGTGCACTAACATTCTTCAACAGCTTGTTTTTTCTTCATATATATAACGAATTATTTTCCCCCGATCACATATAACAAGGAAGTTAAATAGACGTGTGAGATAAATATTGGTGCAACTTGGGTTACAAGTCTAAAGCATCCAGCAAAACTGGGGGAGATAAAAACTAGGTATTGACTTTGAGGTTATGTACTTTTGTTATTGTTTTGATTTGGTTTTTCTTTTATGATTTGTTAGATTCTTCACCAACGTCTAATCGGCAGGCAACAACTGGTGAAATCTCCATATAATAATACGTAAAAAGACGGTGGTAGAGGGCGGTTGCAACAAGCGGAGAAAAACAATGAGAAGTAGAAATTTAGGGTATAAAATAAATGTGTCGACAAATTAGTTATTTGTCGATACTACATTCATGCTGGGGAAAATACCTCTGTACCTAAAGAGCACAGAAACAAAAAGAAGATAAAGATTCATGTAATTGGCAAAATAATCTATGTGTATGGGAGGAGAATAAATTTTTTACTAAAAATTTAAATATCACACACTCAATAAACTTTCTCAACTTTTCTTTATCCAAAATCCCTTACATGATATGTCTATTTCTCTCCTCACTCTTTCTTAAAAAAAGACGATCTCTCTCTTTTTTACGTAACCATATACGTAACTTAAAACACAATAGACTTATTTATATGCTCTTAATAGAATACGAAATTTACACTTTCCTAAACTTACACTTTCCTAAACTCACATGTTTCTAAACTCACAAACAAAAAGTTACCTGAAATTTTGAATCACATACCTAAAAATTCATGACGGAACTTCATAAAATATGGTAGTATGGTTGGCTCCCTTCAGTGCCTCCCTCTTACCAGACTTGACATTTGCTATGCCGTCAATCAAGTTTTTCATTGTGTGATATTTTTGTTCTTTTCCGGTTGTTTTTAGACTTGTGGTTGCTGATCTCGCCAGGATTCCACGTGCCTCCTATCAGAGCCCGCTAAACAGGGACGACGCCCAAAAACTTATTAAAGAGGGCTAGAGTTAAACTAAAATTTTGAACAAAATTGCTACTATAATATGCATAGAGGATCAAAGGCGAGCAACCAAATTTGGGGTGCATAGGATAGTTAGAAGAAAGCAAGTTTTAGGACTGCTAATCTGAAGTCATCAAGTCTTGAAGTAGAATGCAATGTGAGTCCTGCAACTGGTGGAATGTTTTGGTGAGTTTATAATATAACTCCTGTAACTGCGATCCGTTGATAATAAAAAAAATCTCTTTTTTAAACTCGTATATTCAGCATCATGATGTTTTCCCTCGAGAGTTTCTGGTCACGTTATATCAAAAATATTTTTGTTATGTTTTTTGTTTTATATCAATTTTCGTAACGTTGACTCAATGGTTTAATTATATTATTTTGCCTAGACAGTACTTACATTAAGTGTCCGTCAGATCCTACAATA
Organism: Antiaris toxicaria; assembly: GCA_035233585.1. Lineage (NCBI taxonomy): Eukaryota > Viridiplantae > Streptophyta > Magnoliopsida > Rosales > Moraceae > Antiaris > Antiaris toxicaria. The sequence continues at coordinate 36,232,101 of CP141157.1, read as the reverse complement.
TGTATTAAGAACATCACGGATTTTTTCTTTGATCAGTATTTATCTCTTTGTTTCTTTCTATTAATATACTAGTATGGAAGTGTGTTTACGACACTTTCGTATTTTAGTTTTTGAATTTTGTTAATAGTAAGAGAATATTTTTATCTAACTGAATAAAAAAAATTCTTAGGCCGAAAGGATTTAAAACGTTAACATCATGAATTTTATAATATATAATTTACTCTTACAACTAGTTCCACATTCTAATGAAGTTCTAACTTCTTGTAAATAAAAAAGAAAACAAGGAGCCAATAACCAAAACAAGACGATAGGATAAGCAAGGTGAGTAGTTGTTGGCAAGTTGTTAGTAAGTCGCACAGAACAAAGTAAATTACAGAAAAAATAAATAAAGTAAGAGACAACTGATTTTATAGAGGTTCACCTTTAACCTCTAGGCTACGTCCTCTATAATGCTTACGGTAACTTCCATTATATAGGAATCAATAGAACAGCAGTGATCTTGAGTAAAAATGAGATAGATAAGAGATGACACAAAGTATTCAGGAAAATACAATAATATTGTAGAAATTACTCTGTTTAGGGGCAAGAAATTCAGTCTAAGTGTTGTCTATATGCCCTAGAGGCTTATGTAGTAAGTCCTAATTTATAGGAGCTGATCCTCTGACTTTGATTACTTGATTCTAGTAGAATATGCCTTTATTGATGGCTACAAGTTGCCTTTTCTTGATGTAGTTGACTTTTCAATTTGGGAATGAGTAGAAGTGATTGGGAAACTTTCCATTTCTATAAGATCTAAGTTGGCATGCTGATTTCCTCACTTGATATACTTGATTTGGTTTTTCTTTTGTTGATCTTAGGGTCAACTTTTCTTATTTGATCTCGTGTGACTCGTTACTTACTAAATAGTCATTCTATAGTCATCTGGAAATCGTATATAGGTCTAGTGGGCTACTCTATGAATCATCTTGTGCTTTTCAATGATTTGTTCAGAGAAATGTGTACGGTGAGAAATGAGGGATGAAATCTGACCTCAACAGTTATACAATTAACAAATTATTTTTTATAAAGGAATTGGGTACTATTTATTAGTAAAACACAATGATAGAAAAGGCAATTTTAAAAATATTAATAAATATTTTTTCAAGGACTAGATATGTGGAAAAAACTCAAAAATTCCAAGATTTTATAGTTAAAAATATTCTTTTATGATGATATGTTGTTTAATTCTGACTCTAAGCATAAGCCTCAAAAGCTTCCACTACTACAGACATAGTTATTAGTATCGACACTATTAGCGACAACAAGTTATCACAAATAATATTCGTTTATTTACACCAAATTTGTCATCATAATTACTTTAAGTGACAACATGTCATCACATGAACTTGATTAATAACGATGACATGTTATCGTAAAAATTTATTAAGTTGGCTGTACATATTTGCAATAACTTGTAGTCGCAAATATTGTTTTGCTGTCAAAATGAACATAGTGCAAACTTAGTTCGTGCCAATATCATTGCTAATAGTAGTTGATCACAGCTAGTGTTGACAAGTCAAAGCTAATTATTTATGGGAGTATTTATGATGATATGTAAAATTGTCGTTATAAAAGGTTGTTCCAGATTCTCAATAAATAACTGTTATTTAATTAACTTTTTTGTCAAAGTTATTAATTATGGAAGTATTTACAACAACATGTTGTTATAAATACCTAAGATAATTTAATTTTTTGTGAAAAAAGTGATGAAATATTTGGTGGTTTCCCAAAAATTATTTGCGACAGTGTTGAAAAATTGTCATCTCTAATATTGTTTTTGGATTTAATAACATCATTTTGTTCCTTTTTTCTGGTGACATGTTATTTTCTGAATTTCATCACTAAAAACTCTGGTTATAACTGTGCACAGAGCTTTCTTTTTCCCTATTTTTCTTTTCGATCTTTCTCAAATTCACTTCTATTCCCCTATTGAAATCCCTCACAAACCCTTAAATCTTTATCTTTCCTCTCTCCAAACTCCATCTCTCCCTCTTCCAAACCCATTTTTCCAAAAATCTAGCCCTAAATCCCTTAAAAAATCCACCTTAAAAATTTCTTATTCTTCCTATTTTAACACTATAACAATTAGGGTTTATTGCAATGATGTTATTAGTGAAGACAATTATTGTTGCTAATAATAAGTTTATGATAACGACATGTCGTTGTAAATAAAAATCTGATTACAAAAAATGACAAGTCATCGCATTAAATATTTACAATGACATGGCATTGCAGTTGTTTTGTTATTTATCATGACATGTCGTCGTAAATATGTAAGGACATAAATTGTGACAACATATCATTGCAAATGTGTAAGGACATACTGGCACAGAAGTTTTTCTCACTAATTTTCATTTATTTACAACGACATATCGTCGCAAAAATGTTGGTTGATTACAACTGGTATCAAATAAAAAATACATTTATAAATGTGATTTTTTAGCGACGACGTGTCGTTGCAAATGAAAATTTGTAATTTAAAATTTAACGAAAAAATATAGGCTTATTTGCAATGACATATTGTTGGCTGATAAATCTGCAAGTGCACAGATCGTTCAAGTAATATAGTGTACTAGAGTACGGATATCGTTCCCACGAGGACTATATCATAAAAATGTGATGTAGAAGCTGTTTAGTTTAATTTAAAAGAATTGAAATCAAAGGGGTTTGACAAGATTGCTATTAAAAAAATGGATTGTAAAATTACTGCAAAATAAAAAGTGCATTTAACAAAGAAATAAGGTAATGATCAGAATTAAGAAAAACAATGGACAGAGATTTTTGTTGTAAAGCAATAATATGGATAAACTAGGTTTACTAATTTCTCCAGGATGCAAATCTGTTAATAAAATGCTACCAAAATACTACAGCAATCGATATCCCCTGTCAACCAAGAACACGTGAGAGCAAGGATTTTTCCAAATCTCTTTGCAGAATAATCCTTCTAACTTACTTCAGCATATTCCTATGTGATATCAGCTAAAAGAATGCAAACAGTAGCTTAAATTCTTGTGGGTCGTACATGATGAATAATATATTCCTATACCATCCATAGATCTACAAATTCCTTCAAGACCATACATGCATCATTCATGAGATCCAATTTAAATTAACCTTTCCAGAATTAATCTAAATCTGATATTCTATAAATTGATGGCCAGTCAAGAATAGAAATAGGCGTTAACACACATGAATGAACAAGAAACAATTGATTTCCATAACAATTTCGGCAACTAGTAACAGTTCACATCCATGGTTCCATTAGCAAACCCAGCTAAAGAAAATTAGTTCATACTGTAATTAACAAATTCCATTATCCACAAATAAAACATGTTTAAATCAGCTCAATACTAAAAAGAAGGGTAAGCAACAGATGAAGAGAAGAAAGGCCTGTTGAAGCTTTATTCCTCTTCTTCAACGTCCTTCCTCCTTCTTCTCTTCAACGTCCTTCCTCCTTCTTCTCTGGTACTTCCTTCTTTTTCTCTCCTGCTGGTACTCTCTGCTTTTTGCTTTTCTTGTGTATTTTTCGTCTCTGATGGATGGATTTCTGATGGAAGAAGATGTCTGCAGAAGGTACTATTCTCTCCCCTTTTGTACTCAGCGGCGTCATTCTTCTGAATGGAGAAAATATTTGCTAGGGCAATAATCTTGCTGACTTGTCCAGCTTTGAGAGCTCCCGAGTGGTCCAAAATGACAGCTGCAAAAAGCCCATGTGATATTTTATCTTTTTCTCCAGGTTGTGTACTGACGTCACTTTAAATTTTCCAACTCAGCTCCGTTCACGAATGCTGCAGCATTCTTCTCTCATTTTCATCCTCTGTAAAACTGACTGAAAACACAACCAAGCAAAACACCAGCTTTTTGCACAGTTTTGAGTCAAAATTCCTTTACTTAATCGAATAAGGCACAGAGACATTTTTGACTGAGGCACATACACAAATTAAAAGATGAAAGACAAAAACACCACATAAAACAATAAAACCTCTTGGACAAGCCTATTTTTAAACGAGAAAATCAATGAATAACTCTAATTTCTTAGAGTTATCACATATCATCAGAAGTACTAAACCATTGTAGTTATTATTTGCGATGACATGTCATCACAAATTAATTTAAAATTTAATATTTGACAAAAAAATATAGGCTTATTTGCAATGACATGTCGTCACAAATACTAAATAGTTGCAACTATTGTTTGTGACAACATGTCGTCGCAAATTAATTTGAAATTCAAATTTTGACCAAAAAAAATTACAGATTAATTAGTAGTTTTTCTAAAGTGTTTGCGACGACATGTTAAAAAAGTCATTACAACAAAAAATTTGGTAATTATTCCAGAACATTCTTGGAATATTTGCATTGTATATTTAATGACCATGATAAAACGACGCTGTTTTGGTAAATGTTTGTTGTCGTAAAAAAAAACTATATAAAAAAATCAAGGCCGAGCCTTTTTTCTTATTTTCTCTGGTTTTTTGTTTGCCATTCTCACTGTTCTCTCTTCTTCTCGTCATCCTCTCTCACTCTCATCGTCCTCTTTCTGTTCTTTGGCTATTTTGATGTTTATTCCCTTTCTCCTCGACCAAAAATCGCCCTCTTCCAAACACTACCCCCTACAACTGCCTCTCACCTAAACTGCCACTCGCTTTAATTTTGCCACCTTATAGTTGCCGCCGCTGCCTCCTTGGCCCAAGAAGTGTTGCCAGTAGTCCCACATCCTCCATCTCCATTCACCGCCACTTTCCAACCCCCTTTTTATGGGTTTGGATTTTTATAAGTTATTTGTTTGTTTTATTTAATGAAATTATGTGTATATATGTATGTTGATGTTGGATTATTTGTTGTGGTTGGATATGTTGATATTGATATGTAGATTGTAATGTTATTTTTGATGTGGTGTATTGTTGGAAAAGTCTTAGTTTTGTTGTTTATTAGTGTTTATATAAAATATATATTGAAAAATCAATATGTTAATTAATAATTAAATTTGGTTAGACAAAATAGATAAAAATTATGATTGGTTAAGCAAAAATTTTTTTTTTGAAATTTATTAGTAAAATAAAAAATAAAAAAAATTAAATTTATGGATAAATGATAAAAATTGGTAATAAGTTAAAAATAATAGTATTATTAAAAGAATTAATAATTATAAACAAATATTGAACTTGTAAATAAAATGATATTTATGTGAAAAGTGTAATAATTAGTTTAAAAAAGAATGATATATATACCATATTATAAAATTAATTATGTAAATATTTAAAAAATAAACATATGAACAATGAAATACTAAAGTATAATATTTTTTAATTGAATTAAAAATAATAAATATGATTTATTAAAAATAAATAAATAAATTGATATAATCTAAAAAAGTAAGACTATGAAATTATGAAATAAATATTATAAAAAATTGGTTAATAAAAATTTAAATAAATGATTAATAAGCATTTAAAAAAATTGATAATAAAAAATCATTATAAATAATGAATTATGTTAAAAGAAAAAAAAGTATAAAACTAAAAATTAAGTTAGAATAAAAAAGTATAAAACTAAAATATGTATTTTGATTGTTGATTATTGCTTTTTTGATGATATAATTTTAATAGAATAATAATATACTAACACATTTAAAATATTGGATTGGCCAACACGCGAACCTAGCAGCTGATGTCTACCATAGATAATTGGGATGATATGCATTATCATCAGGATCTTTGGGTTAACTCTCAAGTCGAGCAGACATTTGTAAGGTTTTTTAAATATTTAAATTTCTTATTCAAATTAAATTCCTGTACTTAAGACATGTGCTTATTTTTTAATGTGTAGCATGCATTAAAGGGGGAGAGGGACACCCAAAGACAAGGTCCGCTTCTAGATCATTTACATCAACATCTGTAGATGAGGAAAGCATTATGGAGCATGTCTTGGGCATGCGCAGAGGTCATAAGATTGGTATAGGTCCTACACTCTCACGCAGAATTATCTCTGGCGCTGGCGCTTCTTCATCTTTTGGTTCACAGTCCGAAGGTAGACCTTCAGCTCATGCTGACCTACATATGAAACAGTGTTTGTGAAAATAGTACGAGCGAAATCTACAGTTGTACAAAAGCCACAAGATTATGTAGCGGATGTTAGCTGAGATACGTCTAGATATTCGATTCTTGACTGTCCCCCCACTCGAGCCATATATCCCTCGAGGTTTTCCGCCTTCTTCAGCTGTTGCAGATGACGATGATAACGATGATAAAGATGCTAGTGATGTTGCTGCCAACTTAGAAGATTGAATTATTAGTTATTATTTATGTATATTTTATTACAATTAAATACATTATACTTTGTTTATTGGGTTTTTTAAAATATTATGAGTTAATTTTAAATTTAAATATATAACAATAATATATATCAATAAAACTGTCAAATTAAAAAATAATAATAATTTATTAAAGAATATACGAAATAAAATAAAATTTATTTACAAATACCAATTCAATTATCACTATTAGTGATGACATATAAAAAATTGTCGTCGCAAATAATTAGTGCCATGTTAGCCAATTCACACTTTTTTGAGATGACATGTTTCATTTTTGTCCTTACAAAAAATAGCTATCATGTCAGCTAGACCGATCTTTTGACGACATATTTGTATTAACACTTTTAGCGATGACTGTCGTCGCTATTATAATTGTGACAACGACTTGTTATTGTAAAAAATTCATTTATGATGGGGTATTAGCATCGACTTATTTGCGATGATATGTCGTCATAAAAGACTTATTTATGATGATTTTACACCTTTTGTGATGACATTCTGTTTTCGAAAAAAAACCCTAATTGTTATAGTATACCCTTCGCTACCGTAGGTCATCCTTCCACTACCATTTAGCACTCTTTCATCCAACACAAGATAAAATCTTCTAACCCCCCTCCCCCCTCCCCTCTTTCTTTCTCCATGTAATCATTGTTTCACCATTCATTGTCATTTTTATAATGGGCCGGTTGCTGCCCTTCGCCACTACTGGTAGTCTCGTTTAATTGTTATTGTCGGTTTCTGACCCCAATTCTTAGTAAGTTTGTTTGTTGTGAGTAATTTTTTTTAGTTAATTTAATTATGTTTTTTAAACATGTTTTTGATAATATTGGTGGTGATGATTTTTTTGTAATTTTTCATTGAAAATTTGTTTTTGGCTTGTTTTTTATTGTTAAATTTGTTAATCTGAATATTTGTTTAGGGAAGTTGATTAGAAAAATTGTTTATGGAATTTTATTATTGACTTTGGTTATTAGAAAATTTGTGTGTGGGAATTGATTATTAAATTTGATTAGATAGAAGGTTTAATAATTAGTAAATTTTAAAAAAAAATTGTAAAGTTTAATAATTGATAAATTAAAAAAGTAAATGATATTAAAATAATTAATAATTATAAAAAATATTGAAATTATAAATAAAATTATATTTGGATAGAAAGTTCAATAATTTAGCAAGCTTTTAAAATAGAATAATTTATTTAACAACTTATAATAAAAAAAATAAAAATATGAAGAATTAGAAATAAATAAAAAATTATAATAAATTAAAAAATATGTATATGATATTATTAAATAAATAATTTAACAAAAATAAAAATATGTATAATTAGAATTATAAAAAAATTAATAATAAATCAAAAAGTCATTATATGCCAGTAAATAAAAGAATATGTCAAAGGTGAAAAGTATAACAACTAATAATTTATGTAGAAGCATAATAATTTTGATAAAACTTCATAAATGTATATAAAATGTAAGATATAATTTTTTGATCCTTAAATTGTGACATGTGACTAGATAGTAAAAAAAAAAAAAAAGTTCGTTGGTATGATTTTATATTTTTATTTTACATGTGCATGCATAAATTAACCTTAGACTCATTCGAGGATCGATAAATAGTTATCGATGCTTGAATTATCTCATTTAGATAATTTGGTATTATATTTTACGTGTTTGTCATTTAATTTTACTTACACCTTTGGCGGAGGTTTCGATATGACTTCCTTTGTTCTTCAGATGTGCATCTGATAGTATATTTAGGAGAACTAAAATGAGATGCTGTCAAAATTTCTATAGAAAAAAGGCATTATGGGATGAGTGACACAAGGTATAAATTACAATATCGAATGAGATACGGCCTTACCCTGCAAGTTTGGAAAAAAGATGGTATGTAGAATTCCATGCATACATTTATTGTATGATTAATTTTAACAATTGTGTAAGTTTTGTCTATAAATGAAATACTGATAGATAAGAGTTGGATATATATATAAAGAACCGGTTATGTGATGAATATTTAGATGGTTTGTCTACTTTTATTGAGTTGCAAAGAACTATACAAATTCTACTAGACATATCAGTTGTCCCAGATCAGATGTAGAAACCGTGAGATGTTGCAAGTAGATATAGTGAAAGCATACATACATCAATTTAGTTTTGATACAATATACATTAAATATATCATGGTGAAGTAAAAATGGTTTCATGTATTAATCTAATTGTCAGTAAACTAGTTGATGTGATATTTGCAATATTAAATGATGTTATTAAGATTAATGATAATGATAATATGCTAAATGAGATAGAAGCGAGTATAGAAGATATATAATATGATAAATTTAATGATTTCTTATCTGAGCTCCAAGTAGGATTGTATCCAAGCAGTATTAAGTATTCATTGTTGAATTTCTTATTGAAATTGATTCACTTAAAGGTACTCTATAAGTGGCTTAATGAGTGTATGGATACAATATTTAACCTATTAAAATATGCATTCCCTAATAGGAACAAGTTACCTACTACTCATTATGAGTTGAATAAGCTATTAAGTAAAATAAGACTAAACTATGAAACAATTCATATATGTAAATATGATTGTGCTTTGTTTTAGAAGAAGAAGGTTAATCTGTAATTGTCTCTGTCTATAATATAAGTCGTCAGAATAGTGAAAAAGGAAAGAAAGTTTTGTGAAAGTACTCTGCTATTTCCCTTTGAAGGATTGATTGAAACGTATATGCTTCCCATCACACTATTAAGAAAATAACACAGCACGTACACGGGCAATAGAAGAATAAAGACTTAATGCGTCATCTAATTGATGGCAAAAAGTGGAAAAAGCTATATAAAAAACACTCTGCCTTTGTACGTGAACCAAGAAATGTGTGATTAGGGTTAGTTATTGATGGATTTAACCAATTTAGAAATATAAGTCTCTTATATAGTATATGGTTGATGGTTGTGATTGCTTATGCTTTACCTTCATGATTGTGCACTAAAGATCCATACAAGATGCTGACCTTATTGATTCCTGGTCCAAATGCTTATAAGAAGGATATGGATATGTTCTTAAGGTTCCTTGTAGATGAGTTAAAAGAATTATGAAATGAAGGTGTTGTTGTGCATGACACTACCTTGAATACATCGTTTGGGATGCAGACTGTGTTGCTCATGACAGTTAACAACTTCCGTACTTGTAGTAGTTTAGTTGGCTAAAGTAGTCAAGAGTATATGGCACGTCTCCCCTACAACAATACAACCTTGTCAAAGCATATAACGATGACATAAATGATGGTGACAACATTCAAGACATTAATAGTGATGATGAATAAAAAATATGTATTACAATTATTACTTTTCTTATTATTTATTTTTTATATCACAAACAAACATGAATATATATTATTTATAGATATCAAAATGATATAAAATTAATTTTAATTTGTTAACAGGTAATCATATCTAGTCCACTCAGTATTTGTGCTAGATCATTAGGGGGAATGTAGCCTCTACCCGATCCTTTTAGAATGCCATTATATTGTGAGTCGAGTATGTTATAACCTAATTACAAATTTGTTATATTTATTAAATTAGTATTAAATAATCAATAAATATGATAGTAAAATAATTTTAAGATGTGTTTATAGCACTGGATAGTGTACCTCGATGATGGGTAGGTCAAGGGAAGGCAAAGGTTTATAAGATTATGGCAAAGGTAGTGAGGGATGAAAAGATCACCATCACTTTTGATGAAGCTGAAGGTTCTTAGTCCGAACGATCCTTGATTTGATAATGTGGTCGACATTCATGCCAAGAATATTTGTGAGCCATTCCATGATGCCTAGAAATATGTAGACCTCCAGCACAAAAGAAACATTCTATAACACATGCTGGTATCATTTGACTTCATTGTAGTTCAATTTTTTCTAAAGTTAATCATAATAAAACCACTTAACAAGTTGAATGTGTTGCAGGATTATTTTCTTCCTGATTACAAGTGCTAGGATGGTTTCCTTCATTCTGTAATTAATAAAGAGGAGGCTAAATGCTACAAGGACTAGAAGAATGACCTCTATGAGCAATTCAAGCTTTTGGTGAGGTAGCAAATAAGAGAATAACTAGAGCCAACCCTTTGAAGAACCTTAGGAATTAAGATCGTTGGAGTTCTTATTATGATAGGTTTATATCTGATAAGTTTTTAGGTGACTGTAAACCTGTTATGTTGGTGATTATTATATATAAAAGTTTTAATTTTACTAATATTAAATATAATCATAAACAGAAAAATTTGAAAACAAATAAAAATACTTGTAGCAATCAGAAGTTGTTGAGCTTACATGATTGGGTGTTGTACTACCTACATCGCGACAAAAAAGTTACTTTTTTTTAATGGTTTATTCGATAAAAAATTTAACTTTGACAATTGATTAGACTATTCAAACACATTCAAATTGTTGGACAGGTAAACATGGGAACCCAATAGTCGACGTTTGCCATCGACAATTAGGATAACATGTATAGTCACGGGAATACTTAGGTTCACCTCCAAGCTGAGCAGATTTTTGTAAGTATTTTCATCTTTTTTATTATATATCTTTTTTTATTCAAATTATATTGTGTATTCAAATTAAACTAATTCAAATTATATTGTTTGTTTTTGATTCATCTACATTTATTATGAATGAAGAGGAATATATGGAGCAAGTCCTCAGTACACGTAGAGGACACAAGACTAGAGTAGGCCCCACAAGACTATGAAGGATTTTTTTTTGGCACTTCTTCATCCTTTAGTTCTTGGTTGAATGAAACTTTCCAGCATGTGTTGACCCCCACGTGTAATATTATTTGTGAAGATAGTATAAGCAAAGCCTATAGATGTACGAGAGCCAAAAAGTGATGCAAGACATGATAGCCCAAATAGAGCCAAACATCCAGTTCTCGCCCCTCATTCAATCTAATCCTTATGTCCCTCTAGTTCCCCATCTTTTCTAGATGCTGCTAATAATGATAACAACGATGCTGGTGATATTGCCAATTTAGATAATTATATCGCTAATTGTTATTATTTACCTAGATTTTTTTTATATATATTATACTTACATTATAATGTTTGGTTTTATTTTATTGATAAGATAATTTATTATCATTTATCTTTGTTAATATTAATTTATTTTCACCATCATAATTCCATTATTTTATATTTTAGTTTGGAATTAAATATATAATAATAAATTCTATTAATAATTAATAATAAATTAATTATTATTATTAAATTATTAAATAATAATTATTATTAAAAATAAAAAATTGCATTTGCATAGCAAATGTCATTGCAAATATCTACAAAACACAAAATTATTCGCGACAACATTTTTAAAAAGTCATCGCAAAATATTGTTGTCATGTCAACAACAAGAAGATTATTTGCGATGTCATATTTCAAAATTGTCATCGGTAAAAATTGATGCATATATCACCTAAACGAAACTTTTGACGAAATAATTGCAGTAACTCTTTAACAATGACTATCGTCGTTATTGTAAATGTGATTACAACTTTTCATCACAAATGATGTATTTGTAACCAATTATTTGCAACAACTTAATTGCAATGACTTGTGGTCGCAAAGGCAAAAGAAATATTTGTGATAACTTTCGGTTTTTTTGCAACGACTTTTTATCGGTGTACAAAACCTTGTTTGTTGTAGTGTTCCTATGCAATACTAAATTAAGAGGTATGTATATGCTTTTATTACGCCAGTAGTTTGTTATAAGTTAGAAATTACAAATTAGTATAATGGTAAAGTAAGTGAAAAGACAATCACTTTTCAATCCCCTACTAACGTAGTCACTCTTCTATATAACTTATATAATAATCATGCTTAGAAAATAGGAAATTATAATATTACCGAACCATTCTATCAATTTATATGCTTGTACATGCTTTCAACAGTAGTATTCATTCTAGAGCTCTTTTTCTAGTTCAATATTTGGATTGTACCTCATATACAAGTAGCAAAGAAATATCCTTGGTAATCAATTTTTCTTAGCAATGAAAAAATAAAAATAAAATCAAAGATCATTGGGCAAATGTTTCTAATCATGTACAAATAGGGTCCACGAAATGAAGTTGAAGTCATCTAATTACTTGAACTAGTAGCTTTTCTTGATACTTTAGCCAATCAAATCTTAAATTAGAAGTCCCCACAAAAAAAAAATCTTAAATTAGAAGAAATAATGATAAACGATACGAATTAATCTAAACTATTAGATTAAAACTAAGTAAAACAGAAATTTTTTTAACCAATGGATTGGCTCAGGCTTTTGTTGAAGTACAAGTAAGAGATAGAGTCATAGACATAGACATAGATATATATATATATATTTTCCTTCCTCCAAAATACACATATTGTGTCTTTTTCTTTTTATTTGGATTTATAAGTCTGAAATAATATCTATAAGGAAAAGAGAAAAAAAAAATAAAGACATACTATTAGGAGTAAAAACTAAAGGTACAAATGAAAGCTAACACTCTGCATAGAATCTAAAATAAGAAAAATTTATGATCAGAAAAAAGGGTCCTGTGATTTAGCTAGAAGTTTTTCTTAGTGGGACATAAAACAACATATTACAATTATTAAATATAGCTTTTACATTTTGAAAGCATTTCATTGATCTTGAACTTTATCAAAATTATGATAAAAAAATGATAATTTTTAGTCTAGAACCTGTTAGAAATTATTATTTGTATTTTTTATTACTAAAAATAAAGTTTAACTTTTATTTTTTTTTTCACACCATCTTTTTAATTAATAAAAAATTATATGCATCAATCTTTTTGATGTTGATAATTATAAGGCTAATACCTTTAAAAACGAAGAAAATTTAAAAAATAGCAAAAAATGTAGATAAAGAAATAAAGAAAAAAAATAATCAAATATTGGTTATGGTATTAAAACAACTGTTTAGTTATGGTATTAAAACATAAAAAAATTAAATATTAATTTTGGATGTTTAAAAACAAAAAAAAAAAAAAAAACTTTGCGTGGACATAATAAAACTATTAAAGAATCCCACCATTGCCTATATGTAAAACTATATAAAAATGATCATGTTTCGCATGTGCTATATATATATATATATAAGCAACAACAAAAAGAAAAAAAGAAAGAGTTACACTTCCATATAATTTGCTTATTTTCTAAACAAATTAATGTTATCTGCACTTTGAAACACCTAAAAGCCCGATACTGAATCAGATTCGTAGAAAGACTCTACTGTTCCAATGACTTTCCTTGTCTTTTATTTTCCGTCTCGGATCATAATCTATAGACGATGGCCGCTAACCTGGCTTTTATTTTCGCAACCTTTGTAATCTTCTCATGTGAGCAGTGAAAGAGCTAGATATATATTTCAATGGTGGGTACATAACAAAAATTTTTTAAAGAAAAAATAAGTGGGTGTTTGGGGGAGGAGGCTGGAGACATTATTTTTGGATTGGAAAAAAGTTGTTTTGAAAAATGTTTTTGGGAGAAAAAACTGTTTAAGGTAAAAAAATAAAAAAATTTTAAAAATTTTTTTAGAAAAAAAATATCAATATGGATATTGTTTCGTTCCTCTCGAAATTCTATACAATTTTAAAAGAAAAATTATCTTATTTAGACTTGTTTATACAAAGTTATGAATTTTTAAAATTTGGAGTTTACTGTACAATTTTAAAAGAAAAATTATCTCATTTGGACTTGTATACACAAAGTTATGAATTTTTAAAATTTGGAGTTTATTGTAGCGTTTTGGAAATATAAATACTAAAGAGCTGTGAAGTTTTAGAAAAAAGTTGAATTTTGAAGTCTGAAGACATTATCCCAAACACCCCCTAAATAACATCAAGGTATAAAAATTAAAGGATAAAACTTTAATGTGGACTATCAAGAAATTTCATTTTTTGAGGTAGAATTAATTTCAATAACATTGTACGAAAGTTTTTAATTTTTAATGTGATAAAAAAAACTATAAATTTTTGGGCTAAAAAAGAAAAATAAAAATTTTAATAGGGCCTACAGTTCCCACTGCCACCACGTGCCTCTGCCCCACCCCTGAATATGAGGTCATTAATATTGGTATAATTCATGCCAACGTCATCAATTTAGAGAACAACCTTACTTTATAGTATGATAAGGCGTTTAATTAATTATTATTGCTTTCAAGCCAACAAATAAATAAATAAATAAAAGAAAGCCACCGCTAATTCATATAAAGCCATGATTTTTCACACTATAGCTAACAAAAGCCATGATTTTTTCATTAATGTCGCTTTTAGGTGCTAGCTTATTAAATTGAGAGACCAATTACCAATAAACTCAATTAATTGCGGACTACTACGACTATTAACCAATAATATTACTATATTAAACATAATTACTTGAAGTCTTAGTTGCGTAATTACTCAAGCAATGTGATTGTGATTAAACCCGGTTAGTTTGATTATTACACTTTCAATTTTCAAAGAACCTGCGTGTAAGTTAGATGTTCATATCTCACCCGCCTGACGTCTGCATGGTTTTGTACGAGATCATCATGATTCTTTTGATTAATTTAATGCTTTAATTTCGACTTTGGTGTTATCAACATATAATTTTGTCTGTAATTATCTTCTTCGAAGAATGTACGTACCGGTTAAAGAGGGGACCTAAACCCTAACTTTTTACTTCTTTCTGGCCAAAAAGGGTGGTAACAAAAAAGTAAAAATTAAAATAAAAGAAGGAAAAAAATTCGGCCATCCTGTGATATAGATAGATATATAGAAATCTTTTCTTTTTTTTTGTTTCTCCCTCCAAACACGTATTGCGTCTCCTTTTTTCTTTCTTTCTTTTTTTCTTTTGTGTATTTGGATTTTTAAATTTGAAGTAATAGCTACAAGCAATAAATAAAAATAAAAAAATAAAAGCATACTATTAAGACTAAAAATTAAAAGGTACAATTGAAAACTCTTAAATTCTTATAAAAAAAATGAAAACTCTTAAAAACATTCAGCATAAAATCTGAAATAAGAAAAATTTAGGGGAACAAAACAAAAAAAGAGTCCGATCTGTAACTTATGACTGCAAATAAATATTACAGTTTAACTTCCTTTGCATGTGCTGTGCGTGTGTAAGAAAGAAACAACTCCATACAATTTGCTTATTTTCATTTAAAACATGCAAATGTTATCTTCATATGGAGACACCTAAAAGCCCAAATGAATCAGGTTCAGAAAGATTCTTTTCCTGTTTCAACGACTTTTCTCGTCTTTTCCTTCTCCCCTTTAGGTCATAATCTATACACGATGGTAGGTAGCCTAGTTTTCATTTTCACAAATATTACTAAAAAATAAATGTCCTATAATCTTATATTATGAGGTCATCAATACTGGTACAAGTTATATCCTAACGTCATAAATACTAGAGTAAACATCTTATTTATATATAGAACCATTATACAAGGCGTTTATATTATAATAACTTTCAAGAAAAAAGAAAAAAGAAAAAAGCCGCCACTAATTTTTTTACACACACACACACACATATATATATATGTATATATGTAAATTAAGTTTGGTCATTAACCAATAATATTAATATATTAAACATAATTACTTGAAGTCTTGTTTTAATGTAATAAATCAAGCCGTGTGATTGTGATCATTAACCTGAGCAATTTGATAATTACAATTTCAAAGAACCTGCACACGTAGGATGTTCATACCTCACCGGCCTGACGTCTGCATGGTTGTTGCATGAGTTCATCATGATTCGTGGGATGAATTTAATGTTTTAATCACAATTTTTAACTTCAACAATAAAGAATTTTGTCTGCAGTCATCTTTTTTGAAGAATGTACGTAGATAAGGAGAGGACCTTTAGGGCCGTTTGGGAGTTTTTTTTTTAATTGATTTTATTTTTGGTATGAAATATAAAGGAGAATGTTTTAAAAATAACTTTAGGATAGTGTTTGAAAGTGTGTTTGATTGTGTTTCTCAAAAAATTGTTTTAAATATTACAAGAAAAAGCAAAATTGTGTTTAGATATGTTTTTGAAAATATTTGATTGATTGTATTAGCTTTAAAATATAAAAACCAAAGTAGAAAAGCAATTTTATTTCATTTTCAAATTCCTTAACAAAAAATGAAATTTTTTTTTTAAATTTCTATTTTCTAATTTAATGCAAAACAAATGGTATTTTAAAACTATTTCAAAATTAACTTTGTTAGAAATGTGAGGTTTCTTTATAAAACATTTTGAAAACAACACCAAATGGGGCCTAATGTTTTTCCTCATTTATGTTTTCATTTATAAGGTTTCTGACATATGTTCTTAGAAACATATATATCCACACACAATTCATATTTATTCAAATTAATTTCTCTAAAAGTATAATCAAATACAAATTCAAAAATACAAACAACATCATTCTTAAGATATTCTCATTTTAATTTTCACATTAAAAGTAAAATCATTTTCAAAATAAATAAAAACAATACTAAACATTCCCTTAATCTTTTCTTTTCCGAGTAGACCCTACCACTCTAGCCGAAAAGCACACAAAAAAAGAAAAAAAGGGAAAAGGAAAAGGAAAAGAAAAAGGAAAAGGAGGGAAAAAATAAAAAAAGAGCTGGTACGCACGGCACAAGTACGGCATGACGAAGAGAATAATTAAAATGATGGGCACCGTTATTTATCAGCAGGAGTTCTTAACCACAAACTGCATATTGCATACTTACTTTAACAATTGGGTAACTCACAGTAATTTCAATATTCTATAATAAAAAGAAGTAAAAAGTATTTTTTTAATAAAATTTAAAAAAACAAACGCAGTAAAAAAGATTTGGATTTGATACATAGAGCATCCTCAACAAAACTATTTAAAAGTTATTTTTGATTTGTCAGGTCTAAAATCTGCTTGAATGATCTGTTATTTATTAAAAACTTTCAAAATCATTTTGACCTCAACGTAATCTTGTTTTACAAAAACTATGATTTTCAAAAACTTATTTAAAAGTCACAGATATTTTTTCCCTTCTACAAATTAAAACAAAAGTAAAAATTTTGCCAACGGATCCATAATCTACATCATAACCTTCAATAATTGAGGTACACTTGGAATAATCTTTTTGCTCTGGAAGTTATACATATGTATAATGATATCCAAACATGCATGTAGATCTTAGCCAATGTTTTAAATATGAGGCAATTAATCCACAATTATTTAAGAAGGCGGAGAGGACAAACAGACGTCTGGTCCAAGCTCGTCCTTTTCCAGTAACAACTAATGTGTGGCGCCCACTACAATCACGAATATATAATGTTGAAACTGCAATAGATGTTAATGTTTGGTTGGTTGTTGAGATTGTATTCATATTACTTTTAAATATAATATAATTTTTATTTAAATATAAAAATATTATATATAAATATTAGTTATTATTATATTTTAAAATTAATATAATTATTAATTATTATTTTATTAATTATATTATATTTTTTTTTCTTCTTATTTTTTTTTATTTTTACCCGTCATATTACATATTTATTATTTAAACACAATTTAAATACTTTTTATCCAAACAGACATTATATTTAAATATAATGTAAATATTTTTCATTCAAATATAAATTGTATTTAATACATTACATTCAAACCCAATATAAATATAATGTGCTTATCAAATATTCCCTAAGGATTTGCCTTTGGGAGGTTTTGAAGATAAAATTTTGGATTAAAATTGAGATAAATTTTAAAAAATATGAATATGAAATTTATTTTATTTTTTTGAATTCTATGTAATTAATTTGAAAAAAAATATCTTGTTTAAATTTAAAATAATAAAATTATATATTTTTTTAAAATTTAAATTTATTACTTATATTTAGAGACATAGATAATAAAAAGTATTTTAAAGTTAAATAAGAAGATTAAAAAAAAAAAAACATTCAGACAGATGCAATGAGAAGTCTCCTAAAAGGGCCTTAAATATATGGTGTTCATACCTCACCTGGCTGACGTCTGCATGATTTTGCACGAAATCATCATGATGATTCATATGATGAATTTAAGGTTTTATCACAAATTTTAAAGTCAAGAGCATAGATTTTTTTTTTAAGGAAATATCTGGTATCTGTCTCCGTTTAGGCAAGAGATTTTTTTTTTTAAATAGAAAATTTTTAGATATGAAAAATAAAAAATTATTTGAAATTTTCTTTAAAAGTAAAATGTTGTTTAGATGAGTGAAAATTTTTTTTATCTAGAGTGTTTTTTTTATTTTTTAAAAATGAAAAATTTTAAATATTTTAATGTAAAAATTTAGAAAGGTCTATTTTTTTTAAATGAAAAAATTTTTATTTTTTAAATTTGTACGGATCAAATAAACAGAGGGAGAATTTTGTGTGTGGTTATCTTCTTCGAAGAAAGCTCGCAGTTACCTTTAACTTTTCTTTTCCTTTTACATAGTGCTTCTGTCTAGCCGAAAAGGAAAAACGATAAAGAAAAAAAAAAATAGCGATATGGAAAATGAAAAACTATCGGCCATCCAATGAGCACCGTTCTTTTTCACCGAACGCTCTTAGCCACAAATTTCAAATTACAAACTTACTTTAATAATTGGTTAAAAAATTAGTAGTGATAGTTATAGTAATTTTCACTTTGTAAAAGGAGTAAAGTAATTTTTAATAAAATTTTAAAAGACAAACGCAGTAACAAGATTTGACTTAATATATATGGCATGCTTAACATAGTTTTTCAGAAGTTATTTTGGATTTCTTATATCCTAAAATTGATTCTACAAGTAGTTGAATAATTTTTCAACAGAAGTGTTTATAGTTTTTAGAAGAGTTGTTTTATTAAATTTAAAAAAAAAATATGACTTTCAAACAAAAAAAACTCTTCTAAATAGATTTTAAAACTTTTATTAGAATTTAAGTACTTAGACATTATATAAACTTCATTTAACGTTTTAATTACTTATTAAAAAACTTTAAAATAGTTTTCCATAGCCAATGTTTTATGAGGCAATTAATCCATAATAATTGAATGCTTTCTTAGGAAAAAAAAAATATATATATTTAAGGAGACAGAGAGAACAAGTAGACGTTTGGTAAAAGCTCGTCCTTTTCTGGTGTGTGGCTCTTGAGAGCTTGTTTTTAGGAGATGCGGTCATACTTTATATTGTCGAAACTCAAATTGATACTACATATGTGATTTAATATTATAATTATAAATTAAATGAAAAAATGAAAAGAAAAAAAAAAACTACTTTCATGAGACTATAAATAGGGGGTAGCCTCTCATTGAACCACATCAATTAGCAAACACTCACATGCGTACACTCCTCACGCAATAGAGAAAGAGAGAAAGCGATCTAGAGAGAGAGAGATGGAAGTAGTTCAAGTTCTTCACATGAATGGAGGAATCGGAGACACTAGTTATGCAAACAATTCCCTGGTTCAGGTATAATTCTTCCTCTATATATTTGTATCAATATATATAGACAGTTAAATAATAGCACAATCATGTTACAAAATATATATATATTTATAATATGAAATTCCAGCGGTTTACAACCGTCCAATAATATGTACCGATATGATATCAACCCTTTATCATAAAATTATATTCTCTGAATTTTTGTGGTAATAATTCTAAACATACTCTATCATATGTGATTTTGATTTATAACTCAACGTGTATTCGACATAATTTACACAGCAAAAGGTGATATCCATGACCACGCCCATCACAGAGGAAGCCATAGTCGTTCACTACTGCAACAACTTCTCAACGAGGCTAGTCATAGCCGACTTGGGTTGTTCTTCTGGACCAAACACTTTGTTTGTCGTCTCCGAACTCGTCAAAACAGTGCACCGTGTTTGCAGGAAGCTGGGTCGTCACTCACCTGAGTTTCAAGTTTTCCTCAATGATCTTCCCGGGAATGACTTCAACTCAATTTTCAAGTCCCTGCCAAGCTTCCAACAGAAACTCAGAGACCAAATTGGTACCGGGTTCGGTCCATGTTTCTTCAACGGTGTCCCGGGTTCCTTCTATGGCAGGCTTTTCCCTAGCAAGAGTCTGCATTTTGTTCACTCATCCTACAGTCTCCAATGGCTATCTGAGGTATATCTATGTACGTCTCTGTGTGTGTGTGTGTGTGTGTGTGTGTGCACGCACAACTATAATCAAATGACAATATCAACTAAAAATAATTATGACATGAACTTTGTGTGAAAATATGAAAAATACAACCAACATTCAACCAAAGAAAAAAAAAAACTTGACACACATATATATATATATGTGCCGGAGTTGGTATGTGAATATATGATGATCGGTTAAGTAAATGAAACATGTTAATAATTTTATATTTTACAATTTTATCATTCTTTATAGGTGCCACACGGAGTGGAGAATAACAAAGGGAATATTTACATGAGTACGACAAGCCCACCAAATGTGATTAAGGCATACCAAGAACAATTCTATAAGGATTTTTCATTCTTCCTCAAATGTCGTTCCGAGGAATTAGTCGCCGGCGGGAGCATGGTTTTAACAATTTTAGGAAGAAAAAGTGAAGATCCGACTAGCAAGGACGGTTGTTACATTTGGGAGCTCTTGGCTATGGCCCTAAACGACATGGTCTCTGAGGTACAATCATCTCAATATCACATCATGCGCACCTATATACTATAATTATACAAGGAAAATTTTTGTGACAAAACCTAAACCGAGAAACATAACGTTTTTTATTTTTATTTTATTTTTTTTGGGCAGGGACTTATAGAGGAAGAAAAAGTGGACACCTTCAACATTCCTCAATACACACCATGCCCATCAGAAGTCAAATCTTTGGTCCTTAAGGAAGGATCATTCACCGTCAACCGGCTGGAGGTTTCTCAAGTCAATTGGAACGCCTACGATAGTGATTTTAGCCCGTCCGATGCTCTTGGTGACGGCGGATACACTGTTGCCAAGTGCATGAGAGCCGTGGCTGAGCCCTTGCTGGTTAGTCACTTTGGTGAAGGGATAATTGAGGAGGTGTTTCGCAGGTATAGGGAAATCATTGCCGACCGTATGTCTAAGGAGAGGACTGAATTCAGCAATGTGATCATTTCGGTGACCAAAAGGGGATGATTATCACTAGCATCATTAATAATCACGTTATTAATACCGTATTAATGAGTTATCAGTTTATATATGTTTGTTTTAGTAAAAATAATAAGAAAAAAAAAAAAACAAGAGTACGTTATGTTGACGTAATGTGAAATGTAGTAAATGTCTAGTAAAGAAGAACATGCATGGCCATCCAGCCGAGAAGTGGGGACAAGTTGGTGTAAAATGTTTCAACTTGTATTGCAATGCCAATTATATATATACAAATATGTGATTGTACTGTCACCTTAAGTTAACGAGATGTTGAGTTTAATATTTTTTTATCTTCATGCAAATGGTGATTGGCCTTTTATTTTTTTTTTTAAATTGGATTTATACAAGAGCCGTTACCCAAAAAAAAAATAACAATAATAAATAAAGGAAGAAAAGTTGAATAAGAGAGAGCTAATTTAATTATTCCTCGTTTTTTCTCGAGTTTGCGGCGTTGGAAGCAATATTGTTTTGCAAGTTGCAGAATTCAAAATTCAAAAACATAATATATAAAAATAAATCTCCAATAATCCCAGTGCTAATTTATTTAATTAAAATGAAAATAACATAGTTGTCATTTTCTTACTAAACTTCCTTTTAATTATCATTATTAATGTTTGAAATTCATAAAACTAAACTTTAGTATTTAGATATTTCAAAAATTATAATGATTAAATGAACAATTGATCAAGGCATAAATCAATTGTGATCAAATGTTAAAATTTATCATTTACTATATTTTCCACTAAATAGAGCAACTATGAAGAAGTTCTGGCAGTAAGAAAGAAAACTTTGAGCTTATATTAGTAATGAATTGAGAGCGAGAAATAAACTATGTGAGATCTATTGTACTCAAATTTAACATTGAAAATAACATTGCATCGAAGAGTGATTTTATACCTTAATGCTAAAATTTAACTTTGGAATATAAATTAGTATTTAAATTAGTATTTTTTTAATCTACCTTCCACTTATTTTTAACCCTTAAAATTATCTAGTTTTAAAATTTTTATATAAGCTTCCAAAAGTCTCAGATATGCGCTACTACCTTTTGCTTTTAATTACAATCAATCATTTAAAACTTAAAAACTCAATAAACTAAACTAGTTTATATATTTTGGGCTTCAACTATAAAAACTGAATTCAATTCAATTTTCTTTCAGAAATAATTGTACTAGAATAAAATTCAACTCGATTATATTAGCGTGGTCTATTTGGAGAAAGAACAAAAAATATACATATATATAAGATTGGTCTTACATCCGGCAGGTACCTTTTACCGGATTTATCCGGCTTTTTATTGCTCATGGTCGGATGAGAAATAGATGGTTAGATTTGAGCAAGAGAGAGGACGGGTGGGCTAGGAAAAAGGTTGGCATGGTTTTAGATATAGCGCATAGTAAAGTAACGATGATAAAATGAAAATTTAAAGAGGTAAAAAAAAAAAAAAAAGGAAAAAAGAAAAAAAGATGAAGGGTCTAACTTTTTTTAGCCCCAATTTCCTGACAGTAACCTCCAATTCCTCTTTCGAACTATTTTCGTTGTCCTCCAAAGTACTCCAAGTCTCATCTGTTATCTTCCTCGTCGACGCCCTTGCTCCGCTGCCAGTGACGGCCAGCCCGTACATGGATTCCCGGAGGTTGCTTCATAAGAAGCGCCCATAAGGCGGAGATCGGCCACGGACAGCAGAGGCTCCGAGGATAGTTACGAGGGCGAAGACGACAGGTTCTTTGTCAGTGGTGGTTCCAGGTATTTATTTGTCTTCTTTCGCTTGCTTTTTTCCTGCTTTTTATATCAAAGCTTACTAATAAAAAAAAAATGTAAATTTTGGGTGATTTATCTCTAAACCAAAACCTATATGAATTACTTCATATGCAAACAAAAATATTTGCTTACAATGACCTACTGAAATAGTTACACTTTGATTACCACTTTTTTACAGTAAAGATGTTATTATTTCTCTCCTGAATAATACCAAAACTCATGTCGTTTCCATGCTCTCTCGTTCTTTGAAATGTTTTATTTTTTTTTTCTTCCTTATCTAAACACATGCTAGAAATACTTCTTTACAAGTTACACTTAGATCCCATTTGGTAAGTAAAAATTAATGGAATTGAATTAAATTCTAATATTTATTTGACTTTTAACGAGAAGGATAACTATTCTAAAAGAATAGTTTTTTCCCTAATTTAATAAAACTATCGTTCTATTCACATATGAAGAGAATGATAATTTCATCTATTTTATTTTACTTAATTAAAAATTAATATAATACATTCTATTATATTTATAAAATTAAAACCAAACAATTATATTATCTTTCCTTTTTTATTTTTTCTATTATCATTATCATTTCATTTCGTTCTCTGCAGTCAAACGTAACCTTACTCACCCGGGATTTTACGCCTCCAACATCTCAATACCGCGCTTCCAATCGTATTAACTGTTGCGATTATTCCAACATTTTTTTATCATCCTCAATATTACTTTTCTACCCTTACTTTCAAAAATATTACAATTTTCTCAACTGACAGTACGTATCTCTTTCCATTTGTCATTTCATTATGAATCTTTCGGACACCAAACCCAACCAACCACCATCTGCCCTTTTGCTAACGTCTTCCGCATGCCAAAAGGTCATTGCAGGCGTTACCGGATGGCATGTAGCTAATCACGCGTTTCATATACGCATCCACTTTACGTTATATTTAAATATAATATAATTTTATTTAAATATAAAAATATTTTATTTAAATATTAATTATATTATATTTTAAATATAATATATTTATTATTTTATTATTTTATTACTTCTTTTAATTATATAATATATTTTCTTTTTTTCTATTTTTATCCATCACATCACATATTTATTATTAAAATATAATTTAAATACTTTTCATTCAAACAATCATTATATTCAAATATAATATTAATATTTTTCCTATAAACACAATTATATTTAATATATTATATTTAAATATAATAAAAATATAATATATATACGAAACCGAATCTAAATAAATAAATGAAAAGTTGAATTTATTTTTTCTTCTTCACGCAAATATTTTATTAATATAAGAATCTTTTTCAACACACAAAAAAGGAAACAGAACAAAAGTTGAATACAAGAGCTAATTGATTTCTGGTACGTGTTTAGTTCATAGGAATCACCGAATCAGCCAATATACTGGTAAGTATATAAATGAAATTCATTGTTTTTTAAATGACTTGTAAAAGGTAATAAATTAACCGTTTTGTGCGGGTGATTCTAAATTATATGCCAAGAAATAACCTAGTACGAACGTTTGTTCACATAAAGTCCTACAAAGACAAGACATTTCATGTCATACACTCGGTCGATTGGTCCAAACTTTATCATTCTAATTTTACATGCATGATGCATGTGGCCTAATAACCTCCCTGGAAAGACCTAAGTTGCATGCTTTTCTTCCTTCCAGATAGACAAAAATAGCCTTTTTTTTCCTTTTTTTTTTTTGTAAATTATTTAAGGTACCATACTTTGATAATTTGTGACTAGTGGTGCATGTGATCATCAATCAGTACAAAGTAGGAAAACCTTTAACTTATAATCAGTGGCGAACTAGAAATTTATTTAAGTAGGATGGACATCAAAATTTGTTTATTAAAGAAATATAAATTTTTAATAGAGATTACGTGAGAATGTTTAAATTTTGTAACTTTAAATGATAATTTTTAATTTTAACACGAATAAAACAAACAAATCATTAACCTTTTTTTATAGAATTAATTTGAATAGAGATTATGCGAGAATTTTAATTTTTAAAGAAGGTAAAATAAGGACTATATATAAGATTTTATTTTTAATTTTTTAGTTGGGACAAAATATAGAAATTATAAAATTTTTTTGGTAGAAATAAAAGAATAAAAAATTTTAGTGGTAGCGACAGTCTCCATTCGGCTCCATCTGGCTTTATACTTGCATGTAATAGGCTACATTAAGAATGATTATGTACTTGGATCAAGCTAAACTGATGATCTATATATATATATATTTTTTAAATTTCATCTTTGCTTATTAATTAATGAGGACTAGACATGGTTCAAGTTATCAATCTCAATGGCTAAAAGGTATGGCGGGAAAACTTGGTACTTTAGTTATACATTAGATATATATAACACATGATTGAGCCTAGTATTTTGCATTAATGCTTGGTTTTGCATTTTATTTAAAACTATACTTTGGGAGTGTTTGAATAATAATCTTTCATACAAGATATGTGTGGATGTTCTCGATAAATTTAGCTTCTAACCCAGTATTTTGTAACTTTTCAAGAAATCGCTTATAGTAAGATTTTATAACTTGTGTAAGAGATTACACAAGATTTCGTAAACTCTGTTCTAATATTTTTATTACTCATTACTAAAATACTAGTTTTATCTATTTGAGTTCCTTTTAAGAAAGTAATATTAATAAAATATATATAACTTTGATATATAAAATTTTAAGTAAAAGATATTCCAAGCGAACTCAATTAAAATGTTTGTATAACAAAGTAAGGATGTGTTTTTTGTGTTTAGGGTACTTAAAACTTCTAATTAAACTTCTGGCATGCACTTGGGTTCTAAAATTCAAAATCCTGACTTTCAAGTCCCCGAATTAATAAAAGCATTACTTTTGTACATTTTTGGGGATTTGAGTTCTTGTTAACCCTCACGTGTTGTTCACATGCGTTCTATTTAAGGCTGTTTCATACAAATATAAGGGCTCCTTTGCACCCCCAAACTTTTAACCACATGGAACTTGGGTCCCCAAACTCAAGGAAATCTTGTTAGATTTTCTTTTCTTTTCTTTTCTTTTTCTTTTGTGTTCCTTTTTTTCTTGGCTAAACTTTATATTTTCTAGCAAAATATTATGTAACCTAATAAATAGTAGCTAGACTGTTTAATCTTTTATAAGCCATATATAATTATATATCGTTTAAGCTAAACTAATCAAGTAGGCTCTTTTTTTTTTTTTTTCTGTTAATGAGGACTATTATTTACACTATTCAACTTAATTATCAATTTAACTTAGATGGTTAAGATACCTAACTAGGTCGTTGATGGATCCAAAACTATATTTTTGCAACGCATGATACGCATGTATAGCCTAATTATACCCTCAAAAGAAAAGGACCCCACGCGCGCTTTTCTTCCTTTCAGAAATAAATAATGTAGCGTAATTTTTCCTCAGATTAATTAATAAGGTATGTGTACAATAAGTAACCAAAGAAATATAATGGAGTCCTTTTTTATCTTTACTTGTAAACCATAAATATTAATGATGTCGCTAAGCTAAACAGATCATGAAGCTCCTTTGTTTGTTTGTTTTTATTTTTTATTGTTGTTTGTTTGTTTGTTTTATTTTTCATTTTTTTTTTGTTTTGTCAAAGATGATCCTTCGAAAACCTTAAAGAGGCCTGCATTGATGGGAGCAAAATTTTTATTTTTGTTCTAAATAAACGAAAGATTGAGTTTAATTTTTTCTTTCATGCAAATACTTTAATACAAGATTCCTTTTACACACCAAATTAAAAAAAAGGAAAAGAGAAAGAAAAAGTAGAATACAAGAGCTAGTAGTTAATTTCTCTTAAATATATCTGGGAAATTCGTTTAAAAAAGACAACTTGTAAAAGGTACTAAATAACACTTTCGCGCCAGGTGGTTAAATTATAGGCCAATAAATTATAAAGTCTTACAAAGGACATGATAGTTTGTGTCACAAACTAGGTTGACGGGTCCAAATTTTTTATTTTAATTAACTCATGATACATGCAGCCTAATAACTTAAATATAAAAAAAGACCCATTGCTTTTCTTCATTGAGAGAAATAATCAAGTATTTTTCTTTAAATAATTTAGGTACTACACATGATAATTGGTGCCAATTGCATCTGATCATCAACAGTACAAGTAAAGACTTTATTTCATCTTCTGTAAACCACCAACA
This sequence comes from Antiaris toxicaria, assembly GCA_035233585.1. Lineage (NCBI taxonomy): Eukaryota > Viridiplantae > Streptophyta > Magnoliopsida > Rosales > Moraceae > Antiaris > Antiaris toxicaria. The sequence goes on along the minus strand of CP141157.1, from coordinate 36,204,613 downwards.
ATAATTATGTAATCGAGTTAAGCTAAACTGATGATCGAGATTTTTTTTTCCCCAAAAATTGTAGTAACTAATATATATATATATGAATTAATTAAAAGAGTAAATAAGTTATACAACTGTTGAAATAAATAGCATATTTACTCTAACAAAATAATTTCTTTACTCCTAATAAATAGCGTACTTATTTGTTAATACACTATTTATTTCTTTTAGTTTTCTTAATCTGACATCTACATCTTTATTCGTTTTTAATTTCTTTTTTCTTATTAATTAAAGATGGCTGGATACGGTTCAAGTTATCAATTTTAATGGTTAAGTGGCCCATGTTAATGTGGCAGCAAACTTTGTTTCTTTAGCTATAAGATAACACATGATTGAGCCTAGTATTTTGCATTAATGCTTCTTTTGGCATTTTTACTTAAAAGCTACTTTGGGTTTGCGTGAATAATCGATATAAGATCAGTTTGGTTCTCCATAAAATTAGCTTCTAATCAAGCATTTTCTGAACTTGTGTAAGAAATTACATAAGTTTTTATAGATTCAGCTATCCTTATAATGATCCTTTACGCACAGTTACAAATGACTTATCATTTAAACAACCATCTCTAATAAGATTTGCGAAAAATAATAAGATTTGAATAATATTCTTCACTTATTAAAAAAAATGCATTTGAAAAATTTTTTAAGTACTTTATCTTATTAAAATAATATTAATGTTTATTATAAATAATAAAATCCATATAATAAAATAAAATTCAGAAAATCCAAACATATTCTTCTATAAAAAAATAACAATAATTTAAGCCCTAAAAATTTATTAAAATTTAAATATAATTAATCCATGATCGTTTCTTCTATTTTCTTGTTACACATCGTTCTATTTTCACTCTAAACTTATTCATCATCACAATTTACCCTTTTCTTATCTATAACATGAATTAACTTATATAAGTAAGAGCTTAGTAAGACATTTATATCTTACAAATTTAAACATAAACATTTTATTTTGTTTTCATAATCATCGTCATCATTGTATAAATGTTATTATAAACATAAACATCTTAGAAAACTTTTTAACTTTAAAAATACCATTATATATTGGGTTCAGCAGTGTACCATCATAGTATGCTAGTCATGGAAAGTGTAGGGTAATAAATCTCAAATCAACTATGACAATAAGTACGCTCATCAGTCACCAACAATAATAAGGGTATACAATACCATTTTAGAACATAAAAATAAGTATGCTTATTTTTCATTAAAAAAGTCATCATATGAGATGTGTTGAAAGATTATATCATCATGAACATCAAGAATATATATACTTCTCAATTAATAAATTCATGTTGTAGGTAAGAGTATACTTACATAAATGACTTACTTAATCTTATTGAATTTTCTCGATAGTGACATGATGGTTGAGGTTCTCGAGTGCTTACCTTTAAACTCGTTTATGCCATAAATAATATACTTAACAAAATTATCAAAAAGCCATTACATCAAAACACTTCCATCGCATCAAAACAGCACCTAAAAGGTCAATTTATCATCCAATAACAGCAAAACACAAAAACTCAACAACTACACAAGATTATGAAGCTTAATAAAAACTGATAGCCAAACCTTTACTTATTTAAAAATTCATAAAAATTTGTACAAACCTCCAAACGACCTAAATCTAGTGGCACAAGAAAGCTGACATCCAAAGCTTTCCAAGATACTAATTAACTTGTTAGAAACAGAGTATGTTTGAACTCAAAAAAATAATTTTGAAATTTAATCATAAAACTTTATGAAAATTGACAGTCGGACCTCTGCTCTTTTGAAAAATCATAGCAAATCACATAAGACTCCAAATAATCTAAAACTTATCCCAAATGAAATTACACATATTTCTAATGGTACCTAATTTATAAAAAACGGAGTCAATCTGGACCATTAAACAAAGTGCTAAACTTTAAAAACAAATTTTGGAGATTTCCAATTATTGTTCAAATCTAAAAATTATTTTTAAAAATTCATCCAAAAATAAACTTAATATCAACCACATGCATAAATCATATATACATAATAACCATCTTTAAGACATGTTTCTAGTAAATAAAATCATGAAATCATCACTCCTTACAATACCATGAATTAAGAGATGAAACTCTAATCCTAAAATCATCTAATCACCAAAAATTCAAGCAAACATACTACTTAAGTAATAACACGTCATCGATCAATCATTCAACCTCTTCCAAATTCATGTTCATGTATTCCCCTCTAACCATCCTTCAATCAACATAATCAATTTCAATCCTTGTAAAATTCCCAAACGCATATGAAAAGAAGAAGAAGAAGAAGAAATCATACCTCAACAAATACTTTATTTTGGCTCCAATGATTGGAACAATATTATCAAGGGATTGAGAATGGATTTTTGGTGGCTAGTTTTATGCAAGAGATTTTTTTTTTTATATATGAGAATATAAGAAAAGAAAGAGAGAGAGAGAGAAAGTAAGCGACAAAAGAGAATGAGAGGAAAATAATAAGTGTTTGAAAACACTTTATGAACTTAAACTAGATATATTATTAAAGATTGATTGGCTAAAAATGATAAGAAAAATTAGGTTAAGTGACCTATTTTAATTATCCAATCTAATAGATAACCAAACTTTTTTGTTTTTAAATTAGCAAACTAGTCGTTTTTCATTTTTGTTTTTTTAGATTTAGTTAATTAGTGATTACCTATTGATCAACAAGTAAATAATTAAGAAAATCTATAATTTACATTAAGGTCAATTAGTAATTAACTGTAATTTGATTAATTACTGATTAACTATTTAAGAAAATTGATTAACCATTTTTTAAAAAATGACCTTTTAATTAATTTTTAAAAACTTAGGTTGTTTGTTAAAAAACTTGTTAAAAACATACTATTTAGCTATAAATCCCATAATAATAATTCGGCAAAAAGATTATCATACAACTAGGAAATCGAATAGCATTAAAAAGATAAAATTTCCTCCTTTATTTTCTTCTTACATTCTCTCCCCTTTTTCACTTTTGCACTTTTTTTTTAATTCATTCCTCGCATTATCAAATTATTTCTTTCTCTCCCTCTCTCTCTCTCTCTCTTTTTAATTTAACTTCCTTTTTTTAATAAATAAACAGCACTAGTATATCTACATAATATATATGTATCACCCAATATTCAAATTACATATAATTTATATTACATAGTATATAACATATATATACACTTCTATTTACATATATAATACATTCATACTATTAATTCATTATACAATTTAATCAAATTATCATATACAATAAAAGACATCAATTTTGACATGAATTTTGTTTTAACACCTCAAATTCTCTTCGCATCACTTAAAAAAAATAATTACTCAACATAACAATTAACTACATATAATATCATCACATTATGCATATTAATTCCTAATGTTAACTTTCTAACATTATTATTAGTTAAATTTTAGAGCGATACAGTTTTAATATTTTTATTATTCATCAATAGAATACTAGCTTTTGTGTGTATATATATATATAATTAAATTCTTTCAGAGAGTGGTGCCAACTAATAATTCATAACTTATGCTTCTCCTTTTCTACCATTTAAGAGGGGTTCTTTTTGTAAAATCCGAAATCTTGACTTGTAAGCCCCCAAATTAATAAAAGCAATTCTTTGTACATCATTTTTGAATGCTTGTTAACCCTCACGTGTTGTTTACATGCGTTCTAGTACCTAAGGCTAGCTGTTTCAAACAAAGGTAATTTTTCTGGCACCTCTCCAAACTTTTTAACCACTTGGCACTTGGGTCCCCAAACTCAAAGAATCCTTGTGGCAATTAGGATTTCTATTCGTGCAGCCATTAAACCCACCCTACCAAAGCTTGAGACTGCAGGCGCAAGAAGCCTAAAGATTTGAACAATAATGAAACACACTTTTATTTTATTTTTCCTTAAAATGAATTAAATATGGCGCATTGTATCAGATGATAACTAAATGAAAGATTATATATTAATCAACTAAATTTACTTTTAAAATGAAATAACTTGCCCCTTCATTCTTTATAGTTGACTATAACAGTTCCAAATATTGATAGTTCATTGTTGTTTGTTGATATATATTTATATTTATAAATATATATATATATATTGGCTTTTATTGTGTGTGTAGGTTGTGTAGTGTGGTGTGTGAAGTTGCTCTTGTAAGCAAACCTAAGGCGATCTAAACATGCTTTAACAAACTCAAAAACAATTAGATTAAGTGCGGAATTTACAGAAGGATCGGAAAGCATACCTCCTGCCGTTACTATTCTCACACACTCAAGGATTACGGGAAAAGATTTGTTTCAGGTTAAGACACTTCTAAACCTCACCCAACCTCAATTAGATGTTGTATTTTCGACTGAAAGAGATTGAAAGGCTTAGAAACTTGACCATAAGGAAATCTCTGTATTTATAGGCTCTGTCCATTATAGAGCCGTTTTCAAACGTGTTTAGATCATGGGCAGTTAATTTTGAACGTTTTTTAATATTCTCCACGTCCCTAGAATGGTGGAAGATGTGGACCACATCTTGAATGGTTCAATCTGTTTCTTACCGATTCTTACAGGAAAGGAAAAATTCCAACATCTCAATGATAAAAATGAGATTCGATAAAATAAAAGGTACTCAGATAAATGGTTAAATAAATATTTCTAAGTAGTTAGATAGTAGAAAACAATTTTTTTTTAATACCCTATAAAAAGTTCTCCATAAAAAATTAGTTGATCAATTTGAATTTATACATGTGTCGCTGTTAGTTTATAAGCCAGAACCCAAAAAACAACAAATTAATAGTTTCACCATTACCGTCAACTACAATGAATGGATGCACAAATTATTGCATCTTGTAAGAAAATTTGTTTGATTAGTTTTTAATTTATTTTTCATTTGAGGCAATGTATCATAATCGATTCCTCGATTCTTTAAAACAAAACCAAATAAAAAAAATTAAAAGTTACATGTTCTTATTATTAATGTTCAATTCTTCAGGTTTTTTGCGCCTCATGAAGACCCCAAACTTTGTAGGTTCCATATGGATACACAAACGGATGGAAGGACTGACAACAGCAAGGATTCCATAAGTTTGAGAACTCAGTTCTCAAAATTTCTACGTTGAGACCCAGATGCCTAGGGTTTAGAAATTTGGGGACTGGAGGTGCAGTATCCCTTTTCCTTTTCTTTTTGTTTTTTGTTTTGTTTTGTTTTGTTTTGTTTTGTATACTTAGTGAGGGTTTACGTCTCATTTTTAATACTTACAAAGTAAAAACCAAATAGATGCGCAGCTATAATATGTCTTTTAGCTTGGAAACTTAAATGCTGTAAAAATTTAAATTTTTAGTTCAAACTTAGGGTTCGTTTGGGGGGCTGTCTCCAGTCCCCAGATTTTCATTTTTTTCCAAAACTTTCTTACTTTTTACTATTTACATCTCCAAAATGCTACAGTAAATTCCAAACTTTAAAAATTCTTAACTTTTTATATACAAGTCCAAATGAGATGATTTTTTTTTTAAATTGCATAAAATTTCGAGAGGAACAAAACAAGATCCATATTGATTTTTTTTTCTAAAAAAATTTTTAAAATTTTTAATTTTTCACCCTAAATAGTTTTTTCTCCCAAACATATTATCCAAAACCAACTTTTTTCCAAACCCCAAAACCACATCTCCAAAACCTCCCCAAAACTCCCCCTTACTGTCCAAAGTATAAATTGAATAGGCCATAGGTGATGAAAGCTTAAAAGTTTAAGCATGCTGCAAGTTACATGTATTCCATTCAGATTTCTCATTATCTTGTCTCGGACAGTGGCTTCGGAAAATCAATAGTACTAAAAGGCACTCATTTCAATTTCACGGTTAATTTAGTTGGGACGACACGAAGTCTTTAAAGCCAACAAAACGATAAGAGCATGATTGTCATTCGCATTATATTGGGAGAAGCAAAAAAGCATATGGCATGGGATGGGAGACAAAAGAAAAAGGGAGGAAAAAAAGGAAGAAAAAAAGAAGGGAAAACCTACAGGAAAATTTTTAATTATTGTCTTCATTTCTTGTCTAGGCAGAGAAGAAACTCGGAGTGGGCTTTGAATCAAGTACTTTTCGAATTGCATCACCATCAATTACATCTCTATCCTTATTTTTTAAATTTTTATAATTTTTTTATATTAAAAATGGATATATATAATTGGTATCGTCTTATTTAACCCTCTACATTTATTAAAAAAAATTCATAATCTTTTAATATAATGAAAAGGGTATTCAATTCTATTAGAATCATCAATTTCACTCATATTATTATATGTGAGTCTGACGTTGTATGTCAGGATTTTTTGTTAAAACTACCTAATATCAAACTTAAGAGAATGTTTGGTAAATAAATTTTGGCGTTATGAAAACTAATTTTACATTAAACATAAGGTTTTACATTCAAATACAATCATTTTCAACAGTACTACAAAAACAATTAATATTCAAAAAATTTTTAAAACAATTACATTAACTTTTTAACCCTAACTATTTATATCTATTTTTACCAATCACATCAACTTTTCAATTTTAAAATACTTTTCATCCAAACACACACTTTATTCAAATACAAAACAAATACTTTTCAATCAAATACAATACTTAAAAAAAATTATATTCAAATATAATTAAAACGTAACGTGTTTATTAAACACTCTTAATATAATTTTTGAGTTATCTTTTTTTTATTATTATTGAACGTGCCTTTCTATCTTTTTCTTCTCTTTATTTTATCTATTCCTTATTGCTGTGCCCCACAATGAGCGGTCCACATGTGATAATGCTCTTATTGGTTGTAACTTGCATAATTTGGAAAATGTCAACTCGAAAAGCATGTGCAACTTTTCCTTCTATGCTCTTCCAACTTAATTGGGGTCCTAATTATGTAGTTTCTCTCTCATGGTACTTAAATACTATTCTTATAGAATTTTCCCGTTTTCAATCTTTTAAATTATTACTATTATATTTTCCTCGATTGCTGTGCTCGTACTGTGAAAGTTTATTGTTTACTTGTTCTCTAGATTTGTGATCAACTTTTGCAGCATTGGTTGGTAAACTTAAAGGTCTACTTGTTATTGTTTTTATTTTAGGAGTTTAGTTATATATAAATATATATTTTTGGCATTTAAGGTATTGTTTTGAAATATGAATAATACATGTATGTTTTTGGCGAATTAAAATTTATTTTCATGTTATGTTAATCTATAAGTTTTGTTTTTATCTATACCCAGCTGAATTCAAAATGTGACTTCATCGTTATCTACATAAAAGTAAGTATGTTCTCATGATAATTTAGACTCTAACTAATTATAGTACTTAAAGATGAACTTATTGCATTTGAAAAATACACTTAATTATACTTACATACATATATTTATTATTTGAGTCCGAATCCGGACATCAGTACAATTAATATCGATCTGCATATCCGCAGTAGCCATATTGTCCTGTATATATACTTTCCCACCGTTGCATTTGAGAGATACGATACAATTTCCAAGCCACTAGAATGCAAAGTACAAACTTGATTTTTTTTTTTGTTTAATTATGAATAAAAAATCATTTTATTGTACAGATTATAATTAACAACTCGGGAAAATGGTGGCTAACGGTTTGAGGTTAACAAATCACTTTGCATGTACCGATACTATGTACATATTTAAAAAAAAAAAAAGGATGGAGGAATGCTCTTCCAGTGAGGGCATAAAATTTTTGATCCTTTTCTTGAACACTACAAGATTTTTGTTCCTTTTTTTTAAATATTAAATAAAAAAATGAAAATATTCAAAAACTTGTTAAGGTGGAAAAGTGAAAAGTGAAAAAAGGTGGGATGATTTTAAGATTAAAATTAAAAAAAAAACTTTGGCATTTAATTGAATGATTTTTGGAATGAAAGAAAAATAGGAGAGATCAAATACATTGTTAGACCATTTTTATTTTTTGAAATGAATAAAACTTTGACAAAAAGTAAAACTAATAAATTATCAAAATGGATAAAAAAAAAAGAAAGTAATTTCATAAATAATTCTTTACTTTCCCTTCATATTCATTTGCAATATCAAACAAAAAAAAGATAATATTAACTTCCTTCCCCTATTTCAGCTGTATCCTGTGTCTGAAAAGTGCCGTCGGAATATGATAAAAAAGAATAAGAAAACCTTTTCTCTCACCCTATTATTTCTATCTCTTAGATCCTTTTGTTATCCTTCCTACTTATTAAACACAATGCAAGTCAGGCTGATAGGAGGTCGCAAAACTGAAAAAAGCGAATTCTAGAGATAGAATTTCTAAATGTAGTAAATAGCATTTGCATGAAAATAAAAGAAGTAAACAACAAAGATTTTAAAAGATTTAAAGTAAATAACGATAAAAATAAAAACGTAATTTATCTATCTAAGGCTATCTCCAATAAAATTTTCTATTTTAATGCTATTTTTGTTCCGAAAAAGTATAAAAAAATAACAATATCTTATTTTATACTCCAATACATATTGTTATTTCTAATCCTATCTCTACTTTTTATCATCATTATAATGCTTTGTTACTTGTAAAAGTGAATTTTTAATATTTATATGAATTAAAAATGAAAATATTATAATACTTACAAGAACAAGTCACTACTTAATAACTGATAATAATCAAAAGTTAAATGTGATATTGATTACATTTTCTAATAAATTTACTATATAGTTTAACATTAACTACTTACTAATTTGTTCAAATATTTTTAAAACCTGTTATTAACTGTTCTAATTATTTACTGTAAAAATGTTATTGAGGTTTTATTGATGAATGCTTTAATAAGAGTGTATTTTTAAAATATTGTCTTATTTATAATTATTTTAATATTTTTATTTTTTTATAATGTGAAACAAAAATAATTTACAGATAAAAATCCGAATTTATATAGTTTACTAAAAGGGCTATGTCACAATTTACTCATATCTCCGGCCAGGCATGGGCCCACCAAAGCCCAAAACAGAGAAAGTTTGACCGGGTCAAGCCCTTGGCAGGCCCTTGGCTGACAGGTGTCCGACATCCGTGATAGTCAGGAAAGGAAGGTGGACAGTATAAGAAGCATGCATGAATATGAAAATTTTCAACAGATCTGGAAACACTGATATGATGGACTCAACTTAAGTCCATGATTCATGAATAAATATAAATAGGCACTTGAATATGATAAGTCTTAAAGTAACATTGCCTTCCCAACATCTACGACTGGCAAGGCTGGTACAAATAGCTAACACAGTACTAAAGGCCACATTCTAGCCAGTGGCCATGTCATGATCTTACCCCAAATTGCAAGCTCTGCTCTATTTCTCCACCAATGCTTTATATACAAGTCAGACATTGATATGACCCTCTTCTTTAGAATCTATATCCAAATTGCTTGTTCCAACTTTTTCAAAGGTACCAAATTCTATTTAGTGGCTTGTGGTTTACAACTAATGCTTTTTTTTTTCCCCCTAAAACTTCTCCCAAGATAAATTCCATTTAAACCAAAATAAAAAAATAAAAAAAAGGAACGGTGTTCATTGTATGATGAGTTAGAGTCGTTTACGACTCAAAATGATGAGCTCCAAAACTAATGATGCAGATACGACTCATATACGCTTCTCATCGTGATGTTCTAACAATAAAAGATTATATATTTAAAATTGGAAAGGTTTTAAATATTATGATTTGTTTCTTCCAATTATTTATATGTTTGGAACTACACACATATATATTCTAAACACTAACATATTTAATAGGAATAAGACGATATATTTGTCATAAATGGTTAAGACCCATCATTAACGAACATTTTTATATGTGTTTAACAATCACTTTGACAACGTATTAAGGGAATATATTAACACTGATTGCCCCTTTATGGACTTGACTCATCCATGTACTTAAGTATCAGTACTGCCACATTATAAGGTATATTCTCTCTCTCTCTCTCTCTCTCCTGTTTTTTAGGCTAAATAAGAGGGTCATATTTTACAAATTACACTCCGAATATTGTCACTTCTCCTGGCTAGCATTTATAGTACAAGTCCCAACTTGAGTTAGCATGATTGGCTCTCCAGACAAGAAATTATGGTCCATTTTTAGGATTGGTTAGGCTCGTCCATATTGTCCAGTCACGATTTCCATCATCATCATTGCACTCAAATAATGCATCTTCACCTTCCATTAAAAAAGAATGCAGAGGAAAAGCAAAAAGAAACAACAGTGTTGGAAATTTTTTGCTTTATAAAGGACACACAAATTAATTAAACACACACAAAGGCACCACCAAAATCAGAGGCAGAGAGCAAAGGCACGTCTCCAAACAACATGGATGTGGAGAATATCTTTCACATGACTGGAGGAACAGGCCAAACTAGCTACACGAAAAACTCCTCTCTCCAAGTAGCTATTTCCCTATCTTCTCTTTGAAGATAATATTACTAGCGATATTCCTATTATTTGTTTGCTTATATATTTAACAATTTCTTATATTAATATCATTATTATTTGTGCAGAAGAAGGCTTCTGATATGGTGAAGCATATAACCCTAGAAACAGTGCAAGAACTCTATCTTACCACAACTCCAAAGAGTTTGGGGGTAGCTGATTTGGGCTGTGCTTCTGGACCAAATACCTTATCCATTATCAAAGATATCGTTGAAGCCGTCGAAGCGACGAGTCAAAAAATCATGCTGATCCCACCGCCAGAATTTCAAGTTTATCTCAATGATCTTCCAACAAATGACTTCAACTCCATCTTCAAGTCCTTGCCAGACTTCTCAAGGGAGCTAAACTTGAAAAGACGAGGTACTAACAAGTCTCCTTCTATCTTCATAGGAGGTTATCCCGGATCGTTTTATGGCAGGCTCTTCCCCAACAACTGCCTTCACTTTGTCTATTCGTCTTATGGCTTGCACTGGCTCTCCAAGGTGATATGAGATTAATTTCTTTCTCTTGCTTTTGATTTTCTTATTATCATTTTAATTTCTTTCACTAAAGAAAAAGAAAAATATATTTTACTCAAGTGTTGGATTTTTTCAATGATATTGGGATATCTAGAACACACTAATTTATTTAAACATGGTTCTTTTATAATATGAAAACAAACTGACTCACTAATTAATTAGGGGATGAAATTGTCTTCTTTTATTAAAGAAAGGGAAAAAAAATTATTTTGCATAACTGTTAGATTGTTTTTTCTTTTCTTAGTTTTATATTATTTTGTTTTAGTATACGATTATTAGATGATATGAAAATATATAAAGTGATTTTTCAGGTTCCTCCATCTATTTATGATGAGAAGGGGAAGTCCATAAACAAAGGAACAATTTACATTTCTGAGACTAGCCCACATGAGGTTTCCCAAGCATATTTGAAGCAGTTTCAGGAGGATTTCTCATTGTTCCTTCGGTCGCGGTCCAAGGAGCTAACACCAGGAGGAAGAATGGTGCTGATCTTGTTGGGGAGAAGAGGTCCTGATCATGTTGACAGGGGCAATTCGTTCTTTTGGGAACTCTTATCTCGGTCGTTTTCCGTTCTAGTTTCAGAGGTGAGTGTATAAATTTGGTTATGTATTAAATTTTTGTAAAAAAAAAAATACTAACTTTCAATGGTATATATAGGAGTGGTTTGGTAGTAGGTTCCAATCCACAAAATATGGGGTTGTTACATTGTTTTTTCTTTTTAATTTTTTCCTTCAAATTTTATTCTCAATTTTTACTATTTCAATCTTTTCTAATATATCAAATATGTGTTTCAATCTATCCTAAACAAGCCCATAATTTTAACCATTTGTATGAACTCACTAGAAATTGTCATGTAAAGTTTGTACACGTTTGGGTACAAAAATTTGTGTGTTGCAAGTCTGTAATTTGTTATAAATTAATATTATTAACACGTGAGGTTAACATAAGAGTTTAATATACGAGAGAGAATTCTACAGTAGGTGTGAAAATAAAATTACATGAGAATCCAATTTTAGTTTAACAATTAAATTATTTTATATTTAGATCCAATTATAAATAAAATAAAATAAAATAACAATTGAATTAAATTCCGTTAAAATATAATAATTTAACGGAACTTGATGGATACTCTATGGTTAGAAATAGTGTCTTATATATCACTAAAAAATTTGTCAAATTCAAGTCACCTTTGCTGAAATATTACACAGATCACTAATCACATGTTTCAAGTGATCAGCTAAACTAGTGCGCACTTTTGAATACCACCGTGGCAAAGCTGGATATTGTTAAATTATTAGGAGTGATTACAAATTTATTGTGGTGCAAAGTTGACTTTTATGCCTATACTAATTAATTTTCTATTAAAAAAAACTTTAAATTTAGGGGACGGTTGAGAAGGAGAAGTTTGATTCTTATGACGTGCATTTTTATGCACCATCAAAAGAGGAAATAGAAGATGAAGTGAGACAAGAGGGTTCTTTCGAATTGGACCGGTTCGAGATGTTTGAAATCGACAAGGAAGAAAAGGGCAGCGGAAGCCATGGAACAAGAGTTGCTATGACAGTGAGGGCCATCCAAGAATGTATGATTAGCCAGCACTTTGGAGAAGGGATTTTGGACAGTTTGTTTGAGATTTATGGAAGAATGATAGACGAAGAAATGAGTAAAGAAGAAATCAAGCCTATTACGTTTGTCGTCGTTCTTAGAAACTTATGAATGTAAAGTTTAACCCAAAAAAAAAAAAAAAATCAAATTAGAAATACTTTTCTACTCGTCCAAGAAACAACATCATCAAGTGTTTTTGCATCTATATTCACTTTGAAGATTTTTCCAGGTATACGGGCAGGTTGCACAAATGCTAGCTCCTGTTGTACTTCTGCTGCTTCACTAGTAGTACTCAGTCTCCACTTGCATTGTACAGTTTGACTGATATACTTTCATGATTGTGTTTGATGACAATTTCTAAATATTGAAAGAAGCTAAGGAAAATATTTTTGGCTTGTTCTCTACGTGGTTAAAATTCTTTGAACCGTTTGTGAATAGGTTGGCCCATATGTGTAATGCCTTATACTAATTTATGTTTTGTCTAGATCAAGGAAAAGAAAAGCGCACACACAACCACAAACACGAACTTATGTTCTGTCTCTAATAATAGAGCATCATCTCATTATATGTACGCTCACTATTAATCGTTTAGTAGGGTAATCAAAGTTCACGTTCTTCTTGATAAAAGCTTGGATGTGTGTGCCTCACACAATATTGGGTCAGATGTACAGACAATCTACTTCGTTAAAAATTTGTATGTTACAGAATAATCGACCAGTTTGGTATTATCGTGGATCTTGAAAGAATTGATTTTTACTGTGCTAAAGGAAAAAACAGTTGTGATATAAAGTAGTTGAGTGTTTGGTAAACTGTAATTTTAAAAGTGTTGTTGGTTTGAAAAGTAATATAGTAGTGTTTGTTAAACTGTAATGTATAATTATAATAAGTGATTAAAATTATCTAAATAGATATAATAGGAAAATTTAAATCTATATTATTTTAATTTTATTAAGCAAATACTTGTCTATAATCCTAATTTTAATTAATAAAAGTGAAATTCAAATTTATAAATTAATTCGTCATTATCTCATTGAAATTAAAATAACACGTTATTATTTTTCATTTCTTCATCATCTTCCATGGTGACCTCCATCTCCACCACCACAATTTCTTTGACAAGCACGGCGCCGACTGAACTTAGCAAGCCCTACGCCACCTTCCAAAAATACCCTTCCCACAAGATCCAGAAGCTTTCTCCTGACAATTTCAAATCCTAATCTGCGCAAATTGTCACCATTCCAGAAGATTCTACCTTCCTCGTTGCAACGCTGACGAAGTCGAATATCGTACAGCACCGAGCCTTAAGCGCTTGGCAGCACCGAGGATGATGCGAAAAAGTTTTGAGATTTTAGGATGTGATTTTGAAAATAGATGAGGAGCATTCCACATGTTTTAAAAGTTTCATTAATTGTATGGATGAAATTGCCGGTTAATCTAAAAACTAAAGTGGCCTTTTAGTTGCTTCTGATTTTGGTTGTGATTTCAATGAAAATTCCTTAAAAATTTGCTTTTTCAGTTTAGCTTTGAATTGCTAAAAAATTTATTTTGGACCTTAAAAAACACTCCCAAACGCACCAATTAAATCTGAGGATTATTTATATGGATGTCTAAATTAAAAATATTGACTTAAAATAAAGAGTTAAGTATTTACATAAATGTATAAAATAGTATTTTTAATAACAACATTATCCTTAATAAAGAGTTAAGAATTAATAAATAAAGAAATTATAAAAAAAGAAACAAAAAATTGAAATAAAAAATGTTTGAATAAATAGTTGTAATCATGGTATTGGTAATTAAATTTTATATAAAAAGAAAATTTTACTTTTATAATAAGGAAAATTTTATTATCTAAATCATTATAATTTTTATTTTACTATGAACAGATAATATTTTTATAATAATGTTGTGATCTTTAAGATTTTTTATGGTAATATCAAGTTCTTCGGTTATATTGAGTATGGTATTTTGATAGTTAAAATGTGTTTGTACGGAAAATTTCATATTTATTATGTAATTTTGTGTTATTAATGCTAATTGAATACAACAAAATTAATACAAATTATAATTAAAATGTGTATGAGTTTATTAAATTAAAAGTAATTCATTATTATAGTAAAAAGAAAAAAGAAAAAATATAGAATCTAAATAAAAGAGGAATAAAGCCAATTTTGATATAAGGACAAATTATATATTAAAGATATTTATTTCTTCAAAAATAGATATTTATATAATAAATTTAAAAAAGGGACATACTTTGACATGAGGTCTTGAAAATAGACTTTTGTATAATTATTTCTTGTATCTTACCTTCTTAAAGTTATTTAGATACCCCACTATATGAAAGTTATTTAGATACCCCACTATATATATATGTATATATATAGGATGGTTGTATGCAAAGCTGCATTTTTGTTGGGTGTTGTATGCATATGATTAAGAATTAGCCGAGGTGGAAATATCCATTATTATCGAATTGAAGTCACACATTACGATTCTCTTATTCTGTTCTTTTGAATGTTATTAGTGACTTACACAACAAAAAGAAATATTCTCATTTCCATGTTTATTAATTCTTATTTTTATCAACCATAATGAGTAGGATGTAAATGTAAACATAGCGAATTAAAATATAGAGGTGGCGTGGAGTACCTCACTAAAATACCAATGATGCGTAGGAGGAATGATGGTCCCATGAGAGGGATAGGAAACCACTGTAGGATTCTCTTTTTTGCATACACTATCCAGATTTTTTTCTTCTTCTTCTTCTTTTTTTTTTTTTTTTTTTTTGGAGAGGAAAACAATATTCGGATTCATATTTTAGTGACATGAAAGTAAATTAAAAACAAAAAAAACAAAAACAAAATTGGACAATGAAATGGGAAGGCAATGAATATTTATTTAAATTGGTCGTTTTTGTTAAAGAATTGGCCTCTTTCGCCGCTAACTTTGTTTTCTTTTAATATTTATGATTCTTACGAGGATTAAAAAAAAGAAAGGAGAAAAAAAAAAAAAGGGGGTTGTTGAAAAAACCCCACGTCATTAAGCCATGGGGATAGACTACATGTCGTATTCCCGTCCCTAAACGACATAACGTCCTCTATTACCCAACGTACGCTATTCGTTCTATTGAAGTCGACGTGGTCCACATAGACATGTCGTTTGTTCTTGAAGGAAAACTACATGCCATATTCTTCTCATTAATAAACCATGCATTTCGCTATAAATAACATTTCATTCTTGTAAGAGAAACGACATCTATTTTGTGAACGTCGATTAAATGTGGATTCTATAGAAAACGACATGTTGTATTTATTAGCATAAAAATCATATTTTCTCGCATTAGTCTTCTCGAAAATGAAACATCCCTAAATTTTTTGAAATGATTGCAGGCATGTAGTCTAGTTGTAATTTTGTATCTGACTCATCATCTTAGAATTTGAATTCCAAGTTCTCAAATAAATAAATAAATAACTATACGAAATCTCAATTTTTATACAACAAGAAAGCCGCAGGAGATTTCAAAGATGAATGACATTAATTTCACAGAAAGCAGAGTATAGTTTTTTTAATATTGTTTTTCGTGATATTAAATACTTTAATCCTCAAATTTTTTACTTTGGAAATTAATTTCAGAATTTTGGTTTTTTTGTTTTTTAGTTTTGATCCCTGGTCATGAAGTTTACAAATGATTTTTGAAATGTAATGAAGATAATCACGTATTCATTATGTACTAACTTGAAATTAATTTTACAAAAATCATTACACCTAAAGTGTTTACTTTGCACAAAAAGAAAAGAAGAAATAGAATGTAATCCCAACATCTCCTTGGTGTTGATTCTATTTTAAAGAAAATAGATGACAAATTTACTTTTATACCCTTAATAAGTTCCTACATTATGTGTCAATTAATTTCTTGCTCCGATTATGTGTCAATTATTTAATTGTTGATAAGAAAATTTTAGTAATTATATTGATAAGACTAAGTTTAGTAAATACTAGAAAAGAAATCGAGTTGTTTTTTATTAGGACATCTAATAGGCAAGTAAACCTATATTGGATTGTGTTAATAGTCTTTATTGTTATTCCTTTATTTTTCTTTCTCATTTAATTACCTTTCATATTATATTCCTTTATGGTTTGACATATAGTGTATCATTCATGGTTGGTAAAAGCCCTTAAAAAATGCAACATTTTGCGAATAATTTAACTATTTCTGTAGACTTTTCAACTGATATGTGATAAGTATATGATTATATCCATTACATTTTACAAATCATTCGTCAATTTTATGATTAGGAACCAAAAATATAAAAATTAGCAATAAATAAATAAAAAAGTTCAGTAACTAATTCGGCAAACTAAAATGTTAATTTAAGAATCATAGTGATAGAAAGCTCAAAGTTCAGGGACTAACAATGATAGTAACTCTTTTTGTCCCTCCTAAAATAACGACATGCTTTTAGTTAAAACGACATTCATATTTTGTTTAATAGCTGCCAAAACAATCAGCTTTGTTCTTTCACGTTGGAAGCAAAGATAGCCGCATTTGATTTCTGAAAACGGCATGTCCTTAAATCTTTTGACAACAACAATTTATAGATCTAGTCTTAAGAGTACAACGTTATTTTTAAACTGCAGTTTGTTATATATCATCATGGCTTATCAGAAACGACATATCCTTTGTTGTTAAAAAAATTTGCTAGCAACGACTTCTTTTTGTAAAACGACGTTTCGTTTCTAAGAAGACATAATAGTTTTAGTTTGTGATTGACATGTCGATTAAGGATAAGGCGAATAATTTTAGCTTCGACTGGCTTAAATATTGCTTTAGTCTGATGTACGACATGTCGTTTGTACAACGTTAGTATTAACTACCTGTCGTACAAATGCGCAGAATACTTGCCGTTCTTTCAAAGTACAAACATGTCCTCCTGTAAGGTCTTTGTCTAGCATTCTGAACGACAGGACGTTTGATTCTGTAAGCAGATCAAATCCTGGACTTTTGTTGTAAATTTGTCGAAGATGTCATCTCCATGATTCCATCCATACCTTTTTTTTTTCCCCCCGGTAAGGAAAGAAAAGGATGCTGCCTCCTCCCAACGTCTGCAGAGAAATCCATAAACAACCAGTATAATGAAAAATATTGATCTAATTAATTCTACTCAAAATATGGGTCTAATTTCATGCAAATCACTACATATTTAATGCTACACAGTACAGTGAGTGGACCAGAGCTTCTAAATTAGGGTTACCAAGTATCAAATCTAAGACCGTCTTGAATAGAATGGAGTAAAAGGAATCCTACTATTACACCACTTATGGTCATCTTCATCCATGTTAAAAGGTTATAATCTCATACCTAAACTAAGTGTCAAAACATGCTGAAAAAGCTACATGAATACAAAAGGTCGCTTCAAGGAATGATAATATTACTTGCATGATTTTACTTATTTTTGGTAATAAGGTATGGAAAAAAAAAAATCCTACCAGTATGATTTCTATAAATTTACACTTTTTTGCCGATAGCTTGTGTAATGTTTTGGTGTTGAAATTTTCCTTTAACAGAATAGTCTTCAATTTCCAACAAAGGAACCTATGATTTCCCTCTCTATAACGTAAAGCAAAACACCATGGACTGATCAAAAGCTGTTTTGCTAAGTAATATACACACATAACTTTCTCAAAACACAAGAATATATGTGAACCATAAATCAGTTGCTTGGAAAAGGCATAAAACATATCCATGCAAGGCAATTATTGAAAAACGAAAGACATGGAGAAGTTGCGCGAAAGGAGAAAGGAGAAAGGAGAGGTACTAGAGAGGGGATACCCTAATAATGTTTGGCCAATATTCGGACAGCCATGGTGTGGTCCCCCACTACAACAAATGTGTATATATATATATATGTATAACACATATATTTATATATGTGTGTGTGTGTGCGTGTGTGATGAAACTATAGAGTCTTAACCCCATGGGACACAAGCCGTCAATTACAGAAGCCAAGAGCTAGCTATATAAATTCAGCAAAAAAATTAAAAAAATAATAAAAAAGAGCTAGCTGTATAAAGCTAGTTAGCAGCTACCTAATCTATTTGCCAATCTACATGTAACAAGCCACTTTGGGTTGGGGTGAAATTTTCTAGGGAAAAGTACTTCTCCTTTTACACTATGCATTTTCGTCGCATATGTGATTGATCGCCTCAAGGGCTAAGACCCCCTCTTTCAATTTTCACCCCAAGCATGTGACAAAAGCACATAGGAACAAAGACAGACGAATCCAATCTGATCACAACTTTGCAGTAGCCAATATCACGAATCCATCTTCCGATGATATTGAAGCATGCCTGATACAAATATGGCCATTAAATCAATTACTTTTGATCTCCCAATTTCTCCAAAGACAAATTCTGTAGTCTACGTGCAAAAGGAGAAGAAAAAGAACATTGGTGGTACTGGTAGGGCTCCTCAATCTCACCATATGGACAGTACAGCTAGATAGCTGGGCCTGAGTTAAGACTTATTAAAAATTAAACGTCATAATTCTTTATTATTGAAGATTAAAAACTCCTAAAAGAAAAACAAATAATTAAGAGCACACAAGATTTGTAACTAATCACTCTCAATGTAATAGTTACGTCTACTTATTAACTCAATATTATAATGAAGAAAAAGGAGCTTACACAATTATATCACACACATTTTAAATTCACTATTTATTCTCCAAGCTTTTCTCAATATAAAGAAAACTATGATAGCTGAAATCATAAATATGAAACTTGTAAATTAGTACCCTTAATAAATTTTTGGTCATAGGTAATAATTCCACATGTTCAACAGAGTCCCCTCACTTTTCTAGAAGAGAAAATGACATAAAATCAAACTTTCTGAACTAGAATTGGCGGTAGGAATGGTAGTGGACTAGTAGTACTCATATCCATCCAGCTATTTGATGTAAGCCATTTTGGATGAAAGTAGAGGACAAACCCTACATATAATACATATATATTTGTCTAGGTCTGTTTTATTTCTTCTCTCCTCCTCCAAATATATATCTTCATAAATATGGCTTTGAATTTGTCACGTTCCCCACTTTTCTTTAGGGCCCCCCCTGTTATTCACTTGTTGCGGCAAAGTTCTTTTTTAGGCACGTTTTCTTGTGCTAATGGTGCCGTTTTCCCTTTCGGATACCGAGTTCTCTGTCTTTTTCATTTTTTTCCTTTTTGCTTTTGACAAAGTGAATAAACACACACACGCACATATATATACATATATAACATTGGCGTCTTTCTCATCAAACAAATGCATCGGCAATTTCAACCGTTGATGAGAAAGACACACACACGCACATATAATATATATATATGTATATATGTCTATATATATTCCAACTCCCAAACTTTCCAGAAGAAGGTAATGTGATTTCTTTTGTCCAGCATACAACAATGATGGCCTCGCAGTAGCATTTTGTCTGTGCATGTAGATATCTTCACGCATTATTGTGTCTGCAGATTTTGTTTGTTCCAAGTTGATAGTAAAGAGTAAGTGCTGAAACACGAACTACATATTTGTATCCACCGAAATTTGTTTAGAGAATTAATTTTGTAGTTTGCTTGGAGATCAAGACTAGAGAATATGACACAAAAAGGGAAAGACCCGTTAAAATGGAAGGAGTTTTGGTATGAATTATATAGACAGGAATTTTGGAATCCGATTCAAAAGCAGGTATAAAAGGAATAAAAATATTTTTAAAAAAATAGACGAAAATAAATACATAATAGAGACCATAAAAAGGAAAGCTAGATTTTTATTTGCCAAATTGGAGGAATATGCCCTACCATCTTCTTCTTTTGTGTGACAGAATAAATATTGCTGACTCAATAAGGGAATCAAATAGATGCCCTTCTTTTGTGGCTTGTCATTGTTAAAACAGACTCATTACTAAAAATGTTGAAGAATGACACATAACTGCATGAAATTGCATTTCGTCATGCTGGTTGAAAAAGCACATAAAGTTTGAACCTAAACTTGTCTTCACTCTTTTGTTCGTACTTGTAGTTCTTTTGTGGATTATTTTTGAAATGCTCCTCCGAGTGTGTTTTTTTCACTTTACCCCCTAAGTTTCAATTACTCAACAATATCATTAGACTTTGAAATATCTATACGTATGCCCCCTGTTTATTGATTAATTAAAATAACTTTGCGGAAATGCTTATGTACATTCAATTCATAATGTTAACCTCTAATTTAATTCTAATTATATTAAAATACTACGGGAGTTGTATCTCTGTGACCTCGCCTTATTTTCCGGAGATAACTTTCGCCAAAACAGAACCTCATGGAAAGACTACTTTAGCCATTGATGCCGAAGAGATAGCGGCAAACGGATGAGTAGGAGGGAAGAGATTAAAAGTTTGAATTGTTGAAGTTTCTTTTATTTTATTTTTTATTTTTTAGGTCTTTTATGATAAAGATGATTTGGCCTCCTTTAATAAATTAATTTGAGTTAGATTAGATTTTAATTTTGGAACTCAATGACACGTCAACGATTTCATGAAATAAAAAAAAAAAAAAAGCCATGATGTAAATTGAAGAACATTAATGCTATATTTGGTTCCAGCATTGAATAATGCATTATAATTTTCACCCAAATATAAAAGTGTTGTATTCAAATATCAATTACATCACAATTTAAATAAAATACAATTATTATTCACTATTTCTTTTTTCTATTGCTTTTGTCAATTACACCATATACTCTCTTTCTCTCTCCCCTTTTTTTTTATCTATTTTTATCAATTACATCATAATTTTAAATTAAATGCAATTTAAATACTTTTCGTCCAAAAACATTGTATTTGAATGTAATGCAAATACTTTTCGTTCAAATGTATATTTCATTTAATGTATTGTATTCAAATGTAATGTTAATACTATACGTTATTCAAATAAATCATAATTGTGATATTCTAAAGTTTAAGGTGTAAAGTGTAATAAATAACAATACTTTGAAACAATCCTTCTTTTCCTTTCACTACTTTCTAAAGTCATACCTTGAAAGTGGATATGGAGATTTATAGTCATTTTGGTTCCACAAGTTAGTGGGATATTATTGGGTCGTTAAACAAAGAAACCTCCAAAATGTTGTTCAAAAGTCCATGTCAAAGAATCACCACGTTAACAAACTTTTCCCAGGGTGAAAATGGACACCTTTCTAGTTACCATCAAAAATTATAGTTACTTTGCCTTAGTTTTGTTCTTGAAAATTATAGAAATCACACAGTTAACGTAAAAGAATAAGCCCTTGCAAAAGCCTAAAATTACAACCAGTTTGTGGTTGTTCCCCAATCAATGTTTGTATAGTTATGCAGAGTTCAATGATCAATGTTGTCTATTTTATGATTAATAAGACATAAATTTCAAACCGAATTAGTTGAATGATTAGAAAATTATGTGTTACATTATCTCTCCGAATTGTAACAAATCATCATATTAAAAAAAAAAAAAAAAGAGCAATGACCTTTTTAAATTTTCAACAAGTAACGGAAGATGTTGAAACTTGAGCAAAATAATTGAGAATTTATCTATAACCAGCACTTTTAGAAAACTTGCTCAAGCCAACGAACACGAACAATCTACGAGACATTTAGTAACCAGTAATATAAAAAAAAAAAAAAACCACAAATGTTCATTAATTAAAAAAAAAACTTATTTTTTGATTTCCATTACGGATTTTAAAACTTAGAAACATTTTTCAACATAATGAACTCGATTGATGTTGTGGCGTGAATCTAAAAACATACCATAATGTCACTTAATTTTCTTTAATATAAACGTAGCTTTCTAAAAGCTATTATCTTCAGCATACTTTCGGTTAGAAGATATACATATATACATAACAGACAGAAAAACGATGGAAGAAAAGAGAAAGTAAGGTGTAGAAAAACAATGAAAGAAAAGAGAAAGTAAGGTGTTTGACATGCCTCTCAGATAACGTTAATGGAGGCAAAAGTTGTGGTCTAAGAAATGTAAAATCCCCATTTAGAGCCCATTAACTACTTTAACCATCATAGTGCCACACACACATATACATATGTATGTATAATACTAGAAGAAAATAAAAGTAACCTGGAAAATAAATGAAAAGAAAAGGGAAAAATCTATTTGCTATTGGGAATCTTCTCGTTGATGGGAAACTTTAAAAGTGACTTTTTTTCCTCGGACATATAGAGAGAGAAGATAGTTATGCTGAAGCACAGCTGTCTTAAAGGTAATTACATCTATTTTTACATTGGTTCCTCACTTTTAAATTTACATGCCACACATTATCTTTAATGTTTCTATTATTGTGGAAATGGTCTTTATATTGGTGTTCTATCAAAAATTGACGGAAATCGAATATGCATAAATCACATAAGTTTTAATTAAAATTTAAATCATAAATAAATATTTTTGGAAGGAAAATTATACCTTCAAAATATTTTTGATGATGACATATAAACTTGATATTACTTTCAAAATATCTATCATGGAGGTAAAATTTCCCTTCAAAAAATATTTAATATAAATAAAGTTCATGCAATAAGATCATATTCAATTTTTGTCTTCTTTATATAGAATTTGACTATATGATTGTAATTGGCGTAATAATTTAAAAAATGACAAATTTCGTTTTTACTCTCTGAACCTTAATGATTTTATAACTTTGTCTATTGAATTTTGAAAATTGGTATAAATACTCCTTGAGCTATGAAAAATTATTATATTTGCTCTTTTTGTTATTTAAACGATTGGAGAATTTTATTTTTGCCCATTGAACTTTAATACTTTTGTAATTTTGCTCTCCGAATTTTAAAAATTGGTGTTTATACCCTGCAAACCTTAAACTGCTAGCAAGAATGTTCTTCAAACTTTAAACCATTATTAAAAAAAAAACAAATTCTTTAATTTTTTTGTTCTCTAAATTTTAGTACATTTGTATTTTTATTTCAAACCATTGAAAAACTAGTATTTATATCTCTCGATCTTTAAACTGTTAGTAAAATCACTTATATTTTGTCAACTTAAAACTAATGTAGCACTAATATAATAAAAAGTTAATTTAAATTAAAATCTTTTCAATTGCAAAAATAACCTTAAAAACCTATTAAGGGGTCTAAATGTACAATTTTTTTTTATGACTTCAATTTTGAAACCAAATCTTATAAATGCATTAATTATTTTTATGTTTAAAGAGTTAAATTTCAAATGTATTAAAGTTTAGGGTTAAAAACAAAGTTTTTTTTTTTAAGTTTAATATGGCCAAAAAAGAAAGAACATATATATTTGCCAAAGGTCTAAAATTTGAAATGTAATCTTACTATCAATTTAAAGTTTAAGATATATAAATATCAGTTTTTAATTTTGAGAGACAAAATTATAAGTATATTAAAATTCAGAAAAATATTTCACCCAATTAACTAACTGATAGAAAGAATAAAGATAATTATATTTCATAATTTATGAAGTATTTATCCTAATTTTCAAAATTCAGATTATAAAATTATAACAACATCAAACTTCAAAGAGCAAAAATGAAAAATTTCTTTAGAAAAAGTCAAAAGAATGTAACTTATAAAATCAAAATTCAGAAACAAAAAAAAATGGTATAATTTGGCTATCATATTTATAAAAATAACCAAATAACTGTGAATATTATTGTGGACTCTAAGAATATCGACTAGTTAATAATTGGAAGCCACCTGTTAACAATGAAAACTTTGATAATTATTCTTCACCGGTAGTCTGATACTGATGGTTTAACCACAATGTTTAATACACTTTCCTCTCTCTCTCTCTCTCTCTCTCTCTTATAAGTTACTATGAACAATATCCACCACAGTACACTTGTTCTTTTTCCGAGACAAGACAATTGATAATAAGAAAGTATGTAAAATATTCCAAAGTCGTAAGTGACCTTTAGCACGTAATTAATTAACAATACATGACGAAATTAGAATCTATATATAAAACAGGAAGATAAAAGTAACTTTGTCAGTGTACGGCATCGTTTCCAATGGCCATGAATATTCACGCACATCCTCACTCCATATCCTACTTCGAATTCAATTCCGGCCCTACTTCATCCATAAAATTAAACGACATATACGCGCCGTGTATATTTCGTGTGTGTATATATAAATGGAGGCAAAGGTATATTATAAGTATGTTTCTCATTACTGATAATTGTTATATTTTTTCAACGTCATTATTATACATATATTATATCAAATCTACTATTTCTATTGGTTAGGCTATAGTAGGGCCCTTCGCCCCTATTTTATACATATGTACATATACATATATACGTATGACATGTGTGAACAATTGTCATCTAGTTATTCACAGTTAACCGCACTAAACTCAGCAGAGCATGAATCATTATATATTGGAGGCAAAGGTATATTATAAGTAATATTTTTTCAACGTCATTAATATATATATATTATATTACATTTACTATTTCCATATGTTAGGCTATAGTAGGGTCCTTCTCCCTTATTATATATGTATATATATATATATAGATATACATGTGACATGTGTGAACAATTGTCATCAAGTTATTCACAGTTAACCGCACTAAGCTCAGCAGAGCATGAATCACTATATATTAATTCTGATTTTAAAATCAGAACGAGTTCCCTTCCAATACACTTGAACAACTAAAAAATTAATATTAAAACTCACCATTTATGGGCAAAGAAAAGAGGGTAAATTAATAGTCCTATCCCATTTTTGGCGAGAAAATTTTGACCCTTTTTAGAGAGCCAGGCATTAGCTTTAACTACCATATTATAATACTAATTAACGAAGTAAGCCTTGTACAATTTTCGTTTTAAATTATCTCTGATGACAGAGCTTCGCTTTCGTTAATTCGTAGTTCTTTAATACCTCCACAGGACGGCGAAACGGTGTCGTAAGAGTCCTCTTGCCGACGAAACTTGAGCTGTTTGGCGATGAAGGCATCGACGGTGCGTTTGAAATCCTCGTCGCTCATTTCGTCGTGCGGATACGAGTCTCCGACTCCGTCGATCTGATTTGTTTCCTCCCTACCGGAGACGACAATGTCCAGACACTTCTCCGATTCCGATCGCCGGAGAGTTTCGGAATTATCATCTGACGACTCTCGCTCGAAATTCTCCGATTGCCACCGCCGGTTAAGAACCCTCGGACAATCGTAATCCGGATCGGACTCCCCGCTCGCCTCCGGCTTTTCTCCTTCATTAATGGTGGCCGAGTTCACCTCGGAGATCACCTGCTTGTCCTCGTAGACGATCTCCTCCGTCTCGAGCGACGCGGCGTCGTTTTCGCCGGACTCCGACTCGGTTGTCTCGTCTTTGCCGCTCTTCACCACCACGTCGTAGAGCTCGGCGTCGGCGTCGCCGGTGATTATCCGGCTGCGGCAGGAGAATTGGCCAGAGTTCGCCATCAGGGAGACGAGGATGACGTGGCAGAGGAAGAAGACGAAGAGATGATTCGAGAAGACGCCGGAGAGTCGCCGGAAGCAGCCGCCGGAGATCTCGACGGCGAGAGGAATCCGGGCGGAGACCCAGGCGAGGAGTGCCAGAGCGAGGCAGAGTTCGGCGAAGCGAATAGAGAGCTTCGCCAGGCTCGTGAAGCAGTTATATGTCGTCGTATAAGCACTCGCTTTCTCAGCCATTTTCTATAGAGAGAGAGAGAGAGAGTTGGTGAAGAAGAAGGTTGAAACTGAACTGTATTTAATTCATTACGTAGAGAGTGAGAGGAGGGGAAGCATTTATGGAGAGGAAGCCGTTTGGTAGCTGCTTTTCCGGGAAAATTGAGACGGAATGGGTGAGAAAATTTGGAAAGAAAATGCTTCAAGAGAAGGAAAACTGAAAACTTTGTTTCTTTACATTTTTTTTTTATAACAACATAATAAACCAAAAGAGGCTCGAGTGTGTTTGTGTAGGTGGGGAAAGCGATTGCTTCAACTTGAAGTGCAGAGAGAACTGAACCCTCTGTGCAGACAAATCTTTGCCTTTATAGCCTCATTGGTAGACTTAAAAGGGCAAAAAATAAAAAAAACAAAAACCTATAAATATTTATCTTTTTTCGCCAAAAAGAATGATTTTGTGACATGATATATATTAAAAAAAAAAGGTTTTAAGTGTGTGATTAAATTTTAACAACCAGATTTATGGTTGAAAAGATCTCTGTGTTATATGGTATACTATGTTAACATCAACACTTACAACTAAAATTAAATCTTACAACGTGGTTGTAGAAATAATTTAATGTTAATTTCAAGTCTGATTACATTTAAATATATAAAGTTTAAATTTTTAACTCCAATTAAAATAAATAAATTTGACAATTAAAAAGCTCATTTTATTGATTGCATTAAATACAGTTAACATTATTCTTAAAAAAAAAAAATTTGACACAATCATATATAATTTGATATTTATTAAATGTGTGTTCAATCATTAAACCTTTCTATCTCACCACAATATTCTCTTTGAGAAAAATAAAATAAGGAATTTCGGAAAAAAAAAAATTCCGAGGAGGTTTTGGGCAATCAACCAAAGTTAAGCGCAACCTTCTCCGTTCGGCCAGGCAAAGGCCAAGCAGTTGGTCTTTTTCAGGTTTCAAGCATGTTTGGTTCTTATGTGGGGCCATGCCCGTGCTGCCACGGGGATATAAATCATTTTTCTTCTCTTTTCTTTAGACACATACGAGTAAAAATATTCACGACATTAATATGGTATATAATAAATTATTATGATATATAATCAATAAAATATAGATTATAATATTCTAATATTATAATAAGATATCATTTATTTAAAATATAAAAAATATTGACATAATAATATATAAATTAAACTTTTATATTAGATTTTTAGTTTTTTTTTTCTACTCCTTGTCATTATAACGAAAATAATAGTCAATTTAAAAAAGAGAAAAAATATAAAAATATATATATTTTTTATTAAGTTAAATAAAAAATTATATTTTTAATTGATAGTGAAAAGTTATTTATGTTGATTATAAGTAAATCAATTACCTCATTAGTTTTCGTTCTTTTGGGAATATGATTGCTTTTGTTTCATGACTAAAACAACAAAATAAATTATTATTTAAATTAACGTTATTATTTTTATAGTTTATTAAATAAAATATGTTTTAGTAATAATTCATTATTTTGTAATAACCTTTTTTTGAATTAGGTGTTTTTTGAATCTAGTTTATCATAGTCATTTTTTTTTTTATACAATTGTATCGATTAGTAGACTTAAAATATCTTTGTTTGGTCTCTTAATTGGTTTATTATAAGTAATAATATTGTTAAATCTATATAACTAACTTTTATTGTTAATACATAGCATGGTTTTTTTATTAGTGCTTGAGCTACTCTTCTAAATCTTGTTATAACTATATAACTAATTTCATTTTTGATTCTTATATTTAATTTGCATCTGTTATAAACAATAAATTTTAATTAGTGGTTTAGAATGTATTATATGATTGTTTATAAGTAAATTAATTAAAAAGATATTAATATAAGGTATTTAGTAATATTTGATACAATAAAGTTGGTAATGATGTTAAATGCATATGAGTGTCACATTACTATCTACTGTCTGATTCTCTTACTTATCTATAGCACTGGTGGCAGGAGTTGTAATACCAATCTTGTTATGTTTTAAACTGGAGTATTGTTCTTTTTATTGTAAATTTGTCTCCATGGATATATAAGAATTAGATATTAGTTTCAATTGTAGTATATAATTTTATTTTCATAAATACTATTTTGTTTATACTTGATGCTCCTGATGATCTTATTTATTTAGCTCTTCAATTGTTTTTCTATTTTTTAGGGTCTGTTGTTTAAGTGGTTGTGTTTGCTTAATAAATGCTAGTACAAAGTCAATGTGTTATATTATATGACGGAATCTATATATGTAATAGATTAAAACAAGTAATCGGTATAGATTAGTAAAATATAGTAGAATTATTTTTATGCTATATTTAAAACATATATAAGAAATATTTGTTACCTTGTTTTTATTATTTTCGTCTATGGTGTATCTAAATTTATTTAATATACCGTTGCGCCAGTGCTTACGACATATGTATTTCTTGTTTAATAGAAAAAATTGTACTAAGTAATGTTTAGTAAACATAATGAAGTGTATATATATATACGATAATTATAGTAGTTAATTACCTAGATATTATTTTATAGTCATTGATATAAAAATTGTTAGTATTGGATCATTCATTGTCTTTAATATATTTACATCAAATTTTTTAGTTGTTTCTCCTTATAAGGTTACTTATAGGTTTTCACTCCTGCAATTGAAAAGATATAATGTTAAAATATAACTGAAAAAAATAATAAAATTTTATTTATAATATAAGTAACAAAAATTACTAATTTAATTACCTGATATTTTGTATCATTAGTGTGCGTCTTGATGTCATTTTACCTCTGACATTTGTTTGTTTGATTTCTTGAACTTTTGTTAACATTCTTATGACATCTGATATAAATAAAATTAAAATGGTTATCACTATATGAAAAAAAAAAATCATAGTAAAATATATACAAATTAATAAAAACCTAATTTCTGTGAATATTTCATTGATATCTATTCTTGATAGTAATTGGTTAAATTCTATAAAGTAAAATTTATGTAAAGGAATATTAGAATTTTCTTTTGTTATTGGAACAAAAGATGTAACTCTTGCAAACTGTAACATTATACTATGAGGTACAATTCTCTATCTTAGTATATTTGGTGTAACATTAAAATTGCTGATTTGATATATTTATTCTTTTCCTTTTTTTTTTTGGATAAATGATCAGCATCCTGAACTTTAATTGATCCATGTATTACCTTATGCTTCATTCCATGAAAATATAATTATTTATTATATTATATATTTTGAAAATATATATTAAAATATATATGTTATTTACTTTAATTTAGAACAGAATACAATATGAAATAATGTAATAGAAAATTCTTACCTAGTTATCAACTAAAACACAATCCAAGTTTATCAGACATCTTATTGTATATTAATGCAAGTTTCTATTGCTCCATATAATTCATTTAGTTTGAAAGAGCGTATCAGTATTGTCATTTTCGTCAACTATGAAAAAAATTCATAAAAAGGAAATTATGTAAATGATATATGTAAATTTTTTTATAAGTAACTTGGAAAAAATGTATATTTGAATTATTGTTAGTACAATATATTGATAATCTTTAGTCAATAATATGATTTTTATAATTACATAATATTTTGTAAAATTTCCATATAAACAATCTTTTTAATGATTTGGATGTTTATTAATTGATTCATGAATTAATATGTATAATGTTTTAGGTTTTATTACTCTTGATAAATCTATATATAATTAACCATATGTAAAATCTCATTTTCTAAATAGATACCAATTATATATAATGATTATCCTTGACTTTTATTTATTGTCATAACATAACAGGAAATTATAATTTTTTTTAGTGCAAAGGATCATCTAGATTCATTTACAATCATTTCTATTTTAGGAATATAAATTTTTTTTTTCATTTGAATTCTTTGAATTGATTATTTGTCCTTCTATAACTCTCTTTGTTAATTGAGTGACGATAAGTCTTATTTCATTACATAAACCCATAGATTGAATTAAATTTCTTAATAACATAATAAGAATTCTAATTTTAAGATTTAATTCATGTGGTGATATGTCATTGAAATTTAGTGTATGTAAAAGTTCTTGAGGATATAAAAGATTAAGTTCATCAATATTTTCAGATGAGAACATTATTGTACCATAACTATAATAAGATTTTGATTTATCACATATTAAAGATAATATATATTTATTGATATCATCAGCTGTTTTATTTTTAGGTGTTATTATTACTTGTTGTAGTAGATATTTAATATTATCAAAGTTTTTGTCAAAATTCTTGTATCTATTTTTGAAATTTTATCAATTGGATTAATATATTATGTATTTTTCTAGTACTTTAATTCATCTAGCATCTTCAATTTATGGATCTTTTATTCCTTTGGCCATACCATTTCCCACTACTAATAACTAATTTGAGAACTCAATAATTTCTGTTTTTTCTTGTTTTTTAATTTTAGGATGTTTTAATCTTATATTTTCTGTTAACATTAGTATTCGAAAATGTGGCCATAAATAAGAGTTGTTTATACTTACATTTATTATGTGTTCTTTTGTTCATGTAAGAATAACAGGGAAATTTTGTCAGAAATCATCACCTAAGATAATAGTCATTCCACTAAATGGTTTGTTAAAATTATTTTTTAAATCTTGAAGTATTTTGTCTAAAACTTTGAAACAAAAGGGCAATTACGTAAAAACAATGCACATGGGCAGCAAAAAGAACAAAAAACCACTGTCCAAAGCCAGACCTAGCCACAAAAATGAAGGGCAAATCCTAAAAAGCCCCTACGAAGCGCAATAAAAGAGGAACATTGTACAAGGAAGAGTGTTTTTGGCACCAACTTTATATATAAATAATAATATCCTTATTCACATATCCTTACACTTCTTTTTTATCCAATTTATATAAGGGTGGTGTGGTTTACATAGTTATTGCTTTAAAATTTTCACCAAATTACAAGTGAGGTTAAAGGAATTTTGCTTATATAATCTATGTTTGATAACATTACAAATACTTAACATAATTGCATAAATTATTTATATTTAATATATATTCATAAAAAATACTCACCACAATAAAACTAGAAAAAGAATTAATTAATTAATTATTTTTCGTGATAAAATATATGTTTAGGTTTTGTATTGTAATAAAAAAATCATAAAATAATAGCTAAAAATATATATTTTAATATTTTTAAAATCATAGAAGAAATATTCTTAAATACCAATAAGAAAAATAAACAGCATGCTTGATTGTAGTTTTAAAAATTTCAAAGCGCAAAGGTTAGTGATTGTTGAGAGTAAACTTTACAATAAATTGGTATTAGGGTAAGTGGATGATTAAGAAACACCTTTGACATATATCCGATCCAAAAATTGATAAGTATACGAAAGAGTGAGTATATGTAGAAAATAATTGTAAAAATAAGATTTTATAGAGGTTTACTTTTTATATAAAAGTTACGTTTACTATGATATTAGAGTTATACCATGTAAAGAGTTTTACATGTATGAAATAGCTTGAAAAAAAAAAAATTTTTCAGGAAAGATGAATTTTTAAAGAAAGAATTATATGAAAGAATGGCAAAGCTAGGGCAGGAAAGGATCCTTAGCCGGGGAGTGCCTTCTTTTTATAGCTATGATCCTCTAGCTCCCTATTTAGACGGGTCAACTTTTATAATGTACATGTATCCCATAAATTATTGATTGAAACTCAACTTTGGATTACAATCACATCTCCATTGATTAAGAAGGACAAATCCCAACTTAACTCGTCATAATCCCTGGGGTAAGAGGCTTTCCCATACCATTTTCAAAACATCATGAATAGCAGTAAACCAATCCTTCCTACGGAGTAGTTATTGTTGGCTTCGACAAATTACAATCGCATTTAGTCATAATTATCTAAGATGATACGTGTATGGTAAAAATTGAGGACCAAAATACTTTTTCTTCTTCTTCTTCTTTTAACTAACAATATGGTACATATAGCTCTTACTTATTAAAAAGAAATGAAAACTTTACTAAGTTTCTAACTCAAAAACTCTTATCCAAATATACGTATCTTCTGTTATTTATTATGCTAATCTTAATGAGATAAGACGAAATCTACCTTAAAAGGACTACTGAAGACCACAAACCAAATGACAAAGTAGGGGGAAAAAACCACCACATCATGTGGTGTGGTGCAATATAGGTGTTTTTTTTTTTTTGTATATTAATTTCTTACTTTGTATAGCTTATCATAAAATGCTGATATAATTAAGAACTACACGGCTTATGAAAGTTCAATCATCATTCAGTTTTGACATGTACTCCGTTAGGCATAAACATGTTTCGAAGGTCTATTTATTCAAAGGACCCCAAAAAAAAAAAAAAGAGTTATATTTTAGCAAGAGGGTCAGTTTTCTCGAAAACCCTCTTGTTGCATAACGACTCTCTAAAATTGCCATATATCATATATGATGGTTATAGTAAGCGCTTCAACGAAAAAAAAAAATGTTTCAAAGGTCTATTTCTTCAAAGGACCAAAAAAAAAAAAAAAAAAGAGTTATACTTTAGCAAGAGGGTCAGTTTTCTCGAAAACCCTATTGCATAACAACTCTCTAAAATTGCCGTATGTCATATATAATGGTTATAGTAAGCGCTTCAACGGGAAAAAAAAAAAAATATTTACTCCTTTTATCATATGATAATAACAGTAATGATGCATATTATATATATATATAAAATAGGTCTTAAATCTAATATCTAATCATATTTAACAATATAAATTTCAATTATTACGAATATGAATTTTAATTGTTAATAATACGAATTTATACATAAAAAAATATAAAGATAAGAAGCATTCATATTCATTTTAACTATATTTCCTTCTATATAAATTAATATTCTTAATAATAAAAATTTGTATTTATAATAACTGAAATTAACTCTATTACATACCATAAGCATGGAATTTGAAACTTGTGTTATATATGTATATATATATATATATGATGGTAGTTAATAGCACTCTTTTTTGTGTTTTTTGCTTAGCCGAGCACATTTACAAATTAACAATAGAATTTCGTACACCCAGTAGCAGGAGCAACTCAGAGTGCATGCTTTTATTATATCACGAGGCTCTGAATTTCACAGTCCTGATCGTCATGCATCTTCCTATTTTTCCTTTTCTCTTGTCTTTTCACGAGTTCTATAAATCAGCTCCCTCCGAGCTTATTGTTTCCCTTTTTATATAATTAATTAATCCATAGATCTCTGCATAGATTACTGTTATATTATTATAACTATAACCGCGCCTTACTATCTTGAAATAAGTTGAGAAAAATGTATTATGTTCTTATATACAAGTTATTACTTACTATTTTGAAATAACTTGGAGAAAATATATTATATTCTTTTGCCAAGATCATAAAATAAATGTGTGGACTAGTACTTTACTTACCATTCTAATTAAAAAAATTATATAAGTACATATATATCTTATTAATATCTTATTACAAGTAAATATATATAAGTTATTACAACAGTTTGGTCCACATCATATGTTAAAACAATGATATCCATTGCTAGATAAATATTGGATTAGTCGTTAAAACCGCACTTATATATATTCACAAAAAAAAAAAAAAAAACCACATTTACATATCATATATCTTTGTCTGGGAAACAAGCAAAGCGTTTATGCAGAAACGTACGTAGTAAGAGGGTAAATAAATGGACAAGCGCGCGAGTGTGTGTGCCCGAATTTATTATTATCCCCAACAGAAAACCAAAAAACAAAAGGAAAAAAAACAACAAATTGATGTGTAAATTAAAACATTATTTGATCATTGATGGGACGCCAGCCAAAGCGTTTGCGTAAGAACCACGTAATGCCAGTCATAATTGTTTTGTTGAGAAATTCCAGTCTCAATTACCAGCACTCTATATATAGTTCTAATACAGTTTCATTTCTGCCCCGTTCATATATTAATAGGTAGAATATACTCAATATCAAAACAAATTATTCAGTTCTTAAGATATATTCATTAATTTTTCCATATCTACGTATAGTTCTACTACAATTAGAGGCCGAGAGTACCGTACTACGATTTGACATTCCAACATGTAAAAATTTAAATCAAACGTAGCATGCAATTTTTTTGTATAACATATGGTTAATTTGTTGTTATATATGTATTTCTATATATCAATGTATGATGATTTTACAGTAGAATATTAAAAAAAAAACCTACAATGGGTATATGAAAATAATAATAATTTATTAATAGTAGGTCTATATTTTGAACTGGTCTATTAATTTTGCTCATTTTTATGTTTCTCTGATTTTGGCCGAACATAACAACTAGAAAATGTTACCCTATACTAGAAAGTTACATTTCACTTTAAAATATACATATATATTGATAAAAATAATCACTACCATAAATCTTCAAAACTAATGAATATCTGCTCGTGTACCCTAGTCATGAGCTGATACCACGACATATATTCAAATTAATATCTAATTAACAGGGCATACTGTTTATGCACGCTAGGGCCATGAATAAGTGTTTTATATGTATATTAAATATTTTTTTAAAGCGGAAATAATAGGGGCGTTGGTGCATAGGAATTAGGGGCCAGAATCGAGGTTGACTGGAGTTGACAAGTTTCATGCGCGGTGGGTAAAGAAGCCAGTGGCCCGGTAGTAGTCTCACTGATGATATTGCAGCAAATTTATAAGCACCAAACCAAAGACCAGCCAGCCAGTTAATTAGTGGACCACAGCAGTAAGCTGTGACTGACTTTTTGAAGTTCTTTTTTTTTTAGTAAATAACTTTTTGAAGTTCTTTTACCTACAAAGATCTATCTATCTGGTACTAGTGGTGGTAGTCGTGTGTCTGCAGAGGAACCAGTGCAGTCTCTGCACTTGGACTACTGTGTCCCCAGTTCCCCATTTCTCTCCTTCTTTATCCTTTTTTGTTTTTTCCCTTGTACTTTCAAATAATATCATGGAATTAGACCGTGTGATTGATATCATGCATCTACTTCCTCAATAGTCAACAATTCATGTCATTATATTGTATTCATTATTAATTGATATTATTAGGATAAATCCAAACATGATCTTCGATATTGAAATTCGGAGTTAAAACGTTTATTAGCCAATATACTTGACAACATGGCACAGCTAGCATGCTTATCAAACATGTTGCATCCGTGTCATATCAATGGGTTACTACTGAGTCATATGACTTGTTTACAATCTAATCACGATCGGTTTAAATAACCTACATAATTTTATTAGCGAACATATTTAAATATATAGATACATAATAATAATTTTAAAAAAAGGTAAAACACTACAGATTTAGCTTGAACAAACACAAATACAAGCACAACAATAGCTTATGAAAATGTATATATAAACACACCTAAACATAAATACCTAAACACCACGGTACTTTAGAATCCACAAACAACAAACATGAAATCAGTCCACGTCCAAACAAGACAGTCTACAACTAACATTTATTAAAAACGCGACCCCTACAACTTTTTGTCATGTCTATTATTGACCTATCATGATCAAATTATTAGTCTTTAGAATATTATATTCGTATTATATTTAAATATAATATAATTTTTATCTAAATATAAAAATATTACATTCAAATATCAATAACATCACATTTTAAATCTAATACAATTACAATTTATTATTTTATTTTATTGTTATTTTTACTAATCACATCATATATTCTTTTTTCTCTCTACTTTTACCCATCATATTATATATTCATTATTAAAATATAATTTAAATACTTTTCATCCAAACACATATTTATTTAAATGCAATGTCAATACTTTTCTTCTAAATACAAATTATATTCAATGTATTGTATTCAAACACAATACAAACGTAATACGTGTATCAAATGGAGCCTAGTCTAATTGATGTGTCTTTCTTGATATCATTAGGTTGAAAAATTCCTACTCATTTCGTTGAGTTGAGCATGTTTTTCCATTTTTATAAACGACTAGTTCTTTTTTAGCATTCATTTAAAGAAATATAATTTTAAAAAGTAAATTTAAATAGTAAATTTAGGCGAGAGAAAATATTATAGAAAACTTTTTAAATAATACCCAAAACAGTAGGACAAAATGCCTAACATTATGTAAGAAATCTTTGTGTTCAAGAGCATTGTGTCGCTCCAAACCATAGTTAAGGCCACTAATTATTATATTACGTTGTCTCTTGTGCAACACTAATTATATAGAGCACTTCTAAATACGCCTGACCCAGGAAGGAAGGGTCCTGAAATGTTGGCAGGCTGAACCCCTTGCTTTCAGAGAATCGAATTGTTTTTTTTTTTTTTCCTTAATTAATTGAAAATTTATTTGACAGATAATTGGTATACTTGTAATCATTTGTACATAATTTATTTGACATAACAAGCCATCACTCATCCAGGCCAGGGGCAGATGTAGTCATAACTCTCCCCTAACACTAGCGTCCTTTTGACTGCTGGTTTCTTTCTGGCTGCCTTAAATATTGTGTGTTCAGGAGCATTGCGCCTCTCTAAAACCATCGCTAATTATATTATTTATTCTTAAAAAATTTCATTAATTAATAATCTTTTGGCATTTACAGTGATACTTGTAATCATTGGCCACATACTTTATGAGACAGAATTAGCCATCAAATATCCGGACTATAGGCAGATGTAGTAATGACTTTCCCCTAACAACTAACCCCCAGCGTTATATTTGTGTATTTATTCATCCATCTTTTTTTTTTTTCTCGGAAAGAGAATTTATTAAAATTTTCTTGAATAGCCTCCTTTCCTCCATAAATTATGCTTCCACTCTTTCTTCAAAAAGAAGTTCCAATTCTAATTCTAAGCCTTTTCTGAGACCAAAATGCAAACGGGGGCTTCTTTTCACCCATTTATCTTTATTACAGTATCAATAACGTGCAGGTTTAGACAACTGTATTAAAAAAATAAAAAAAAGACAACTTATTTAAGTAAGTTTTACTTCTTTTAAGTTTTGCAATTTTAGAACTTTATCACTTGCATTTTTTTTTTTTTGGTGTGCTTTAGTTACTAAACTTTTTACTTGGTAGTTTAGTCCCTGAATTTCGCAAACAGAAATGATTAACTGCAATCTCCAAATATTAATGGTAGATTTAGGAAATTTATGTCTAATCTAGAAGCAAAATTGCTTTAAAAAAAATAAATCAAGGTCTAGATTGCCAAACTACAAGAAGTTTAGTGTGTACAAGTGCTAAAAAAGTATTGGATTGGGATTGCTAAACCAACTGGAGTTGGATTGCTACTAGTTTAAGTACTAAATTATTGAGGAAAAAGAAAAAAAATAAAGAAAAAGAAAATCAAGGACTAAAATGCCAAACTAAAATATTTAGTAGACATAAGTGCTAAATTAATTCATCTTTCATTCAAAGAAAGTTATATTTTTCATCTCCACTAAGGGCATGCATTAATTCAAAAACAAATCCATGGTAGATGGGCCATTATATGTTATGTCTTCCCCTTTATGCACGTTTACCTTTTTCCAATTAATTAAATATAGCAATAAAACTATTGATTATCCAAATAGCACGACAGTAAAAAATAAGTATGTACTGTATTAAAAAAGTGGTATATACCTATACCAATGATGGTGGAAATTCTCTTCTCTAGAACATCCGATGTAATGCAATTGCACTGAATTAATCTCACTATTTGTAATGATTTCAAAAGTGATTTTCACACAAAGTGGAAGCCTTTTTAAAACAAGATAATGGAACTTTCTTGCCTGGAAAGACAAGGAGAATACATGTAAAAGGTTGTTGGGGAGACACTTTTGTTTTTAGTTTGCGTTAAACTCCGTGTTTAGTCTTGACTCTTGTGCTTTACAAAGAAGGTTATGTAGCAGGTCTATTGGCTCACTAAATGTAAAGATGGACATATTTCACTTTTTTTTTATTCAAACTCTTTACTTTATAACGAGTCAGATTTAGTTATTATTAGACTATATTTACTTTCACTTTTACTCTAAAAGAAATAAGCTAAAACGCCATTAATTACCAACTAATTTTGTCATTTATTTTGCAATATTGTTCAGCTCCCACTACAAAAGGTTAGCAACCATAAGCTAATAATGAAAACTATAGGCTTTGCATTTTATATACACAAATATGTGTATATATAAATTACATTCATAAATATATATTTATTTATATATGCAATACAAAATTTACATAAAAAATTCGTCCTTTTTTATAGCACGTAAAGAAAATATCAAATTGTTAACTGATGATATTGGGATAGCCAATGTCCAAGGGAATGAAAATATGAATTCTTACATGGACTAGGTGGAACTGGACCTGAATAATGAATTCTTGTAGACTTATGGACCTAAGACGCATGCCATCAGGCCAATGAGTACAAGCGAGAACGTTATAAAGGGTGAGACATTATTTCGCCCAATTTGGGTTAAATAATAATGTTTTATAATGTAGAAAATTAATTGAGGAAACCTTAGAGATAGCCTCTTTAATACACCCACTTCGGATTTTTGCCCCTCATAATTATTGGTTCGGATTTTTACCTTTTTTAACTAATATTTGAATTTGACCAGATATAAAAAAGACTAATTTACCTTTAATCAATATCATCCTCTTTCTTTGTCTCTTTGTCTTAATTTGATCTCTCTCTCCTCAGCTTCTCTCTTTCTCCATCGATAGTCTTCCTACACCCAACACTCTCTCCTCCCTTCGTCTTCCGCTACCTTCTTTCTCTCTTTCTCCCATCGTTTCTTTCTTCTCTCAATGGTTGCCATCACTATCATTTGTCTTTCTCCTCCTTTGGCCTTCGTCTTTGATTTTCGATCGATTATGATCCACAAAACACCATTTTTGATGAAAAGATCAGGTCTCCATCATTGCGATTGGGTCTAGATTGAGGAGAAGATTGTGCAAGTCCATCCTTGAGTCGTCGTGTGATCTGCTTGCGAACCGAATTGCGAATTAGTCGCCAGCCACCAGTCTCGATCTGTCCTATGAAGATCAACTCAAGAGTCTATGGCCGTCGGCATCGGGGCCTTGATTAGTCGTGATCCTTGCTAGATTCGATTAGCCACCACCATGTCATTACAAATCTGGATCTGTCAGTTGTGATCCCTCATTCGTGATTTCTTTTCACAAGCCACTAGTCTCTATCAGTAGTCACCGTGGGTTGACCATGGGTTTTTTTTTTCTTTTTTCTTCTAATTTTATGTATTTTAATTTTTTTTATTTTTCATATAATTTTTTTATTATTTTCATTATTCAAATTTTTATGTTATTTTTTAAAATATAACATTGGAATTATTTTATTTATAAAGGGAGAAAATAGTAATCACAAATAATATTTTTGAAATGATAAATTTCAAGGAAAAAATATATTTAAAATAATCTAATATAAAAATATTAAAAATTTGGTAGAATACCAAATGATATTCTGATAGATTACCAGGTGGTATTCTGGAGGATTACCAAATTATATATTAATGGATTACCAAGCAGTATTTCGATAGATTACCAAATGATATTCTGGCGGATTTCCAAATGATATTTTGACAAATTATTAAACTACGAGATTTACCAAAAGGTAATCCGATGAAAAGATATTTTGGTGAATTATCAAACGGTATTTTGGAGGATTATCAAATTGTACTCCGATAGATTATTAAATTGTATTCCAACGGATTAATAGAATATGTAAATTTCCAAAAGGTATTTTAGTAGATTACTAAATGGTATTTTGGTAAAACAAATGGTATTCTTGTGTATTACCTTTTTGATTAGTTGTGCTTAATTTTAAAAGACACATTGAGTTGATTTTTGACTTGTCTCAAAAAGGACAAAAATCTTGAAGCTATTATAAAGTGGGCAAAATTCCAAAGGTAAACCCCTTTTTAGGGCATTCCTCCAAATTTCTCAAATTTATTGGATAAACAATGAATTTACAAAATAAATAACATATTTGTAATAAGTAAATAAATAATTTATTGGATAAATTTGTTAGTTAGTGATATTTAAAATAAATTTGTTATATACTATTACTTATTTTAAATATTTTTAAAATATGTTGTTTATTTCAGTTATTCAATGTGAACATTATATCTACTTCCTTCTCCCTGAATTCCTTAGCATCAAATAAAAAAGGACAAACACTTTGCATTGTTGATTGGACTTTAGAGGGGGAAAA
This sequence comes from Antiaris toxicaria, assembly GCA_035233585.1. Taxonomy (NCBI): domain Eukaryota; kingdom Viridiplantae; phylum Streptophyta; class Magnoliopsida; order Rosales; family Moraceae; genus Antiaris; species Antiaris toxicaria. The sequence goes on along the minus strand of CP141157.1, from coordinate 36,163,994 downwards.
AATAAAATAAAAAACAGTTACAATGGATGAGAAAATAAAATAAAAAATACATCACATTGGAGGGGAGATAAAATATGAAAAATAAAAACAGTTTGCATTGGAGGACATTTTTAAAGATTTATGTTGACTAAAGCACTGAAGCAAAATGTGAGGTCAAGGGCAAATGATTGGTTTTTTAATGAACTCATTTAACAAACATTCACAAACTATTGATCCTAGGAGTACCTTTTTAAGAGGCGCACATGACAGTAAACGTTGGATAAATGGCGTAGAAACCCTTTTTTTCAAGGTATTATTTTGAGACTTTATATAAGAGACCTCTTACTTCTTATTTGAGACACACCATAATTTTAGAATTTTCTTCTCCTCTTAGAGATTCTTTTATCTCTCTCTAATGTTCTTAGGGTATTCAGGGTATTTAGTGTGGTAGATTTCAAACAGGTTTTCAGTTTGTCATGTGGTAATATTGTTGTGCGCCTTTATTATTATTAAGCTGTTATATCCTGAAGGGCAGATGTTAGTTAATCCTCGTGCAACTACAGTGAAGGGGCAAATCTGCTTTTAAAAAACCATGTAATACACAAGCCTCAGTATTTTCAGTTCAAAATTTCCTTTAATTCAGTTATTTATAATTTTAATATATTGTTATATTGTTGGAATTATTGTTACATGTTAATTATAATTTCAGTTCAATACTAATATATTTTCTTTTTATTTCCAATTACTTTGTTCATCTATATATTTCATATTTTATCTGACAATCTTAAAGTAGATTACTCAATTGACGATGGATAAGTTGCCAAATTAGAATATTGAACAGCTAACCTTTTTCTTTTAGCTTTCCTTTACTGATTTCTTTTGTTGATTTGGTTTTGTTTATAAGTATATATATATATTTCATGGTAACATATAAAATAATCTTTCAGTGGTTCTAAGTCATTTGTTTGATTTTCAACAATGAAAAAAAATTTAAATAATGTTAATACATATATTGAGAATGTGAATCAAATTCAGTCTTATTTATGGCATGAGTGCCTACCTCTATGGTACTAGTTTCAGTTTTTGTGAACCATGGTGAGAAACCGGAGAAATTCATAGGTTGAATTTCAAGAGGTGACAGCAAAAGATGCAGTTTTACTTGACTACCTTGAATTTTGGGAGATTCTTAATTAATAAGGCTCCTAACTTTAAAGAAGATGAGCTTGATATTCAAGTCATCAATATTGTTGAAACATAGAGGCACTATGATTTCTTATGTTAGAACTATGTTCTGAATGGTTTAGCAGATCCTTTGTATAATGTGCATAGTACTAAGAAAATGACTAAAGAATTGTGAGAGTCACTAAACCATAAATATAAGACCGAGGATGCTAGCCATAAGAAATTTGTGGTAAGGTCATTTTTTGACTATAAAATGATCGACTCCAAAATTATGATCAGTCAAGTACAAGAGATCTAAGTGATCATCTATGTGATTCAAGCTGAGGAAATGGTCATAAACGGATCCTTTCAAGTAGCTGCATTCATTGAGAAGCTACCCTTTGTATGGAGTAACTTCAAGAACTACTTGAAGCACAAGAGAAAAGAGATGAGTATTAAAGACCTAATTTTCAGACTTTGTACTAAAGAAGACAACAGAGGCTCTGAAAAGAGTCTTCTCATGCCAAGGCAAATGTTGTGGAGCATGGTCAGTCTAAGAAAAAGACAGGTAATAGGTCCAAGCTAGGGCCAAAGGGAGGAATCTCTAAAAAGCAGAAATTTCAAGGGAAATGTTTCAATTGTGACAAGGTTGGTCACAAGTCCATAGATTACAGACTGTCAAACAAGAAGAAGAACAAAGAGGCAAATGTGATAGAAGAAATCACCTAAGATGTCTTAGACATAAGCCTTTCTACTGTCGTGTCAGAAGTATACTTAGTTAGGTCTAACACAAGAGAATGATGGATTGACACTTATGCTACTTGGCATGTTTGCTTAGACAAAGGTATTTCACTTTCTTTGAACTAATTGAGAATTGGGAGAAGCTTTACATGACAAATTCCATAACGTATGAAATCTAAATCTAAGGAAAAGTGATTCTAAAGGTGACCTCTAGGAAAGAGTTGACTCTTAACAACATGTTGTATGTGTTGGAAATCCGCAAGAACTTGGTGTCTAATTTACTGCTAAGTAAGCATGGATTTTGCATAGTGTTTGAGTTTGATAAGGTCATTTTGACCAAGAAAGGGATGTATGTTGGAAAAAGGCTATGTATCTGATAGGCTTTTTAAGTTAAATATAATGACTGTAAGGCCTAAAAATATGAATGAAGGTAGTAATTGTTCTATTTACTTGCTTTAATCTTTCAATTTATGGTATGGTAAACTAAAATATGTTAATTATGATACTTTATATAGATTAATTAGTGTAAATCATATTCCCACTTTTCAAATCGATCCCAAACATAAGCGTGAAACTTATCTTGAGGCTAAAATGACAAGGTCATCATTCTAAGAAATTGAAAGAAACATTGAACCTCTTGATTTAATTCACAGTGACATCTGTGATTCGTACAAATGAAGGGTGACAATAAGTAGTTTATTATTTTATCGATGATAAAATAAAATATCACTATGTATATTTGCTCAAAAGTAAGGATGAAATTATAAAGAAATTTTTTCTCTATAAGAAAAAATTTGAGAATTAACACAACAAAAAAAATTTAGATGGTAAGAAGTGACCATGGTGATGAATATATGTAACTATTTAGTAAATTTTGTACACAACATGGTATTATTCACAAGGTTACACTACCTTATTCTCTTTATTTAAACGGTGTGGCTGAGTACAAAAATCGTACCTTGAAGGATATGATACGATGTTGATAAGTTCCGAGTTGCCACACAGCTTATGGAGGGAAGCCATTTTGTTGACAAACTACCTTTTGAATAAAGTTCTCTAGAAGAAAAAAGACAAAAACTTTATAAGTTGTGGAAAAAAATAAAGCCTTCCTACAAATACTTGAGAGTGCAGGGGTATTTAGCTAAAGTGATGGTACTCACACTAAAGAAGATAAGGATATGTCTTAAAACAATTGATTGCATTTTCATTAGCTATGCCCACAATATTAGTGTATATCGGTTCCCTATGTATGAGTCTAAAACCCTAACATTTACAAGAACACGATAATATAATCTAGAAATGCATTGTTCTTTAAGCATATATTTTCGTGTAGATTCAAAGAGGAACTAAGTTCATTAAAATGAGCATATAAGACTATGAATGAAAATAGTCAGGATCAAAAACAAGATAATGAAAATAAATAAGTGGTAGATGAGCCTAGACGAAGCAAAAAAGCATGGACAGAAAAATCATTTGAACCTGATCTAATCTACATGCTAGACGCTGAACCTCAAACTTATGAAGAAGTGTAAGCTTTTCTGAGAGTCCTTTATGAAAAGAAGCCATATAGAGCAAGATTGATTCCATCATCCAAAATCATATATGGGAGTTAGTAGACCTTCCTCCAGGATGTAAACAATTGGGAAGACTACCATAGTTGTAAAGACTTAATTGGATCACTATGGAACAACATGATAATAACCTTTCTTATTGATCTTAGTTCAAAGGGATAACCTAGTTGTAAATACTTAATTAGATCATTATAGGGGTTACCATCCAATTCATTCATATGACGAAAATAGTGATACTTATACAAGATAGGTTAAATTATGCTTTTAATGATTTTAATATGTTAGATATGTAGGGAATCTGAACAAAGTAATATAGGTTATTCTTAAATAAGAAATCATCTATGTGAGAAAAAAGTGTGGCTACTTCAAAGGCAAATTGTAAAGCTCAATTGTTTAGAAACTCTTACAGAACCAGGAAGATGTTCATGGTCAAAACAAACATAACAGTAAGAATTGAATTGTGTCAGGAAGGATTCCTGTGTGAGATATGTCATTGTTTACGCAAACAGCTGAATAGTTCAAGGACATAATGCCTACTATTTAACTAGTGTACTAAATATATTCTTATAAGGAAAGGTTCAAAGGGTAACACCTACTTATCTTATGTAGGTTCCAATCGTTGAACTCTATCACTAAGTCAAACTCTATGTTTATTGTCTCATTGTATCTTTTCCATCAATTTTCAATCATATGGGGGATTATTGGAAAAATAACTTAGAAACCATTTTTCAAGATACCATTTTGAGGCTTAATTTGAGGCGGAACCCACTTCGTGTTAGTGATAATTAAAATTGGATTTATGTTCTTTGCCACGGGAAGATCGTAATAATATACCTATATGCTCAAAATAGTGAATGGTGGAATAAGAAATTAAATCTTAATATGCACCTATGAAACTGGGAAAGTTGTAAATTGAGAAATCACTAGTCCCACATCGGAAAGGGAAGAAAACCTTTAGTCCTCATTTATCCTGTAAAATGATTACTTATCTCACATTGAAAAATACAAAGCCTTTGTCTACTTTAAGTGCTATATAAGGAAGTTCCCACTCATTATGTGAGATACACCAAAATGATAGAGTTTTCCTCTTCTGTTAGAAATTCTTTCCTCTCTCTAGTGTTTTAAGAGTATTCAGTATAGTAGAGTTAGAGTAGGTTTTCAGTTTACCGTATGGTAGCATTATTGTTTGCCTTTGCTATTAGTAAGCCATTATATCCTAGGAGGTAGACGTCTATCAATCCTCGTCCACCTATGACGAGAGGGCTAACATGCTTTAAGAAAGCTATGTAATATACGGATCTCCGTATTTTTAGTTCAAAATTTCCTTTACTTTCAGTTATTTATTATTTCAATATATTGTTTATATTGTTGAAATTATTGTTATATTTAAGTTGTAATTTCAGTTTAATGCTAATATATATTTTTATTTCTAGTTATTCTGTTCATATATATATTTCATATTTTGCTAATAGTAAACACATAACATACACAAGACTTTTTGGCAGTGATGGAAAATTCATATAGCCCTAATTTGGGGGATAGTTGGAGTTGGGATTTTGATGATATTTTAATTGGAAATTAAGTGAGTTTTTGAAACATGAAATTGGTTGAAAATAAATTGTTTGAGACAAAAAAGTATAAAAACTTAAAATATCTTTTAAAAAAATAATAATATGGATATTGTTTTGTTAGTTTTAAAATTTTATGTAATTTAAAAATATATATATTTCATTTTGATTTGAAATAAGTAAGTGATTTGAAATAAGTAAGTTATGGGTTTTTAAAATTTGAATTATTTGAAAATAAAAAAGAAAGATTTGAAAAAGTGAAAGATGAAATTGGTTTACTTTCAAAAAAAAAAAAAAAGACAAAATCTGTCAAAAAAATTCATTTTTAATTGTTGCTCCCAACGTGTCCTTAATTTGTTGATTCTTGCTTATTAGTTGGAAGTGGTCACAACAAAATTTATTTGGTAAAGCTTTTGGTTTTTGTTAATAAAAGAAAAAAAAAAGTTATGAGCGTTATATACCATATTTATAAAAGAACTTAGTGAGTGAAAATAATTTTTAAATTTTTATAATTAAATTCATAAGATCTTTGTATTATGTTTTTAGACTTAAAGCTTTTATAAAGAGCCCAAAATCATTTTTAACATATCATCTAAATATTTTAAAAGGTAATTTTTGGATCTAGCAAACAAAAAACAATTTTTAGAAAGACATTACAAATGGCAATAGTAATTTTAGGTTTTTGCTTGTTAAAATGTCCAGTCTCCTTGTGATCCTTTTTTTTTTTTGGATAAATTCTCCTTCCGGTGCTTGTGTCCTGCGTTTTGTTTTTTGTGTAACTAATGGAGTTTTTATTAATTGGGTAGGTGGTTTTGTCTGTGTCACGGTGAAGGCTTGAAATTATCCTGCTTTTGGTCTTTTTTTTTCCCCCTGTTGTTTTATTAGGTAAATGAATTTTTTAATTGAATTATTAGGTGGATAAGCTATAAACAAATGTTAATTGTGAAACAATTACCCCGAAATTGACGCAAATTTGATACATTCACTTAATTTACTCTAGCCGTAAAAAGTGTCACTTTTTATGGTTGCTTCTTGTTATTAGAGAGGAGCTTTGAAAATCCAAAGTGAGAGGAAAAGGAAAGGGCAAATAAAAGGAAGGAAAATTATTGATTTTTATGTTGTTTTTTCCCTTAAGCCCTGGTGCTATATACTTGTTTATTTCTAATTTGAGGTGGAGATTTGAACTCTATATTTTTAATAAAGTCAAATATAGTATTACTATTAAATCATATCTACAATTACTAGTACCATGTACTTGTGAATCCCTATTTCTACTCATGAATAAAACAAGTAACATTTGATTTGTCATTTTGTTCAAGATAAAACAACTTATTAATGCTCTTGCTTAACCATTGGTATGTGCTCATTTCTAGGGGTAAAACTCGGTCGAAAACAGAGTTTTAGTTTTGATTGCAGTTTGAAACCAAAATTGTCGATTTTGGAGAATTGAAATCGAGGCCCAACCGAAGTATTGGATTTTCGGTTTGATTTGCTGAAACTCAATTTCAATTTTACCATGGATAGTTTGCTCGATTTGACTGAGAGAGTAACTTGGTGGGAGGGAAGTACACCTCGACTTAAGACATGAGGGAAGGGAACTGCAAATGTGAGAAATGAATTGTGAGAAGAAATTCAGACTCCAATAGCTACGAGGTGAGACGCGACAGACTCTGGCAATCAGTAGACTTCGGTGGACTAAGAGATGCGGTGGCAGGCTGGTAGCATTAGTGAAGTTTTGGACTTTTGGGTTAGATGAGAGAGAGAGAGAGAGAGAGACAAGGTGAGGCTTTGGGGTGAAACTTGGCCTTTGTGAGGACATAAGGAACCTAATGGTAAGGGGCGTTTGCACTTTGCAATTTGCACTGGAGCAGAGGTAAGTTACTAGGGTTAAGGACTTTGGACATGGTAGAAAACGAGAAAAATTATAAAAAAAAAAATGCACATCCTCTTTGATTCAGTCTCAAATCAAATTCAAGAATGCAGCACCAAAAACTAAGCCAATGGACTCAGCTTGCCGACTAAATTGATCGGTTTTTAGGCTCGATTTCGTCTATCGGTCTTCGATCGGTGTTTTGATAAGTATCAGTTTCTCGGTTTTCCTGAATAGCCCTACTCAATTTAGTGACTTAAGGTCCAAAAATTGATGTCTCTCAATGGTCAATTTTGTGGGGCATATTAAAAAAATGTGATCAACCTCTCAATTTGCGTTTTATGTTGTGTACTGGTTTGGCATTTTTGGGTAGTTTTTTGTGCGCTGAATTTGTACATTTTCTTATCTCAATCAATGGAATGCTAGTGTCATAATTTTTCGATCACTCTCTAAATCGTATTGTTATTATCAAATCAATAAGCTCCTTGGCTTCTAAACCTTGCGACAGCCGCCAATCATTGCTGCGTGCATCTGCGTACTGCTCGTGTCTCATAGTCTTTTGATTACAAGCCATTCATATCCCAAATCACAAGGATTCTTTATTACACAACTTGTTAAAGCTATATATATATATATATATAATTTTTTCGTGAACGGAAATATTAAAATTATAGAAATTTCATTCAACTGAAACAAATATTAAAATTACAGATCTTCTTAGAAAAAGAATGATAAAATAAATGATCCAACATAATAATCAAAATAGTCAAATCATTGGTTTTTACTAAAGAATAATAGGGTTTTTTTTCATGATACTGTTTTTATGATTGATATGCATCTACTCTTTACAATGGAGATGAAATCAGGCTCCAAAAAATTAATAATCAGCTTTTTGAAAACACCGTTCGTCTCAAGTATAAGGATCTTTTGACTAATACAACAAAGAACACATTGTAGATGTCGATTTTCATCCATCCAAATAAAATCTTCTTGACTCGACATTCAAAAGCTGTAGATCTGACGAGAAACCACACAAAAACATACAAAAATAATAAACAAAAACAAGTTACCGGACAAATATTTTTATTCACGAAGAAGCACTAGGGCTGCAAAATAAAATATAAAACAGTGGATAAATCCCACAGGAGGGAGAAATCCCAAAGGCTCCTTCCAGCGGAAATGAGGGTGAAAAAATGAGGAAAGAAAAGACCACGCATATCACGTTTTCTCGGTTAATATATATATATATATATGCTAACATGCTTCCAAGCTCGAATCCATATTTTTCATTAAAAAATAAAAAGAAAAAAAAAACTAACAAAAACCTTTTCAGATTTCAAAGACATAATTATAAGATATAAATACTATAATTTGTAGCGTTTTTCAAAATATTAACATAGTGGGATAGCATTCTGTATTCATAGTCTCCATTTCTATATAGAGACCGTGCAACAGTGAAATCAAAATCAAAGAACATCTAAAAGAACATACTGTTTATAACTTTTTTTTTTTTCCTTTTTGAGAATTTAGACACTCTCAGCAATAAAACCACAGCATGATCTCTCAAGTGCACTTTCTAGAATTGTCATTGAAAGACAGATGGTTATTTTATTTTTGCTCTTCTTGAAGTCGTTGAAAACCCAGATGCCTCATTTGGACTTTTGTCACCCAATCACTAGATCCCCATCCACCAGAGGACACACCAAAAATTACTCTGTCCAAGCATTTTGTAACGAACAAAAACTTTCCTTTGCTCACCAATAATAATAATAAATAAATAAATAAAAATAAAATCCTTTGCTCTCCAACGACAACATAAATTAGCAAGCACAAAGTCTCTGACATACATGCCTTGTGACTCACACGGTTTCTCTATACAATTCCCATTTTGGACCCATAAAATGTCATCCACGGCCACTCAGTTTCTTCAGCCGCCCAATCTCAAACTCTTTCTCGGCCTTAAATCCTCCAAACCTTTTGAAACTCCCTCTCCTACGTTTCCCCGTTTCCCAACTCCGAGGAAACGCCTGTCGGAGAGACAACGGTGCTTCCTCCTCGACTTGGGCCGCAAAAAGACCGCCATGTTTGAAATGATCAGAGCTTCTTCTTTTAGGAACGGTGGTAAGGGCGATGAAGCCATTAAAACGCTCGAACAAGAAGCTTTCGTTGATGGGTCCTCCCAGTTTCGTCGTGGGTTTGTCGGTAATAAGCTGGAGTCGATCCTCAATCGACTGGTTGGTAATTTCTCTGTTTTGAATTTCAGCTCCTTTATTGTGTGTTTTCTGATTGTAATTTATATTGAATAGTTCCATTATTTTAGTCAATTTTATACTTGTGAGTTATGAGAAAATGTTGTTTGATAGATAGAATCACTAATAATGAGGTTTTGTGTGGTGAATGGAGTTTACATGTTGGTGAATCACTTGGACTAAGTGCCTTGTAAAACATTAGTTTTAAGATTCGATTCTCATTGAATTCTTTGAGGCCACGCTCGCGGGTCAAAAGCCAGAGATTTACCTAATCCATATGAAGGGGTGCTTTGCATGAGTCTAATGGATTAGTCAGGACAAAATCAAGGACACTATAAAATATATATATATCTATATATATATGTAGTTTACATGTCTCCCATAAGTGCAGTTATATATACATGTATACAGGGTATTTCTATCGTTCTTCCAATGGAACGGTTTCTCTGTTGTAATTTCTTTTAAAAACTTGTAACAACTGGTTGATTTATGTGTAACTTTTTGTAAAATTGTGTTTAAACATGATCTTGTTTCCCACCAACTCATCCTTCATTCAATCGTCACCGTTTAAAGCACTCTAAATGATTGTAAAACAATCCAAGTCAGTAAGGAATAGTACATGTTATACGTAATTTTACATAAAGTAACAAGCATGTGAACTAATTATTACAATTTGTTTAGCAAAAGAATTACAACGGAAGGATCGTCATCCGACAGGGACGGTAGTCTTTGCCTATATGTATATATTGCATTATGTTTAGCCGCCTAGTTAATAGTTACCCTTTATTCAGTACACTACTTCATTTTTTAGTGTCTGAGTACTTGATTCTGTACTTTTTAGTCCGGCTAACTGGACTCTGAATTTAAAAATCCATGGTTCAATAGCTAACAACATGATTAATTCACTGAATGGCCACTAGATGCAAGCAAAAGTTTTCTTTGGTTGGCCAGTTGAACCCGAACTTTTTAATTTCGGCCTTTGGTATCTCAACCTCCGTCCCTTAATTTATATCCACTGTTAATGGTTTGATTGCATTGCCAAGGATGGTCAATTATAGGATCCTAAGGCCAAAATTTTGCAGATGGCGAAAAGTTCAGAACGCATTGGTAAAAATTATCCAATTTATGATGTTACATCTTTAGGAACATGTTAGATTTTCTGATTCATGTTTCCTTGTTCTTATGGTGGTCATGGTTAAATTGCCTTTGAACAGAGCAAGTGGGTGATGTCTGGACTTTTTGCTGGGGTGATCCTATGGAGGCATGACGCAGAAGCAGTGTGGATTGCCATGGGATCTATTATAAATGCCGTGCTATCTGTTGCTCTCAAACAGATAATAAACCAGGAGCGACCCGCTTCGGCATTGAAAACGGACCCTGGAATGCCTTCTTCACATTCACAGTCCATTTTCTTCATTATCACAGTTTCCATTCTGTCACGTAATTTTCTCTTTCCCTATTGCCTGTTATGCATCCATTTTCAGTAGCTTTTATGTTTCTTATATGATTTTTTTTAATTTCTTCTGGTGTGACAGTTGTGGAATGGTTTGGAATCAATGATGTTACACTGGCAATCAGTGGAGTTTTCTTGGCTTTTGGCTCATATCTTGTAAGCCACCTCATGAGTTAATGTCTTTCTGTGTTTTTGAGCTCTCTGTTGCAAAACTTGGTGGTTAACACACGTTTCTACGTCTGTGTTTGCAGTCATGGCTACGGGTCTCGCAACAACTTCACACGCCAAGCCAAGTGGTTGTGGGAGCTGTTACAGGTTTAGTTTTCAGTGTTTTATGGTATTGGTCTTGGAATGCTTTCGTCCTGCAAGCGTTTGTCTCCTCTTTGTGGGTTCAAATTATTGTCATTTCGGGGTCTGCTGCATTTTGCCTGGGATTTCTTTGGTATGTGTATCAGAACTGGCTTAAAGATGATTGATGAATCCCATAAATTGACATATAATTGTAAGCTTGATTCAATTGTTACACAGCTTTACAGGAATATGATTCTAATATAAAATTTCCTCCACTTTCTCCAATTCCAGCAGCTGTCAGTTTATTTAATAACTGTAGATCTGTGTAAATGTGAGTCCAAATGTATGTGAGGACAGGAGGAATCAAAACAATTCCTCGAATTAAAAATGTTTTGCGTTTGCCTTATTTTGCATGCACAAGCACTAATCTGCGACATCAATCAATGCATAATGCAATTCTTTGGTCCCATTTTCTGATTTGGAAACCAGTAGTTTCAACATGTTGTAGATGTCTTTGCATTGTGGATGGGACCTGTCGCCAGAAACAAATGCAGAAATCTGATCCTTAACCTCTACCCAAGACCATCCTGGCTCTTTAATTACACCCTTTGAGTTCAAAGTCTTCCTTACTTCTGCCGCTTCCCGCCACTTCCCTTTGGAAGCATATAAATTAGCCAAGGTGATGTGAGTTGCTGCACAATGTGGATCCAATTTGAGAATCTCCTCCGCTGCGCGTCTTCCACGGTCAACATCACCCTGAACCCTGCATGCTCTAAGCAGTGTAGACCATACAATATCATCTGCCTTAGGCGACATACTCCTGATCATTCCCTCTGCATCATTTAATCGTCCAGCCCGACACAGGAGATCAATCATGCAACCATAGTGTTCTTTTGAGGAATTGATCTTATATTCACCATGCATCAAATTGAAATAATGGAGACCGAGATCAAGAAGTCCAGCATGGCTACAAGCAGTTAGAACACCAATGAAGGTCACGTGGTCAGGTCTCAAACCAACCTTTCGAATGCTTTCAAACAAACCTATAGCTTCTTGGCTGTATCCATGTTCTGCATATCCACCAATCATGGCCGTCCATGACACTATGTCGTCCTCCTCTATTGTATCGAATATTTTTGAGGCTTCCTTTACACTCCCACATTTTGAATACATATTGATTAGAGAACTTTGTATTAACGACTTGTGCTCCAATCCACAACACAAGACATGAGCATGCAATTGCTTTCCTTGGTCCAGCATTGCCATGTTTCCACAAACACTTAACAAACTAGAAAGAGAAAACTCATTAGGTTTTGGTCCTTCCCTTCTCATCCACAAAAAGTACTTAAAAGCTTCTTCTCCATGGCCTACTTGAGAATATCCTGCGATTATAGTGCTCCATGAAACAATATCTCTTTTGCTCATTCCATTAAATATCGTTGAAGTTGAAATAAAACGCCCACATTTTGAGTACATGGTCATAATGGAATTAGCCACTGATAAATAATCTGCCAAACCTAGACGCAACACATGAGCATGTAGCTGTTCACCGCATTCAACTTGAGCTAGATTGGCACATCCGGAGATCAAAGCTGCAAAGGTGTAGTCATTAGGGCTCACACCAGATTCCCACATTCTTACAAACGCTTCAATTGCCTGCTTCTCTTGACCCATCTGAATGTATGTCGAAATGATTGTAGTCCATGAAACAACATCCGGTGTTCCCATATTTGCAAATAAGCGGAAGCCGTAGTCCAATTTACCACATTTATTGTACATGGTAGCAAGGGAGTTGGCCACAAACGAGCTGCCATTCAACCCTTTCTTCAACGTTTGTGTATGAATTGCCTTTCCATGATTCAGTGCACTCGAATCAGCACAAGCCTTCAATGCAATAGCATACGCAAACGCATCACATGCCACCTTCGATTTCCACATTTCTGAGAAGTAAAACAAACCCTCTGCATTATAACCAGCATGAACAAGCCCACTTATAATGGCAGTCCAAGACACTACATTTCTCTCCGGCATTTGATCAAACACTCTGCAACCAAGCTCAATTTTTCCTATTTTCGCATACATGTCAAGAAGGGAACTGCCCACAAATACAGAATTGAGCAAACCCAACTTTATTGCAATCCCATGTAACAATACCCCACAGTGTAAATTCACACTTATCCCGCAAGCCTTCAGTGCAAGGCTAACCACAAAAGGGTCCAATTTCAGCTCAGGCTGAAACCTCATACTTGAGAACAACTTCAGAGCCTCAGAGGCATGAGAGGAACTCACGTACCCAGAAATCATATTGGTCCATGAAATCTCATCTCTTTGTGGCATTTCATCGAACAGTTTTCGAGCATATTTCAAACAACCGGTTTTCACAAGCTGCTTCAGACGAGCGTTCAGTCCTTTCACATCAACATAATTTACAACATGGGTTTCTTGGCATAATTGGTCTTGTCTCACCAGAAAACTCCGAAAGTTGTCGTGTTCAGTGGAAGCGAAAGCTGGTGCTGTGAATATTCTCCTGATACGAGACCTGACTGATAACAAAATCATGCTTCTTTAGTTGGGCTCCTATGCTAAGTGCTTCGAGTTCCAACAACCTCGAGTTTGTCAAGTACACATTTATTCGGTTTTTGGTAAATGAAAAGGAGCTTTGGTTTAAAAAAAAAAAAAAAAAAAAGGAGTTCTCTCAAATTTCTATGCAGAAACATCGATCAGCTAGTGTAAATTGTAAACTTCCCACGGTTCATTATACACACACACACACACAAAACAAGGGTTAATGGCATTAATGTCACCAGATGTTAGTCAAAAAAAAAAAAAATCTAAAATTTCATTTTAAAATATAAAAATTTAAAAATATATCCCATTCAAAAAGATAAAAACAATAATAATAATATAGCTATATCAAATAGAATCATTAGGGTCATTATAATAACAATACTCATAAATATTTATTTTACTGATATAAATATACTAATTGATTTTTGTGTATAATATGAATCGACATGTCTCATTAGTAGGTGCATTTTGTCAATCGTTACACCCTTCCTCATCTCTAAGTGGGACCCGCACGAGATATACATGCTCCTGTGAATATTTTTTTTAGCCTCTTTCACCTTATTGCTCTTTAGATTTTTGTTTTTTTTTGTTTTTTTACTTATTCATTTTGATGGTTCATACTTCATTTTTGTTGTCTATAGACAGAAACGAATACAAGATTTGTGTTAAGTTATGCGGCTAAGATCACTTTATCCCTTTTGTCAAACTTCATCATTGCCAATCCATGATAAATTTTGTTCACAGTTCACATGCACCAACACATTTCAGAAATATATTTTTTTAATCATATATACATTATTTAAATTTTCATAAATATATATATATATAAGAAGAACAATATGTTGAAAAGCAATAGCAGAAGCACCAAGGCGCATATTCTCATTCTATAGCAACACAAACAACATTACAACAAGATGTGAGACAAACAAATTTTGAGGCTCTCTTGCTTGTTTAGAGAGTTCTTCCTCCCAAACATATCACTTAAACACTTGAACATAAATTCTTAGTACACAAAAAAATAAAAGGAAAAAGAAAAAGAAAAAGAAAAAGGAACAAAAAAACATTACTTTGTAGTTGGTAATCTTAGCAAACCCTCCTGGACGAAGAAGAAATTCATCTCAAAGAGAGAGAGGCCCTTTAAGAAAACGTGCACGAACAGCTCCAAAACAAGTTTATATATATTTAGTGCTTAAACATGTTATAAAATCCATTTCTCTTATTTAAATAGCTTTATTTTCTTAGTTTCCTATGCGTTTGCCTTTGTTTCTGCTCATCCATTGAGCCCTTCTAGCCGCTCTTGCCTTCTTCCACCTCTCAACATTTCTCATCCTGGCGAAGATTCTGCGGACCCGGTATAGCTTGTGTGACTGTTGGGTTATTATGTTCGCCGTTGAGGAACTCTGGCTCATAATTATCTCGTATCCGTCGTGAAAAGAGTCCATGCCGTTGGTTTGGAGCTGCCAGAACAGGCTGCCAGCAGCAACTCCTCCTTTTTTGGCCGACGCGAATATCTTGTTGTACACAGTGTTGAAGATTTGGTCTCTTTCGTAGGTACTGTAACCAGGATCCTTCCATGATTTTCCGAATTCAGCTAGGAGCAATGGCTTTCGGAGAATGTTTTGCGCGTCTTCGATGTGTGCATCTAGCCAGTTGTTCAAGAAAGAGAATTGGTTTTGATCATTTGAGCTAGACAACCTGCTCAATCACAAAATTTTAAAAAACAAAAAAGTAAGGCATCATATATCTTGGTACTAATTTTTCACGAATTTGCAACAAATTGTGTAATAAGATGTATTGATAAAATGTTTAGAACTCAGCTTAGGATACTGACCACTGATCAGGATAACAATGAACCGTGGCAAAATCGATGCCATGGATTCGGTTATTGGCGATAAAATCAGTTCCAATTTCCATGCCAGGATTGAGGCTCTTCCTCTGAGGAGTTGATAGCCCATAAAACCCTTCCAAACCAGCTTCAAGTAAGTGGTTTCTGTCTATGGACTTAACATGTGCAGCCATTTCCATTATCCAAGCCTGTCAGAGGACCACCAAACAGGATTTACTACCATGGTATATATGTATATATACATTAATGTATATTAGCTGAATCAAGTTATTGGCGTTGAAATCAATGCTTGGTCACCTGTGATTATAAATGTAAAGGTATCTAAGTTTTCTACCCCTTATAAAGAGGACTTAACTGGTCTGTACCAGATCTAAACCAGCCATAATGGCCAAAACCAGTACAAGTAAATGGCACGCAAGTTTCTTCCTTTTTCTCCCTATTTTCATTCTTTCAATGTCTCCCACTTTTAGAGAGAGAGAGAGAGTACAAACCTGAATGGTCCTTCCAGAAGGGTCAGAAGTGCATCTGGGCTCATTCATAAGCTCCCAGGCCATGATTGTTGGGTCATCTTTGTAGTGAAGTCCAGTGATGCTGTTGTATCTGTTGAGAACAGTCTGCAAAAATGTAGATATGAATTAGAATTATAATTAAAAAAAACACACAATTAACTTCGTCTCAGATAAAACAAAAGGGAATATATCAAGAGAAAGGAAAACCAACATGAAAATCACTTCTCATATTCCATTTCCAGAATCTAAAAATAAAAGAATAAAAAAAAAAAAAAAAAAGAAGTCTAGAACTTACAGAAACATGATTCTTGTAGTAACCCTTAACAACAGAGTTTCTAAAGAAATCATCATCAGAGGTCAAGTACTGCCCATGACTCCTAGCCCAGTTCACATACTGCTTC
The DNA here is from genome assembly GCA_035233585.1 of Antiaris toxicaria. Taxonomy (NCBI): domain Eukaryota; kingdom Viridiplantae; phylum Streptophyta; class Magnoliopsida; order Rosales; family Moraceae; genus Antiaris; species Antiaris toxicaria. The sequence goes on along the minus strand of CP141157.1, from coordinate 36,147,787 downwards.
TTCCCTCCAAAGTTCTCATAGTTGTTCACCAAACTCAATATCAGCTTGATCCCGTGCTTTCCAGCCTCCGCCACAACAAAATCAAGCCCCTGCAATTCCCCGGCATCATCACCAATCTTGATCTAATTCCAATCAAAATTTCCACCAAAAAAAAAAAAAAAAAAAAGCTAACCTTGAAAGTTTGCTCATTGTAGGAGCCAGGAGCATACTGAAGAGGTCTATAGCCTCCGTCACTGAAAGCCCAAGTTCTGGCCACAGTTAGTCCATGGCTTGAGGCTTCTTTTAGAGCATTTGAAACTAAGTATCTTTGAGAAGGGTCAGAAGCCATGTACATTAGCCAATAGGCATTGAATCCATTAGCATAATATGGGCTTCCATTCAACACAAAACGGTGTCCCCAAGTTCTTATGAAACCATCTCTTGCTTCTACTAAACTAATGTGGACCAAAATAGACACAACAATAGCCAAAGCAAAATGCTTCATCTCTCTCTCTCTCTCTCTCTCTCTCTCTCTAAATGTTAGCTTACTTTTTCTTTTTTGTAGGTAAGAAAAGAGAGAGGGTTTATAAAGAAGAGGCTGTTTGAGGAGTGGTTATCTATAGTATGGCCTTGTTTGGACATGGAAATTTGTCGTGGTACAACTGAAAACAATTAAAGGAGGGGAAAAACGACAACAACTGTCACGGGGAAATTTAAAAAATATAAATGTGAAACTTAACCAAAAGCTTTGAAAACGAAACAATCTATATCCTTTTCTTTCTGTCCTTTAGATTTGAGAAAAATTGCTTTATGGCCAAAATTTTGCCTGCTCTATTAAGTTAGTAATACATTGAAGACAAAATGGGATCTTGGAATGGCCCTCCTTTAAAGATACACGCAATTTAACAGCAAAAGAAATGAATCGGAACTGTTTTAATAGCCCCCTTGTCTGTACTCAACTACAAGATATGGAAGACATTTAAATCAAAAAAAGGGTCCTCTTTTGTGTGCATCACAGTTCCTGGCCATGCAACATGTGGAGGTTCCTTGGAAAGGGGAAGGTGGATGAAGTTTCCTCATCAAATATTAAATTAGAAAGAACATCCCATGTGGTTCCCACATTTTTTTTTTAAATGTACTGCACAATTTCTTGTTTCCATTCTAGAAATCACCTAAAACTTAAAAAACTCTACCCCTTAAATCTACAAGATAAGTGGGGACTAGGTGCTTTTTATTTTAAACCGTGCTTTTAGAATGTATTCAAGATTTGATATTCTAAAAATCTTTATTATTTTTATAAATTGAGTTTATAATTTAATTTTAAAAACAATTAATGTTCTTTCACTTACACTAGTGGATTCCTATATTTTTATTGGAGACAAAAGAAATAGAGTAAAAAATGACACAAAAAATATCTGTTTTCTACCAAACAATTAGAAAAAAAAAAGGCAAAAATTTTTTATCAAATTTTTGGTTAAAATAAACTGTTTGAAAGTTATTACTGCTGATAGAGAATTTTTGAAAAATATTTTTTTTTTTTCAAAGTCAGTACCTTATACTATATACTTTATTTTACCCCTGGTTTTTATGATCTCAACTACATTATGGAATCTGATTTTTTGTGCTACTCTCAAGCAAAAATTTGCACCGTTGCAGTGGTTTGTGGACCAACCAATTATAAATATAACCATAAACAACTCCACGAGTCACCTGGCTCATTTACAACCGACACTAGTCGTACACATGGATGTACGTATAATCTACAACAGTAGACAAGTCAAGTCTTAAAGAAGTCGGTGGAATTACAATCGTTGGATGCCAACAAGCAGGAATAATCGAAAAAGGTGTATAGTTTTTTTCTTACGCTTCTTTTTCTTTATGGGCATTTTGGCGCGATCCCATTTGAGGCTACCCTCTTTTTCAACGGCTGACGTCTTTTCACTATTATATGAACACTTTTATGAATCACAGCCCTAAACCTTGCGCGTAACAAACGGAAACAAAAGTATCATTTGGATGGTGGAATACACAATAAAGTTACTCGTATGTAGAGAGAGAGAGAGAGAGAGAGAGGCGTGCTCTATGCCTTCCACTAGTTTCCATTTGCTTGTGTTTGAACTTTGAATCGTAAATGTTGATTGATTTTCCTTTTTTGTAGAAAGATATAGGAAATCTGGAGATGCTGGTGCTAGCATATTTATTTTGAGCATTATCAGCTAGACATTAATATAAGAATGTTTGCTAAACGCTTAAACAATATGTCTTTTTTTTTTTTAACAATATATCTTATTTATAAAACAAGAAATATGTCATTTTAATCCACCAAATAATGGTTGTAATTGATGAAAGTGTGGACTTAGACATCACATTCAAAATCAAATACTGATATAATGAGAATTTTATATTTAAAATCTTAAAAAAAATCATCTAGTACTCAAATTTTAGATCATATATTTAGTTATGATAATTCTTTAATAAGCTTAGCAGTGTCGATGTAGAAAGATGAACCCATGTGAATCGCACTATCTAGTAAGCCCTTTTTACAAGGTCCCCCTATGTTTGATCTTGTGTATTTCACAAAGAACCCACAAGATTTTCTCATGAGCCATGATGTACAATGCTTGTGGGGCAATGCAAATAAAAATCTTCATAAGTTTAATGTACAAGTGTAACAAATGGTGATCTTTCTATTTTTTTTTTTCTTTTAAATTTCTCTCTTAGCATTGATCAAATTTGATTTGGAGCGTGTATAAGTATGTCACAATAGTGAGACAACATTTAGCATGATTAATTGACGTATGATTTGTTTGGATCATACACGTTGTTTAGGGCTTGTTTAGGAGACTTTTAGAGACAGAGTTTAGAGGTTAAATTGAAAATGTATGTTTGAAAAATGACTTTTATAAAACTTCTATGATAAAAAAATTATGTAAAAACTTAAAATATATTTTAAAAAAATACAAAATGGATCTTGTTTTATTTGTTTTGTCGTTATGAGTATTCTTGACCTAAAAATCATCTCATTTTAATTTAAAATAAAAAATTATGGATTTTTAAAGTTTTAGTTTTTTGAAAACGAAAGAGCGAAAAAGTTAAATATAGAATTGAAAGTTTTAAATTAGACAGTGATGGGAAAAAGTTACCTCAAATGGGGCCTTAGATTTGAATAATCATTATAATGTGTACTGGTGTGAAAGTGAAAAAATAAGTGATATAATTGATAAAAATAAATAAAAAAGAAAAATACATAAATAGTAAATATTGGTGAGTCTCTTTAAAAATCCAGTTTTAAATTTTAGAGATAGAATTTAAAACCTTTAAAAGAAAGGAAAGTTTTAGAATTACAAGAAATATTTCCCAAAATCTTCCCTAGGAAACTACTCTTTAATAGGATTAAAAAATCACTAGTAAGAATTCAAGAAATAATCTATCAAAAAGTAGAAGTAACATGATTCAAAGTAAAAATGGAGCTATTAAAATAAAGAATAAAATTTAAGATCTATAGAAGGAGTGCAAGTAACCATAGAAAGAAATTTAGGCCTAAATATTCTATTTCCGTCTGCATTTCGCAGATTAGTAGTAGAAACCAAAAAGTTCAAACACCTAATAGTAAAAAATATATTTGTATTGAATTGAGTCAAAAAAAATATATGTACATAACATTGAAATTTATATTGAAATAATATATATGAGATACTCAAATATACATTATACTATATATTAAGATATTATATAAAATAAATGTATTTTTTAAACATAATATTAAAGTTTCAGTTAAGAAACTTTCGAATAGTGGGATTGTTAAGCAACAGTGAAAATTTTGGTATTGATTATATTATCAGTGCTTTGTATTTAAAAAATTCAGAAAAATAAAATCAATGCCTATAGATATATCAATGCAGATTATTGAAAGTATGGATGTAGAGTATGTGATCCACGAAATGAATATGCCTACATGATTCATAGAATTTATTAGTGTGTTTAGTACACGTTTTTTTTTTTTACATTGTATTTAAATCCAATACGATTTTCCTTCAAATACAAAAGCATTTATTCAAATACCAATCACATCACATTTTAAATCCAATACAATCACTATTCATTATTTAACTTTTTCTATTACTTTTATTAATTACATTATATATTCTCTCTCTCTTCTTTTTTTCTTTTTACTTTTACTCATCATATCACATATTTATTATTAAAATATAATTCAAATACTTTTCACTTAAATACACATTGTATTCAAATGTAATACTAATATTTTTTCTTCAAATATAAATTATATTCAATACATTATATTCAAATATAATGCGTTTACCAAATGGAGTATATATACACTTTAATTTGTTTATAAACGTTTATAGTTTATTAATTTCCTTAAAAAGAGAGAGAGAGAGAGAGAAAGTAGGAAAAAGAAAAGAAATTATGCTCGAATTTTTTTTTTTTTTGGAGAAAAAAATTATGCCCAAAGTTGAATTCTGAACCGACGAACACCTCCAACTCCAAGTTTATATTAAAAATAAAAATTTAAATAAACAAAAAGAATTCAAAAAACAAAAAAAACAAAACAAAAGAATTCCACCAAGTGAGAGAAAATCACTGCTTGACTTGCGCATCTAAAAACTTGAATCACGACATGTGGCAGGGCAATGCCGATGAATGCGCTGAGTTCAAGGTGGCCCCAAAGGTTCGAGCTGCAACGAGCATCCCATGTTGTGGAGCCTTACGCGCATGTTAGCACGTAACTAACATGCGCCATACAATACTATTCTGCCGCCCGCAATTTCGTGCATGACCGCTTGGGCTGTCTGGAGCCCATTATGGCACTTAATGGGCCCTTTTAGTATTTCTCGTGGCCCTTCAACACGATCAGAGATTTGCCAACGATAACTAGGGGGCATTTAGGAATGCTCCAGAAGAACACCTCTTTAATATTGCTTTATGATTTGAATTTTTGTTATCTTATAATATTAAATAAAATATGATTTCAGATTAAAAATTTGAATTATAACATAAAAAATCTTAAACATATATATGCTAAATGAGCTATTCCCATAATTTCATCTAAAAATGAAAGACTAAAAAGTAATTTCTGAGCAAAAATCCAAATCATGAGGTAAAAATCCTTAACATGTATACTAAAGAGATTATTTTCATAATTTTCTCTAAAACTAAAGACAAAAGAGTAGTGTTAGGAATATTAACTTCAATATTAAGTTTGGATATTGACTCATTTGGATATTGACTCATGTAACAATGAGTTATCATTTTTATTGGTACTTATAATGTTTATAATTTCATATGTTTATCAATAAAAAAAATGACAACATACATACAACATAAATTGTTTAATTTAAAGTTCGCATTTTGAGTATTTTTAACTAAAATCTATACAGACACAATTATGGATAGGAAATTGGGGAAGTATTATGACTTGTTTGGGGGGATGATTGAAATCTTTGTTTTGGAGGTTAAAGATGAGTTGAGTTTTCAAATTGTGTGTTTGATAAAAATGAACTATTTAGAATGAAAAAGTGCAATATTTAAAATGTGTTTAGGAAAAAAAGCAATTGGAATTGTCTAAATTCTATGTAATTTAAAAAAAAATTATCTCATTTTAATTTAAAATGAAAAAATTATAAACGTTTAAAGTTTGAATTTTTTAAACCTTCTAAAAAAAAGTGAATAGTATATTTGGGGGAAAAAAAGAAAAAAAAAATTGAAAAAGGGATTAGAAAAGAGCCCCCATACTTCTCTCAGCATTTATTTCAGTTGCATAAATATTCTACTGACTATCATTTTCATAATAAATTTTTACTGTATTACCTATTTTTGCACAATAACTTAGAATTATTATTTTAATTGTTAGTTTAAATTTTCAATTAATTAATTTATGACGAAAAGTAGTTTTGTGTTATGTATAGCAAATTTTTAACATGAATATATATACATCAAACTATTAGAAATTTAATCCAACAGCAAGTAGATTTCCCATTGATAATACAAAAAATATATATATCCTACTATAAAAGAATCCTTAATATCACAAAGCTAGAAGTTTTATTTGAACTAATTTTTGCCCTTAATTTTTTGTAAAATGTTTTATCTGAGATGGTGGAATTTTCAGCAAGTTTCAAGAGGAAAATTATGGGCTTCAAAATAAGGTTTGAGGAAGAGGAGAGAGGTAGAAAAGTCTCTCTCTTTAATTGTACTGTCATATATTTGGTATTTTATGGTTTTTTTCTAATACTTTTAGTTTTTTTTTTTTACACTATAATCTTAAGTTTATCAGGATTAGTTGAAATTTGACACCCAAAACATTTCTCCTAGTGACACGTGCCTTTTTCATCCAAAATCTACTACTTTATAAAGAGGGCAGAATAGTTTTTGCACTTCACTAAAATGTTGAATCAACCTAGTGGCTCAAAATTATTTTTTTATCAGTTAATTTGATTCAACAGCTCTCTAGAACCACTTAATTTGGTTCATAATCAATGCACATGTTCAGTTCTCTTTCGACAACTCATACCTCTTTTTACTTTAAGTTAATTTTGAAAATCCAGCCAAAAAAAAAAAGTTAATTTTATAAGTAAATTACTTTATATATATATATATATGGTTTTTCCTTAGCTGGGAGCTTCTGGAACCGCAGGCCTAAATGGCCGAGCACTTAACCATATCTTCACATATATTCACAGCCTTTTCGCTCAAGAACGTATATTCAGAGTTGTACCTTTCAAATTCTTATTAAACAACAAATATTTACTTATACTGCTACATGCAGTGCATATTTGGCGAGTACGAGGATCAGCTCCATGACTTGGTTGAATTTCCCGTAACCCCCTATTTCTTCAAGGATGCTAAGGGGTAAAAACTCCACGTCCTCGAATCGAAGCATTTCATACTCATCCGTTTTGACTGCAATCAATCGGCAGTCTATCTCTCCAGCCTCAATAATAGATCCGTGTTAAACTCAAAATACCATAAAAATGAAAAAGAAAAGAAAAAGTCGATAGAAAACTTAAAGGGTAAGACAAAAACCCTAAAAGGTACAGGGGAGGCCGAGCATATTTCATTCGTAGGAGTTCACGAGTCACTACCAAAACATGATGCAAGTGTCTAAACTGGCAAGAGTATTAGAAACCAAACACTGAAATTCACAAGGCCTAGCATTGAACAAGTTGAACTTATAGTAATTTGTTTGTAGTAGTCATTTGGAGTTTGATGACTAAACAAATGACTAAATAAAGTCATCAAACGACTGGAATACAAAATGAACAAATCATTTGAGTTGAGTCAAACCAAAAAAAAAAGAAGGATAGAACTTATACCTTGGTGATGAGGAAACTCTCCAGATGGGAAGCAGGTATGAAGCCCTCGTTGACAAAGTACCCCTCTCCACTAGTAGCATTCATTGGAACTGCATTTTCGATGATGCAGTCAAACTCCTGGTCCAAAGGAACAAGTTCTTCCTCCATGGGCACTTCCTCAAGCCTAAAACATAAGTAGGAAATTACGGTACGAAAAAAAAAAAAAAAAAAAAACTTCCGCACAGTAGATAAGAAACACATAAAGTAAGTTAATTACCTCTTGTGATAGGCTGCATGTATGATCTCCATCTTCCTAGGCAGTTGATTCGTATTTGTTTCCAAAATTCTTCAGCCTCTTTTTTGGGCATTTCTCAAAAAAACCCATATGTTGACTGTCAAAATTTGCCAACTTGAATTTTCCCAACATGTAGCACTCAGAATCTACTCCCACACAACCAGGAGCCAAAAAAAAAAGAACAAAAGGATATTTATAGAGCTTTGCCTTAATAAAAAGTAAGTCCTCTTTTGTTCAATGGTGTTTTTCATTATTATATATATAATAATTTCTTTTAGATAGTACGTATATATTAACTTTTGAGACCATTTTACATTTCTACCCCTAATATATAATGGTTATATATTGACCATAACACCTAGACTAACCCAAATTTGACTCTGACACGTCTCCTTAAATTTAATCATGTTCTTTACTGCATATTGTATCCAATTGTAATGCAATGTGTGTTTGGGTGCTTCATGTTGATAGTAGCCAAGATCTTAGTTTCGTGACATGGTCATAATTGTCAGCTAAGATGTCTACACTCGAGAATGTAGGACAAAGTCTCAAGGAGTTTGAATCTCAAATATTCAGTCAAACTTATCCAATATCTATAAAAAAAATCTACAATATTAAAGATCGTCTACATCAAAATGCCAAATATTTGTATTTTAATGGTTATATTTTAGGAGCTTATAAATACATAATTGAAGATCATCGACTTTCCAATACCAAATAATTATATTTTAAATGTTAATTAAAGGTTATATCTTAGGAGCTTATAAATACATAATTAACGGCCTTCAAAAACCCTAATTCCATTCTAAACAAATTACACTATTTGTAATTCTGAAAGTATAGTATAGCCCTAAGCACCAAAAAGAGGATGTAGCATTTCCATTCATGGTGAACCTCTATAATCTTTATTTTCTGTCTTTACTTTTCCTTCATTTTGTGTTATCTTACGTATGTGACAGTTCTTGGGATCCCCATTATCACGGGATTTGTTATGCGAGTTTTACTCGTCAACACCTCGTACATTGTATTCAAATGCATATACTTTTAAATTTTAAATTCAATGTAATTACTATTTGTCATTCTCTTTTTTTTTTCTATACTTTTACCAATCGCATCATAAATTCATTCTTACCAATAATCCAAACATACGTTATATTTGAATACAATGTAAGAAGAAAACATCCAAATATAGATTTGAAAATATAATACACAATGAATTTAGTTTCCAAGTGGATTATGAGTTTGTTTGAAAAATAAAAAATAAAGATTTGAAGAAATGAATAGTAAAATTAATTTATTTTTAAGAAAAATAAACACAAAAAAAAACAATTGAAAAATTATCTCTAATTATGGGCCGTAAGTAACAAGGTGATCTCTTACTTATTGGGGAAAAAAAAAATTGTAACAAGGTGATCTGATTTTCTCTGCAAGAGATGTAGGACAAACATGCGACTCTAATCAAACGTTTTTGAACATTATGCATCCAACCCAAATGGCCAAGCCATGCTCTTTATGGGCCAAAAAGGTTGTAGTGGGGTGGGGGTTGGGGTGGGTGGGGTGGTGGGGGTTGCGTGGGTGGGCGGTGTGTGGTGCGGCGGTGAACAAAATCTTTTTATAGAAAAATCTTTGATTTATTTGTTTTTTGACAATAACTATTGGTTCGATAAAATCTAATCCAACAGTTACATACAATTCCACCTTATTTTATGTCATAGTCATAAAATAATTTTATCACATTAAAAGTCATATGTAAATTATTCTTATGAAAAAAGTAAGTCACGTAAACTATTAATCCAATCCGTATGTAAGACATTTAATTAGATTAACTAATGTATAATTTGGACGCCACAATAAATTCTATGCAAAACTAACATAGTACCACTTTAGGTGAGTTGTGTCCTTGGTATTTTTGATAACAGCCCAAGTTAATATACATCTACTCGAGTCTTTGATACGCCATGATATTCATCAAAATAGTTCTCAGACTCGTGTATTAGGTGTTGTCTGGTAAAAAATTACATTTTAATTTTACTCAAATGTAATATAATTTTACATCAAACATAAATTTTATAACAATGTTACGAAAACAATTACTATTCAAAACATTTTTAAAACAATCACATCAACTTTTCAATTCTACTATTTATCTATACTTTTATCAATCACATCAATTTTTCAACTTTAAAATACTTTTCATCCAAACCCACATTTTATTCAAATACAAAATAAATACTTTTTAATCAAATACAACATTCAAAAAAACAAATTACATTTAAATACAATCAAAATATAATACCTTTACTAAAAGCTCTTAGACAATTTTCCGTTAAAAAGAGATCTGTAGCCTGTCTCGTAACCGAATTAATATTCTGTTTGGTTAAGTAAACCTGGGGAAATATCTAGTGTCATTTGTGGCAGCGCAAACCTTAGGCTATTACTCCTCTTGGGCTCTTGAACAGAACTCAGCACTGGGATCGAGGGTACAAGGTGTTGCATGAGATTAGTGATTAGTGATTAGACTACTGCTAAAACTTAAAAGTTGCCTCTCTCTCTCTCTCTCTATATATATATATATATAAGCTAATGAGAATGTGAAATACAGATAACAGTCACACAAGAGTTTATTCTCGTTAACATATATATTCTCTCTTTTATCTTTTATTTTTATTTTTATTTTTTTTGTGAAATTTTATCAAAAAATTCATCTCTTTGATATGTTGTGTTCCTACTTTTGAGTTGCGATATTTTGATTGTACTTAAAATTTGGGCGTTAAAAAGTATTTATTAGACTTTTATAATTTCTTTTTATTTATAGTGAATTTTCTTCATTCATTCTAATCGTAGACTAAGCTTCGTAAACCAGATTAAAAATTGAATCACATTAAATCCTCGTATTTTTAGATTTTTTTTTTTGTTTTTCTTTTTAATATGTTATCCTGTATTCATTTAGTTTGACATTTGACTCCACGTTATTTTCATTCTCTTTAATACTGAGATGCTAATGCCAAGTGCCTGGTACAAATACAATCAAAGGATGATTCAATAAAAATCGTGCAGGAAACGAAAAGGTGGGGATGATCATCTTGATTATGGTGCGTAAAAAGTACAGGCCAAGCTCTTCGCTACTGCTCTACTTAGGATCATGGATTTCCCTCGAGGAGGTAACACTACAATTTTGACTCGTCTCCAAACTTTGAAACAGTAATAATTAAAAAAATCAAATCGAAACTTTTGATTTTCCTGCCATGTAAAATATAAATATTTATAATATATAATCTATAAATCATGTTTACTCGTTTGGGATTTTTAATAGATTGAGAATACGAGGAAGGAGCATGTGGTCGAGAAGTCCACCTTGGATGGTCCACCACAAAAAGATCAGGAAAAAGGTTCCTGGTGTTCTTATTTACTCCGTGAGTGAATGATATTCTATGCGTTTGACTAACCTAGGTGAATAAGCATGCAATACTGCTTTCTCTTCCTAAAATAAATAAATAAATAAATAATGCCAAATAAATAATAAATAATATAAAAATAAATAAACAAATAATAACTTATGTGGATATTCGCCAAAGAAAGGTCTACATATATGTGGGATTTTTTTTTTTTTTTTTGCAGAATATATGTTAATATATGTAACGACTAAAGGTTACTGAACTTTTGCTTCATATTGGTTTCTAGCTAGCGGCTAATAATTTCAAAGGAGGAGGAGGAATCCTTCTATAAATTTGTAATTAGTATACAGTAATTTGGAAAAACTATTAACTTTAGATTCTTATAAATAGCTGTTTTCTAGGGCTTAATTTATCGTTATGTTAGATAACAAAACGACAGGAAATTTTTTATTATTATTTTAATGACATATTGCTAGTTCATACTCTTACGAGCAAGCAATATTATTTTATTGTCACATCAAAGTTTTTTTTTTTAATTTTAAATGTTAATAGTCTTTTAAATTATGATGTATATAGAATAACAACAGAATCCCACCAGACGACCTGATAATCAACAAATTATCAGATGATCTTATTTCAATTATCATGTCTTGTTAGACTATAATTAAGGCAGTTAGTACTAACATTTTGTCGAACCCATATTTTCTGTCTAAAATTTCTTGTTCAAATCATATCCAACTATTTAAATCATGCTATCTCATAAAAAAAAAACTGCATTTACTTTTTTATCTATTTTCTATCCTATGAGGTGACATGATATAAGTGGTTAGATATGATTTAAGATGGAAAATTTTGGAGAGAAGATGTGAGTTCCATTTTGTCTATTAGATGGAGAAACCTGTGGAAAACATCACTGAAGAGACTCAACTTTGATACCAAGAATGTTAACATTAAAGAAAATGGAGATTTAGACGCATAGAGATACCAAAACCAAAACATGTTTACAAAATGTTTAGCCGAAAGATCCCCCCATCTACAAACCTAATGGTCCTGTGATTTTCATCCCACCTCTTTTTCTTCTTCTTTTTCTTTTTGTTTTAATGGATAACAAACTTTCTTTCCTCTCTTATTAACATTATAGTACAAACTGCAAAGTGATTTTCAATTATTTGGTTGTATGCTTATAGTAAATACAAAAGAAAAAAAAAAGGTGGCATTTTAAAGAATTTTTGCTGACATAAATATTTAGGTTTTGGTTTTTATGCACTGATTAATAAATTCATTTACTGAAAAAAAAAAATTAATAATAACTTACTTACCGCCTTATATGGTGCCCAAACTTGGATAGTATGAGATCTTGAAAATAACCTAAATAAGACTGACTTTCTTTTACAAAACCGATTTGGCCTAAGGAAAAAAATGGGATGGAAAATTATATAAATATCACTACAGCCACTACGGTTCCCGGCCAAAAAATAAAAATAAAAACGGTGCAGAGATTGTTACAAGGATGTCAGTATATGGCCCGGTTCGCTTATCAAGCTGTTAATAACTTGTTTCACTTTCTATCATAATGCTCTAATTTGCCCTCCATAGCCGTAGTTATTCAAGAGCCCCTCATCTTGCCGCCAATTTTCTTTTACTTTCACTTCAACCTGTTGAATCATTTGTTTTTCTAGAAGATTATGTTCCTCTAACCAGAAACACGAAAACCGAGATGCTTTACATGAAGACCCCGCATCTAAACGACAGACTGGACTTTTTTAACAAAACAATTGCTATGTCATTATGGAACTAAGTCCCGGAGTGTCATGGATTAAGTTGATACCTCGAGATAGACCTTCTTTTGCAAAAAATCCTCGATGTCGAGCCGTGCAGCTGTTGCAAGTAGTTTTAGAGCCTTTCCTTCCTACAGACACAGAATTAGGAGATCAAAGAATCATATGATACTTCATTGGCTGTGTTTGGCTGTGCAAATTAGTACATCTAATCTAATTCATTAATTAAGCAAGCAAAGTTCAACATGTGAAGTACTACTATTGACAGTTAAACATTATGGGACCACTTTGTGCTCTGTTTTGACTTAAAAAGTTGATTATTGCAAAAAAGGGAAAAACAAAGTCAAAGCTTCATTCTTCATAATGGTCTTCCAGCATAGAAAATTACATCTGCTTTGGAGCCCATAAGAAGTGAATAAATGTGTCAAGAGACCCTTAAATTCGAACCATATACCTTTCCTATAAGGATGATCTTTTGCGAGTTCTTTTCAACGACGACTTCTACTTGTATAAAATCTTTTGCAGTTGGCCTAGCTTTGTAGCTTACGACATTCACCTGGAGGATTATAAAACAAAAAAGAAATGCACTAAGCATAACTAACAAATAAATAAATAAATAATTACATCTTATTAAGGCTACAACCTGCATACGAATACCTGACATGCATAAGGAACTTCATTACGGTATTGCATAAATATCTTCTCTCTTACAATTTCAGCTACAAAGAATCTTTCAGGATGTTCACTGACAATGTCCTGATAATACATGAACATGAAAAAAGCTGAGTGCTCTTCATTTTTGTTCATACCAATTTCTCTTTATCGGAATTTGAATCTGACTCATCCCCTGATATTGAAGAAATTGGAAAATAAAGGATACGAATGTTAATGTTCCGAGTACCTTTGGATAATAAGCTGGCCCAACAGGAAGTTTTGTTAGAATCCAATTCTTTATATCCTCCACTCCATGGCCATATTTAGCACTCACAGGTATGACCTCATCAACTTCTGTAAATTTCTCATACCACTGAAAAGCATTTGTAGATAAAGTTTAGTGAGATTGGAAAGTTTAGAAATAGAAATCCAAACAAACGTCAAGAGAAAGATCAATCTGCAGGTCCTGACCTCCAATTTCTTTGCAATTTCACCAGGTTTAATCAAATCCTTTTTATTCAAAACCAGCAAAGTGGGTGGCCTATTTGTTAAGTTGCCAAGGCCTTCCTCCAATACTTCATCAATCTACGCAAAAGGTAGGAAGATAACAACAAATTAGAACGAGAAAACAATCTTTCAGATCAAATCCATCAAACAAGAAGCATACTTTCTGAGGCATTTTACATGCATCAACAAGAACAAGCACACAGTCTGCATTAACCGCAGCATTTCTGACATTCTTCATCATCATTGAGTCCAACTTGTGCATTTTCTTCTCAATTACACCAGGCGTATCATAAAGTATCATCTGAAACAAACCTTATATCAAAATAAGACAAATCCCTAAAACGTCACGAAGCATAATGACAATATTATTTAATCTAAATAAGAACAGTACAGAATTCATGTCACTCAAAACAAACTATCGCTTTTAAATTATAACTAGGCGAAATCAAATGCTTAACAAGTCTTATGTCAAAATAAGACTAATCCCCAAAAAGTCACGAAGCATAATGACAATATTATTTAATATAAATTAAATAGACTGCACAGAATTCTTCTCACTCAAAACAAACTATCGCTTTTCAACAATAACTAGGAGAAATCAAGTGCTTCACAAGCAACAACATCTTCTCACTTCATATCTCTTTTCCATTGACCCAAATATCGGATCCTCACACCATTAGTCATGCCAATATGCACTTTGTTTTCCTTCACAGCATTCTCAATATCACCGTTAACTATGGTATACTAGCAGTTAATAGTCCAAAAGAAAAAAAGGTATAGTTGTATTTTTGTAGCAAAAGAAGCATAAGTACTAAAACTCTGGCATACAAATCTCATCGGCTTTGTCCTTTAGAATACTTTTACACATCCGGCTAAGACACAAGGACTAAAGACCACAAATAAACGGCCATTATTGAAATTTTTATACAAATTACACCTAGTTAACGTTTAGAATGAATCTCATGTACAAAACTAATTTGATCTACGGTTCAAGACATAGCAAATTGTTCAATACGATTTAGTCAACAAATATGAGAAATTAGACAACTATAGAAGAAAATAAGCTACCTACAAAAGCCTAACCTGATATTCCGGCCCAGAACATATACCAAGAACTCGATGCCTTGTGGTTTGAGGTTTATCAGTAACTATGGATAACTTTTGACCAATCATTTGGTTTGCAAGTGTACTCTTTCCAACATTTGGCTTTCCAAGTACAGCCACATATCCTGCATTCGAGACAATCTTACACCTAAACAATCACAAACTAACGAAAAAAGCTCAAAGAACCAAAACATCAAAAAATGTCCTCCTTTATGTGACTTTCATCCCAAGTAAATCTTTCAAACTCAAAACGAAGAATGACTGCAAAAAGTTGATTAACGGGAAAGATACTTTGTTTCTTGCTTCACTGAACAGTATAAATTTCATTTCCAAAACACAAGAAAAAAAAAACACACACACACACAGACACACACAAAATTATGAGAAATTCACTATATTGGGTTAACTGCTAATATAACAAAGACCCAAAATAGTGCTAGTATCAAAAGTTATAAAACCAATCTCTACAAAAACCGTAAGCCAAAATGGTCAAACTCCAACTATAGGGAATTCAAAGAACCTTCCACGTGATCATATTCAACATCAAAAAAAAAAAAACCTTAAAAGTTGAAAATCCCAACCCCATTATACGCTACTCGCCAATAACAAAGCAAAACAAACAAATAAATAAACAGATAAACTAACCGCTCCGATGGTTGGGGTCGTTAAAGTCAAGCTCTTCCATTTCATAGTCGTCAAGCAAAGCCAAGTTCCTGTCGGGTTTCTCACTCAGAGACAAGGAAGCCGATTCCTCGTCGGAATAAGAGCTCCCTTCTTCTTCTTCTTCTTCTCCATGTTCTTTTTGGCTAACCAAAAGCTGCTGTGTTTTGTTTAAAGACACCAAATTGTGGGTCCGGTTTCTGGGTTCGAAAGAGAGGTGGGTTTGTGGTGGAAAGCTTGAGCTTCTGGTAAAATGAGGAAAAAGAGTCTTACTGTAATTGTCTGGTATTGCAAGAAATCTGGAGTAGGAACTAACTACGAACAACTTGTCTCTGGTTAGAGTTGCAGAGTTTTGAAGAACCAGCTCCATTGCCGGAGCACCAGAGTTTATCCGATGAACGCTTTTCTGCTTTTTTTCTATCTTCTATAATTCTCCCCGACAAAACGATTCATAATCTGACGCCGTTTTACTTGTGGCTCGTCTAAGGCAAAAATACGACATGTCGTTTCTTTATTCTGAGAACGACAGTCATCGGTATTTATGAAATTAAAATACGACATGTCGACTTTTCGGTATGAAGGGACGTCGTTGTTTTCTGTGTAATGGGCCAAAAGGGCTCAGCTCATGCCCCAGATAGGACGAGCCTAACCCGTCAAAATGGACTGGACTAAGCAGAGCTGCTCTGTTATTGGGCCTAACTTGGTCACTCTAGGCCTAAGTTTAATTTTGCATGTCTGCTAGTGCACTTCAAACGTCCAGCAAAAGCCGTAGGACGAGAAGTTTTAGCTTAAATCAAGTTTAAAATGAACATTTAGACACAGTTCTAGCTTAATTTTAATTGAACTTAAACCATAATTTTTTTTTAACTTCTTCCACTATTTTTACGTAATTTTCAATATATATTATCTTTACTTTCTCTATTTTAACACAATATTCAATATAAATTTAAAATAAATTAAAATACCAAATGTCTAATTTTAACTTGGACCTATCTTTAACTCAAACAAAAATAAAACTAAAACGTAACGGCAAACAAATACTAACATAATGGATGTTGCAGAAAAAATCTTCTGATAAAAACAAAAGCCAAAGCTCCAGCAAGAAATAAAATAAAATAAAATAAAATAAAAACCAACGAGCTAATTTCTTTTACGAATACAAAAGGCACAAACTGACATGTTATCTTCCAACAGAGAACAATTACATTCATATTTTACGCCACACACGGGTTCAACACTCTGAACTATTAAGCCAGAACAAAGCGGCTGCAAGTATTATTATCATTAGACGTTATAGCAGCTTCAAAATTTTTATCTTTCCCAACGTGTATCAAGTCCAAAAGTAATCATAAATTAAATGTCACTAATTCTCTTCTGTAGACAGGTTTGTGTGTTTGCAAAACGATGTAGGCTTTGACATTAAATGTCAAGGAGACGACAAGAAAAAACTTGAGTATAAGGACTAATCCTATTCATGACCTATGTGACCTTCCAGTTTTGCCAAAAAACGGCCCCAGATTATGGTGGAACTGTACATATCCTCATATCGAAGGAAAAGCGCAACTTATAACAGCAAGCGAATGTTATCCAAAACACAATGGCGGATAAGACCTTTTTTATTCTCTCTCATCTGTGGTATAGCGTCATATCTACCACTTAAAAGGAGACCATTACTTTGCCCCATCATCAGACTGACGAACCTCAGAATTGGACGGTGGTGAGCCCGACCCCGAAGGGAGGTAAGACCATGCTAACCCAGCAGCACCAAGCGTCAGGGCAGTAGCGATCGAGCCCCAGATCCATCTCTGCCTTCTTTCCTTTCTCACCCTTTCACGCCGTGCCATCTCTACAATGAAAAAGAAAAACGACATTAATTAGTTGACCAAGTGATAAGTAGAACCAATATCAAGGGCTAGGATGAAGTTGCAAAAGAGGTCAACAAAACTGATTAAAACAGTCAGAAACTACATTACAAAAGCCTCACCAAGAACATCTTGGTTCCGCTGAACCATTTCCTGATTCATGGCCTCGTAATTGCGGAGTTTGTCGCACAATCGAGCAATCTCAAAGTTCTTTGCCTCCATCTGTATTTCCATCTCTGCTTCCATCTCTGCCCTAGCTAAGCCCCTACCAATAGAATTTGCGACAAACCTAGCAACATAAACTTGTCTGCACAGCTCCTTTCCGGGATTTGAATCAAGCTGCTCTCTTCCTTCTGCAGGGGCCTCTGCAGGGAGTGTCAATCCTACGAGAGACAACTGTTGCCTGATCCTCTCCCACTGTTTTTGCATGTTACTTAGGGCTTCTTCTGCTAGCTTACGCTTCTCTATTTCCATAAAAAAATTCAATTTCATTTCACGCAATTCAGCTTCAACATCACGAACAGCAGACTGTTGCCCACCCTCAGAAGAAAGTTCTAACAAGAAGCAATATCACAATGAGTGGATGACAAAAAGAAAAGAGGAAATTTTAGTTTTTGGACAAACAACCACTTGAGTTTCAAGAACTTGTACGGCTAGCGTAATTTTGCAACATGACTTGCGAGAAAGAAAAAAATTAGGCAGCTATTTCATTCAGAAATGGACACGAATCCTGCATTATTTTACCAATCCAATTCCATTCCACTCTCTAAAGACATTACACGTGGTTAATCTCATTAATTTTACTAACTAAAACTGTTCATTACCATACCCATGCTTTTAAGAAACCAGCCTCAATAAAAACAGATTGCTCCAATTTTTAATTGTAATAACTAAAACTTTTCATCCATATGGGCATGACAACACAACGAGATGAAACATACATTAATGAAAGATAAAAGCTCTACAAGTCAACAAATGAGATATAGATCAAGTTAACATGCATACCATCCCAAGCATCAAAAAATTCTCCAATAGGTGTGCTGAGCTGCACCGATCGTTCTCCCTCAGCATTGTCCTCTACGTCTGTGTTACTTGTGAAACTCATCGTTTCCCGAGGATCATAGAAATCTTCGCGCTCACTCTCTTTTTCTGGAGTTGATGGAACCAGCTTCGATGAATCATGTACTGTAACAACCCCATTACTGAAATTACTGCTTCCAAGCTCCACCTTTCCATTTCCAAGTTCCTTGTTACCATTACCAAGTTCCCCATTTCTGCTTTCATTTTCAGCCCTACCATTTCCAAGTTTTCCATTGTTGCTCCCACAATCATGAGAAACACTCAACTGTTGATCTTTTATCGGTGCAGTTTTGGAAGTAATAGAATCAGTCTCCGTTGAATTAGTAACCTTAGGTTCGACATCCTTAGTATCGCCATTGACTTTTTGTTCATCTTGGCCATTTTGGCGAGCTGATACATTGCTCTCCGACAAACTCTTCAGAAGGCGTGGCCCACGTCGCTTATGATTGATGATGTAAGGAGAAGGCGTAAATGAAGTGGGTGAATCGGGGAGCGGGGTCGCCTCAGGAGTAGCATAAAGTGCCGGAGTTATTTGGGGGCGATTAGTTTTTCTCTCGGTAACCGAACTACTATTCCTCCTCTCCAGCTTTGAATTAGGACCAGGCCTCGGTTTCGGTACAGACCTAGGAACAGACTTATCGGCAGATTTTGAAGCTCCTGGCTCCAACAAGGTATCTAAGGCTATAGCAGTAAAAGTCGGCATGTCTCTGCTTCATCAAACAGTTCAGAAAACTACTATCAGATTCAAATTTAAAGACCTAGCCACCAGCTTTGAGGCCAAGAAAACTTCATTTCACATATAAAAAAATTAAAAACAAAACAAAGAGAAAAAATAAAAACAAAATAAAGCTCCTTTCTCACGAAATAAATAGAATTAAAAAATTATTCAAAGATATTGAAATGTCAAGCTTTCACCAAATCTATACCATATAACAGGCAATTTTTCTATCTCAGATATTAAAATCCCAAAAGCTTGCGAAACTGTAAAAGCCAATAATTCGAGACAAATAAAAAAAAGGGGAAAAAAAAAAAAGAAATTTACCACAAACAAACACATTCAAACCCATCCGCTTTCAACAACAAGCAAATCAATCAACCGGAAAACCAAAACCTCACGTAAATCCGAATCAAAATCCAAGAACGCTGGAACGCTCTATCCGATATCAATAGAACATGAAAAGAATCGTCGATGCAACCCACTTTCAAACCCAAATCACAAGAAATCCGCGTCAAAGTCCCAAACTTTCTCTCCCTCACGTGTCTATTTCCCTCTTTTTCTCATCAACCAAACAGAATACAACAAATCGAAAATTTGAAATTAAAAAAGTAAAAAAAAAAAAAACAGAGAGAGAAGGAAAATTCTAGAATGAGAAAACGGGAAAAGGAACAACCTTGGGGAGGCGAAAACGAGGCGCGAATAAAGAGGAAAACCCTAGGCGCGACAAGAGCCAAAGGAGGCGCGAAAAGCAGCGGCAAAACACAGCTTCATATTCTGAGGGTTTTACCCCCCCCTCTCTCTCTCTCTCTCTCTCTCTTGTTTCTCTCTCCTCTTTCTCTATCTAGTTTCTCTCTCTATATCTCTTCGCAACGGTTCCCAGAGCTTCGGAAGACATTCGAAGCCCCTCCGTCGGATGGAGTCACAACAAATTTATGTTTTTTCTGTTTTCTTCTTTAATTTTTTTATTTAATTTTTTTTTCTTTTTTTTCTCTCTTGGTCCCAGGTCGGATTTGCGATTTCAGATGCGGTAACAACTCACACGCTCCAAAAAATTTTCAAACGGTTACACCTTCTCTTTTTTTTTTTCTTTTTTTTTTTTCGGTTGTTTGGAAAGTTCGGCTTGGGGAACTTCCTTTAAAGGGTTCGACTCTCTTTTTTTTTTTATTATTAATATCTGCGTGGCTGTCATTTGGTGTACTGAAAAGTCTGAACTAGCCTTCCATTTTCGCAACGTTGCTTCTGTCTGAGATCAGGGTAATGTCGACTTTTCACAGCGAGGGGACGTCGTCGTTTCATAGGAATCCCCCCATTTTCCTTTGTCCGTTGAATGGAAACACGTGGGTTTTGGCTTTGCCTTGCCAAAGTTGAATTTTTCCATTTTTTAAGTTGAATTGTTCCTTTTTTTTTATTTTTTGATTTTGAATTTTGTTATTATTTTTTTGTGGGGAGCACTTCAAAGTTGAAAACTTGCCTTGTCAAAGAAACCAGAATGATAAGCGGGTCCCAATTTCGGCGGCCCCCCACACGCCACCCATTATTTCATTATTATATTCCACTAATTTATCAACTATTTTTTCAATATGATATGGTAAAAATTACTTAATTATATTTGTATCATATTTAAATATAATATAATTTTTATTTAAATATAAAATTTATATTTAAATAAAAATTATATTATAATTTAAATTTAATATAATAATTATTAATTATTATATTTTTTATTATTTTTATTAATTATCTCATATTCAATATAATTTAAATATTTTTAATTTAAATAAATATTATATTTGAATGTAATATAAATACTTTTTCTCTAAATAATATTATATTTAAATGTAATGCAAACGTAATATATTATCCAAACGTCTCCTAAATCTATAATTTCACATTTCGCATATTCTATATTATTTTTATAATTTAACCAATACGTCTATTTTATTTAGATGTCATTTGTTTCCAGCATTATATTTACATTACATTAAAATGTAATTTAATTTCCATCCAAACATAAAAGTATTACATTTAAATGTCAATCACATCACATTTTAAATCCAATACAATTATTATTCATTATTTTATTTTTTCTATTATTTTTATTAATCACACCACAAACTCTCTTTCTCTCTAGTTTTTTTCTTTTTATTTTTACCCATCACATTATATATTTATTATTTAAATATAATTTAAATACTTTTAATCCAAATACAAATTACATTCAATACAATCATTCAAACACACTGTAAAAATAATGTGTTTACTAAACAAAACCTTAGTATTATCATTTCTCTTTTAATTTAATATTAATTATCTATTTAATTTTATAAAAACACACGTCATATTCACATGTAGAATGTATTCCATAAAAGAATTGTGAAATTATAACCTAACCCATATAATATTTATGATCTTCTTTTTTAATATTTTTTTCATTTTCTTTATTTTATTTTTAATGTTGTTTGGTTATGATATTTCAATTCATGTATCGTTGGTTGCGTCAATCACTCAAAGATTTGAGCACTTCCCTAGCGTTTCTTACAAATTTTTCCAAATCAAAGTGAAAAAACTGTCGTTTTCCATTATAATAATTATTATTATTATTAAATTAATTTTTCAACAATTCAATTTGTGAATGAAAAATTTACATGTACAATAATAAATTATATAGTTGAAAAAATTAATCTAATAACTAAAATTACAATTTTTAACCCTAGTGAAAAAATATTTCTGATCATAGAAACTCTCCATCTTCAATCTTTTTGTTGCACACACAAATTTAATAAAGAGAAACGTAAATGTAAACGATTGAGGATCATGACTTCAATCTTACCAGAGAGAGAATTTCAAAACTTAATCAATTCACATATTAAATTGCATTTTAATGTGTTCATAACTTAGGGGGCATCACCAACCCTTCTTTTTCCCCTTTTGGTTCTTTCTTTTTTTATGAATGAACTACTTCTTGATTAGCATTTATAGAATAAATAATACAAAATTCGCAGACACAACTTTTCCAATGGAAACTTCCTGATACAAGAAACATGCGGAAACATGTTCGGTAGCATCAGAAAAGGAGAGGGCTTTTTGTCCTCGCCATCTAAGGATTTCCTAACCATTTTTCATTTATATTATAAAAAATTAAGATCATGGAATAAGGAAACTATCTCTTAACAATCCTACAAAATTCGAGCATCAAACGGATAAAAGTGTTCTTAGACAAGAGAAACTCATTCGTTTTTAAATCCTTTTATAATAAGATTTCTTAATGTACACTACTGTTTTATTATATTGATTTTTTAATAGATTAATTTATAAGTGTCTATCTTAAAAATTTATAATACATGATATAAAATTGTTCTAGTCATACATCTATTGAAAATCTGATCCAATATATAAGACAACAAGTTGTATTGATAGTGTAAAAAAAGGGTTCATGAATAGAAATTTCCTTGATTGTAACATAATTTTAGCCCTTTTTTTTTTTTTTTTTTTTTGGTAATCAGAAAGAAATTTACTAAGATCGTTGACGAGTTGCTAACCGTCTAGCACAAACGTTTTGAATATTACTCCCGAATGCTACACAAGAAATTTGAATCCAATAAAAGTGCTCATTTACTACTGGCGGGTGCCGAGTACAACATATAAAAAGCAAATTTGCCAACCCTGCTGGTGACTATTTGTTGAGACCAGCAGAGCACTTTCGTTGTCTTTAACTTTAAAATAACGATTTTAGCCCAAAAAAAAAAAGTTTAAACAACGACAGTACAAACTAGCAGTGGGGGGGAAAAAAAGGGGACATACATAATTTGAGGAGAAAAAAAGAACAGGCCGCATCACAATTACATTGAAAATATGGCACCACTACCCTATATATATATATATATATTGCTAAAAAAAGAAAGTCACCAGTACATGTTGCGGCAAATGGTGCCAATACCTGTTGACTAGCGTGAAATTATCCCGAAACTCCAATTGGCCCTCACATCATATCGAGCAGCACCAAAGATAAGCAAAATTGCAAGGTCCGTGGAGAGTGGTCCATAAGGGTATACGACAAATGGGGCATATTCTCAACTTTTTACAACCATGAAGATCCTGAATCTAAGGTGGGGATAAAGATTAGATTCTTGTTTGCCAAATTATGGAAAGTGACTCAACTGCTTGCAGCCTATGGACTTGAATTATGCACAAATTGCCTCTTTTTTTTTTTTTTCTTTTTATCTCTTTTGTTTTTTTCCTTCAAGGTACTGGTTTTTTCTTGTTTTCGTGTTTTGAGGAAATTTCTTCTCCTTTTGTTGTTCACTGGCTATGCCTCATCTTATGGGAAATTTCGGAGGCAACTTTGGAACACAACGATCCTGTTCTTTGTATGTTACTTGGGCCAGCACCAGGCGAAAATGCAAGGACAGAATTTATACCAAGGAGACGAAAGAAATTAGCAAGTGTTAATTGAGCAGTCAATAACTCTCTCAAATAATGGATTTTCCATTAGGGAAGATATATATTTATATATTTTATATATAGAGAGGATTGGTTTCTTATCCGGTACCAGACAAAGCCAAAATTGATCGATCTAATTTCACTAATACAAAGGAGGGTAACCTACAAAAAATATTGGTACTTTTCTAGGATAGGGTGCAACGTATACCAGTTGTTTCCTTTCTTTTCTATGTTCTTTTTATTATCTCTACCTCTCTCTCTCTCTCTCTCTCTCTTCACCACAGACCACACAGACATAGCCCCTCCTCTCGCTTCTGCCTCGATGCATGATCCGCTCTAAGATCTCCTCCGACGATCACGATCTTGCTCATAGTCGATCTTGCTTGCCGGTGTTGTGAAACACCACCAGATTTCTATAGGTGACAAGGAAGTGAGGAGTAGATCCAGCAGGGAGCAACGTCAACGACTCCGCTCACAATCACGATTGGGCGGATTCACAGAGAGAGGTGGGAGGGAGAAAGAGAAGAGTTGATAAAAAAAAATTCATCAACAGTTATTTTTTAGTAAAATCTTTTCTTTTCTTTTCCTTTTTTTTTTTTTTTTTTTTTCCTTTTTGTTAACTCTGATTTTGAAAGAAATATATGGAAATGCACTTTCTCTTGTTTGTTTGTTTGGTGACAACTTGCCAATGCCAACCATAGTGCAGAACAAGTTCTACCCTTCTCAACCATGAATTGACGGCGGGTGTCGGTTATCGATTAAGTTGGGTGCTGATGGAACTTTGTGAAAACCATCTTTCCCAGGCTTTTTGGACTTGACATTTTTCACATGGCCGATGGTGAAGGAGGGGGTGATGGGCTTGTCGAGAAGCAACAGCAAAGGAAAGCTAATGGCTAGGAGATGGCAAAGGCAGAGGAAAGAGAGAAAGAAATATAAGGTGAAGAAACATAGCATGGCCTCCTCCATCTCGAGCACAAGTGTAAGAAAAGGTTGAGAGAAAAGGAATGGTGTTGAACCTCCTTTTTGTTTTCATATAAACCTTTAATGATTTCCAGGTTGCGAATCTTGAAAGAGATACGGTTGAGGATGCGAGACCTTTTAGCTCTGCTCTGCAGGTGGCGAAGCTCCTCCAAATTCACCAACACCTTCTCAGTCATTTTCTTTGAAGCTAATAAACTTGGAATTTTTCAATTTGGTGTAATGAATGGAAAAAGGAAAAAAAAAAATTTTGAAGGTGGAAAGTGGAAAGATTGTGGAAGAGTACTGGAAAAAGTTGAGAGAAAAGAAATGGTATTGAACTGCCTTTTTCTCTTCATATAGACCTTTAATGGTGTTAAATTTAAGAAGTGTTTTTGTTGATTGTTTAACTGTGTAACATTTTTCTTCAATGTACATTGTATCTAAGCTTTCATTTACATCCTATTTCTCATTAAGTTACATCTCTATCATCTAGATAGCACGTCAATTTGACAATAATATATATACACATACATTCTTTCTTAGTTTTTTATACATTTAAATTTACCATTCTACCCTCCCTTCTATTAAAAAATTGTTTCCCTCTCTAACTGAATACTTGCATATAATGGTTTTAGTCTATCCATCTCCACGTGCATTCGCCACCTGTCCATTTATTGACTCAACTTTATTGACATGTCACCACCGGACACTATACGGTACCAAAAATAAGATCTTTTATATATATACATATATTTTTATATTGACCCTTCTATTGCCAGTTGGACAAAGACAGCAGTTGTAACTTTCCAACATACTACAGGCTCATTTCATTTAGTGTAAAGTTTTGGAGTCTAAAATAAGTTTGAAATAAATTAAATAATAAAATAAATATTATGTTTAGTGTTTAAGTTTGAATTGGAGAGTTTTATTTTAAATTAAAAATATTTAGATAATAAAAATTAAATTTAAATTTATATTGAAAATTGTATTTCTATTTTCATTATAAAAGTTAATATATTTTATATGTAAGAAGATTTATAAATAATATTTTTAAATCTAAAATACTGTGTTATTTATGAATTAAAAAACTTAAAACGGAATCATAAACTAAACATGGATTGAGTTCAAATTTAATTTTTTAAGTTCAAACCACAAATCTAAATAAATCTAAACAAAACCTACGTGTAACAAAACTATTTGCCTTATTTGTAAGTTTATCTAATTTACGTACAACATGATATTATTTAATAATTTTTTGGTATAAAAGTTACAATATTTACTAGTAGTTATAATAAAGATTTAAAAAAAAAATCATGTGTTTGTATTGCCTATGTGTGTGTATGTGAAGAATCATGGTAATATTAGATTGATTTTGTCAGCACCACACAACCTTCCTTCTGGGCCCACTTATCGTTACCTAGTATAAAAAGGCAAGCATTAACTTGTTTTCTCTGGTTAATTTCCACTAAGCAATAGTTAGATTAACCAGTTACAAAACAACGTCATTGGTTTTTATTCAACCAAAAAACAAGCAGTGTCATTGGTTGAGTTATATGATATCAATAATAATATCGCAACTCAATTCTTTCTTCCATTTAATATTCGTTCTTTTAATTACATGTGCTTGTTGGGCTGTTTATATCTCCTTGGTTCTTCATAATTTAAAGAAATATACCTGAAGGTATCATCAGTGTCAAACCCCACCAATGATAAAAGATGGGGTCCCATTATATAGTTTTTTTTTTTTTTTTTTTCATGGGACTCAACTTGAATTAGTAGGTGGTACACTATCAGTTTCCGTAGCATTATTCTAATTTACAAACCACATGTCATTGGGGATTGAAAATTTGAAGGAGAAAAAAAAAAGGCAATCATATTTCATTGACTTAGATCTACTACAGAACTATTTTTCTCTTGAGCTTTTAATAAGCTTACATTCATAATCTACTTAAATTAGTAAAAATAATAATAACAATAATAAGCTGATAGACATGAGACTATATTTACTTACAGCTTTATAAAGTTATACATGCTGTGGAGCATAATGGCATTGTACATTACCGCTCTTCTGAGTTGAATTTGTTCCAAGCTTCCTGGAGTAAATACAGACGAATAGATGATGTAAGTGACAGAGCAACAGCACTGTTCTTATCAATTAACTAGCCAATCCTATTCTACGCTGCAATATTTTGCTTAAGAGTTTTACAACATAAAAGGAGCAACATAAACCACGAAGGCAAAAGTCCCAAATCATGTCTAATATCCAGAACCTTAAAACATATTCGGTTGACATTTTTCAGTTAGGTCTTTATCATGGCAAACCAATGAAATAACTCAACGCTAGATATACCTTTAAAAGATCAAAGACTTTTTCACATATATACTTCTGCTGAATACTTGCGCCGCGCTGTTGTAATTTATCAGGATGAACACAAAGAGTAGCTTTCCTGTAAGCTTTCTTAACAGCAGCAGAAGTTATGACCTCGGTTAGCGGAATAGGCTGCCAACCACTATCCGGCCCCAGTATCTGCCAGTAAAGAGAGATTGTCTCAGTATATCGCTGTTGTTCTATGAAAAATGAAGAGCGCTAAATTGAAGAAAAGAAAAGACTCAAACAAATTTCAGAGATGGAATTTAGAATGACAGAGCAATAACACGCACATATTGTAAAGTTGAAAGCAGTGCACGCAAGTTTCCTTCCTTCCCGCTTGACCACCTTCTGACATCAGCATCCAAAGTTTCTGCTAACCTCTGCAAATGGAATTAACAGGGAATTAGCAAGAAACATAAAGGAAACTTGAATCCACAAGTTCTTTACTGCTGTAAAGTTTGTTACGTTTCTTTCTGCTTGCTCTCTCTGTGCAAGTAGGTCGCGCATATTCTTCTCTGCAAGAGCTTTTGCCTGGAACAGATGAAGAGCTTGGTGTTACTAAGTTAAATACAAGTACAAACTGTAAAAAAAAAAAAATGTAAATAATTAAATTTCATACCGCACGTTCAGCTGTTCTACGGTGCCGCTCCAATCTAGCTTTACATCTTTGAGCTGATTCACCCTCAATTCCTTCATATCTCTCTGCATGAATCAACACAAACATTCAAGGGAAATTGAAGCTATGTGAAAGGAAAGAATTTAAAGTCAGCAACAACTAACTAAAAGTTATTTACATACCACTATAAACCGAGGAATATTGATATCCTGGAAGCCCTGTGCTCTGAAATTGCAAATTCTGTAGATCCTGCATGTTACCATCAATGTCAGAATTTTAGAAAATGTGAATTACACTAAAGAAAGGAGAATCCAGCAGACAAAAGATTACTCACAGAGGAGGAGGTGCTTTGCCTTATTCCATTATTTCTCGACGAAGCCACGAATTTATCAGAAACGGATCTTTGCACACGGTCTCTTGCCTCAGAAGCAGCCCTTTCAGCCATTGCTTTTTCAGCAGCACGTTCTCGAGCCTCTGCAGTTGCTCTCTCTACTGCAGCACGTTCAGCCCTTATACGAGCCTCCATAGCCGCTTTTCCTGCTAACGATTTCTCCCTCGCCTCTGCACAAGCCTTCTCTAGTCTTTCACGAGCCTCGGCCATTGCTCTCTGCCGAGCTTCAGCTGTTGCCCTCTCCACAGCAGCCCTTTCTGCCTTCTCACGGGATTCTGAAAAAGCTCTTTCACGAGCTTCAAGTGTTGCTAGATCAACAGCCATTCTATCCTTTTCTCTTTCTCTCTCCCTCTCCCTCTCTTCCTCAATCTTTCTCAGTCTTTCATTTTCTAGCTCTCTTTCTCTTTTCATCCTTTCGGATTCTACCTCTCCAAGTGTCTTCTCTTTCCTCTCTGTACTCTGGTTTGCATTAACCTGATGAAATGATTTCTGGTTCTTTTGCTTCTCTTCAGCTCTAGGTGGCTGAGCAGCTTCAGTTTTTCGTTTGTCTTCAACGCTTTCTTTCACTGCTAGCGTTGGCACTGTTCTTTCCTTCTCTTCCTTATTCAAGGAAACTTGGGCCTGTGTGCGATATTCTGACCTCTCTTGGAGCTCCTGGGCAAATTCCCTATCTTGATTGTCAGGAATAGAGCCCTCCTGTGAGCAGCTCTTAATCTTCTCAATGTTTGGTTCTCCAACCACTTGGATAGCTTCTCCTGCTTTCTTCATTTGATCATCTAAATGCGACAACTCTAACTTTCCTTGTAACTTTCCGAACGTTTTTAATCTTTCACCAAGCATTCCGTTTTCTATCTCAAATGCCACCGACTCCTTTTCACTTACTTGGGGTTCAATCTTAACCTCTCCACTTGTTTTCTTTACACTGCTCCTCAAAAGAAGGGCCTCTTTGCTATCTTCCATTCCAAAGTGGTGCTTTCCAGAGTTGCTAGATGCTTTGACATTGTTATCAATGGATTCATTTTTTCTTCCAACTGCTGGTTGTGCTTCAATATCTAGAGGTTCAGCCTTCATATCTTTCTTTTCTTCATGTGCATGGGTCTCTTGAGGTGATTTAACCTTTCCACTGTTTTCATCATGGTCACAAGCTAGTGGTGTCGGTTGTGTGCTCTCACTAAAGTCTAGCTTATATGCCTTATCAGATTGCATGAGATCCTCTGCCTCCACATACACTTGAGTTCGTTTCACCGGTTTTACTTCATTGCAGTGTTCATCCTTGTCCATTCCTCCACGTGCCTGGTCTAGTCCCTTCTCACCTATCACGTCAACAGTTTCTTTTGCCATACCTTTAGTCTCTTCCTGCTCAAGAGCCTCCTTTGACATGCTGCAAGTATCTAACTGCTTAGATGCTTCACACATTGTTGTATCTCTTTCTTCTTTCCTCTGAACCTCTGTAAATATTTTGCGGCTTTCTTCTTGCTCACAGACCACCACGTGTTTCCTAGTCTCTTTTTGTCCATAAACAGATTTAATTCTTTCCTTATATTCTTCTCGTTGATGATTCTCTTCACGTTTTCTCTCATCTTCTGGCTCAAAAACTTCTGTCTGTTTCTTCTTGTTTTTATCCTGTTCAAGGGACTGTTTTAGTCTCCTTTCATTCTCCTGATGCGTGAAAGCCTCTTTTTGCCTCCTTTCATCCTCTACTTTTTCAAGAATCTCCTTTAACCACTTCTCATTTTCTTCCTCTTCAAGAACATTATGTACTTTTTTATCATTTTCTTCTTGTTCAAATGGCTTTTTAAAACTAATTTCATTTATGACCTCTATAAATGCCTCTTTCTGTCTCTCTTCATCATCTATTTTTTTATGAGATGGCTTCAGTTTTTTCTCAGTTTCAATCATTTTTCCAGCCTCCATTGATTTCTTCTCGTTGTCCTTCTGTTTTATAGCCTTCTCAGCTTTGGACTTCGTTTCTTTCTCTTTAACTGATTGACCAGCTCTAGTTACTTGCTTGTCCACGATATGCTTGGCCGTCGTAAAACTCTTTTTGGTTCCTCCACTCTCACAAACTTCATGGGTTACTTTCACCTTCTTCTCACAATCATTTTGCTCAAGCGGCTCCTTTGCTGCTTTTGCTTTCACACTGTCTTCGTGCACACAAGGCTCTTTTACTCCATGTTTCTCCTCAAACTCCTCCAGCTCATGATCTTTTCTAGCTGGTTTTACTTTACTATCATTTACAGCTTTCTTCTCGAATGATTCCAGGGCTGCCCTCTTCTGCTCATGCTCATGAATTTCAACATTCTGCACTAATATTTTCTTACTATATGCCTGTTCAAAGACCTTCTTGGACTCATCGGTTGTAACTATTTCAAAAAACTCTGTTGCTTCTTTCCATTCACTAGCTTCATTGCCTTTGTGATATCCTCCCGATGACCAAGATTCCTTCTCAGGCTTGTCTTTCACAAATTTTCCTGCAGCAACGAAAGTTTTTTCTCCTTGTAAAGAATCTGGAACTTCAAGGGCTGTTCTGCTCACCTTTTGCTTCTCCCGTACAAGCACACTTATTCCATTGTCTTCACTTTCACACGTGCCCTTCAATTTCTCATCTTCTGTTCTGTTACATCCGTCAACAATCTTACCTGTCTTTCCTTCCGTCTCTTTCATTTCCTTCACTTTCATGTCCTTTCTTGAACCTGATTTATGGCTTCTTTGGAGACCCTCTTTTTTCCTCTCCATTAATTCTTTTGCACTTTTTATCTTTGCTTGAGCTTTCTCCATTGCTTCTTTTATAGCAGCAGCAGAGGCCGCAGCAGATGAACTGGCATCTACTTCTACATCAAAGAAAGGTGGCGAACTATCACCAGAGATTCCTTCAGATGCAAGAGCTTTTTGGTGTGAACCCGATTTACTGGAGTATCCTTTCTTGCCTTCTACTACAGGAGGTGGTCGAGAGGGTGGGGGCAATTCAGATGGCTGAGTTCGAAGGCTGATCTCGGATATACCTAAAAACGTATCACTACAGCATGAACCATTCTTTCCATATTCTTTTTGAGGTCTAAGATCATTCTCAAATGCAAGTCCACCGAGCCTAACATTAGCTGGGTGTGACATTGACTTTTTGAGATGTTTTGCCTTCACCCTATCAACAGTAAAATCCACGCCAAGACTGCTATCATCAGTCACCTGCAGGGATGCGCTATGACCTTCTATCCGTTGCAATGGTGAATCAACCATGTAAGTGAATCCAGGAACAGCATGAAGTTGAGCAACACGTGTCATTCCACTTGCCATATGTTCACTGATTATCTGACTAGCTTTATGATATGATATGCTAAACTCCGTAGTTCCATCAACTGAGTGTCGAGGACCTCCGTTCGAAAAGCATTGATCCCTGCCCGAAATATCCGATTCTTCTGACAGAGTTTCAAATTCTGCAGGAGACCTATGAATAACAAAGCAAGACAAATAAATTATAACATCACTAATTGATTTGACAAACAAACAGAAAATAAAATAGTACATTCTAACAGATATACTGAATTAATTTTATGCAGTAATAGAAGTGGTTATGGACGAGGATAAAAGTATGCTTCTTGACACTTATCTTTATTGAAGATTTAAGGTAAATTTAAAGGGAACAAATGTTTTGAGGTACATTCCCAACCAAAATACCGGCTAAATCTTATTTCTCTTTTCGTTCCAGAACTTGGTGAAATATTTATTAATCAGTAGCTTCGTTTTTCCAAAAAAAAAAAAAAAAAGACACACACACACACACACTCACAGAGTTGTACAAATTTTTCTGCGCAGAAAATTTATCAAATTTTTTCATCTAAACAATGGAGGACGATTTTTTGAAGAATTTCAGACACCGTAAAAAGAAAGAAAGAAAAAATAACTAATCTTATTTCATATACTTCCAAGCTTATTCTCAAACCAACCACAAATAAAAAATAAAACAAAATAAATCATTCAAGACTGGATTTTATACAACATTGGAGCTGGTGACAAAGGTTTGACTCTAGTACCTCACAGAAACACCAAGTACTTTATCCCAAAATGCCCAAAAACTCCAAAGCATAAGCTTTGTTTTACCTAAGCTTCCTCAATAAGCGCAGCCAAAATCCTACCTAAATTAAGAATCGAAGACCTAAGAAAACAAAACATTTTCTTGCTTTTTTGTTTTTTTATACGAGGAAGAAAACAAAAGCTTTTAAAACTTTTATTTTGAGTTTTTGACCAATTTTCAGACAGAATATATCCAAAAATTACAGTTTCAGATAATTTACTGAGAATCTAACAAAATGAATGCACCAAAAGAAGACGTGATCGTACCAAGCCTCGTCGGAGGAATTGCCATCGCCGTCCTTGGATTGATCAACAAGCTCCTCGTACGAGACAGCGAAATCCAGGCCGTTGAAGCCGCCAAAGACCTCGGAGTAGTCGAAGCTGGAGCTGCGGACATCGAAAAAGACCTCGGCTTCGTCGACCGCCGGAAGATCCAAGACGGGAATCGACGAGGCTCGAGACGCCTGGAAGCTGCCGAAAATCTCACTGTAGTCCTCCATTCGAGGGGAGAGGTTGGAGACGCCGAACTTCGGAGGGCCTCCGTAGACGTCGTCGTACAGATTCTTGGCCGCGGCCGCAGCCGGAAAGCTACCGGCATTGCCGTAGATTTTCTTGGACAGCGCCGCGGCAGCCCTGTTTGGATGCCGAGAATGCGAGAGATTCTCCATTAGGAAAATGGAGCTTCTAGGGTTTTGCTTTTTTCTCGAGCGTCACAATTTTCTTCTCTCTCTCTCCTCTCTCTCTCTCTCTCTCTGTGTCTCTGTGTGCAGAGGCTCCGCTGCATAGTCAGAACTCTGAAAGAGAACGACGACGAAAGCAGCAGAAAAAGGAAAGTTGCGAAATTACCATAAAGGACTCGCCAACAGACATTTCGCATTCTTCTTTTTCCGCTTTTTCTTATTTTATTAGATTATTAGAAATAGGAAGAAAATAAAAGAGTAAAGTGCGGTATTTGCTGTAATAAAAATTTAAAAAAAATTACTCCTTTTCAAAAAATAAAAGTCTCTTATTTCGCTAACAGAAAATTGTTTTTAAACATTATTCAAAAAGTTTTTTACAATATTTTTTTATAATAATTTGAATTTATTAGTTACACCAATCTTAGTTAGTGTTTGGGACACAAATTTTTTTAACATTGCATTTAAATGCAATGCAATTTTCCTCCAAATACAAAAACAATTCATTCAAATACCAATCACATCACATTTTAAATCAAACACAATCACTATTTATTATTTCACTTTTTCTATTACTTTTATTAATTACATCATATATTCTCTCTCCCTCTTTTTTTTTCACTCTACTTTTACCCATCACATCACATATTTATTATTAAAATACAATTCAAATACTTTTCTCCCAAACACACATTGCATTCAAATGCAATGCTAATGCTTTCCTCTAAATACAAATTGCATTCAATACATTGCATTCAAACGCAATGTAAATGCAATGCGTTCACCAAACGAACCCTAATTGGCTACTAAAGTATTAGCATTTTAGTGAATATAAAGAAATCAGTGTCAGAATAACTTTTTTTTTTAATTTTTCATATATTATAGATTCTTTTCATATAATTACAAAAAATCTGCAGTTCTGTCCAAAATGGAAGAGTGTGGGATGACAGACAGTGCCGGTAAACCGGTACCAACGCGGGAATGGTAACAGGGTGTTTGTGTATGTATATATATATATATAGAGAGAGAGAGAGAGAGAGAGTTAGATAGGTGTTGAGGTACCACACAGGGTAAAAATGTAATTTTGAAGAGGGTAGAATCTTTCACATAGCGTCCCACGTTGCAATAGTAAGTGTCCCAAATTGGGAACAGGATATCAAACTGGCTCCCATGATAGCATAGTGACTTTGGTGTGTGTATGTGAACAAGGACAGCCCTTTGGAGCCATCCGCTCTCCCCTCAGTCACTTGTAAACTTTGGCTTAATATGACATGCACACTTTTCGCCTCCAAATTTTGGCCATTGGTGAACCCATTTGTCTATTAAACAATAGCTTTTAATATTTTAACAAGACGCGAAAAATAATATAATTAATGCTCCAATAAGATAAGAACATCATTATTGAATGGCTCTTGAGGAGTTGGTTCTAACTAATAAGTTGTGGTTTGGAGAGGTTAAGGAGTCCTAGAACATGAAAATCACAATCAGTTGGTTTGATTTCGCTTTTGTTGCATTTTTTTTTTTGGGGTCAACTTTGTTTCGGTTATATGGAATAATGAAAAACTTGAAGCCAAGAAATTTCTTGCTTTATTTATTTATTTATTTATTGGCTAAAATTCTAACGTGTCTTTCTTTCAGGCCACCTAAGCCATTATAAAAAGGGGACATTGCTTTCAAGAATGCCCAAACCGTCAGTTACAATGGTGTTTTCTGCGCTATATATATATATATATATGTATATCAACTGTTGCATGAACACTGTCCTCTTGGTACAGCAACCCCAAAAATGATACAACTACATTGGGAAATGGCAGCAAAATAATGAGAGTTGATTTTGTGGGTTCCCCTTCCATGGGCCAAAAAAAGAGATTGAAATTGCAGAGATTGATGATTTTTTTTCCTACACTTGCAAAAAATATATATATATGAAAGAAATTTAAAAAAAATTGACATTAAAATATGTAAAATTATAAGAAAAGTGGACAGTTGGAGCCAAATAATAATATGGACAGCATGCACAACTCAACTTCCTTACATTGGGAGTTAGAAAAGGAAAAAACTGAGGGGAACATTAGAACACAGCATTAATTAGAAGCCTAACTGTCCCATAGGGGTGGCAATAGAAATGGAATTTGTTGGGGGCTTCAATCAGAGCCAAAATGCCAATCATTCAAAATTGGTGCACCAAATAGAGTTTAATATGATACCATCTAGGCCAATTATTAGCTGGTCCCCATCCTCTGGCAGATATGTTAAAAGCTTCCACTTGGTACCATAGACAACTATGAAAATTCCTTCCTAGTCTACATCAATTTCACACAGCAAAGGGGAGCTGGAACAAATCTAAGCTTAATAATTACAAAGAATAATCTAAAGACAGGGGAGGTTTGCCCATGAAGGTTTGTGTAAATGATAAGCTTGACAAAGTAATATTACAGACAATTCTGATTTTACATCTTGATTCTTGAATCTTGATTTGTTGTAGGTTTGTATTTTTTTAATATGAAAGTGGGCTTAAGTACAGAAGAAAACACGGTAGAAAGAATGTATCCCTACATATATATATATATACAACGTACAATATTTGATGTTGAGAATTAGATGTCTTAATTTTATATTACCGCGAACAATAAAATTTGTAAAATAAATTAAATGAACACAAACACACAAGCTTTATAAAATTGATTTAAGGGGACATTTGGTAAACGCATTGTGTTTTAATTGCGTTTAAATACAATTCTTTTTTGAGTGTTATATTTGGTTAAAAAGTATTTGTTTTGTATTTGAATAAAATGTATGTTTGGATGAAAAATATTTTAGAGTTAAAAAGTTGATGTAATTGGTAAAAGTATAGATAAATAATTAGGGTTGAAAAGTTGATGTAATTATTTTAAAAAACTTTTGAATAGTAATTGTTTTCGTAGTATTGTTGAAAATGATTATATTTGAATGTAAAATTTTATATTTTGTATAAAATTGATTTTTATAACGTTAAAAAGCGTTCTCCAAACACACCATAAATGTGAGATTATATCTTTTATCAATTACTATAATAATTAATTATGATGAAAAAAAAAGATTCAAAAGAAAGCTCACACACCTTTTAACTTTATGTGTATTTTAAATTATAACCTTATTCATAATAAACTCTAAACTCTAACAACGGTGTCCATTCTTATAAAGAAGAACTAAGATAATCGAAATTATAATTATAAGATACCTAAACTACCCTTAATTGAAACACCGTCCTAATGAACCTAGGTTTCGAGTCTTTCCTACCTTCACAGTGATCTTACCATGAAGATCGATCTGTGTATTGTCTCCACAACAGAGCAATAATTATACTCCACCATTTAACACATGAATTCGTAATGAAAAGGGCAACAATACTAACTTAAATCCCAAAACCCACATCAAATGACTAGTACTATATATATATATATATTTGCACACATTCAAGTCCAGCATAGACTATAGATTTAAATTTATAATTTAAACAATAAATTTAAATATTTATGAAAAAAAACTATAAAAAAAAAAGTTCAAAAAGCAGATTATTAAAAAAAAATCATAAAAGGGGGATCAGACGTACAATCGGCATTAATAGTTTAGATGGATAAATAGTTATGGACAGTCGTGGCAACTATAATCACCAGCACAAAGTGATACGTGATTTTTACTTTAAAGGAAAACTTCCTCCTTTTTTCCGTGTGAAGGGTACAAATTTTAAACTAATGAGAAGTGTTTAAAAAGAAAAAAGTTGCTCAGAATCCGAATGTAATTCAGCCAAGGGCGTTGGCATTTGGCAGTATCTTCCATTGATGACTTTGACGCTTGTTCCCACATTGTCTGTCCAATGATCATATTGTATATAAAAATAAAGTGCTAGTAACTAGTGTTTCCCTTTTCCAACGGATATTTCCCTTTCTTTTTCAGATTCAAAGAAATGTGGCATTTTTTATCTCTTGAGGGGAAAAGAAAATTGGGATTTGATTTTGAACAAGAGAACATAAGAAAGGAAGGAAAAATTATATTAATAATAATAATTAAAAAAAAAAAAACAGCAGAGCGGGATTCAAAATCTAACATGGGTCCTTTTACGGTAGACTGCATAGTTTATATCATTAATTGGAAATACCTTTTAATAATTAAATTAATTTTACAATGATTTACAATGGGTAAATAAATTTTGGTGTTATGAATACTAATTTTACACCAAATGTAAAGTTTTACATTCAAATATAATTATTTTCAACATTGTTATGAAAACAATTATTATTCAAAAGTTTTTTAAAATAATCACGTCAATTTTTCAACCTCAACTATTTATCTCTATTTTTACCAATCACATCAACTTTTTAACTCTAAAATACTTTTCATCCAAACACATATTTTATTCAAATGCAAAACAAATACTTTTTAACCAAATACAATACTCAAAAAAAAAAATATTTAAATACAATTAAAACGCAATGTGTTTACCAAACGTTTCCTTAATTTATAAATACTCATATTAAAAATTTATAACGTATGTTATAAAAACTGCTTTACTTCTAAATCTAACTGTTAAATATTTAATTTAATAATTAAAATAATAATTCTTATCATTAATTAAAAAAATAGAATATTATAGAAATTTCCTATTTAATAATCTGCAGTCTGTCTCCTTGTTACACAATGCTTTAAACAGTTGCATGGTGGATTCTCTCTCTCTCTCTCTCTCTCTCTCTCTCTCTCTCTCTAAAGTTGGTTTGTTGATAACCCAAGTCCCATGTTGGCTCACTCATAAGCTTCAAGCCAAATCCCAAAACCAATGCAAGGAGTGGGCCTGGTGGGCCCATATGTTGGCCATTTATGGCAGCCCCATTAAGCAAAAAGCACAAAAAGTCATCATTTCCCGCCCTTCAAAATAATCAATTTGTTCTCTGTTTAAATCATGTATAATTCCAATTAATACATGTTAAATTATTTAGCTTTGCACAACTAAGTGACTTATCCCCTGCACGTCATCACCAGAGGAGATAGTCTACGACCCATCGTCGAGCCAATCTAGCCATGACACGTAATCTTCCAGCAAAGGTTCTTTTGTAAACTAAGGTCATCCTCAAGAGTAGAAAAAAACCATGGGATTGGTGCTCTATACCTACTCAATTATTATATAAAAATATGCTTTTGAATTTAGTGGGCATGCTTAGTGGGGGGCAGATAGTTGGAAATTAGGGCACTATACGTTACACTCATGCATGTTGTTGTATTCTACTTTCATGAGGAAAATAGTACAAGAATAATAATTTAATAACTAGAAAAAAAAAAAGGTACAAAATTCAAAAAAATTTTTTTTTTAAATCTTGGCTTATTAGTCAGACTTGCTGAGTGGGGAAGCACATTCTTCTTGATTAAGCAGTTCAGAAGCTTGCTAAAGTTATTTTATTTTATTTTATTTTTATTCCCCTTCTTTTTTTGATCTTTGTTTGATAAATGAGATTTCGTCAAAGGTTCGATTTTGCCTTTAGGTGTTGATGAAGCCAACATAATTCCAGTATATATTTTTTAATACAATTGAGATCAAATCCGTGCCCCGCCTAAATCTAAACCTCACCCCATCCCTTTTCATGCAGTTTGATTCACTTTATTTATTTATTTTTTGGTTAAAAAATATGAGGGAAGATGACTAAAGAATGATTTAAGTAACGTTTGGTAAACGTTTTTTGGTATTACGAAAATCAATTTTACAATAAACGTAAAGTTTTATATTCAAATACAATCATTTTCAACATACTATGAAAATAATTACTATTCAAAAGTTTTTGAAAACAATCACATCAACTTTTCAACTCTAACTATTTATCTCTACTTTTATCAATCAAATCAACTTTTCAACTTTAAAATACTTTTCATCCAAACACACATTTTATTCAAATACAAAACAAATACTTTTCAACTAAATACAATACTAAAAAAAAATTATATTAAAACGTAATTAAAACGCAATGTGTTTATCAAATACCTCTTTATTATTTTTGTACAATATTTGTTACCATAGCCGAAGAAATTTACCGTATGCCAAATGTGTTGGTGGATGAAGTGGCAAACAAAACAGCCAGAGGCGGAGATGTGGAAGCTGACTTGGTAACACTGAGACAGCAAATCTATGAGATTTGTGTTTCACGCTATGGGAAATAGTTGCAAGACAGATGGCAAACCAAAAAAAAAAGCCGCAAAGTCTTATGATGGGGTAAAATAAAATTACCAAAATGCATATTCTCTGTCGTATTTTCAACAAATTCTACAAAAATATGTATATTGTTTATAACTTAAGGAGTAAAAAGATTCGATTCCTACACTTATTAGTTAAACATGAAATTATGAATTATTGTTATATTGTTAGGTTATGTATGTGATTATAAATACTTATATTGTTTTGACTTTGATGTGATATGCATATTGTAAGGGAAATGATGGAGTAGGGTGTCCTTTATGCCCCCATCACGATATTCCAATAAAAAAAAAAATTTACGCTAGCTTCTTTATTTGCTTATTCACCAAGTGATGGGTTATAAGTGGTACATATTTATTGAATATTTATAACCAAAACTGACTACGAAAAATTTCAAGATAAATTACTAACGAAAATGCTAATTAGTGTCAAAGGAAGACAAATGATCTTTAATGGGAATAAAAACTGATATTCTTCTTTAATTGAAGCAATTAAATAATTTGTTCGACGGATATGTAAGGAAGGTAAGATTGTAGTCATTTTTTTAAAAATATTAGTTTTTGAAAGGGGGATCAACTTTTATTGTAAATTTGCTAAATCAGCCTTGACAAAAGCCCACAAGTTCCAAGGTAAAACATCCAATCAAAAAGATGAACAAGAACTAGACAAAGCAAGACTAGCCAAGAAATGACCTACCAAGTTTCTTTTACGAGAACCCGTAGCAAATACTACCACTACTACTACCACTATTAGCTTGATTTGAAGAATCACAAATATTTTTAACGATATCAACTTTCATTAATCAAGCGTTAAAATTGCGAATAGCTCGTACTACATTTATAGTATCCAATTCAATGGACCATCGTTCCATTCCTAGCAAATTGGCTAATCACACACCTTTACGAACAACCAAGCACTCCTCAGTATGTGGTGAGAACTGACCAAGCACACGCCTTGACACCGTTCCTAAAACAACCCCCCAATCATCTCTTGCCACTAAACCAACACCTATGAAATCCATAGCTGGGTTCACGGGTGCATCCACGTTATCTTAACAAGCCCTAATTTATGAAGGTGGCAACCGTCTCTTATAGGGCCTTCGTCTATGCCATTGCAAGTGAGGAAATCCCCAAGCAATC
Source organism: Antiaris toxicaria (assembly GCA_035233585.1). Lineage (NCBI taxonomy): Eukaryota > Viridiplantae > Streptophyta > Magnoliopsida > Rosales > Moraceae > Antiaris > Antiaris toxicaria. The sequence goes on along the minus strand of CP141157.1, from coordinate 36,107,563 downwards.
ATCCAGCCTAAGAGACAATTGTCATTGCATCTTCCCTACACCCCTCAAACATAATCAGATTCCTTTTGAACTATAAAGACCACACCACCATACAAAAAATGCCCAATTCCTCCATACAACACTTATTAGAGACGAAGTGGCATAGGTCAGAAATAATGAAGAAGATCGCTAGCTTATGGCTGGAAAAAATGGAGATGGTGAACTCTGATATTCTTATGGTTGGTTGAGCAAGATCACGACTCTGATGAGAATGACCTGTAAAAAAACCACAAACCGAGAGAGAGAAAGAGAGAGGAGAGAGAGAAACTTGTCGCGCTTTGAAAAATGGAGAGAAAAAGTAAGAGGAAAGAGAGGGAAAGGAGAGAGAAAGAAGAGAAAGATAGGAAGTAAGGGAAGAGATTCATTAGACTCAAAGGATAAAGAGTGGGGAGGCAGTGGAGAGGGAAGGAATAGAGGGAAATGAGTGAGTTTTGAGGGAATTTGAAAAAAATAGGTCGAAAACCTATTACATGAGTAAAATAGGAATATTATCTATATTGAACTTAGATTATGCTTTTAATTTTCAAAGGTTTAAACTAAATTTACCTCCAAAGCGCCCAAAAAAAAAAAAGAAAAGATGGCCTATGTTCATTTTTTTTCTTTTATTTATGTAAATATCTAAATTGATACTTACATTATTATCTTTTTTATAAAGAATTGAAAATAAATAAATGAAAATTGATAAAAATGAAAAGAAAAAATCTCTAAAAGAAATGTCAGATTAAAACGCATTGTATTTTAATTGTATTTGAATGAAATTTATTTTTTAAATGTCGTATTTGGTTGAAAAGTATTTGTTTTGTATTTGAATGAAATGTGTGTTTGGATGAAAAGCATTTTAGAGTTGAAAAGTTGATGTGATTGGTAAAAATAGAGATAAATAGTAGAGTTAAAAAGTTGATGTGATTGTTTTAAAAATATTTTAAATAGTAATTGTTTTCGTAGCACTGTTACAAAATTTGTGTTTGGTGTAAAATTGTATTGTATTTGAATAAAATTAAAATGAAAATTTTTTCCCAAACGTCACCTAAGCAATTTTTTATAAAATGAAAAAAAAAAAAACATTTAGAAGATTTTAGTTGGCCTTTTTTTTTTTCTAAGAGAGAAAATTATCTAAATAATCATTTTTTTTCATTTGTTGATATGATATAAATTCTCTTTTCTTAATCAGTACAATACAACTTTAATTTAGTTTTGTGTCATGTTGGTCTAGTATTATTTTTTTGTGTCATATTGGTGCACTGGTCATCAAATTGTGCCATTCCGATACTTTCCCTCTTTTTCCTTTATTAGACTTCAAACAACAAAAGACTACCAATTGAGAAGGCCATATCAGTTTGAGGAGGGGAAACATCGGTAACGTTTGGTATTGTTTTTGAAATCTGTTATGTTTTCAAATTCTCTGAATTTGAGATCGTTTTGAAAACAATTCTGAGAACGTTTCTGAAATTGTGTTTGGTTTTATTTTCTGAGTGTATGTTTTAAGAAACAAAAAAGTGAAACTGTGTTTAGTTATATTTTTGAAAACTAGTCATTTTATAAGTATTATATAAAAACATATTTATGTTTGATTTAAAAAAAATTTATTATGAATACCAAAAATTAAAAATTAATAAAATTTTTTAATTGAAAAATGAATTAAAATTAATAACCATAATATTTAAGTAATTACTATATCAATTAAATCTTAATTAACCATAATAATTAAATCAGAGAAATGGGAAAAATGAAATCAGAGAAAACGACTTTTAATCGTTTTCAATTTTACATTGGGAGCAAAGGCGATTTTGGATTCGTTTTGAAATCTGTTTTCAAAAACAATACAAATCAAACACAATTTCACACCAATTTTGAAATCGATTTTCTAGGGAATCGTGAAATCAGTTTTGAAAACAAAACCAAACACCCTCATCATCATGTGGCTTGCTATTTTGGAATACAACTTACATACAATAAAATAAAAAATAAAAAAAATCCAGGGGGTGCCCACTGGTCCTTGCCTCCCTCCGCCGTTGGGATAAGATAGATTAAAGAATAGGCAAAAGAGGGATAGATAAAAAGAGATGAATTGTATAAAATTTTAAGAAATATAATATATTATAGAGAAATAGGATCTTTTTTGAATAACAGGCATCAAAATGTTAAGTGAAAACTATATGCACTCATTCTGTTCAAGTAAAAGACTACTAGGTAGGATGAGAATTACAAAACTACTGGGTTTGTTGTTGGTAATCTCTATCTCTTTAAGGTTATCAAACCCATGGCTTTATGAGAGTTTGATCTCTTCTTGTATCTGGTCTTGTTTTGGTATTACAGGAAACTAGAAACAAAAAAACAATGACAACAACCAGATTATCACAAATAAGATAACTTCATGCAAAATTCCCATGTTAGATATTAAACACATACATATATATATTTATATATATATACACATGCAGAAGCGGAGTTGGGAAATTGTTCCAATGCAGGCTAAATGATAATATATTATATAAATTTTATTGAAAGCATGCACAACGAAAATTTTGTTACAAAATTAAGTGGGTGCATACCTAAATTTTAGTGGCGTGCAGTTTTAATTTTTCTTCTAAAATGGAGGCACAACTATAACTTTACAAAAATTACAGGGCTAAAAATTAATTTGTTAAAATATGAATGGGAGGGCTTTTCCAAACTCACTTATATGTTTCGCCACTGCATGCGTGTGTGTATATATATATGTGTGTGTGTGTGTGTATTAATTTGGGTGGTTTATATACTCACATGCAACTCAAGTTTATATAAAAGTGGAGATGCCTTCAAAAATTTGGATGTGAGTTCCCAGAGGCATGTAAAATGATCCTCCGTGAACCGGAGTGCCAGATGTTTAAGCTTAGTAAATGTATTTGTCACATTAATGGTTTCCATATATATATATATATATACGTATGTAAAGATATATACTCACCTCGTAATATGGTAGGCTCACGTACAATGTCTCAAGTTGAGGAAAATCAGTTGAAAGCAAGTTGCGAACGGGTGGACAAAAGTTATGGCATCGATGGGAACACTCACATCAAGGTCTCATAACATTTATTCTTCGGTGGGTATCCTTTTACAATTGTGTGATAAATATTAGACACTTTTAACAAATGGCATGGTTGACAACAAAGGTAATGACATTAATGAATATTAAATTTAGAGAATTTATTAAACTAAATTTTGGATGGACAACTTGTTCTTAATATGTTGACTTAGTATTTAAATTTTTTTTTTGTTTAAACAAAATCTAAACTAAAAATTCAATCATTTTTTATGAATATCGTTCTTATGGATTAATTTTTGGTAAAAAAAGGTTAAGTAGATTAATAGCCTCACGATCCTACAGATTAATAAGTACAAACGAAAGTGGACAAAACCATTAACATAAAAAAGCAAAAAATTGAAAATTAAAATTATTCAATTTCTGTGTGCATAAACACACGGTATTATATGCATAAACAAAACACTGAATATCAAAGTAAAATACTAATTTGATTTCTATGTACATATATAAGGACACTATATTGTATGCATTGGAAAATTCTAAGAATAAAAAAAATAATTAGCTTAATTTGTAATACATAAACACACAATATAACATCAGAAGTTAAAAAAAAAAAAACACAATATAGAATCCATTAATGAAACTCTAAACTCCACGTATATTTAATAAACCAAGTTTCTAGTAACGAAAATGAAAAAAGGAAAAAGAAAAAAGAAAATGAAAATGAAAGAAAGAAAGAAACAAATAAGCATAAGTAAAGAAAATGGGAAGGTAAAAAAAACAACCAAATAGCCACAGTTTATAGTTAGTCAATCGGGTAGAAACCTAAAGAACGAGCTTCTGAGTTTGACCGAATAAAAATCCTCTTGAAAGTTAATTTGGTGCATTTTTTCTTTTCTAGAATTAAATGATAACACTTTTTTTACTAGCAAGTTTAGGACTGGTAATTTAGGTCACAACACAATAACACGACACGAAATCCACAAAAAGTTAGAGGGTTTGGGTTTTCCTTCAATGGGTTTGGGTCAAAAAAGGTTGAGCCCGTCAAACACGATTAAATAAAAGATCGAACTCGTATGAATCCACCAATCCGCAATTGACACGAAATAGCTCGTTTAACAAATTAATTATATATGAGTTGATATGAATATGACTCATAAATTACCCATTTATAATCTTTAATATATTTATATTGTTATATATATTATAATGTTTTACTATTTTTAATTTTGAGTTTTCAAAATTCAAAATTCAGATATAATATATATTTTATTTTATATATATTTTAAAATTTTTTAACTTACAAAAGAAAATCTAGATTTTACTTTATTTTTTTTAGTCTTTTATTACTTTTGCAGCTCTACTCGCCTCACCCAATCGCCCTTTCCTTCCCTTACTTCATCAACCTTCGCAATAATACGACCAGTCGTCTCTGATCTTGTCATCATTATTTTATTTATATTTAATTTGAACAGATTAATTTGGATCAATACGATTAAAACGATTAATAAATGAGTTAGGTTTGGGTTTGAGATTTTGACACGAATATTAAATGGGTTAGGTTTGGGTTTGGATTTAGTTAATAGTGTCAATTAAAGAACAAAACATGACACGAACACGATACGATAACACGAATTGTCAGCCTTAAGTAGTTTATTGCGTTAGAAATGCCACGTAAAATCTTAGAATGGATTAACGGTATAAGTAATGCCATGCCGATTAATGAAATTTTTTAAACAAATTTGTATAAAAAAAAAAAGAAAGAAAAAGAAAAAGTTGTAACCAAATTTTTTTTTAACAAGTCATTAAATTATAAGGAAAAAAATCCCTTCCATGAATCTAAATTTTGATTATCGATATTCAATATCTAATTAAAACAATCTCTTTTTAATTATACTTTAGATAAACCATATGTTTAACATACTCTAATAAATTATCTAAAATACCGCATCACTAAAAGTAATTAAGAGTTGCACTTATTTTTATAATTTTATCAATAATTAAGATAATTAAGAAAAATTGAAACTATTGAAGATTCTTTTATATATATATATATAGTATTTAGCAAGGTAAATTAAAAAAAAAAAAAGAAAGGAAAACACGATATCCATTGAGTATAGATATGCACTAACTATTGTAAAATGTTTAGCATATAATTTAATATTATGTTAAAAATGAGCTATCTTCCCACCAATAGTTTGTGATAACCTGACATATCAGTATTACTCTTTCGGTTAACTATATTTACTAAATAGCTTTAAATACATTGTTATATATACTAAAGTGGAAGGAGAAATCCTTATTTATTTACTATTTTTAAAACAGTAATATGTTGATTTTATTCTTGATGGTTATAGGTTTTTAGCCCTTTCACTTTTATTCATGTGAATATCCTTTTTTACCTTTTAAAAAATCTTTATTCATTCACTGTTCTTACAATAGTGATATGTCGATTTTACACTTAATTGGTTATGGATTTTTAACATTTTTACATTTATTTATGTGAATTTCCTTTTTTACCTTTTATTTTCTTTTTATTATATCTAAGATAAGACAATGGTGTTTTTTTTAATTAAGAAAAAAATAAAAATATTAATAGGATTGCGATGGCTAGTTGTATTTATTTATACATGAAATATATAGTTAAGAACATGACCCAATCAACTTTTATTTAAAAAGATTAGAAATAAACATAAAGTCACAGGATTATAAAAAAGACATTCCAATTTGTCAACAAAAAAAAGAAAAAAAGAAAAGAAAAACAGTACAAAAATGAATAGTTAACACTCATAAATAAAGTAGGTATACGTAGTAGTCTTTTTTATTTATATTAATATTTTTGTTATTCTAGCTTTAATTATGTAAAGAAGTGAAATGGACAAAGGGCTTAAACTCTTACTTCAAGTAATTGGGTTTTTGAGTGTCCCTTCAAGAGAGTATAAAATAATGAGTTACTACAATTTCACAAAGAAAAAATAAAATAAAATAAAAAATACAAGAGTATAAAGAAAATGAAAATGATTGAGATTCATGACAATTATTATATTACTAACCAATCATTATGACAATAAATAAAAAAGAGAATATTACAAGAGTATGAAGCAAAATAAAAAATTGAAAGGCTCCCTGAGAAAGCTTCACAACAAATATGAAAATAAAATTTATAATAACTAAAATAATAAGAAGTAATAATATCACACTAACCATATTGCGATTTTTTTTTAAACTAAGAGAAGAATTATAGTAAAGCAAATTAAAGGATTAGAAAGATGAAAAAGAGATGAAATATATGCTTGTAAAAACTTGAGGATGAATGAAATTATAGTGTAAAAATTAACCGTTTATAACCGTTGAAAGGGAGGAGGGGGGAATTCTTGAATTTTATATAATTATATTCTTGAATGATGCAAATAACATAAATACAAATAGTAAATTTACCCATTAAATATAATGTGTTTATAAAAACTTAAAAATAAATAAATTTATAACGTAAAAACCAAATATTTATAACCATCGGAAGTGAGAGGAAATTTTAAATTTTGTTTAATTGTATTCTTGAATTTTGTATAATTATATTGATACGATATTAGCTTTTTTCAAGTTTAAAAAGCAAGCATCTTATTTACCTTAGTCATCAACATCCAAAAATCATAACTAAAAATCAAATTAATTTTAGTATTGCAATAACATCAGAATGGAAATGATTTTTATATAATGTATTTTATATAATGTAGCAATATCTCTCGCTTCAACGCGAGTTTTTGGCTGGTAATATTCTAGAGAAAGAAGCATAACAATATCAAAATGTAACAAGAGCACTAGTTTAACAAAGACAGTTAATTGTGTGTCCTTTTAAATGTACTGGAATAAAACTTGCTTCAACAGGCACACTTGCAAGAAGTCTAATCAGCCTTGCTATTATTACTAATCAGCCTTGCTATTATTACAAAGTAGTTTATTATAATTGAAGTAATCCATCTACTAAGTACTCTCCATTCGAGTTACTGCCTCAAGCTTTCGACGATATAGGCCGCATACAGATCCCTGCAACAGAAAACAGAAGAGATTTTCGTGATGAAATAAAAAAAAAAAAAAATGTAGAGAGAATAGAGAACAAGAGCTCAAGACGAGGGAAATTTGTTATCCTAAAAATCATTTATCAAGTGAGTCCAAATTGAAAACATAATAGGCCAATTCATAGGAATACTCACATTGAGTACTTTATGGCATCGATGGCTGCTTCAGCGGGAAGAAACTCTTCAACCTCAACTTTCTTGTTCTCGTTCTTTTTGTCTATTATTATTCATGAAAGTTAAAGCATACATTGTGCAAAAGAAGCACAGGTTTATGTAGATGATAGGACCTCTGAAGAAGCTATGGGTCCTACAAAAATTTTTGCTTAATGATGTAAACTGATTCATTTACAAACCAAAAATGATGGTCAAACTGATTTACTAAAAGATGCATGTGGGTGGATACAGTCCTCAAAGAATCGACGAATTTCTTGAAGACGATGTGGAGGAAGCTCACTGATGCTACTGTAATGTCGAAACTCAGGGTCATCAGCGCACACTGCAATGATTTTGTCATCCTTTTCACCCTGCAATTTGATCCATAGCCAGTTGAATGCGGGATAAAAATTTATATACAAAGTACAACATTGGACTTGGAAGGGCCAGTGGTTTACCTGATCAAGCATGGGCATTAATCCAATAGCCCGAGCACGGAGGAAGGTGCCAGGCAGCACAGGCTCCTGCAGGAGTTGTTCCAAGAAGATTGGGTATATGGTTTAGTAGGAATTAATAAAAACTCGTGCAACCAAATAAAAGTACCTGCATCAGTACTAGTACATCCATGGGATCACTGTCCTCGCAAATGGTTCGGGGAATGAAGCCATAGTTGTGGGGATAAACAACTGATGAGTAAAGAACTCGATCAACCTACTTCCATCAACTTTGTACATTAGCCATTCTCCTTATTTAGAATTCAAAAATGTACTCTCTATGCATTGCCAATATCTTGAAAAAATAAAAAGTAGGGAAATGTACTTTAGAACAGGGGCAATAAATTGGTTCTTAACAAACAACAAGTATTTTGACATCATTACGAAAATTCAACCAAGTAAAAGCATCAAAATGATTCTAAGTCAGTAAATTTAGGTGTTCAGTTCTTATCAGTTGTACCAGAAATAACAGGATTAAAACTGAATCAAAACCAAAAAAAAAAGGGTTGGGTTCAAACTTCATGTTAGAATTGGAGATTTTTGGTGGAGTGAATCATACTTTTATGAGGCCACTCGCCTTGTCGAGCTCGTACTTAACCTTGCCTCCTTTGCTAATTTCAACAACCTGCAATGGAAAAACATTTATGGATTGGCACCGAGTAAGCAAAATTCTTGATTTGATCAAACTAATCTACGATGCACCTCAAGACCGGCACAAGACTACTAATAAAAGACTGTACGTGGTAGGGATTTAGTGAACATAGTTTCATATATTTCTCAAAATCTTCAGCACATACAATACAAGTTTGATCACTATAAGATGAAAAGCATCACGTCTAGTTCAATTTGTCTCTCCATCACATCAATATGCAAACACTCAACAACAATACCGATATGGATGTTAACAAAATGATTCAGATAGGGGAAAACATACACAGTTGAAAGTCGCCGGGGCACCAGGTCCTGCATAGAGTAAACACCAAGCAGTAATGCATAAAGCGTTTGGAATCTCCGAAACAAGATCATTACTCTAAGTGGTTAAACATCCACCAAACTTAAACTGTAACCAAAATGAAAAAGAGCCGACAAACAAATGATACCAATCTCTAAGTCATGCCAGGGATGAGCCGCCACAGATCTTCGTGACATTGAAGAAAGAATCCTTTCATTCAGAGCCACATGGTGTTGTCCGGGATACTTTGCACTTGCTTCTCCATGGTTGTTGGCCATACTCAACCTTCACAATAGCTTAAATTATGTTAAAAGAAAAAATTGGTTGCAGAATAAAAAAATGCTAAATAGAAAAATGTTTCGCCATTAAGAAGGTTGAAATTCTTTCAACACTGAACTAGAATTTACAAATTAAGAATGATGAAAACTTCTACTTCATTTCCCTAAATTAAGGAGTTGAGTTAAGTTTTGATGATGTTAATAAAACCCCCTTGACAGTTCTCTCAATCAAAGAACCAACGAATTTGTGTGTTTATTAGGCTTCAGCTACATCAATATCTGGACTCCATACACAAAAAGGGAATCAAATAAACAATCAGTTTATTTAAAAACCCCGATCCAACATTTTTTCCCAATTTTTATCAAGAAAATTACCACTCAGTGAAACAAAAAGAGAATTACATAAATCAAAACCTATAAGAGATTATCCAGATTATATGGTCAAAAACTCACCAAAGAACACAAAAAACTCAACACAAAAAATGCAATCTCAGACCGTTTTAATCAAATGGGTATCACTTAAACTTGCTAAAACCCAGAACACAAATCCTCAAAAAAAGTAAAAAGAACAAAGAAATATCATTAAAAAAATGGTTGAAGCCATTGAAGAAACACTTACAGAGCACCAATATTGCTGAAAAACTCTCCGATTTTCGTCTCTAACAACAGCACACAAACAGAGAGAGAAAAAAGATTTCTGAGTTGCTGTGAGCTACAAAGCTCTTTAAGCTTTCTTGCATGTGGGAATAATGGAATAGAGGGAATATTGTAAAGAATATATATATACATATATTTGCTCATATCTCAGCGGTCAGTCAGAGGTCAATGCTAGTCGTCCGATGAAAAAGCAATCAAATCAGACGGTCGTGGTCTCCTATGTGTGTCAGAGGGTGATATTCTCGAAACTGACAAGTCTAGGTGAATTGGATTAAAAAACCAACACGTTACTGTTGCGTAGGTGAACGGCCATTTAGATGAATACACGTGGAAAGAGTTGTCTGCGTAAAGTTACCCTTAGGTAGGCCAGTCCCAAATTCCACTTTTTTTCAAAATCTCTCACTTTCTCACTTTTTATATCTTTAATACACAGTAATAAACTCCAAATTTTAAAAATTTATAATTTTATGGATACAAGTACAAATAAGATAAATTTTTTTTTAAATTATATAGAATTTCAAGAGAAACGAAACAATATCCATATTAATATTTTTTTAAAAAAAATTTTTAAAATTTTTTTTTTACCTCAAACAGTTTTTTCTCCCAAACACATTTTTCAAAACAATTTTTTTCTAATCCAAAAATAACATCTCCAACGTCCTCTCCCAAACCCCTTTGATATTCTATTATTGCTTGTCTTTTCTCGTTTACTTTAAAGTCTCGTTAACTTGCATGTTTTCACTCAAATTTTTAATTTTAATTTTTTTTAAAATATAATAAAAATTATAATTAAATCAATAACTTTAAATTTAAAATTTTATTTTATTTTAAACTCTACGTGTACGTCAAATTAATCCTAAATAATCAACTCATTATACAAATTACGTTTTTAATTAGTGAGGATTCTTTTTTGTTTATTAGTGGTAATTGGGACATGTAAATAAGTTAAGATAATGCATCAATTAATTATATATACTATTGAAATTGTATTTGGATGTTTATATAAAAAAATTAAAATTTAGAATTAAAATCAGTATCCTTTATATACCAAATAATATATATTATATAATTTTTTAAGTAGATAATATGATTGGATTTATAAAAAGAATTTTGGGTAGTTTAGTTACACTTCTTTTATTTATATTTTTTAAATTTAAATAGTCTGATTGGGGTATTTCTATTCTACAATTCCATTAATTAGAACCATTTCCTTTTCAAAATAAAAAAAAAAACATAAAATTTTTGTTCAAAAAATATTGGAACCTTTGCTTTAGAACGAAATAGGATATTGAACGTAATATTCCGGATGCTACTTGCCAATTGACACTTGACCTTTTTTTCTATTATTTTATATGGGTAGTAAAATATTAAAAAATGCAAAAGAGGAAAGTGAATATATCAATTAGGTATCGTGAACATTAGTTAAAGATTTCTTTCTTTAACTAAAACCTGAGACCTAAGATCTTAACTAATCTTTATTTCTTATCTTTTATAAGTTAGCTCCATTATGAGCAAAAAAACTAATTAAGTAAATTAATAATATATATTAAATGGGTCGTTTGTTAAACGTATTGCGTTTTAATTGCGTTTGAATATAATTCATTTTTTGAGTATTACGTTTTAATTACGTTTGAATATAATTCGTTTTTTGAGTATTATATTTAGTTGAAAAGTATTTGTTTTGTATCTGAATAAAGTGTGTGTTTGGATAAAAAGTATTTTAGAATTGAAAAATTGATGTGATTGATAAAAGTAGAGAAAAAAATTAGAATTGAAAAGTTAATGTGATTATTTTAAAAAACTTTTGAATAGTAATTGTTTTCGTAGTATTATTAAAAATGATTATATTTGAATGTAAAATTTTATGTTTTGTGTAAAATTACTTTACGTTTAAATACAACGACACTAAGATACTAAAAAACGTTTGTCAAACATCACCTAAATGATTATTTCATTTTTCAATTTGCAGTTGAGATCCTTTTAAATATTCTGCCGTGTGAAAAATACACCAATAAACGAGCTAACATGAGAAATTAGTGTTTGTCTCATTATCCCTATGATATTAATTGTTTATTATTCCTTAAATCCTCAACCACACCGTGAAGATGTGGGATTTCATTGGCTTTTAGCTAATTTTGGCTTTCTGACCCTTTGTGAGTGGCCAGGGAAAAGCTTAGGACGGTTGGTATATGTACGTTATCAAACTGCCAATGGTGGGAAATCAGTCGGCTAAAGCCAACCGTGGAGCAAAAGTTTTCTTCGTTTTTTCTCGCATTTTGGTGGCTTACAATATAAGTACTATAAGTATACCGGGACTAGTAGACAATTGACTGCATTTATTACTCTCCATTCTAATATTAATTTGACATGAACCTACCATTCCAAACGACAAAGTCAAGTTTGCTAAACAGAAAATAAAACGAAAAAAAAAAAGAAAAGGGAGAAAAAAAAAAAGGCAGAAAACAAGAATTGCATTTGTGAGATTCCATTATGACAAGGGTGATTAATCTTAATCATATGATTTAAATCAAACAGTATTTATAAAATGAGTATAATATTGTTGTTCAAAAAGTTTCTTCACTATATATCCAATCTTATATGATATGCACCATGTGATTTAATCCTAGTTTATGACTAATGACTATTATTAATCTATTCAATCTATGAAAAGAAGCACCCACACCGTATAAAACTTCCTTCACCTTCAATCAAAATTTGCTTCCCTTCATTTTTTCATTTGAATTACTATCATTTGTCCCCTCCGTCTCCTTTTCAATCAGAAATAGAGAAAAGGGTTGTCTCCTAAACGAAATTAAAGCTACTGTTTTACGAATATGACTTATTGCAAGCCATCTTCTATAAATCCATGATTTCATCAGCTTCTAGGAGTGAATGGAATGCCTAAACCGGAAAAAAATGATAGAAAAAAAAAGTAGGAATTTAAAATCAAAATTTCTCTCATATAAAGGGATGAGAAGCGCATTAGCTAAAGGACAAGGGATAATTAAGCAACATATCATAATTTGTTAGTATGGATTGATTTTTACCACAATTTAAAAAAAAATATTATAAATTTGATTTATATTTGATAATTTTTTTTTTCTTATTCTTTCTTTCTCTCTCTCCTCCCCCCTCTCCCCTAAAAGTGCACAAGGCTCTCTTTCTCTTTTCCCTTATCCGATACCGGCTGACACTTTTCCTTTGGATGCTTTCGACAGCGATTTGTGGCTGGAGCTTAAGAGAAGAAATACGAGATTGCGACAGAACTCCTCCACACTGACTTGTTTGTGAACCCGCTGGAAAACTCTTAATCGCGAAGATCTTTGCACCATCAAAGGGAGTTGGTGACGACAACAATGATGATGAGTCTGCAGATCAGCGGTTGCCATGCCGACGGTTGTGTTAGAAATATTTGCTCAATTTCTTAGTTGTCCATGTCAAAAGGAGTCTTGTTTTGGTTTTACCTCGTCTATAGAAGAATAAGTAGCTTTAGGTGGCTTTATTGGATTCTGTTGCATTTTTTTGTCCGTAAGCACTCTATTAGGAGTTAGTGGCTGCACTTCCTAGTTTCAAGCATTTATTCGTTGGTTTTAGCTTTATAAATAGAGCAGCTTCTTGTTGTAAGCATGTGTATTAGATTTCAAAGTAATAAAGGTTCAGTCCTTTGTTTCTCGTATTTTGACTTTTCTTCCTCAATATATTCAACAGGTTGGAGCTCTGCTGAAGCAGTGAGTGGACTCGCAAGGATGAGATTGCATTGCCGTGGAGAAGATGATGGTTCGGGAATCACACGGCTGAGCTCGATCTTGATGGAGGCCCAAGGCGATTGCTTGAAGGAAATTGCGATGGGGAGGAGATCAGCTGACAAGCAGAGGCGGGCCGGCAATGATGGCTGCAATTCCGGTGAGGAATGTCCGGCGATGAGTGTGGATTAGGGAAGAGAAAGAGAGAGGGTGACTAGCTAGGGAATAGAGAGAAATAGCTAAAATCAATAGTAAATGATCATTTATCGTCTGTAATTTTGATAAATGATTTCTAAAGTTCCCAAAGGAAAAAGGTTTTAACAACCCACCATGTGAGTCCATATGAGGATTTCCGTCCGATTTTGATTGGAAATTATATGGAGGGCGCAAAATAAGAGTAATTACTAGGGTGGTTATTTTTAAATTAAAAGAGTAAAATGAAAATGACCGTAAAATGATTAGTACATTGGAGCAAACAATCCATTTTTTTTTATTGTTTATTGTTATTATTATTATTATTCATCCGATCTTTTAACTCCTAATTTCACAAGACGGAGTCATTTTTCTTGGGCGTTCTTTAAAATGTTCTTGTGGGATGTTAGCTTTCTAAGCCGTCGTTGTACTGACAACATTGTCGTTTTCCATTATATTTCTCGTTTCCGAAGTTGGTGTAACCTTCAACACATTGTTAACTTGTGCCTTGGACCGTACGCCTCAAGCATCCTCACATCAAAATTTTGTCCTTCTAGCAAATCAAAGCAATGCAAAAAAAACAAAAACAAATAAAGAAAAGCTTGTATACTAAAGTACCACGGTTTCAAATTGAAAAGTCTCAAACAAAGCCAGTCAAATCTAGCTAATTATCGACGTTTAACAAAGTCCAAATGGTTTTAAAGCTCATCGAGTCCATACCCATTTTGCTGTAACAATTAACCACTAGAGGCTAGAAAGAGAGATAACAATTAACAATTAGCCAAATGGTTCTTATTTCTTTTTCTTGGGCGAAGTCGGCTGTTGCTCCTTATCTTTCGAAGCCTGGCTATTATTGACACTGGTTTCCTGTGCCATATATAGCCACCCCAAAAAGACCCACATCAAACTACAGCTGCACATTGCTCGCTGCAAAAAACACACTTTGGTTACAAACCAACAAAACTTCAAAAAATAAAAATAAAGATAAAAATAAAATCTAATTCGTGCGATTTTAAAAAAATGTACTTCTCTGGTGGAATGAATTTACCGAGCAAGATTAAATTCTTCTTGTGGCGGGCTGTTCATGGAATTCTCCCTTGTTTTAACTCACCTGCAAGGAGGGGGACGACATGTTTATTTGAGTGTCTTCGATGTGGGGAGGGTGTGGAGATGGTATGGTACTGTTTGTGGGATTGTGTGAAGGCTAGAGAAGTGTGGGATTGTGTGAAGCCATGAGCTTTGATGGGTTGTGTTAGAGTTAGGAGAGAACGGTTCAAGGGGGAGCTGGAGATTTTTGCAGTTGTGGCCTGGGGCCTGGGCTAGCTGGAGGCTAGTCCTTCCTTTATAGCGTCTGCTATCATTACCAATTTGGCCTCTTAATACAACTTCAAAATTTCCTTCAAACATGACAAAAAACAAAAAATGACAAGACGAACTTACATGCAAACTTGTGAAATTTCTCTACCGTCGTCCTTGCGCCAGAAAATAATGTCCACCTTTGGTTTTGGATACATTCGAGATGGATTCAATGAATGCAGCAGGTAAGGACTCGAGATCGTTGTAATAGTTAAATGCGTGCTCTTCGACTTTCAGTGCTAATTGTTGGAAATTAGCTTATAAATCCTTTTCGAAGTACCATTTTAAGGCTCGATTATAAATAAGACCAACTTCGTGTTAGTAATAGTTTAAATTGGATTTGTGTTTTCTGCCACAAGGAGATCAAAATGATGTATATGTATGCTCAAACTTAGTAAACAGATGAATGAAAAAATGACTCTGAGGGGGCGTTTGGTAAACACATTGCATTTTGATTATATTTGAATGAAATTTGTTTTTTGAATGTTGTATTTGGTTGAAAAGTATTTGTTTTGTATTTGAATGAAATGTGTGTTTGGATGAAAAGTATTTTAGAATTGAAGAGTTGATGTGATTGGTAAAAGTAGAGATAAATAATGGAATTGAAAAGTTGATGTGATTGTTTTAAAAATGTTTTAAATAATAATTGTTTTCGTAACACTGTTGTAAAATTTGTGTTTGGTGTAAAATTGTATTGTATTTAAGTAAAATTAAAATTGAATATTTCTCCAAATGCCCCCTTAATGAGCATTAATGAAGTTGGAAATATTGTAAAGTGAGAAATCAATAGTCTCACATCAGAAAGTGGTGAAAGCTTTTGTTTCTCCTTTATCTTATGAAAGGAATGTAGTCCTACATTGGAAAGGAATGATAGCCATTACTCTTATTAATCCTATAAAAACAAGTCCTTGTATTCTCTTCAATACACACAAAAAATTAGAAATTTTCATATGTTTTTCTCTATTCTTAGATTAAGGTTCTCTGTTAAAATCTTTAGATGTTTTAAGTGATAGAGAAAAAAAAAACAAGTTCAAATTTACTGAAAGTGGTATTCAATTGCATTAAGTTTATTATTGTTAGTTATTCTATCACAAAAAGATAGACGTCCGTTGAAATCTTAAACACATATTAAAAAAGATGAATCAATTTTAAAGAAAGTGAGTGATATATATGTCCTGCCTTTTCTTTTACATTTATTTATTTCCTTTTTTTGTTGGTATCATTATATTTTGTTAACATTATTAACTTATAATCTTTTTTGTTTCCATCCTTTCAAAATTTAAAAGATATACAAATGAGACTAACAATTACTTTATATTCGGGAGCGTACTATAACTCACAAACAACAGTGCATGAGCCAAGCCAACCACTTTTATGCGGACTAAAGTGTACGACGTCAACGTTAGCTGGTAGATGAAAATAGTCAGAACATAAAGGAGCAAAAACTAGGCCAATCGAAAACTTTTAGTGTTAACCATCTTGCATCATAAGAAAAGGACCTTAGTGGGAATTACAACTTGAAACTTCTTGTAATTGGCTTGCATTAGCGGAAATGCTTTGTGAAATTAATCACAATGTAAATGTTTAACCATTTACCCCATGTTGTAAATCTTTTCAGTAATAGCCTGCAATAATAACAAGTCAAGTTAGTCATACATTTAGGAAAAAAATAAAATAAAATTTGTAGTTCAAGGTACTTGCACAGAGCAAGACACTTCTTCCTCAGTTCCTATCAAAATAACAAGTATAGATAATCAGTTACTTGAACCTTCATGACCATGGATGAGCACAATCATGCAAGAAACATGTACGAGAGCATATTAATTAGCTCCTGGTTCTAAAGCATTCTAAACATTAGAATGAACTTCCTCTACGTTTGGAGGAAGTATAGCAGCAAGGACCTATTGCATTGAGCAAGAAGCCTCAATAATGATTTTGTCAACTCCTAGGCCATGTGGCAACTGATCAGTTTGCGCTGGTTTCATCCATTTGCCTGGTTCCTTGAGTAGGCAGAGGTAACCTTCGAGTTCGTGAATCTCTGCTTTACACAAAGTAGGGCATTCCTAACAAATGGAACATACGCTGCGTGCGAGCTCTTTATAGTAGCCAGAAGGAACTTTCCATTGAGGTCCATTTTCTCCATTGTCAAATGAGCTCAGTCAGCTACTACAATTTCACGTTACAAAGCCACCATTAGTTCAGCAATGCCAAGCAAATAAGCAATTTCATAGAAAGAATGCAAGCCAAAGACGCGATCTTACGACAATTTATCAACATTAAAAACAAAGCAAATTTAAAAACTTTCATTTGAAAATTGTGCCTTTGGTCCTCCCTCCAGAATTATGCAAAGGGCTCAAATGTTTTTTAACCTTAGTATATAAAACAAAAATAAATTTTTTAGTCTCTAATCTTTTTATAAAGTTGCGATTTGGTCCCAATCTTTTTTTTGTTGGTTAAAAGATCTCTAAACTCGTTAAAAAGATGTAATTAGTTTTTTTTTACTATAAAAATGCTAAAAAAATTAGATGGAATAGATTATATAATATACTTATAAGTTAAATCATATAAATTTTTTTCTTAATTAAATACTCTTGAATAGTAAATTATATGTGATTATATGTGATTAACATTATATATTTTTGTAAAAGTTTTAACATTCTTTTAAGTAAAAAGAATTAAATTGCACGTTTTTAAAGAGTTTAAGGATATTTTAGTGTAAAAAAGAAAAAGTAGGGAAGTAATCGAACTAAATGGATAAATCACAATATTAATCGGAAGCACTTGTGTCCACCGTCTTGTGCCAAAAAGCTACTAAATATTTCGTTTTAATTATTTCCACTGTCTGATGAAAACAGATATAAAACACCACAAAAAATAGCGTAAAACCAATTATTCTGACTTCCCAATTTCGTTTTTGTAGAAAAGATTTCTAACTCAAACCAAAAAAAAAAAGGGTATTTACATTAAAGATCTCGTAATTTTCCAGTCACTCGTCTGGCTGCAAAGAAAATGCTCGACAACCAAACACAGTATAAATCTTGTCTCCGTGGGTTCCAAAAAATCTTCAGAATTCACCAAAGTGAAAAAAGGAAAAAAAAAAAAAAAAAAGAAAAGAAAAGGAGAATACATGAAAAGGTAATGGATATTTCTATCAAGCAGCACAGTAGTCCTCTACATTTGCTTTCAAGTTTCCCATTAACCCAACAGTTTTTATGACTGAAAGACGTTCAAGATCAGGTTGCAAGAAAAAACCTAATCAAAATCCACAAAGATCAATGTTGAAGAATAAAAGAAAAGGTGAAAGAAATTTCAAGCTATCACAGTTGTTTTCGATATTTTCTTTCTAGTTTCTTAGTAACCAGACAGTTTATGTTTACGCAAGACGTTCAAGATCAAGTTATTACGAAGAAATATCTAGAATCAAACACAATTAGAGATTGAAGGTGAAGAATCTAGTAAATTGAAAAAGGAAAATTAGGAGAGAAAACTGCTAGTATTGACAGATTGTTTCTGTCTGTATTGGCGGCAGATACCGTGATCTTGTTTTCTGGATACATTTATGGTGGTACCAAAGGAGACCAATTCATGGTGGTCCCTCATGTGGTCGTCTTGACCACAGATGGTAAGAGATGGCCAGCCTATAAGAATTTAAGCGCACCTGATCATGAAGAAAGGGTCGTCAACTGCTGCTAAGAACCTAACAGAGCTTTTCAAAATGTGAATTCGCTATTTCTTAACGTACCAGAGTTATAACATTAGAATTTCTCTTACATTCTACGTTCCTGGCTGAAATGGATCCTTTTCTTTTTGTCTATTCTACTATATATGGTGGTGTCTATGATGAGGCATTGTGAAGAACTTCGATGGTTTTGGTGCCGGAAAAACAAGTGAAATGAAGAAGATCAATGAAATGATGTATACGCATGCATGCATGTGTGTGTATCTATTACATATATAAAAGTGACAATAAAGTATATATATATATTTTTTGGGTTTCGAAAGGTTTCGTACATTTATTTCAAAAATGTTTTTTTTTTGGTGTATTTTGGGCATTATTAAAAACTCTGAGAGAGCGGGAGAGAAAGAGAGAGATGGGGAAGGGTATAAGTGAGAGGGGGGAGAGAGAGAGACCAAGTAAGCACGGCATTACAATTGTCCTTGATGAGTTCTCATTTTTTGATACCTTTGTATAATGACTTCACTATCAATTGTATTAAAAATATCTTTATCAATATAGATAATTAAATTGTCATTCATCAGTTGATCTCCCATTTGATTTCGTAAACGATTCTTCACAACTTTCATAGTAGAAAATGAATTTGATCACTTAGCCGTCATGTCAAAAGGAAATGGGAGGTGTTCCGATTTGAATTTCAAAACAAAAAAAAAAAAAAGGAATTAGAAAAATTTAAAAAACTTGCTGAAATTATTTACTAATTTTAAAAAAATCAAAAACAAAAAAATTATTGCATATCTATAGTTAGTGATGGAGATCACTTTCAAAAAGTTGCCAAAATTTTTTAAAAAAATAATACCTAAAAAGGAAATTTAAGTGGGTTAGTGGAGGCACAAATGGATTTTAAAATACCAAAAATACTAAAATCATTTAAAAAGTATATAAATAATTTTTTTTTGTTATTTCCAGGATCATGGGCCACCACAGGGTACCTCCATATTTAGGTGCAATATAACTAATAGATTTTAAAATAGATTTTGTCTGGAATTACGAAATGAAATTAAAAAATAAGTACTTAAAATTATAAAAGAACCTTTAAAGTTTATAAAGATAAAAGAGATGAATTGAAAAATAAAGAAAACTATAATGTATCATTATGTAACAACAAACAAGATTTTATGTTGTTTGTCTAATTATTGGAACAGTTAGAGAATAAACTTAAAATTCCGTTACTCCTGCTTATTTTCATTGCGTTGTCTAATCTCTAACAAGCAAACCAGTAGCGACAACATTAATCACTTTCTGTTTTAATTACGATAGTGGTGTAACTGTATACGTGGACAATCTGTTAAAAGATCTTGTGATTTCATGAAATTTCAACGGTTGAGATCTTTCCTCCAATAAGCTCCGTGTGTGTGTGTGTGTGTATGTATAGGGGCCAACGTCTACACGTCTTCCTCATTTGCCATCCAAACACAGAAGCTTCTAGAAAATCCAAGTTCATCTTCTGGTAATTTTTGCTTCTAACTTTCCCATTTCGTTTCACTATCTGGTTTTCGCACCAATTATTTGTTCATAGGATTTTGATTCCCCGCATTTAAATCTTGAAAAATCTAGCATGAGTTATTGTTTGATTGGTTGCCGACTTGCCGGAAAAATAATTTGAAAGAAACTTAATCTTTAATATCTCTCTGTCCCTCTCTTTCTTCTTTTATTGTCGTGAGTTCTGCAGAACCTTGGAAACAATTTGGGACAGATTTGTACCCTATTTGGTTATGCTAGACGACAAACAAAATTTGGAGAACCGAATTTCAGTAACATTCGATTAGTTACTTTGCGTTGAAATTTAGGTCAAATAGTACATAAACATTAGAATTTACATCTCATGTTTTTGGAGAATCTGTGTCTTATACTTAGGGTCCATGTTGTATAATCTTGCACATGTTTTTGTTTGGTTACTGGAAATTAAATATTGAAGAAGACTTTGGCGTCATGACGTGAAATCTCGACTTCTGATGCGCGCGCGCATGTGTGTGTGTGTGTACACGCATATACATATTCGTTCTTTTATTCCGGTAAATTCTAAAAAATTTGGAAACTATACGGGACAGATTTAATCGCAATACTCCCCAGTTTGGTGATTGAGAAAATCTGCTCTATACATTGCTGACGACAAAAAAATTAGTAGCAAAGAATTTCAATGACCAGCTTAGCTACTTTTTGTTGAAAATTTGGTTAAACCATAAGGAATAGTAAGTATTTGTTGCTCATGCTTTGTACAATAGGCTTCTCACGCAATGTTTACTCACTTAGTTCCTTTTGTTTCCTTTGAGTTTTGTGGAGATCTTGAGGTACACCTCCCAAGCTCAATCTTCCATGGTGAGACCCGGCCCCTTGAGGAGAAATTTCAAGTGGTGCAGGTGCAACTTAGGTGGCTGGGAACCTGGGCGCTGGCCATCAGGTTCTTCTGGTGCACCGATGGTGGAGCGGCCTACATTGTCACCGGAGCTATGTCGTTGTATATTGGTTTTAGGTTCTACCGAATCAATGCTGCTTTCTTTGAAACTCAATCAGAATTTTAATTTTTTTTTTTTTTAGAGTACGACGAGTTTAAGGGTTTCGTTCTCACCCTACCTGAATTTAAGATCTTATAATGAACAAGTCTAGTTGCTTTCTATACGTTTATTCACATTCCCATTTGCCTATATAATTGCCAATCTGATTACATTCCTGTAATATGTTTTCTGGTGGATGATTTTGTTAATTAATAAATCTAGCTAGACATGCAAATTTCTGGTAAGGTTCATATAAGACCAAATATTGCATGTAGACCAAATACTTACAAGCTTTTATTTGAATTTTTTGGATGGCTTTAGAATGATGAACCCTTTTCTTTCTCTTTTTATTCACGTACTACAAAAACAACAATGTTTTAAAAGATGAGGACAAGTTTTCAAAACTAACATCTTAGGAAAAAAGGCAACATGCTATAAAAATAACCAAGTCCTACAAGGGGGCTTACGCCAATATTGTGAAAATGGCTACATTTTATAAAAATAACCAAGTCCTACAAGAGGACTTATGGAATTAGGAGTTAGAAGCGAATGCTCAAAAAGAAAACATAAAAAGAAGAAGAAAAAGATAGGATGCCACTTTTATTTATTTTTATTGCTGGAATTAAACCCGCTTATCTTTTAATCACGCAATGGGGGCCAGCAGAACAATTTTTTTTTATTGATATTGTAAGATTATAAGAAGAACGTTTAATTACATAATCGTACCTCTCTTTTTAATGTTATCTCAATTTATCAAATTTTGTTTCAATTTCATCTCCCACACACTTTGTGCAAAAAAAAAAAAAGAAAAAAAAAAGGTAGAAAGAATGCATAGATACCCTTAATTTGATCAAATCTATTTCTAACATTTTTTTTCTGGTAGAAAAAATTTTGGAAAACAATTTTAATATAAAAAACATAAAATTCAAATTCTTTATTTGAAATTTCATCTTTTCTTTTATGTGGTTATCGTGTTTTTTTTGGTCGTGTAAAGTACTTTTTCATAAACTATTCAAGGGGTTTCGTGTCGTTTCGTCCAATCATCCTTTTTTTTTTTTTTGGTTCACAAAGTACGCGAGAGAAGAAATTGAAACAATGTTTTAATTCAAATGATATTGTTATATTCTATATAGAGTGACAAATTAAGAAAAACTATTAAAATTAGGAGGCGTATTTATGCAATTAACTCCAATCTGCCAATAATTAATTGAACAAAATATTCTCATTTGGAAGAATAGAGCTGTGGAATCTCCCAACTAATTATTGGAGCAGTTAGAAAAAGCTTAAAATTCTGTTACTCACTTCAACTAAGTTTGCAGTTTCCGTTGCGTTGTCTTGACGTCTAACATACTATAGTAGCATTAAAAGATCAGTTAAATAGCGAAGACCATTATTTACTCTTGGTACAAATATAATCTTATATACGTACGTAGACTGCATATCCATCACATTATTGGGTCAAAAATCAACGGTGGTGATTGTACGCTCAACCTCCAGGCCAAAGATAATTAATAAAGAAAAAATATATAAATATATATATATATATCGGGTGTCTTGTTTCTCCACTCATCTTTCTCATTTCATTTGGAGCCGTACGTAGCGCCAAAAACCAATCTCATACTGGTAATTTTCTCTCATAATTTTCCGTTCTCGATTTGCTAGATTCTTCAACGTAAATTTGTGATAGGTTTTGATTCTTTGGATTGTTCCTAGCAACATGATCTTGAACTTCTTGCCCCAACTACTGTTTGTTTACTGGGAAACTCGAATGAAAATGCAGAAGACGGCTGTGCTTGATTGAAATCTATTTTAACCTTTTCATGTATTGTTCGTTCTTTTTTTGTTTTAACTTTTCGTTCTCGTGGGTTCTGAAGAATCTTGGAACCCATAGAGACCAGATATATGTTGTGTTTGGATGTCAAGAAAATTCTGTAGCTAGCTAGACGAGTACTTGGAAAATTAGGAGAATTTTAATCCAATTGTCAATTTTGGTTTGTGTTGCAATCTTTTCTTGTAAAAAGGAAATTGGAAAGTCAGAATAATTGGTTTCATGTTTTTTCTTTGGGGGTTTTGTAGAGATCATTTAGAGTTAGAGTCAACCCGGAAACATGGAGCAACCCGGCGGATGGGGCTGGGGCTTCGCAATTCCTCACATGCTTCGGAGTTGGCTGGACACCGAGACAGCGGCGGGGAATTACTTTTCCTTCGGCCAAATTGTCACAGTGGCTATGGCGACGCACGTTGGTGGACTATGGTGCTGTTATCTATTGCTTGCCAATGCTCGATCTCTGGCGCCTATTTCCAATTCCAACGAATTTAGGCGTTTCCTTTTCAGCCTACCCGAATTCCCTGTCTGGTAAATTAACTCCTATTGTCTGTTATTTTGTTTCTTTCTAAGTTAATTTTATACTCATGTTTGTTTGTCATTATGTATTCTTTTCTTGTTACACCCACACACACACACACACACATATATATATATTTATATCAAATTCTTCAACTATCTTTGAACGATGTGTGTGCTAACTTTTCTAGTGTATATATTTAGTTAATCTAATTAGATATGTGGATCTTT
This sequence comes from Antiaris toxicaria, assembly GCA_035233585.1. Classification (NCBI taxonomy): domain Eukaryota; kingdom Viridiplantae; phylum Streptophyta; class Magnoliopsida; order Rosales; family Moraceae; genus Antiaris; species Antiaris toxicaria. The sequence continues at coordinate 36,083,792 of CP141157.1, read as the reverse complement.
GTGTGTCGCATTATTTAGGAAAGGATTGGCCTATGAAACTCGGTTCCTTTAATGCTTGAACTATACATCTTGAAATGATGTATGTTTATTTTCTAGGTTCTGATGTGCATGATGAGAATTTCTTGAGATTATAGATTTTCTACTTTTTTTTTTAATTTTTTTTTTATGTGTAGGTGGAGTTTTTGATATCGTCATTTGTGGCGTGCATTGGGACCGATCTGTTAGAGATTTTTTGAGTTTTCAATATGTTCCTTAACTTCTATACTTCAAATTATTGGCTAGCCCCAAAAAAGGAAAGTTTAGCGCAGTATTCATGTTGTTTATTATTTGTTTTCAGGTGTGCCGCGACAGTTGCTCTTAAAGTTGCAATTGTGGTGACCTTCTTCATGCCTAGTAGGGGAATGTTAGTAGCAGTTGCGTGCTACGTTATTGGTTTGTATTTGTGGATGGCATACCTAAATCTTCAGGCGAGTCGATCATTACGTGTGGCGGCGGCTGATGAGAGACTGCTGGGTGGTTTAGAACTAGAGGCGGCTTCAAGCAGGAAACAGAACCAAGAACAGAACAGAACAGAACAGAAGATCGATTAGTTGTCTAGTACTGATTGTTACAGACAAAATGAGTGTGGACTCTTGAATTTGATTCTGAATTGTATAAACCATTTGGATTTTCTGTGGCATTGTTAGCTAGATTTGCCTAGCTTCACTAGAGACCATATGGAATTTTAACTAGTGGATCTTCGCGGCATGAAGCCTTTGCTTTTTTTGTTGCCGTAAAAGGGTTAACAAAAATGCCAAGACCCTTTCTTTTGTTGTGCTATCTTTCTATGGCTCAATTCTACACGCTTTCCCTTAATTTTCAAAAAGGAAAAAAAAAATTTATAGAATGAAGAATCAATTTAATTAAGATGTTAATCTAAAAATTTTCGGCTGATTCAAATTATAGCAACCGTATTCAAATATGGCAATGCAATTTAACGTCTTTTACTTGAGTTTGAAGTACAACGAAGATAACGAAATCCCTCTGGAGCTTAATATTTACTTCTTTTTGTTTGCGAACTCCCTTTAATTTTGCCTTCAAAACAACCATGCTGCCATAGAAACGATAAAAGGACGAAAGCGACAACATTTTAGAAACAACATATCCTTATGAAAACGACAAAAAAAGGAAACGACATGATCTGAACAACAAGAAATGAATTAGGACAATTAAATTATTCAAAAAGACGATTATGATCAGTATCCTTGCGACAGAACAATGTATTATAAAAGCGAGATCATGATACGAGAACATGATAAGAAATAAGCTCTCCTCTAGATTCTTAATTATTGTTCATCTGAATTTTGGAAAACCAATTGGATTATGATGGACATTTTTAGCTGGATTTCCCTAGTTTTTTTTTTTTAAGAAAAATATTCAGACTATCCAAAGAAGGCGATTGCTTTTTATTTATTTATTTATCCGTTCTGTTGGAGAATGGTCAAGTTTATACATGGAAATATTTTTGGAGAAGAACGATAAAAATTAAAAAAACAAGTAAACAACAATAAAAGCTTTAAAAACGACATAGGGATGTAAAAAAAAAAAAAAAACCAACACAAAGGAAGCACGATAATCCATAAATAGAAGGTTGATGTGTAAGATTGTCATAGTTTTGACACCTTCTTACATCTATGCCCACCATAAATCAAAAGTTCATACTTTTACCATTTAAAACATATTATCATATAATCAAAAGAAAAAAAAATAGAAATAGATAAAAATACTCTCATTTCTTTCATATTTTTATTGAAATAATTTTTTAACGTTTCCAATTACCAGCCAGCCGCTGGTTGCTGATTTCCCATCGCCTGTCCGGTGTCTAGATTTTTTTTTTTTTTTTTTTTTTGCATTTTAACCAAAAATGATAGATTCTTTTTTTTTTTTTTTGGCATTAAACCAAAAGATAAAAGATTTTTTATTTTTTATTTTTTGCATTGTTACCAAAAGATGATGAATTCTTTTTTTCTTTTTCTTTTTTTGCATTTCAACTTAGAAATAGACTCTAGCATAATCTGTAACGCATAAACTAGCTGAATTCGCACGAATCTGCAGTGAATTCTAGTAGAATTCGCAATAGGTTCTTCTTGAATCTATAACGGATTTTATCCGATTCATTTCGAATCCACAATAGATTCTATATGATTTTATCTGAATCCTCAATGGATTCTTCCCGAATTTGCAACTTTCAAAAGTTTCATTTTCCCTGCAAATACACTTTCCTTGCAAGTCAACGCCTTGGCCACCTTTCAAATAAGAGTCTTAAAACAATATCTTTACTTAATAAAAAGATGCGTTTTTCTTCTATCAATGATTGTTCTATTTGTCCTCTTGCTAAACAAACTTGCAAGCTTTTTCCTTCAAGTTCTATTAATACCACAATGCCATTTGAATTGATACATGTTGATTTTTGTGTGTGTGTATGTGTGTGTGTTTGGGGTGGGTGGGGGTGTGGTTGTGAGTGGAAGTGCTATCACGTTCGAACACCAAAACAAAATATTTTCTGACCATAGTTGATGATTTTTCACGTTGTACATTGGTTTACCTATTACAAAGAAAATCAGACACATGAATTCCTTATCGCTTTCATTAACATGGTCGACACTCAATTTGCATCTCGTCTAAAGATTATTCATAGTGATAATGGACGAGAATATGATATCACCCAACTTTTTTCTGATAAAGGAATTTTTCATAAAACTAGCTGCATTTGCACTCCACAACAAAACAGATTTGTCGAACGCAAACACCGTCATCTTCTAAACGTAGCTTGTACCTTATTTTTCCAAGCTAAACTTCGGAAACAAATTTGGGGAGATGCCATTCTCACAGGTACTTACCTCATCAACCGCACATCTACACCGATCCTTAAAGGCAAAACAGCATATGAAGTTCTTTTCCATAAACTACCTACATATGAGCATCTACGTGTTTTTGGCTGCTTATGTTTTGCATCCACCCATCATCATAGGCCCAGCAAGTTTGACACATGGTCCACCCGATGCCTATTTCTTGGATATCCGTATGGCACCAAAGGATAGCTTCCGTGCATATGTGACAATTCACGATCATGGAATGATAATTAAATCATGTACTTGTGTTTTCGTATATCTGTGTTAATTGTCTTACATTCGAAGAAATTACTAATTTGTGATCTTATGCTGGTTAATTTCAGGCGCTGCCCAACAATGGCTTTTCTGCACTTGTCACGACCTTCTCCCCTAAGAATCTAATGGCAAAACTTGGCCTTGTGCTACATGCTTGGTCTTTTTGGGCGGCCATCGAACATGAAGACAGTGTCAATAAGATCCAGGTTTCGAAAGTTAAGGAGCTAAAGTCAACTTCGACCAAGAAAGAGGAATAAGAGTGTTTGGACTCTATGAGTTTTCAAAACCATGTGGATTTTATTAATGTTGTTAGCTAGACTTGACTAGCCTTGTTTGAGACTTCTTAATTTCAAACTGTGTGGTACTTAGATATACAAGTTTTTCTTTCTTTCTTTTTGTTTTTGTTTTTTGTTTTTTGCATTGCTTTAATTGATTAATTTGGCTATTGATAGAGGGACAAAATTTAGATGTGAAGGATGCTTGAGGCATATTGTAACACCCCTACGTAGGTCATTACTTAACTACTTAAACTAAATTTTAAATCATATTTACTTACAATTACTTAAACTTGAATACCAAAATTTTGAGAATAATTTTTATAACTTATCATATAAACTTCTTCGTAACTTTTACAAAAATACTTACCATATATATATATATGAAAAAAATTATCATAGAGTCTTACATACTAGAAGCTTACTACTACATACATAATTATATGTTCAGCAACATATTAATAACTTTCACGGACAATCTACACAGTACTATCCCACACCACCTTTACTTACTGTAACAACCGGGAAAATTCATATTTCTCGAAAAATTAATACACAATGAATTTAAGCGTTAAAATGTGAAATTAAGTGATTTAATATTGTTGAAAACTAAATAAAATGTTCTAACAATGTTAAAGGATGAAAAATGATTGATAGTGATATTATGTGTGTACGCGTGTGTACCACTCACAGTATTAAGAAGTAGGTCAAGATGATATTATCTTGACATAAAACTGATAAATTTGAGTTCAGCACTCTCAAATTAGTTAGGATAGCCTATCAGCACGCTCAAATTTGATAATTGAGCACAAGGGTAATTTTTGACCGAAAATTCGCAGTATCGGAAACGGGTCAAGATGACCTCAGATGAAAATAAAACTGATATATTTGGATTCAGGATGCCCAAATTAGTCAGGAAAGCCCATGTTGAAATTTTGGGCAAAAAAGTATATAAAGAGCAAAAAAAATGAAATTTCCTCATTTGTCCACATACACACTTTCTCTCCAATTCTCTTTCTCTCTCTACCCACATTGATGAATAGTAATCGACCACCGGAAACGGTGTCCGTTTTCGACACCGCCGGTGTCATCGGAAAACTCTCGCCGAGCTGAGTTCAACGGTGTGCCGAGTCGACGGAACCGACGCCGGAGGAGCCCGCACGCGCCGCCCGAAGCCGTCGGCCACCGGAATATTTGCGACGCCGTATCTCCGCCGTCCGACATCTGATCAAGCTGAAACCGGTCCCAAAAGACTAGTGGTGAAGAGTAGAACAAAACCCAGGTGGAGTTTCAGCCCAACGGCAGCCGGATCGCGCCGCCCAACTCCGCTCGTCGTCGTCGCCGCCGTGGAATCCGCCATTTCCGGCGGAGTTGAGTTGCAAGGTTGGTATCAAAATGCTCAGAACAACACGTAAATCAAAAGCCCCAAATCAATTTTGGGCAACAATCGCCGAAAAATGGAGATTCAAGCTCGCCGCCGCCGTCGGTTTTTCGAGGGGCGATTTCCGGCGATAGAGGTGTCGAATGGTGAAATTGAAGCCACCAATGGATTCCTCTCATCGAGATCTTTAAGATGGACTACCTACTTGCCACCGTCGCCACCGGTCAACGGCGGTCGCCACCGGTCAACGGCGGTCAACGCCGGTCAACGGCGACCGTTGACCAATTTTGGAAGTTTAGCCCGTTAGCCTATTTTCGACGTTTCGGACGCATTCGCGGAGTCGGATTTGCAAGACGGGACCTCAGAGATGATGAACGAAGAATTAGGATTTATGCTGTTGAGACCAGACTGCAATTCGGTATAAATCCCGACCCCTTTACGTTCCACAATTTAATTGTTTGGGACTATTGTATGATTTTATGATTATTGGTATGAAAAATTATGGAAAAGAATGTATGTAAAAAGAAGAAAATGGCTGTAATGAAGAAAAAGAAAAATATGTGATAATGTAACGATTTTACGTAAACAGTATGAGTTTTACATAAAATCTAGGCCTTTGGTATAGTACGTGATAGAATTAGATTAGGATAGATGGTTTTCAGGCGTTTCCTAAACGCTGAAACCTCGAAAATTAAGGGAAAACTCTGCCGAAATTTCTAAAAATGGCACCAAGGGTAATATGGGAAACGAGGGGTAAAAATATGATCGGGAAGGGAACCCGAGCCCCGTCGAGGAATTAGGGCAAGGAAAAAGGAATGGGTAAGGTACGATTAGTAAACCGACCCTTCGAAACCCTAGAACGCAAGAAAAACATGAAACCGATTCTTAGATTCGAATAGTACTTCTCGAGAGCTGGGAATGTGAAAATTGGTAAAATTATAAGAATTGATCTGGAAAAGGTCCGATAAGATTTAGAAAGTTAATTAAATGATTTTGGGTTTAGAAAATCCAGCCTAAGTATGAAAATGTTATGGTTAAACGACCCATCAGAGGCAAAATGGTCATTTTGTCCAAAGATTATCAAATTATGGGAAAAGAGCCTTAATGATCCCAGAATAGGGTAATGAAGTTTGTAAAAGCCAAAATTGAGGTTTAAGTCATGCAAAATCACTCAAAGGTAAAATTGTAATTTTGTCAAAAGTTATGGGTAAAATCGTAATTTTTCAAAAAGTTGGAGAAAAGGGCCATTAAGGTTTAAAAAGCTATCCTAAGGCTATAATTAAGGGTTATAAGATCAGAATCAAGCTTTTTAATGAAATAAAAGCTATAAATGAAAATGTGATTAATGGACAAAGTTTATCTGAAGGAACTCAATCCAGACGCGATAAAGGACGTCGATGGATTCTAAGAAGAGGATAAGCACGCTATAAGTAAGTTCAGACATTTACCCGTCTGCAACTATGAACAAGCTTATCATGTTTATATGTTTTGTATGCAAATGTTATGATGTGAATTATGATGATACTATAGTAAATGCTATAGTAATACTATGATGATGTTAAAAGATATGTTTTAATAAATAATTATAAAAATATATATATGTATATATTGAATTATGAAGGAAAGGTATTATAAAAGTTTTATGAGAGTAACGATGTGATAAAGAGGGATAGAAGAATGGAAAGAGTAACAAGGAGAATGTTATGATAGGATGCATAAGAAAGAGATGAGATATGAAAAGAAAGAATAGATGTTTTATGAAAAGTTTTATGAAAGTTAGGTTATGATTGATAGAGCAACGATGATCGGTGATTAAAGAAATTAAGAAAATGGTATGTTTTATGAGAACGAAATGATAGGAGTTTTATGAAAAATGATATAAAAGTAAAGAGTTAGACAAGAAAGAGAAGCAATGATAGGTTATGATTGAAAGATACGATGAAAGGATTAGAATATAACGATAAGATGTAATTGATAGAATAGAACGATAGGCTATGATCGATAGGAGTATGATGCTAAGATACGATAGATAGGATGATGCAAATGATAAACAGAGAAGAGAATAATTGTCTGCACATAACTAAACATACTTTTGTTTGTTATGATGTGATGTGATGTTATATAAGTAATGTGTGCTATATATGCTGAAGTGTGATTAACATAATTCACACAAGTAAAGTAAAGAATTAAGAAAAGAAAAATAACGAAAGAACAAATGTTCCATAAAATGTTTTATGAAAAATGAGAAATGAAAGATTATGAATGTCATGAAAAAGATGTATAATGAAAAATCAATATAAGAAAAATAAAAGCCTACAAGATAATAAGACTGAAAACTTAAGTTGTTGGCGTACCGGTCTCCCTACAAGGTCGAGACTTCCGGTCTATATCCTCCGCGTTGATGTGGTGCTACCCTGAAGGTGTGGTAGATTATAGGTTGGACCAGCCCCGAAGGTGAGGTTTTATGTGACTGTGAGGTAGGTTGGTGGGTAGCTCCCCCTCCTCCCACTGTCAGCGCACAAATAGGTACATCCAACAACGGGCCCAACCAAAGGAAAGTGGAAAGAAAACAAACGAAAAGAGCGTGAAAAGAAAAGAAAAGAGCGTGAAAAGAAAAGAAAGGAAAAGAGAGTAAAAAGAAAAGAAAGGAAAAGAGAATGAAAAGAAAAGAAAAGTAAAGAACGATAAGAAAAGAAACGAATGATATGAAGGAATAACGTAATGAAATCGATGAAAAATAAATAAATAACAAAACGAAGTTTATAAGAACATAATAGAATCATATATGTGATGCGATGTGAATGACGTGTTTTTACGTGATGTTATGCTAGTGTGTATGTTACTAGTTTTTAAGATATGAAATGTTAAGAGATGATGACAAAGCGATAGAGAAGTTATAAAGGTTTAGAACAGAAAGTTAAGAAATGATAGGAATGAGAAGAAAAGAAATGAAGAAATTAGAATAGAATAATAAGAGATTATCAATAGAATTATGGGAATGATTAGCGAAGAGATAAATGAGCATGAGGAAGCTCACATAATATGTTATATTTCGAGGATATGTATAGACGATGTATATGATGTGTATATATGTGATGTCATATATTCTAGTAATAATATATATTACTAGTATTTATAAGTTAATGAATGTATGTTTGAACTTACTGAGCATCTAGCTCATTAGTTATTTATATGTTGCAGGTAAGCAACCTGTTAGTTTAAAGTAGAATGATGGACAACGGAAAGATCTGCACGTGCCAAGAGACTGTGCGAGGGTATGGTACTACCATGAGTCTTTCGCTGAGCGTTCAAAAAGGAAGATGAAAGAAAGAAAGTTATGAAATATGTGTTATAAGAGTATGATAGAGATAGGTATAATATGTAAGTTAAAAGAGAAAAAAAATTTGCTATAGAAATTGCTTCCGCTTTAAATGAGAACTTTAAGAAGGGAAAGTTAAGTATGTTAAGTAAGAGGATGACGACTCACGAGGTTACTAGCCATCGCGGTCGGTGTCAGAGCTCGACTGGTTGGTATGGTAATGTACGTGGGGGGCGTCACACTTACTCAACATCTTCGTATGCAATAGCCCACCAAATACTATGTTGTAGGTTTCTTATTTGCTATATGAATATAACTAATGAGCTTTTACTCAGCAAGTATAAATATAGATATCGCAAAACATGGCAATCATCGAATAAATAATGTATGATCTATGTATGATTTATTCAAAGGATGATAATGCATGCTCCCTTTATTCTTAATTATGGATCTCTTATCCTTTATTATGATCTTATTATCTTACTTACCATATGGATCCTTAGTGTACATACCAAATGCACGCGATCAATTGGAAGTTAGGATATGCAAGGTCTCTAACAACACTGAGATCAAACTGGAATTCATTGAGAACATATCATAATATAAACATAATTCTCGTGTAATTCAAAGATTGGTAAGACACTCTTAACTTATCTTATCTTAATCTTGTTATTTTAGGTGAGTATGCAATATGCAATACTATAACCGAAAAATCTTATTCATAGGACTAAATCTTATATTATGATGTTATTAATCAAAATGAATGTACATGATTATATGAGATGATATATTAAACGAGACATAATCATAAAAAATGAAAATTTAATAAACTAGGGCATAGTTGAAATCATGGCATCATCGTAAAAATGTGACATGTATTATATTCATTTTCCAAACATATAAATTATTCATTTTGAAAAAACTTAATCTAATATTCCTCCGTATAAAGTTGTAGTGAAATTTGAAACTTAAAAGAAAATTGGATCGAAGAATTTTAATTCCATTTTTCTTAAACATGTAAAATATTTCATTTTAAAATTGGGTGATGTCATTTTTCTAATATGTGTTAAAATAATTATATTGACACTTTATTAATTTAAATTCTATATCTTTTAAATCATAAAACTTCTCATTTTCTAATCATATTTAACACTTCTTGAAATCTTTAAAATCTTTTTTTCTTTTTCTCTCTTTCTTTTTTTTTTTTTTTGGGTAGTGGAGTGCAATAGCCCTAGCCACTGATGTGGTGATGCCTATGGCTATGTCCAAGTAGTGCTATAGTAGTGCTACCAGGCTGTTGCTCGACCTATGCTGGTGCTGTAGCCTAGGTTGCTATAGTGTCCATTTTTTGCCCATCCAAAAAATCCTTTGTTTTGCAATTTTTTAAAAAATATTATATCTTTTAAACCAATGAGAATTTGACAAAGATCTACATGTTATCTAAATTTTTCATGTTTATAAGAAACTCTAATTTTGCCCATATGGCCTTCATTTTTTCATAAATTCAAAACTCAACAATTTTTGTCAATTTTATTCAAATCTCCTTCTAACATCATTATGTTTCTTACTAAATATTTTGAAACTCATAATATAAACCATAATATTCCATAAACATTTCTAAATTTTCTTAATTGTTTCTCTAACTTATAGAAACCCATTTTTAAATTTCTAAGTCTTTTACTATTTGAATCATAAATTTTCTAAACGTATTCATGAACATATTCATATTATTGTCAAATCATCATTTTTAAATTCATTTTAACATTCTGATACCATCAACATGAGCTTGGAAATTTTCTGAAAAACCATGAATACCCATTATTTTTACTTAAATTTTAACCCACTAAAAATTGTGAATTTAAAAAAAATTAACAAGAATTTTGGCTGGAAAGTACCTTGACGATTGGTTTTTTTGCCAGAAAATGGAACTAAAACTCCTAATAAGGGAACTTTTTGGAGGAGACTTAAAGAGTTTCTTTAAATTGTAGAAGGCTAAAAAATGTTTAGGAGGTGAGAAAATGGAAGAGAAAATGCAAGAAAGCTCAAGAAAAATATTGGAGAATTTGAAGAAAACTAAAGAGAACTTTAGAGAAAACTTAAAGAGAAATTTTAGAGAGCTAGAGAGCTTTGTATGCTTGTGTGTGGAAATGATTGGGGGGGGGGGGGGGTGTGATGGCCTATTTATATATAGTTAAAACTTAATGACAATAGATTAACTTACTAATCATGTTTCAATGTTATCTAAAAGACTTAACCTTGCTTAACACTAATTTAATCCTAGATGATATAAGCTCTTGACATAAGCATGAGGTATAAGAAGATAAATAACTTTTTTTTCCAATCTCATCCATTTAATCAAAGTAGTCATCAATTTTAGTTATTGGATTAACCTTGTTTAACATGGCTTTTTCTTAGTCCTTGATCACTTGGTTCTTATCCATCTTTAATCGTTAGATCAAAAATCCCTATTTTTTTAAAATTAAATAAATAGAGATAATATTATATATTATCTCTAACAGATAAATTTTGATCTGTTTGCTTGACATAACAATATTTTTTTCTCCTATCTACCACTAATACAAATCCCAATATTCTATACTATAAAATTTAACACATAGTGCAAAAGTTAAGTAGTATAATTATTTATTGCATTGAAAACTTATTCAACAAGTTTTTTTACTGAAAAAAAAGTAATCTATCTAAAATTTATCTATCAAAATTTAGATAGCCTAATTTTTATCTATTAAAAAGGTATATGTCAAATTTTGTTTAGGAACTTTTTAGACTGCTACTTCCTAATATTGTTATAAATATTGAAATATTGCCTTTAGTAATTTGACAACTTTTCTACAGCATTTTGTCAATTGATCACTTTTTACTATTCATAGTATTATGTGACTATGTGACAAAATTAATAATTATCATATTATCAAACTTTAAATTATATCTTATATCATAAAATTACTTTATTTTATTTTATTTTTTATAAAGTATAAAAATTTTATCCTATGTGATATTAAATTATAAGATTAAATTCTTAATCTTATTATAACATATATATCATAAGGTTACATACTTTGTGACACAAAATCTAATTATCACATTATAAAATTTATAACTTTAGGTTAAAATTTTAACCTAACCTATAATTTAATTAGGAAAATTTTGTGAATTACATAATTAATCCACTAAAAGTCCCTTGTAAAAATTTTGGGTATTACATATAAAGTCCAAAGCACAATTTTACAACATGTTGAAGACTACACCAACTGCGTAAAATGAGAAATGTAATCGAAAACGACAATGTTGTTAATACAACGATGACTTAAAATCCTAAAACATCTCAAAAAGAACAAGATTTTAAAAAATGACCAAGAAAATAATTTATCTAACTGAAATTAGGAGTTTGAAGACCGAATGCTCCATAGAAAAAAAAAATAACTAAATGAATTATTTACATAATTATTTGAATTTTAAAATCGTTTTCATTTTTTTCCCTTAACTTTAAAAATTCTCACCCTATTACGTTAAATTTTGAATTATTCTTGTTTTGTCACCTACATTTGATTTCCCATCAAAATCGAACGGAAAATTCTCACATGGTGGGTTGCTAAAAATATTTTCCTTTGGCTAATGCGCTTCCTATCCGTTCATACGAAGGAAAATTTCGGTTTAAAATTCTCAATTTCTTTCTATCATTTGTTTCGGGTTTAGGCTTTCAAATCACTCCATGAAGTTGTTGGAGCATGGTTCGAAGATACCTTTCACTGTTTTTGATGAGAAATGTGACGGAAGGGAGAAAGTGAAAGCAACTTCAAAATTCAAGGATACTAGTGTAGTCCTAAATAAATAAATTAGCGGGACAGCTTAGCACTTTTCTTTTGCCAAAAACAAAAAGGACAAAATACAGTCAGTAGAAACCCTAATTCTGGCATGTTTTAGTGGCTCACCGTTCCATCAGTACGGACGTACAATCGTTAGAAATTTGCAGCAAAATTTTTCTCTCCCGAGACGACAGGTGGCATACTTAGAGAATTCCATTTATTAGGACGTAACTAGCAATTAATCGAAGTAAATAATCTTATTTGAACGAGTTTGATGAATGTGTTATGTTTTAATTATATTTGAATATAATTTATTTTTTAAGTGTTATATTTAGTTAAAAACTATCTGTTTTTATTTGAATAAAAAGTATTTAAATTATATTTTCGAGTTGAAAAGTTGAAGTAATTGATAAAAATAAAGATAAAAAGTTAAAGTTAAAAAGTTGATATGATTGTTTTAAAAAATAAATAAATAGTAATTGTTTTCGTAATATTATTGACAAAATTTGTATTTAAATGTAAAACTTTACGTTTGATATAAAATTATATTATGTTTAAGTATGATTAAAATATAAAATTTTTATCAGTGGAGACATAAAAATAAAACTAACTGTGGAATCTCCCAATAACTAATTAATTGAACAGTTAGAGAATGCTTAAAATTCTGTTACTCCAACTAATTGAGTACATAATTTCTGTTGAGTTGCCTAAATTGTACTAGACGTGGACTATCTAGCTATCACTTGATCACATCATGATTCCTTAACAGATCAACGGTGCTGATCGTATGCTCTGCCGCCCAGCCAAAAAGAATGAAATAATAATAATCATCTTCCTCATTTCATTTGTAGACTTGTGGTTCTAGCGCCAAAACCAGCCCAAGTTCCTCGTACTGGTAATTTTCTCTCTCCTGATTTTCCTTTCTCAATTTGCTAGATTCTTTACCTTTTAATTTGTGATCATAGGTTTTCATTCTTCGGTTGACCAACTATATTATTAATCCTCGCAGCTAGATCTTGAACTTCTTGCATAGAAACTGTTTGGCTATTGAGAAACTTGAAAGAAAATGCAGAACACGACTGTGCTATTGTTCTTTTTTTTTTTTTTCCTTTTTCTTTTTCATCATTTTGACTTCTGAAGAATCTTGGAACCGATGGAGACCAAATTTATAGGCATTTCCTTGTATTTGGTTGTCGAGAAAGTAATCTACTTTAGCTAGACGACATGGAAAATTAGGAGTATTTAACCTATGTGAAATTCTTGATTTTGCTTTATGTTGAAGTTGGTTCTTGAAAAAGGAAAATTCGAAAGTCAGAACAGTTGGTTACAAGTTGTTTTCTTGTTTTATAGAGATCGTCTAAGTAAGAATCAGAAGATTAAACTTTCATATGGATCGAATTGGCGGGTGGAGTTGCGACTTCGCAATGCCTTACATGCTTCTGAGGTGGGTGGGAACCGTGGCTGCGGTGAGGAATTACTTGTCCTTGGAGGAAGCTGACCATACCGTCACCGTGGCTATGTCAACGCACGTCGCTATTAGTTGGTGTTGTTATCTCATTCTTGCCTATGCTCGAGCTCCGTCGAGAATTTCCAGTTTCGACGAATTTAGGCGTTTCTTCTTCAGCCTACCTGAATTCCAAATCTGGTAATCAATTGCTACTCTGTATCATTTAGTTTCAAGTCAATTTTTTACTCGTACATGTTTGTCAAAATGTATTTTGTGCAGTGATATATGTATTTGCATCCATCTCTAAATGATGTATGTGCTATTTTCTACACATGATGAGAACCTTGAGATCATAGCATTGAAAATTGAAATGGGGAAATCATAAAATATGTCATTGAAAGATATAAATTTTGGCACTATGTACCCTACTATATTTTTCAATACTATATAAGTATATAACTTATAATTAAGTCCGCTACAAAAAAAAAAAAAAAATCCTAGTATGAGTAGTTGAGAAAAGGAATTAAATCTCAACTGTTTTGCAACAATATTCCTTAATTAGAAACAATTTTTAAGTTGGAGTGGATGATTTATAAGGAATTCTCTGTGGATTTTTCATACAAGAGCTTTACTTGGTTCATGTTGGTTTTTGGGATAGTCATTATTTATTTAATGTGTCAGGTGTTATGCAATGACGGTTCTTAATATTGCGATTGTCACGACCTTCTTCTTGCCTAAGGAGAAAGCGGTACAAGCAGTCTTGTGCTACATTGCTGGCTTTCATGGATGCCTATTTTACCTAGCTTTCGAGGTCTTTCGACTAAGACGTGGACCACCAATTGATGAGAAGAATGATGCAAGGGACGCTTTGGTTTACTTAGAGCAACAAGCTGCTTCAACAAGGAAAAGGAACTGAGAACAGAACAAAATATCGACTCTCTCTCTCTCTCTCTCTCTCTCTCTAGTACTGATTGATACAGAAAGAATTAGTGTTAGCTTTGTTGGAGGCTTCGGCTCCGTTTAGACGAGAGTTTTTTTTTTTTTTGAAAAATAAAAAATTTTTAGATATGAAAAATAAAAGGTTGTTTTGAATTTTTTTTTAAAAATGAAAAATTGTTTGGGTGAGTGAAAACTTATTTTGTCTAGAAAGCTCTTTTTTTGTTTTTCAAAAATAAAAAATTTAGGATGTTCTGATACGGAAATTTAGAAAGGTCCATTTTTCTTAGAATAAAAAATTTTTTATTTTCTAAATTTGGATGTGTCAAACAAATAAAGGGTTCATTTTTTTAAATTTGCCTTAATTTTCTGAAGCTTTTGCTTTGGCTATTATTACAGAAGAGTTAACAAAATGCAAAGGAACAATTTTACAGGCTTTCCTTGAATTTTCAAAGAAAAGAAAGATAAAATGAACTATTATTTTCTATTTCTTTGTATGCAATAAACCTTTCCTTTTGTTATATACTCAATTAAGATGTTAAATTGAAAATTGTAAGTTGATTCTTCCAAATTAAAACAATTGCATTCAAGTACAATGAAGACGACGAACAATTGGTTGAAATGTTTATGTTAATGTAGTCCCTCTTTTTGTTTGATAAATTACTGAATGCCCCGTTAACTTTTGCCTTTCAAAGACTCCGAGTGTAAATGCTTTTGCCTTTTTGTGCTTAAAATAAAAAAATAAAAAAAAAAGGAAGTCAGGGAAGATGTAATTTTGAAGGTCTTCAACGCAATATTTTTAACAGGGGGACTTTTTTTTTTCAAATTCTTTGTCTCCAACTTATTTTGTATATTAAACCTTCAAAATTTTACATTTAGAGACGCTGCCAATATTTTTGTCTCTAAAACACATCATTAATGTTAAGATAGAAGTAGATTTGTGATCTCTTTTAAGTCTTTAAATTCAATATTGCTATGTTTAAGGTCAAAACTGCATGTTTTTTTCTTTGGGAGAAAGAAATAAACGATGTTTTTACATTTAATAATTATAGCAAATGGCAAGTTCTGAAAAATAATTGAAGTAAATAAAATCAAATAACAAATTTACTAGGTTAATGATTTACTTATAATAAATAAAGGATTTCCCTATGAATTTTTTTTTATTGATGCTTAATTCAATATTTTACAATCATACTATTTATGTCCTTTGCAAGTCTTTTGCAAAATGACAAACAATCATACTATTTCCGCTTCATTAGAATGTTATTTACTACAATTTCCACAAACGTAATCTTCGTAAAAATGTAAATTTGACAAACTTTGCAAGTCTTTTGCAAAAACGACATCATTTGGAGAATTTATTTACAAGAAAACGACAAAAGAGGAAAAACAATGACAACTATAAAAGAAAAGAGTCAGAAACGGCAGCATCACAAACGACAAAGTATTATTAAAACGACGACAATTTTTCACAAGCATGCTCAATGTCACATTAAATCTGAAGGTAGAAAAATTGTTTGGCGTTTATTATTGTAAAATAAATAAAATAAAATAAAATAAAATAAAAGAAAACCGCCTAGCTACTTATACAAACTACTACTATATAAATTGAGATTGTATAATAACCGCTCAAGCTCAACATCTCGCAGCCTAAAAAAAGTAGAAAGAAATCACGAAAGCTGAGTAGCAAGCGAAGTTCTTCCAGATTCTTCTTCAATTCGCATTGTTTCTTCATTGGAACTTTAAAGACTCCCAAAGCAGCAGAAGTTCATCTGGTAAATTTCTGTGCTATATATTTCTAGTCATCGTATTAATATGAACTCTCTAATAATAAAACTATAATTATTCTCACAGATTTTTATGCTGATATTCCCCACAGTTTCTTAAAATCTTGCATATGCATATAAATGTTTAACGTCAATTAATGAAATTTTGATATTTCTTACAATTTCTTGAAATTCTTGCTTATAAATTGTTTGGTTCCCGGAAAAGTTGCAAGCAATTACTCATGCACTAATTCTTTCTTTTTTGTAAATTGAAATTTATGCATATAGTTCATGTTAATTTTCTTCAGTTCTTACGTCGTTGATCACATTAAAGAGTCAAAAGCACAAGCCCAAAGGAGCATGGCGCGACCCGGAGTACGGAGGAGAGGCAGAGGAAGTTTCGCGGTGGCTCGAAGGCTCCTAAGAAGGCTGGTGAAATTGTTCACAGCACTGATTTTTCCGGTGGCCAAAGCGCTTCTGTTGTGGCTTATAACATTCATCAGAGCACGAGTTTTTCCGGCGGCCGAAGTGCTTCTAAGGTGGCTGGCGACACTGCTGATAGCCAAGTTCATTTGCACCAATCAAGAGCCGCATACTGTTTCAGCCATCGCGATGCATCTTGCTTTTTCGTTGGTCGACTCTATCTTGGCTGCCCTCGATGACGCGCCGTCGTCATTTTCTGGTTACCGCGAGTTTTGGCTTTTTGTTCGGCACATTCCTGAATATAGGCTCTGGTAACAATCTTGAGCTGATGATTTTGTTGCTTTGTATGTTGATTTATGCGCAATATATTTCGTTTAAATAAAAAATGTGATTTTGGAACTATCTTTGCGTATAGTGTATATATATTTCCTTATATTTTTGAGATTGCATTTTAATTAGAAGATGTCATAACTCAGAAACTGCGGGACATTTCAAATCTTGAATCTTTAACAAATCATTGCTTTTGATATACTTTAAAGTATGCCATAGTTGTAAGGTTATATTCAAGTAATCTAGTTTGGAATTTCTTTTTTATTTTCTTTGTTGGCTTAAAAAATATTAGTTGAGAATAGGAATTAAGTACACACACACATATTTGTACAAATACACCTTTCTGTGACTGAAATTTTCCATGATATTACTTGATGAATCCCTCGTCATCATAAATTTCTTCAAGCATTTATGTCCTTTTCGTTTCCTTTTTTATTACAACAATAATTCATCACACATTTAAGTCATAATATATATACTGAAGTCAATACACACACACACACACACACACGTGTATCTATGATCTGAATATATTTTATCCATGTACTGAACATATGATAATTATCCCCACAGGTGTTCCAGCACAACGATTCTCTTAGTTGGGTTAGTAGGCACGACCATCTTCTCTAAGGCGGTAATGAGACTGATAGCGTGGGCTCACATGATCTCCATCTATGGGTGGCTCTATGTCCTTTCCTTTATGCCCCCTCAGCACTAGATATAATATGCATATATATAGTTTATCTGGGATTATGTGCAATTATATTGCTACTCATTTTAGTGACTGTGCTATGGCAATATTATGAGTTTCGTTTCCTCGAATTATGTGCAATATATATATTGCAATATATGTTTCAAGCCACTTGGATTTTGTGAATCATCGTTTCTAATTAGTTGGAATTTCTGCAATGTTAGTGAATGACTATGCGATATACAAGCATGCATTTTGTATTTAAAATTGTGTTTTGTTTGAAAAAAGTGAGATAACACATATCAAGAAAATAAGATAGCAGTAAATTAAAAAGAGTCTCCAATATAAATTGTATTTAACACACTTCAAAAAAAAAAATGAAGAGGCAGTTGTTTCTGTTTCTTTATTTTGGAAAAAAAATACTAAAGCTATTTTTTTAATCTGTATTCTGGTTCAATCCATGTGGTCTTGTAAATTAAAATATTTCAGCGGGCTTTTCTATATTAAAATCGCAACCCCATTAAAATTATTGTTAGAGAGATAAAAATATGGTAGATCCTGATATATATTTGTTTTAATGTGGTTTCGATTATATTATCATTTGGGGGCTATAATATTGTCTGCAAACGGGAAAGCAACAATTGAAGCTTTAGAAGACGACATCGATTAAAAACGACAAGTAAGGGTTCGAAAACGCAGTAACAAACAATAATATTTTGTGTAAACGACGATCTGTTAGTAAAGAAATAATAGCCCCTGAAAAAGCAATGCTGTCTTGTGATTATAGACATAGTTTAATGGTAATATCACATTCAACTATACCTACAAATGTAGAGTTTAAATCTCACTATTTTAAAAAAAAAAAAAAACAAAGAATAGCACCTTAGGAAAAGAGCACCGTAGAAAAACGACAATGTCGGATAAATGACAATAATCCTTCAAAGCAACAAGATTGTAGAGGCGACAGCTCCATTAAGCGGTAGGGTTTAAAACGACAATTTATCAGAACCATGAGAACAGAAAAAGACAACTACAAAGAATGCCCAACATTGTAGAAACGACTTTTTAAAATAGGACAAAACCTAATAGAAACGGCAATACACATTTCTTTTTGTTTGTAATATTTTCCCATGCTATTTCCTAGTCTAATTTCGTTATATTTTGTTGCTGTCCTTACTTTTTTTTCTCTTCAGTTGTTACTCGTTAGTTTGGGTTTACCAGTTTATTGAAATTCATTTTCAACGCAAAAAAATTTTAAAATTAAAATAAAGCGTTATCAAGGAATTGGTAAAGATCAAAAGAAAAAAGGAAAAGCCTGCAGTAATAGTACGACATTGCGTACGCACGTCTTCAAATTCCAACTGCGATTGCAGTGACTGAATTCCCGACAACAAAAAAATATATACAAAGTAATAATAAAATAAATAAATTCCCGACAGCAGGGAATTCGTCACAAATCTCCTGATTCAAATATATTAGTATTTTCCAAGTTAGTTTTTGTATATCTGCTGATGTCTCATTTCTAATTCAAACAAAAGGATTTTTTTTAATTAAAAGAAATTAAAGGATTGCTTATTACATTGTATGCTGAGAAAATCAACTTTGGCGATCATGCATTTATAGGATTGCTAACCGTGTTCTATTATGTTTATAGGCAGGAAAAGGTGAGATTGTAAAATATCCACTAGTCCACAATGAGGTATGCACTTTCGTCGATAACTTTAAAGTGGACTTTCCATTCGTGCATTTCATTACATTTGACTGCTAAGTTACTGGAAAACTTGTAAGAAAATAATATATTGCACCAATTATTTCTGTCTCTGTTGAATAATCTTGCAATCCACACATCTTTTTTGTTTGGTTGTTGAGAAAGTCCTGCTATAAAATTACATTAGTGATTGTGAAATTACATGAATTTCTTATCTCTTCCTTTTCTAATTACTTGTTTCTCTCTTTTTCTTTTGGTTCTTTTGGCTTTGTTTTGCTCAAATTTTAAGAGCAAAAAATCAAGGGAGTGCATGAATCGAGTCTGGAATAAAATAAAATTTTGTGTCTAAATTGATTGATTTAGTTATTTTTTGGTTGACTTTTCAAAAAATGATAAAATTGAAATAAAAAATTTAGATTTGAGTAAATAAAACAAACAAGCTCTAAAAATTCAAATGTTATGCCACAACCCGAAGGATAGAGGATAAGCTGTTCTTTTTCTAAGTTTTATTAAGACGGCTCTAGCACTTGTGAGTTGGCTGTTCACACCGGCCGTGGTGGCTGCAATCTTCATTTCCCGCGATCAAGCGTCCCACACCGTCGAACCTTAGTGCCAACATATAATATATCTTGGACCATGGCCTATATTGCTACTCATTTTAGTGACTCTGTCATGGCAATATGAGTTTGGTTTTTTGAATAATGTGCAATATTACAATGATTTCATGCTCTTGGATTATGTGAATCATATTTAGCTAAATTTTTTGTTGGAGTTTCTTCAATTAATTAACCATTCTTCAGTATACGACAGCTAACGCACACACGCGTGTGTATATATGTGTATGTGTGTATATATGTATATATATATTGTTGATGCTAAGAATAGTTGTGATGTACATACTACCAAGGAACGATTTTTAGTTTTCAATTTTTTTTTTTTAAATTTGGGGTGAATTCAAAAAAAGACAAGGAAAGGAAGAACCCGCCGTTTCAGTTATTTTAATTTGGGGATAGCTACTTAACCTATGTATCTACATATCTTTCCAACCTATAATGTTCAATTCAAGTGGTAAGAGTAAAATTATAAGTAAGATCGCGATTAAATTTCTTGTTTTAAAGAAGATAAAAAAAAAATGTGGTAAAGTCCTGATGTTTTATTATATTATGGTTCGTTGTTATCGCCATTGCAAGGCTATATATTCACTGCAAAGTAAAGTAGGCACTAGGCAGCGACTAAAGTTTCAAAAACGACATCTCGATGAAAACGACAACATAAAAAACACACATACAGGTACGGCTAGTAGTAAATGCAAGCACAAATCTCAGATTAAAAAAAAAAAAAAAAAAAGATGTTGGGGTACCTTAGAAACTGGCACCTTAGGAGCACAACAACGCCTCATGTAACGACAAGATCATATAAACGACAAAACGTTTTACTAGATCCTACTGACGACAGCACCTACAAAAGGCAACGATGTGTTAAACGACAATATTATGGAAACCCCAAACTTCTCAGCAAACCACAAACTCCATTAAAATTATATATATAAAAAAAAAAGTTATTTACACCTATGGTCCATGAAGGGAATTTTAGAAAAATGCCACATGTCTTCGATTGATTTTTGTCATAAAAAAAAAACTCTCGTAAAAAAAATGTTATCAGTAAATATTTCATTTACCAATGAAAAATATTTACTTATCATTTTATTGGTAAATCTTTTATTTACTAAATGTAAATATTTCATTTACCAAAATCATATAATGGTTAATAAAAAAATTTACCATTGATTTAAGTTCTTTCTCTCCATTATCTTGGTAAAGGTTGATTTATCAATGGCAAATGAAACATTTACTCTGTATATGTTTCATTTACTAGTAGTATATTATTGGATTATTTTCATAAATAACCCCTGAGTTATAGATATCCATTCAAGTTAGCTTTCATTTGATTGAAACCGACCCCCCAAGACATAGAAACTCATCAAAATGCCTCATTCGTATATATCTATTTATGATTTTAACGGAAGTTTGAATTTCATAAAAAATTAATAGAATTATTATTTTCATAAATAGTTTCTTAACTATAACCTTTCATTCAAGTTGGCCTCTATTTGTTCGAAATTGTTCAAAATGTCCCTTTCGTTTCTAATTTTATAGAATGGGTATTTTGAATGATTTTCTATATATCAAGAAGCACAATAACCAATTTTAAATAAATAAGAGCTAACTTGAATGAAGATTTATAGTTCAGAGGCTATCTATGAAAATAATCCTAAATTATTCATCTACCATTCATTTACCATTCTATTAGTATTCAATTACAATTATTATTTTAAAATTTTCTCTCTTTCTTTCCCCCTCCCTTTCTCTCTCTCAGACATCACCTCAGCTCAGATCCTCCACCATCGTGAAGGAAAAGATGATCCCACCGTACCTCTGTCTCACTCTCCTCCCTCTTGCTCAACAATGCATTTCTCTTTTCTTATTAGATCTACTGCCACCAACGAAGCTTCATCGGCCAATCTCTTTTTCATGGCCTCTGTCACAATTGAGTTGACCATGCAATTCCCAAAACTACCATCGCAATCTCCTCCTCAACGGCGTGATGTTCACCATCTCCAATCTCATCCTCTGATCGTAGTAGAGAGAATGGAGATCGCCGATCATCTTCCTTGATGGTCTAATTCCTCTGATAGAGGTTGAGCTTGTTGGCAGAGATCGCTAGAACCGACGAAAGTAGCGTAACCCAAAGAGATCTAGATCGACACTTGTGGCATCAAGAACGCTACAAAACCTCTTGAGTTTTTGGTGACTACGATGGCAAGAATGCGGAGGTCAAGCGTAAGGAGAGAGAGAGACGAGAAAGAGATCGAAAAGAGAAAGAGTCAGAGGGAGCTTTCGTGGTGGGGAAAGGGAGAGAAAGAGAGACTTGAGTGTGAAGATAGAGAGAGGGATTGGAGAGAAAGAGAGAATAATTAAAAAAATTTTTATTTATCAAATGATAATTAAATTTATGATATTTTCTGCAAAACTTTTTAAATTGTGATAAAAATCAATCTACTCTTAAAAATTGTGGCATATAGCCTAATTATCCCTGCACCCAATCTTACATTGATCCATGGCTTTTTATATTACTCGTCTTATTGTCTTGAACTTGTTTATTATTACACAAACGGCTCTCAAGTTGATATTCTATAAAAAAAATTGAATGGAAATCAATTAATGCATTCAGATTACATTATTTTTAATTAGTTACTTACAAAATATCTGCGATCATGGAGGTACAATTTTTTATGAAAAAAAAAAAGTTTAATTACTACTCTATTTCCAAATAAAATTCATGTAATCAGAGCATGTTTAATTTATGTCTAATTTTTTTGTAGGGTATTGATAGAAGGACAGTTAACGAAACAATTAAAAAGTTTAGGGTAGTTGATATGTAAAATCAAATGTCAGAGATGGCTAATATGAGACATCATGTGTAGTTAGGGGCATTTTTTTAATTAACCCAAAATAGACCCTTTTTTTTTTATACTAATTTTATTATTTTTATCTTACCTTGATCAATGGGGTTTCTTTATTTAGTACTAAATAAATTTGCTTGTTGCATGGTGGGTTATCTCATTCATGGGTAACAGTTGGCACATTGTTCTAATTAGTACTCGCCAGTCTAATAGCCCAGAGAGTAATGAACGGTATGCGTGGAATATGTTATGGCTCTATGAATTGCAGCAAAGAATCAACGGTGGTGATCTTAGTTGCTCAACATCCCAACCAAAAAGATATTTAAAATAAATTAATAAATCACTATTTATATGGGTCCCTATATATAAAGGTAGTGACTTCCATCAATGTTTCTCATTTGCCATTCATCAGACTTTGGAACGTGCAAGCGCTAATACCACTCCAAGTTCATCATTCGGTAATCAACTCTTTTCTCTGTAATCCTTGTTCTCTCCTAGTTCTCCTTTCTCGATAATTGCAAGATTTCTCAATAATTCTCCATAGATGTATATATATATTATTATTCTAAAGTTGATAGTCCTAGTCGCAATTTGGCCTCTTTAGTCTTGCATGTACATTGTTTGGAAACTGGAAAAGTTGAAAGAAAATGTAGAAAGTAACTCATATACCTAAAACCTATTTTAGTTTTTGATATTTTTGTATTACAATTCTTTCCTTGAAGTATGGTAAAAACTTGATCTTGGAATTCTCGCTTGTGTATTTTATTGCTTTGGTTGTGGTAATCCTACCAATTTTCTTGAGAATCTTGCATATAATTAACACATTACTGTTTGTTTATTTTGCAAAAACTGAAAGAAACTAAATAGAAAACTTGTTCCTGAAATCCGCTTTACTTCTTGATGTATTATTCTTTTTTGCTTTTGAATTCTGAAGAACATTTATAATCAATTGGGAAAAAATTTATCGAGAAAGTATGCTCTATAAAAATATATATATATGCACACTGTATATCACAAGATATACTGTTCTGTATAACCCTTTTCATTTTCTCACTTAGTTTCATGTTCTTTTGTTTGGGGGGTTAAAGTCAGAAGCTCAAAATTGACAAACTTCATGGCTCAATGGAGGAACGTCTCTTGGGCGGTGGTCAAGGGAATTCTACAATGGCTGGACGTGTTTTTGGCATGGAATTACTTTCTCTCTCGGCACGCATCCGTTACTGTCGCTGCGGTCATCGCGACGCACATCATTTCCCGTTGCTGCGGTTATCTCTTCGACGTCGTTAATCAAGCTCCGGATGAATTTTCTTTTTCTAATCCAGGTCACCTTTGGCATTTCGCTCGCCAATTACTCGAAATTGCTAATCTGTTATGGTAATTAATTTTATTATTTAGTTAATCTAATGCAATATAGTTGTCAACATGAACACCTGCACTTTTTTATTAAATACTTACAAGACTTCCATCAAATTTTTATATGTCAGTAGTTTGCATTGTATTACAATAGTTCAAACACTATATCTGCATTTCAAGAACTATAATAATTTAGTGATATCATGTTAATACTTGTCTAATGATTTTCAGGTCGTCCACCAGCATGGCTATTATTGTTGGGATAATCACAACCTTTTTTCCTAGGGATGTAATGGAAAAAATGGCCTTAAGTTACATGATTGGTTTTTGTGCGAGGCTATATTACCTATTTTGTGTGGGTCCCCAATCAGAGGGAGAAGTTCATGGAGGAGGAAATGATAATGGTGGAAATGACAGTTTACCCCATAACCCACAAAAGAAGAGAAAGGCAGCACAAGGAAAAGGCAAGAAGAAGAAAAACAAGAAGAGGAATAATTGAGGCGTTGAGTGAAATTGTTTAGCTGGATATGCTTAGCTTTGTTGGAACTCTTCAATTTCAACAAGTACTTGAGTTTTTTAGTTTTACATTGTACAAATTTTTCTTACTTTTCTCTGAGATGGAAAGCAACAAAGATTTGATAATGAATTAGAACTAGTTTTCTCTTTCTTTATTTGTATAAAAGCTTTTTTTTTTAATTGAATTATAGCTTTCCTTTTGTTATTACATACGGCTTTGTAATTTAAGTTTATTCAGCTGAGTTCGAAGTACGACTAGTAGAGATGGTATGAAAATGTTTGTTGTGAGATATAAATTATTGCAAGTTAAATTTGTTTTTTTATTTTATTTTATTTTTTTGATGGAGCAAGTTAAGTAGTTTGACTTGTGTTCATTTTAATAACAAAACGACCTGAGGTAAATTCATATTGGAAAATTTCAAAAGTAATTTAAAAAAAGAAAAAGACAATTAAAAAAAAGGAGCCTGAGATGAAGAAAAAGAAACGTAACACCATAAAATGCGACACAACGACATCATATTTTGAAAACGACAATATCATCTGAAACGACTATATATTGAAAACGACAACATCTTAAAGACGCAAGCTTCTTTAAAACGACAAGAAACGGGAAAACTAGAAACTGCTCTACAAATAATTTTGATCCAACTAACAAGTGTTGATAACGACAACATCCAACGGTTATCACAACAACGACATCCTTGGAAAACGACAAACAGTCAAAACGACACGAATAAAGGATAAGAACTAGGAAACTAGAAAAGACGATATATTTGAAAACGGCCAGAAGTTCCCAAAAAAGAGAGAGAGAGAGAGAGAGAGAGAGAGAATAGAACCTTAGCAAACAACATCTCTGAGTGAAACTCCGATTCTTTGAAAAAAAAAAAAATCTCTGAATGCCAATAAAGGATAATTAACCAACTATAAACATTATGTCATCAATTTGATGCTGAATTTTCATTTTGAAAAAAAAAAAAAACTGCTTAACGCTTTTGCTTTAATGTAGTTTTGGTTCAAACTTAAAAAATTACTGAAGAATTTTAAAATTTAACGTAGAAAACCCAATCTTTATTACAAAAATTTAAACATTATTCTAGTTTTCAAAGATTTTTAATTATAATTAATGAGAACATTTTTCACTAAGTGTAATTATTTTTATAAAATTTTGTGTTGTCACAGAGTTCCCATATGATTACCTTTAATAAATTTCAGTGTCAATGATCAAAATTACTAGAAAAATAAAAATTCAACGAATAATATCGATGTTTTGAGAGCACAAAATGGCATGATGTTTAATGCTGACTAGTAAATACCCAACCGGAGAAAAGTGAAAGCATTCAAGAAAATGAAAATATGGTAACAGCAAGAACGTTTTAGTAAACGACATAAAATGGTAAGGAGAATCTTTAGATCGGCCGAAGAATTTATAATCATTACAAATTAGTATTAATTCTATCTTTGAACTTCTAAGGATTAAGATGCTATTTGCCTTTCGAAGGTGTTATTTCTTATTGTTTTAACTTTTTATTTAGTTTGTCGTTAATGCGGGATTGTGAACTTTTTTTCATTTTTAATTTTTTGTATATCATTTTAATAAAATTGAGTGGGATGGTTAGCTCCTACTCTCTATTTACACCCAAAAACAAAAAAAGGTTAATCTGATGAGGTGGCATCTCCAGAGCTTCCAAATCAGTAATTTCCAGATTAGGTGTATCAAGATAGTTGCTAGAACAATTAGAACGGTTTAGAAAGCTTAAAATCTGTTAAACTCTAACTAATTTCATGATAATTTCTGTTGAGTTATTACTAGCCATGATGATCGACCAAGATTGACTCTTTATAAGTTCTTTTAATTAATTAACGGTGGTGATTGTAAACGCTACCCCAGTCAAAAATTACGATTAAAAAATAAATAAATAATGTACTAATAAATCCCCCGTCAGCACTGTTCCTCAATCCTCATTTGTCCTCCCTCATTATTTGCGAAGTACGTAGTAGTGCCAAAATCACTTCAAGTTCATCATTATCTCCGGTAATCAACTTCTCCTTTCTTGAAATTTCACAATATTTCTCTCCGAGATTCTTTTCATAGATTTTTTTTTTCTTAGCCTAATCAATGATATTACTCGTCGCAAAACTTGATCTTGTAATTAGTATTGTTTGGTTGCGGGGAAAACTTGAGATTCTGAGAAAACATTGAAATTGACTCATGAAACTACGTAAAATAGTCGCTTTCAGTTTTTGATGATTATGATCCTAATTATGAAGAAAACAAGAATATTAATAATTTGATCTTCGAAGTCTTTGCATGTATTGGTGCTTCGATTAATTAATGGGATTCCTTGCAGTTTTCTTGAGAATCATGCTTGCAAAACTATTGTTTCGTTACTAGGAAAATTTAAAAAAAAAAATGTAAAAAATGGCTTGCATGTTCCCAAAAAACCAATACTTTCCATGTTTTTGATATGTTTATTCTATAATTTCTTGCATATGTCCCTGTTTGGTTGTCGAGAAAATACGCCATACATATATAGTAATAACAACACACACATTGTACGATCTGTGTCATCGGTTCCTCTATCAATTATGTTTCGTGCTCAAACTTGTTTCATGTTATTTCCTTTGGGTTAAAATCACAAGCTGATCAAAGTTCATGGCTCAATGGAAGATCGTCCTTTTCGGGGTGTTTTGGAGGGTTCTAAAGTGGCTGGGAATCCTGTTGTTGGCAAGGCATTTCTTTCACTCCAATAAAGCATCCCCTACCGTCGTTGCGGCTATGTCATCGTTTATCATTCCACGTTGCTGCGCCTATCTCTTCAATGCTTTTATTCGGGTTTGGGAGGAAATTTTAATTTCCAACCGGAATGACCTTAGGCCTTGCGCCCCCGAACTACCTCAAATTGAAGCCGAGATCTGGTAATTTTGTTTTGATTATTTTTAGTAATTTGTCTATATGCAATACATCATGTTCATATACACTTCTTTTTAATAACATTAATGCATCAAAATTTTTTGGAACTATCTTTAAATGATGTTCGCTTCCTTCCTCATACATCAAGATTGCAACCGACTAGTCTAATTATTAGATCTTTCAACTATGACTACAATAGTGTTTAATGATCTTTTCTTTATTTCTTTTTAGTGAAAGATCGTCCAACTAGGGGACTTTCCAAATCCTTAAATCTTAAAACCATAAATGTTTTTATGTTTTTAAATGCTTTTAAGTCTGCCATTGAGTATGTTAGGTAGTCTACTAATCACTAATTATTTAGTAGGAAAAATGAAATAAGAATGTATCAATTTGTTTTGCCGCAATCTACTAATACATAATGTCCACTGTCCTTAAAAGTAAGAATTTTGGCTCAAATCATCGGATTCTGAACTTTTTAGTTGTTTTTGTTAATTGTAAAATTTCCACTTTCTTTTGAGTCATTAAGGATTTGACCTCAATTCTTATGTTAATGAAGTGTTAGCGACGTAGTAATTTTTAATGAATAAAATAATAACAACTTATATGTTAAAAAAGAGAATCAAAATTGACGTTACTAATATTAATTTATTTGTATATTTGCTTTGAGATTTAATGGTTCATGAGTACTAAGTTATATTTACCCTAGTACGTTTTTGCATGTTGGTCTTGATATACAGCTATTTATCTAATGGTTTCAGGCAGCGCATAGCAGTGGTCACGGTTGGTGCATATTTCATGACCTCGTTATTTCCCAGGGACGTCATTGCAACAATTCTCTTCTGGTATCTGAATTTTTTTGACATTTGGTGGGTGACTAAGTTGCTTTTTCTCATGTGGTCACAAATCATTAGGTTCTTGAGGTGCAAAAGGAAGAGGGAATGAAGAAAAATAGGAAAGTAAGGAAACACAACCGTATTTGAATTTTGAGAACCAATATTTCGGGACTCTGGAAATTGTGAAACAATATTGTTTAGATAGATTTGCCTACCTTGTGAGTTTAAATATTCAACATTATACAAGCTTTTGAGGGTTTTTTTTTAGGGTCTTTTTTTTATTGAAAAGGGATCTGGGCTTCAAGAGTTTGGAGGTCAGGTGTATATAAGCAAACTATAATGATCTAATCATGTCAAACATATCCAATATAGCATATAGATTAAATGTGGAAAAAATGACTTCAAGAATGAAAAAAAAAATTACCTCCGGCCATTGTTGATTCTCTAGAGAACCTGCAAAACTCAGAACCGAATGTTAAGAAAAATTCACACCGAAGGCTTGAACTTCGAAGCTCTCAATTTTCATGAATGATGGTGTAAAATGAAAACGAAATTTTTTTTTAAGAATTAAGCTCTGGGATCAAGAGCCAACATCCTCCTTATATTTTCTTCCATCAAGAGAATTTCATAACATAAATGGAAGAATAATTGTGGAATTCATGGACCATAATCACAAACGGTTACAACCATTCTGTTTCAAAAACTGGATGAAACCATTCGGTTACCAAGAGTAACCGAAATTCTCCCACTTGGTCCATAAATTCCAACATTCACCAAGTAAGAAACAAAGTACATGAATCATGGCGACAAGTCCTCTTAAGCACGAGTATTATCTTCCATGTCTTACAATGCAATTTGTCCCCTTTAATAGCTCATATAACTTAATGAATAAATCCTATGTTTATTCTCGGTCCAAATATAAAGATATTTTCTCAAGACTAACATATGTGTACACGAGATGGCCAAAATGCGAAAGCATCACAAAAGAAATTTCATTATAATAATATCGTTCTTATAACAAAATTACATAGAGGAACCAAGTCCCATTCTAACTACGTGATCCTTAAATTTTTGTGATGGCATGCCTTTAGTTAAAGGATAGTTAAAGGATCAGCAATCATCAATTCAGTGCTAATGTATTCAATAACTACTGATTTGTCTTTAACATGTTCTTTTATGGCTAGATAGTTGATGTCAATATGCTTGCTTCGACTACTGCTTTTATTATTCTTAAACATAAAAACAGCAGCTGAATTGTCATAGCATATCTTCAGTGGCTTAGATATCGAATCCATAATTCTAAGCCTAGAAATGAAATTCTTTATCTATACACCATGTGAAGTAGCCTCAAAACAGGACATGAACTCAGGTTTCATAGTGGAAGTAACAGTCAAGGTTTGCTTTACACTTCTCTAAGAAACAGCTCCACTGGCTAGCATAAAAATGCATCCCGAAGTTGATTTCCAAGAATCAACAAAGCTAGCGTAGTCTGAATTAGAGTAGCTTGTTACTTCTAAAAGATCAATACGTCTGAACATAAGCATGTAATTTTTGGTACCTTGAAGATACCTAAGCACCTTCTTTGCAGCTTTTCTGTGGTCTATACCTGGATTACTTTGATATCTTCCTAAAATCCCAACTGCAAAAGCTATGTGAGTCCTTGTGCAGACCTGAGCATACATAAGGCTTCCCACAACTGAACTATAAGGAATATTCTTCATTTGTTCTCTCTCAAGATCATTCTTTGGACATTGATTCAAGCTGAGTTTGTCACCCTCCACAATAGAAACTATATTCGGCGAACAATCCTTCATCTAAATCTCTTTAAAACCCTGTTGATATAGATTTCTTGAGACATACCCAGAATACCACATATTCTGTCTCTATGTATATTAATCTCAATGACATAAGACGCATCACCCATATCCTTCATATCAAAGTTTTTAGAAAGAAATTGTTTCACCTCATGTAACATACCTTTATCATTGGTTACAAGTAAAATATCATCTATATACAGAATAAGAAAACAAATCTTACCCTCACTGACCTTCTAGTATACATTAATTCATAATATTCTCTACAAATCTAAATGAAGAGATGACATCATGAAATTTCAAATACCACTAACGAAAAGTCTGTTTCAATCCACATATAGATTTCTTGAACTTGCAAATCAAATGCTCACGACCACTAGAGGAAAATCCTTCTGGTTGTTTCATATAAACATCTTCCTCTAGATCTCCATTGAGAAAAGCTGTTTTCACATCCATCTATTGCAACTCTAGGTCAAAATGCGCAACTAATGCAATGATAATGCGAAGATAATCTTTCTTAGATACAGGAGAAAAGGTCTCTATGTAATCGATTCCTTTCTTCTGAGTGAATCTTTTTGCAACCAGTCTAGTTTTGTATCTCTCAATGTTACCCAGTGAGTCTTTCTTTGTCTTAAAGACCCACTTGCATCCAATAGTTTTTGCACCATCAAGCAACTCAATAAGGTCCCAAACATCATTAGATGACATAGAATTTATCTCATCTTTTATAGCATCATGCTATAAGTTAGATTCCTTACAACTCATGGCTTATGAAAACGTTTCAAGATCAATTTCGACTCCAATATTATAGTCTGACTCTTGCAGATACACGATGTAATCACTAGGTATTGCTGAACTTTTTAGTCTAGTAGATATTCTTAAAGTTGCTTCAACATTCTCTTAAAGATCGTGTTAATCAACTTGTTGTTCAACTATTTCTGGTACTTCTTGAATAACTTGATCTACTGGTTGATCATTAGCAGTTTGTGGAACCTCAACAACTAGTTGTTGAACACTCGTTGGCACTTGAGCGGCATTAACAATGACAATCATCTTATTACTTGATGTGGAAGGTTGAGCATCAATATGATCTCTTTCAAGAACAATGTCTTGAAATCGATCTCTCCCACTAATCATGTCATTCTCAAGAAACTTCGCATTTCTAGATTTCACAATCCTAGTGCTGTGAGATGGATAATAGTATCTATATCCTTTAGACTTTTCAGCATATCCACTGAAATACCCACTAATAGTCCTTGGATTCAGCTTCTTTTCTTGTGGGTTGTAAACTCTAACTTTAGACGGGCATCCCTAAATGCGTATATGACACAAACTTGGTTTCTAACCTTTCCATAACTCAAATGGTGTTTTTTGGACAACCTTGGTTGGAACTCAGTTTAATATATACACTACCGTTTTAAGAGCTTTAGTCTACAATAATATCAGAAGTTTGGCTTTACTGCGCATACTCTTAACCATCTCCATTAAAGTCTGATTTTTTCTTTCTGCAACACAATTCTCACTCGGAGAACCAAGATTAGTGTATTGAGTAACTATTCCATGCTCTTCAAGAAACTTAACAAATGGACTAGGAGCTTGTCTATCCTTGGTGTATCTACCATAATACTCTCCTCCTTTATTAGTTCTCATGATCTTAATTTGTTTTCCATATTATTTCTCTACTTTAGCCTTAAAAACCTTAAAGGAGTTTAATGCTTCATTTTTATTTTAAAACAAGTAGATATACATGTAACGTAAGAAATCGTCAATAAAGGAAATAAAGTATTTTGGACCACTTTGTATGTCCATATCTGGACAATAGATATCTGAATAGATGATTTCAAGTAATTCGAAACTTCTGTGCGCACCCTTCTTAGATATTTTGGTCTGCTTCCCCTTAATGCAGTCTACACAGATTTCAAAATCAGTAAAATCCAAAGTACTTAGTACTCCATCATTTACCAATCTCTTAATCCTATCTTTGAAGATATGTCTCAATCTCTGATGCCACAACATAGAAGAATCCTCATTTATAACACATCGTTTTAAACCAGCATGAACATGTATAGTATTATTAGTGGCATCATTTTGTAAATTAATAGAGAAAATACCATTAGACAAAATACCATTTCCAACAACATCAGATTTATAATATAAACTAAAAGATGTCTTTGAAAAGTTAAAGGAAAAACTCAATGGTACAAGTCTTGAAACAGAAATCAAGTTTCTAGAAAAACTTGGAATATAAACAGCATTTTCTAAATCCAAAATAAAGCCACTACTTAAAATTAAACTGCATGTCCCAATGGACTCCACATGTGAGCCCATCTTATTTCCTGAAAAGATGCATTGCTTACTTCCCACTGGTTTCTATAGATATCGCATACCCTACAAGGTATTTGAAACATAGATTGTAGACTCAGAATCAATCTACCATGTGTTATGATCAACATCAACCATATTAGATTCATAATAAACAAATGAGATTGGTTTACCTTTCTTCTCAAGTCATTTCTGGAATTTGGTGCAATCATTCTTCATGTGTCCCCTTTTTCTTACAGAAGAAATACTTGGATTCTTCTTAATTCCATCTTGCGGAGGTATTTTACCTTTCCCCTTCTTCTTGGCTTACTTGTCATCTTTCTTGTCTATTGTCATCATGACGCTCTTACCTTGTTCCATTGTTAGCCTGCCCTCTTCTTGAACACACATGGTCATGAGTTCATTAATTAACCACTTTTTTTTATGTGTGTTATAAGAAATTTTAAATGGCTCATACTGCTGTAGAAGAGTGATCGATATGTAATGGACAAGAAATGTCTCAGACATTGTAACCTCTAGTGTTTTCAATTGAGTCGCAATATCCCTCATCTTTATGATGTGCTCTCACACACTTTTCACTGTAGTGAGCTTCATCGATGAAAACTTCATTATTAAGGTGCTAGTAAGCGCCTTATCAGAAATTTCAAACTGTTCATCTATGACCTTCAGCAAATCTCGGACCTTTTCATAGCCTTCGACGGAACCACGAATACCAGAAGAGATGTTAGTCTTTATGAACATGACACTTAGGTAATTAGATCGCTCTCATTTTTCATAAAAAAATAACATCAGCTTGAGTGCTGATTTCAGTTATGCAGGTGGTTCATCTTTTCTAATGGCATAATTAATGTCCATTTAGCCCAAATGAAGAAGAATTCTCTTCATTCATATAATGTAATTATCGCCTTTTAATTCAGGAATGTGACATTTAAAATCAGAAAAATTCACAAGTTGCTTAGCTACAAAAATTAAATATACATGCTTAATTCACAATTTTTAAGGCTAAAACTTAAGTTATGCTTTACTAATGCAAAACATAAATATAAATCTAGTGACATAAAACTTGCCTGTGGGCTAAAGTTTTACTCAATTAAGTCCATTTCAAATAAATAATAAAACTATCAAATTATGTTCCCTTTTCTTAATTTCTGTGGGTAGATTAAGAAATATAATTTGACATTTCATTCTAATTAATTATACAAATACAACATAATTTCCTGTGGAATAAATTTTATTGTATTACATATAATTAATCACAATTAATGTTATAATGTGTCCTAAAAATTCTTAATATATAATTTTCATAATTTAAAGATGCTGCAGCTACTCTAAAAATTAAACAAATTATATGCATCATACAACATTTAATTAATAAGATAACCATATATATTGCATAATATCATAAGCAATATCAACAAAAATTAATAATATTACAAAAAATCATAAGCAATATCAATAAAATTAATGTACTCCATTAATTAACACAATGTTGCATGTATAATGAAATAACAAATTTATACACACAAACCCAAATTAATTAATTAAGCACATTAAAATAAAACAATAATAATAATTTTTTTTTTCAGAAAAAAAAAAGACATAATCACAAAAAAACGATAATAAAAATTCATTTGAAAAAAAAACGACACAATCTTCAAGAAAACGATACAATTTGAGCTTATGAAAACGACATGTCGTTTTGCCATCAGACTGTCGCTTCCCAACCGTCAAAATGACGTGTCGTTTTTCTTTTGATGAAGAAAAACGACATGTCATTTTTTCCTGATGATAACGTCTCTTTACCCCATAAAACTACACATCATTTTTCTCAGCCAAATATAAAATGACATGTCGTTGTTTTTATCGTCTTCAACCTCCAGCTGGGTCTGTAAAACCCGGTTCAACTCGATTTCAATCCAAAATAAAACCAGACGGTTTCTTGGCCTTCCGGACACCAAAATTCACGTTTCAAAGCCAAAATTCATAGAAATCGAATTTCTTAATTATTTCTAACCTTATTTTTCAAAAACAACGTCTAAAATTCAAGCTCAAAAATTAACAACCATTAACGTAAGTTTTGAAAAAAAAAATGCAGGTTCTCCAAACCAACAAGACAGAGGCATAAAGGCGGCTCTGATACCAAATATAAGCAAACTACGATAATCTAATCATGCCAAACATATCCAATATAGCATATAGATCAAATGTGGAAAAAATAACTTCCAGACTGAAAAAAAAATTTACCTCTAGCCATTGTTGATTCTATAGAGAACCTGCAAACCTCAGAATAGAATATTAAGGAAAAAAAACACACTGAAGGCTTAGATTTTGAAACTCTCAATTCTCATGAATGATGGTGTAAAACGAAAACGAAATTTTTTTTTGAGAATTAAGCTTCGGGACCAAAAGCCAACATACTCCTTATATTCTCTTCCATCAAGAGAATTGCATAACATAAATTGAGGAATAATTGTGGAATTCATGGACTATAATTACAAACGGTTACAACTATTCAGTTTCAAAAACCAAATGAAACCATTCGGTTACCAAGAGTAACCGACAATGTAGTCTATGCCAACACAATATTGGTAGACTTTGCGTGTGACAAGACTTTAAATTTATGACCCGATAAAAATGAAATTTTAAATGGGATATCTTTTATTGTTATACCATCACCACCACGAATGGTAAAAGAGATTTTAGTTGTTACTTAGTGCTGCCAACCAAGAATGGTTTTGAGCTACTGTCCTAGGCACAATTTTTGTTTTTGTTTTTTTTTTTTAACGCTTTTCTTTAATTTCAAACGGCACCAATTTCCGACAAAATCCTATAGAAATGGATGTAAAACTTATGTGTCCTATTAAAAACTGTTTTGTATACAAAAAGAACAAAATCTTTGGGAACCATCTTATAGAAACAAAGACATATGATAACGTGAATGTTTGAATGCTCCCGTGCTATTATTCGTAAACGACAAATAAAAAATATTCCAAAGTCTCTGTCTCTGTCTCTGTCTTTCTCTCTCATTTTTTCCTCTGTTACATGTATGTTTTTATGCTTATTTGTTTGTTGTTGTTTTCATTTTTTTTTTTTCCCAATTATCAAAGCTCTGGAAATTGACAGCTGAAAAAACGACATCATCTTAGGAAACGACAACGTCTTGAAAACGACGCTAGGTTAGAGAAGTTAGGAGTTTGAGTGTGTTGAAAACGACAAAAAGTGATGTTGTAACCTAACAACGACAATATCATAAGGAAACGTCGACAACGTTATCCCTAACTAAAACAACACATTAACATAGACAGATCAGAATTAAAAATAATAATAGTAATAATATAGAGAAACCAGCAGAATTCACAAACATAAATAATCAATTTTCCAAAAAATCACAAGTTTTTGAGGGGAAAACTTATATACTATTATTTCTTTTATGTTCTACAAAACAAATAAAAGTAGCATAACAATATAAACCGCTGTAGTTTAACCCCGGAAGACTTGAGTTAATCTTATAGATCCTTCTGAGTTTACAAAACAAAGCAAATTTTGCAACCACAATCTTATCAAAGACTTTTAAGCATAATAAAGTTTGAAGTAGCGTAATATATGTAACGTTCATATCTAAATACGGCTGTTAACTTAACTTCTTAAACATAATTACTAACTTTTATCCAAAACTTTATTTTAAAATTTTAGAGAAATTAATTTTTATGCGACATACTTAAAATCTAGATATATATAAGACTCACATAAAATTCATAACTTATGTAAAATTCATTAAAATTTGTGACATTTATAAAACAAACTTTCATTACATAACTTGAAAAATTGTTAAAACCATTATATACATGAAATCAGCGATAGCTATGTTCTTAATTAACTTAAACCATAGTTTATGTGAAGTCTACAACCATTCTAATTTTTATAAATCTAAAACAAAAATACATTTTTTCATATTCTGACAACTCTTTTTACATGGTCATTTTTTAGCTCTTACTTATACTTCGCTAAAAATGCCATAAAATTTGAAAACATACATTTTTTTTTATACTTAATAATAATTTGTAAGCAGACTTAGACTATATTTAAAATTCAATCAAAAACTTAGAAACATACATGTATACTTATCAATATTAAATATGAGTTTTTGCAACATGCGAAAATAAACTTCGCAGTAGTATCCATCAGTTTTCCCTTCATATGACCCTATCACTCACATAGTCTATTAAAAAAGCTCATCGGGCTTATACCTACAGTATGAATAAATATAAATAAGCTAACATTCAGTAGGTACAAACATATAATCCTGCAAAACATCATAAAACATATTTAATAAAATATGCATAATCTATTTATGCTTCATTTAAGGTCTTATTATCTTATTTAACATGTGGGCCCTTAGTATATGTACTAGATACATGCGATTAACGGAAAGTTAGGGTTTGTAAGGTCCCTAATAATACCGAGATCATAACATAACATGAATGTAATCCTTTTTTATATTAAAGGTTGATATGACACTTCTTAAATTATCTTGTTTTAATATTGTTATTTAGATGAGTATGCAAAATGACATACCTCAACATAAATCACATATCATAACAAAGTATTGCAAAATATTACAATTAAAACTTGTTCATGATAACTTGCTTGTAAAACACTATCTTGAAATATCATTGATCATAACTTTATGAAACATAAAACACTTTAAGGCTTAAAGACTTGCTTTCCATAAAATATGTAGACCCTATAAAAAACATTATTTAGAAAACTATAGCTTTCATACTATAACCGGGGTTTGTACTTACCTAGATTCTACATGTAGCATTTATCCATGACTAATCTCAACCTCGTTAACGTCAATATTGTGTCCAAATTAAATTGACACTCATCTAATTAGAATAGAGTCTTATTGTATTTGTGGTTAAAAACCACTATCTTAGTTTTAAACTCTTTATTTCATAGATCATTTCTAATTTAAAAATAAAAATTAAGGCATGAACGCAAAATTATAAAACCGTCCAAGCCTATTAGGTTAACTCGTAAAACCATTTATAAATTCAATTACCAATTATGGTCATATTTAATTAAAAAAATCAGGCAGCATAAAGACTTATTTTTCTTAATAGCCAAAAATTCAAACTCGTAAGAAAACAATTTATAAAAGATTTTGACATGCCATAACTGAAAGACGTGCCACCTAAAACAATTTTATCGTGTCAAAACAACATATATTTTAATTAAATCTAACTTCACTTTGTCGAATTGAATATCAAATACTATAAAAATTTAAGTATTGATAATCAATCAAAACATATACATACATTTCCTTTTAATCTAACATCATTTCATATAATCGAATATCAAATACAATAAAATTAAAGTATCAATATTTAAATAAACCATAATTTAACCATATAATTAATCCCATAAATAATTTAAGGAATGAAAGTAATCAAGATTACTACAGAAATCATTTAACGACGTTCATTTAGGAAGAATGACTCCGGTCAACTTTAAAAGAGCCATTAGATCTCAATCTTTAAAACTTTGATTCATTGATCTTGCTCTTTAAGACTTTGCATTGCAAATTTGATGCTATGAACGTGTTCGGAACATTAAAAATAAGCCAAAAGAGTTATCCTTTGAACTTGTTGACTGGATAGTTGACGGGTATTGACTAGCCATTGAGTAGTAGTTGATTGCCAGTAGCAAAAGAGGTAGATATGGGTACTGCTTTGAAGATCTCAACAAGACAAACCCATTTTCAATGTCAATTTCTCAAAACAATATTCAGTTTTCCCAAAAATGAAAGAAAACTAAACTTTAACGTGTTGAGAGCTCAAAAATTTTTTTTTCCCAATCAAAACTTGAAATTGATTGAGGGATTTTCAAGCTTGTGACAGGAAAAGAGAAATGGTGGTGGCAGCTCAACTTAGCGATGCTCTAATCATCGAAAATCATGACTCAACGTGATGGCTTGTAGTGGTGAAGTTCAATCTCCGGCCATAAGCCAGAATTTCTTATTGAGCATTTTTGGCCCGGTCGTGCACTCAAAAGCTCCGACAATGCCAAGTTCATGGCAAAGTCACTCGTGGCTCTAGCAGGTGTTGGTCGACATGATATGGTAATCGATATTGTGAAATGAGGTATAAGTTTTGTTCTCCTCGTTACAACAAAACTATAGAAACTAAAATCATCGCAATCGGAGGTCATACAATGCAGATGTGGCATCGGAAAAAATGGGTTTCTCGATGTATTTTTTCGGCAAGTGTGACTTCTGCTAGCGGAGTTATTAATAACTTTGCACATCATTGGACTCACTCATCGAGAGCTTTCCAACAAGTCAGGAGGAATTAAAAATGAACGCCATTTTGGTGGTTGAAGGCCTTGAGTTGTGAAGGTGGAGAAAAAAAAAAAAGAAGAGAGAAAGAGACTAAGGGGAAGTTTGGAAAGAATTTTGGAGATAAATTTTGAATACTTTTTTAGTACTTTTTTCTACCACATAATTACTTTTTACAATTTACCTCTTTAAAACTCTACACTAAATTTAAATTTTAAATAAATTCATAATTTTACGATACAAGTCCAAATGAGATATTTTTTCAAATTATGTAGAATTTCAAAAGAAACAAAACAAGATCAATATTAATAATTATTTTTCGAATAAATTTTTAAGATCTTGAAATCAAACGAATCCTAAATAAGTATGTAATTTTGCGTTACAAGTCCAAATGAGATTTTTTTTTAATTACATAGAATTTCAAAAAAAAAATAATTTTCATATTAATATTTTTTTTTAATAAATTTTTAAGATTATATACTTTTTTTACTCTAAGTAGATTTTTTTTTTTCCAAACACATTTTCCAAGACTCGTCTTTCTCTCTAACCTTTAAAATGCACCTCTAAAATCTCCTCTAAATAAGCCTAAAAGATATGTGGTGTAGACCGTCCACGCTGACCACAGAACTTTGGTCATTGTCTTTCATTGTAAACAAAAAATTTTTTTTTTCTTAAGTTCGGCATCTGACTGAACGTTTATATAAATATATATATATATATTTTATTTTTTACGTTCAGCGTTTGCTGAACGTTTCGCATAGTATATATATAAACCTTTATATATAGATATATATGTGCTTATATAAATACATATATATCATATTTGATCTTATCTTTATAATTCTTATTAGATCAAAATTTATTTTGATTCTTTATAACATATTTTGATCCTAATTCTTATAATATAATTCTCACCATATTATATTTAATCTCTTGTAAAACTACAAATGTATTTTCATTTAACGTATCATGATTTGAAAGTCATCCTTCATAGCCGTATAATCCAAACATACAAGAACATTTAAAAATGTACTCAATATAAAAAGTTTAAAACTTTATTCTTAATTAAAATTAGGAATTAACACTGAAGTTTTTGGATATTACAATATAGACTACATAAGTTGACGAATATTGTTCAAGCTCTTTCTGTACACGCTCATGAATTTGGCCACGAATTCTGCAGACAAAAAAAATTGCATTATATATTGTTAACTAACTAACTAGTTGATTCGTACAGATATAATTAATTGCAACATGGCGAAATCTGTGGATACTAAATGAATAATGCTAGGTCCATATTTTCATCTTAACTTTTTCAGACCAACTTTGCATAACATGTGAGCAAGGTCAAGAAGTATAACAACTTGTAATAAAAACTCACCCAATTGGTATTAAAAAAATTAGAATATAAAATCGGATCCCTAACACTAGAAAACTCATGAAAATTATGTTACCTTCTAGTTTAAGCAAAGCACTTGGTCCAGTTGGTAGTCTTTTTTCCTGTAACAAACACCTTTGGTTACTAAATTTCACGGTTGATTACCAACTCAAAAAAATGAAATAAGGAACAATTTGTCTTCTGAACTCACATAATAAGCATGCCAATAGTAAATTTGTCTTCTGATACTAGCCTCAATTCCCTTTAGGAACTGTTCCACGAGCTTCTGCACGTTGAAAATTATGCTTCTCCATTAACAACAAAGAAAAAAAAATTTTGGCTTGTTGAAAAGTTAAACGGGATTGTTTTTATGGCATACCTGTAGAATAAGTTTGGGGTGAACAAAATCAGCCAGCAGCTTTTGAAACCTTCCCCTTATGAGGAATAGCCTGTGAAGAAAATTTCCAAAATGATTTGGCATGAACTTATAAAGAATTGAAGTCCGTTATATAAATATATATATATAATCAATAGGTATAATATTGAGGGAAGAGCACTATGTATTTACGTGTTAGGTGATGGATTGGCCAGGATTTCTGCAGCCATTTCAACCAAAACTTCTTCCCATCCAAGTGGGATTGGTTGGTCCTCCACAAAAGGATAGCTGCAACAAAACATTAACCAAAAGAAGTCACACTACAATAAGGCCTTATGACTTCTTCGGAGAATATTTTTTTTGATAAAGAGTCTATTGGAAGACTATATTTTTAACTATGTGATCTTTATAAAGCTTGTATTCTCGTGTTCCTCTTAATCTAATTTGATTCTGACGTGGTCTGATCGATTGTTAAAAACTTTGACTACCAGTAGGGGGTCCTATCACATCATAGAATTTTCCAAATTCTTAATATTTGTTCTTTCAATTTCTTTTTTCTTTTTTCTTTTTTATTTAAATCTCTCACTTGTGTGCCTTGCATGCTTCAAGGGCCATGATCGCCTTTCTCAGGTTCTGCTTTGATTTAATGGCAATCTTAGCTGCAAACTCCTTGGAGAGCTCGAAGTCTTCCTTTCTCGATATCTGAATAAGAACTTCCATGATCTAAAGAGAAGAAAGGATTAGTACAATGCTAAACTTAGCAGGCGGACATAGTATTACAGTTTGGAAACTAAACAATATTCCTGGTGATATATACCTCATGAGTTATAGGGGCACTGACATCTACAACTTTGCAT
Source organism: Antiaris toxicaria (assembly GCA_035233585.1). Taxonomy (NCBI): domain Eukaryota; kingdom Viridiplantae; phylum Streptophyta; class Magnoliopsida; order Rosales; family Moraceae; genus Antiaris; species Antiaris toxicaria. The sequence continues at coordinate 36,042,383 of CP141157.1, read as the reverse complement.
CGGTTTTTGACTGACTCGACGATCTGCGAATCATCTTCACAGCATAGTATGAGTTTACAAGCATCGGCATAACAATCCAAAATCCATTTTATCAAATGCTGAATGTTTGTATCTGCTGCTTTGTCAACATCGTAAAGGACTATTACTGAAACTAAGAAGATAAAAACCATGCATGTTAGCGAGGAGTTAAAGGGCTAGTTTGTCTAAAGGGGAAATAAGGATGTTTTCAAAGATTCCGATCACCTTTATAATTATTCGGATTGAGATTAGCATTTCTGATTTCAGGAGTAATTTCAAAGTCCTTTATTATTTCCCTGACTAAACCCATTAGTGCATACTTAGCATTCGATTCCAAGTGCACATTAAGCTCCAAATGGTGAGCACTTGATGTTATCGGGACAACCACTTGCATCGGCCGGTTTTCCTATCAAAATAGGCTTAATTTGTTAGTTTGATTTTTTGAACTGAAAGAGATTTTATTATTTCTAATAAGTTGTGAATAGAAAAAGGGAAAAGAAAAAAAAAGTACAGAAAATGTATTACCTGAACCTGGAAGTATCTTATATCATTGGATACCTGCAAAACAGAGAAAAGATAATGGTAAAGTTCATGTTAAAGTTGTTCTCTTAAGGTAAAATATTTCAATGATAATTCAATCTGATGGCCAGGATCATACATCCCAACTCGCATCGCCATATATTTCGCGCAGAAGTGCCATTGCTAGTGCTCTTTTACCCGAACCGGTCGGTCCCTTGAGCAAAATATGGGGACATACGTCATCAGATACCTAAAATCACAAATGTTAGACATAAGGCATGTATTAGCAGCTAGATAGAGAAATAAGCAAACTAGATTACTTACAAGTTGCTTGAGAAGTTGAGCTTCTTGTTTATGGAAAGTGAAGCCACTCAGGGAACCAGGTTGATACTTATCAGCCCAGAACTGCCTGAGCCTTTCAACCACAGGGGCTTTTTCGATGAATAATGCTTCATTCAAGGTGGTTCTTGCAGTTCTCTCGGGCGATTTTTTCGAGTTCCTACAAGGCCCTTTCGTCACACAATTAAACCATGCCTCCTTTTGGCCTTTCCTTCTACCATCTGTGAACTTTCTCATGCTCTCTGTAGTCCTACCGCTGGCATCACTTAATTTACTACTTTCGGTGCTAAACCTTCCACTTCTGACCCTGCTTGATGAAGAACTAACGGTTGTACCTGTTTGAGATAAACCAGTACTAGGTGCTTCCTTGTTAGGGTCAAGATTGCTATTTGATCTACTTCTCGGGTGAGAAGAAGAATCTCGGTGGGAAAGTACACTCGGTTGCGAACTAAACTGGCTCTTTAAGCCACCTTTCTTTGGCAATGCCAAGACCGTCCACTCGCGAGAGAAGAAGATATCACCGGGTGAAATGGACTCGGTACTGTCATAATTTGCATTACCAATACGCCTTTGATCTCTAGCGAGCTTTGCATACGCAACTCTCTCGTTGATTTCTCCGCTTGAGGGTCCCACTTTCTGTTTGGGAACTTCTTCCTGCTTCTGAGCCATGCCTTTGGGCATCGGTGAGGGTGTTCTCCCCGGTTTCGACGTCTGATCATACTTGTTCTCTTGGTCCCTTTCTCTAGGCCTTATCCTCGGGGCAGTCACCGATCTCTTGCTCGTCATGTAGTTCCTGCTCCCTCTGCTAGCCTCAAACAGGTCATTTTGCCCTCTTTGCGAATACACAAACTCATTCTTATCCAAATTCTGCTCTTCTGTGTAAGGAGAACGATAAGTTCTGATCGGTGACTTTGTCAATGTACTGATATTTCCATTAAAAAAATTGTTAACTTCTTCTCTCCTCGGCTTGTAAGGTGACTTACTGCTGTGTCTTCTACGAGAGGAGTCCGAAGAATTCTTTTTCGGAGAAGATTCTACATATTCGAACCTCGAGGAGTGCCGCAAATTGGTCTTCAAAGGACTAACGTTTCTTGGTAAAGCAAAGTCTAATCCTGGCTCTTCGGAGTCCAGTTCTCCGTTGTGTGGATTATGGTCACGCCAGGGACTTTCTTGGAAGTCTGTCTCTGTATCGGACGGTTCATAGCCGCTGCGCCTCTGCTTCGACGATGCCAACGAATGATGCGGTTGAGAGGTTCGGACATAGCGCGGTGAGGTTTGCATCCTTGGATCACAATGAGCTTAGTATAATGTTTCTTAAACAGAATAGAACTTATAAAATGGTCAAAAGAAATAATCCCAGAATGAAATTGGAATCAAGTCTTTTTATCACTTAATCTCAAAGGGAGCAGAATATCAGAAAAAAGGCTCAAAAGAAAGAACCCCATAATCAAATATTGCTAGAAAATCAAGTCCCTTTATTAATGACTTGATTCCTAATAAGGACAAGAAATCCAAGAGTTGGCTTATGGAAACCAAACAATCTCAAGGACTGGGGTGGTAAGAGACGTTTACATAAACGACAACCAAAAACAGTAAATGAGACAAAACGGGAAGAACTACGAAAAAATGTAGAGAAAAAGAAAGTTATTTTGTTATTATTTATTTATATTCTTTTTTTTTTTTTAAGAATTCATTAAGAATACCAAGCTTAACTCTTGGTGGTGCGATGCTCACAAAGATGGCACATCGTTGGTGGTGGCAATGACAATGAATAAAATCTATAAATGTGTATGCTTCGTTTGTTTTCATCATCCGGCTGATTCCCAAGTGAAAACAACATCTTTGTTGTCTTTCCTGTAATTTCTATGCTCGCCATTGAGAAAGGGTTTTTTTTTTTTTTTTCTTTTGTCTGTGTCCTGTGTCTGAATATTAACAAACTTTTGAATCAATAGAATAAGCGAAGCGAGTAGACCAACTATGTCCCCTGTCCCACGGTGTTAGTACGCACAGCATTTTTCTGTCGTTCGTCAAGAACAAAGAACTAGAAGTACCATACATCATATAAATATTGGTTTACATGCTTGTTGGCATAATTTAGTGATAATTTTACACTTAATATAATTATAAGATACATAGTTTGAATTTCTTTAATCCCAAAAATAAATTGTCATTTTTTCAACAGAAAAAGATAAACAACAATTTGGTGTCAAGGGTCAAAGTTATCAAGTGCTCCAGGCTCTACAAAAATACCCGTTTTTATTTTTATGTTTTTTTTGCAATTTTGGTAATGTGCGCCTTTTGTTTTATTGTTGTTGTTTTTTAGTTTTTAAAACTTTTAAATTTAGTATTTTTATTGTTTCAAATTGCCATTGATTACTGAATACTTTTGTTATTGTAAAATAAATTAACTGATTAAATTCCAAAAAAAAAAATAATAAATGGTTCAAAATTTTTTTATCTAATAAATCACTTGATGAAAGTGTTTTATGTTTCTATTCATTTCAAAACTTCCATTTTCGGTTTTAAAAATTTTGAGGCACCCTCATGTGAGAGTGAGCCCTACTGTGTGGGGCTCTATCTTTTTCCCATGAAACGCATAGCATTGTTCTGTCGTTTGTGAAGTACAGAAAATGGCGTATAAGTATCTACGACTCTTTTTCATAATGATGTCATTCCTTTGTTGTCTTTGTATTTTGAAATGACATCGTTTTTGAGATCATTATCGTTTTCAAGTAAAATCGTCTTCATATATATATATATATTTTTAGGGAAACTTTGTATATAAGTTGGTGTGAGACTATTGTTTGTTTATTTGTTTTTTTTTTTTTTTTAATCCGTCATTTCCAGGATATGTATGCTTTTTGTTTAAGTTTTTGTCGTTTATCAGTTTTTTTGTCGTTGTCATAATTACTGTTGTTTGAACAGTCTGCGTGGTTCTTTTATGGTATACAATTCATTGTTCTCCATCCTATGCGGTGTGAGATTGTGTTTTTTACCGGAACAACGTCTCTCATCTCAGAAAAGCCAATTCCCTTTAACGCTCAAGTACTCGTTTTTCTCTCAGCTTCACACAAAAGAGACCAAAGTTTGTAAAAATGGTAGGCAAACACTGCCCTGAAACAATTCTCTCTCCCTCTCTTCATGTTTAAAATAAGCCATTAGATTGAATCATAGTTTTGAAGGATAAATTCATATACATAATTCAAATCTTTATAAAAGAAAATACTGTAAAAAAACTTTTTAAATAGTGTCCAAAAACATTCTTTACATGGAATGTCAAACAAGCGTTACGACAAATATTTTTCTTGCATCACAATCCATCTAGATTAACAAATAAAGGAAACTACTGAAAAGCTGTGATTGAATACAATATGATATAGAAAGTACATAATTTATACTTGCAAGCACATCTTTATTGCCATTACACAATTTAAAAATAAATTAATAAATAAATAAATGTTACAGTCTTAGCAGGAGATTTCTAGGCCAACCGATCAAGATACTCATCTACCGTGGTGTATTTCACCCCCGGATAGAGCTCAGTAGCCTCCACACATGAAGAAGCTTCAGTCTCAAAGATCGAATCATCTCCTTTTACTTGTAATGCATGGCATATGGACAATGTCAAGTTTAACGGATAGGGTGACTCTGAAGGGAAAAAAAAAAAGAGATCAGAAGGGATTCCGGCCTTCACTTTTAACACGGTGAAATTCTGTAGTCACAGAAAGTAAATATAGCTCTCACATTAAGAGTGAACCACTATAAATTGTACATGTGGTTTCTAATTGTCTTTCTTTATTTTATAACTCTTGTTAGTAAGGAAATAGATACTCTAATTCTTAACGTAGCTAATATTGTTAGTCTTTGTGACTTGAAAAAAGAATGCTTAAAACGGCTCATTTTCAGACTTTAGTCGAAAGATGTACAGCTCATTAATCTCTGATTACCCAATAAAGGGTAATTATCAATTTTGACCTTTTAATAACGTATATATTCGACGTCGCCTAATAACAAGCTTGAGCTAATGAGTAGTTTCCTTGTAACATAGAGTTGACTAGTGAAGTTGTTCTTACATACCCTGTATTTGTTTAAGCAGCTGATCTTCTGGAATATAAATCTTCTCAATGGTCTTGCCAATCTTCTTCTCCCAAATGGAGAATATGTCATTGAAGGACAAGATATTGGTGGGGGGTCTCATTTTAAGGATCTTATTCAAGGTTCTTGGGTCTTCCACTGCTTTTATAGTGTAAGTAGCAATGTTTTCTTCCTCCATAAACACTCCTGAAAATAGATAAATCATATTAACTCCTAAAGTTTTGGGGTACTCAACATAAATTGTCTGTTGATCTTACAAGATACCTTTGCAATTTCCGTCTCCTAGAACTTTTACTCTCTCTTTTGGGGGACCTTTTGCAGTAGAGTCTTCCACACTCGGCAGCATATAGCCCGCAAAGCCATAGGACACGACGATGGTGTATGGAATGCCTTCAGCCTCTATGGCTTTTCTAATGTTTGATTTGTCCCGGAACAGGCTTCTGGCTGGCTCGACCGGATGGACGCGATCACCATCCGTGCCAAATTCGGATGGCAGAAATCTCTGGCATTTCATTGTGAAGTAATCCTCAATCCACCATGTGTTCAATTCAGTTTTAACCATTATATAAAAAAAGGAAAAACAGAAAGAAAAACCTAAGGAAAAGGTGGGAAACTGTTTTATCCTAGTCTGGAACTTAATCTAGATGAGGGAAACAGAGAGAGAGGAATGGAATCAATACACTCTGTCCACTAATTTCTCCTACCAAACAACCAAAAATCCTAATATCTATCGACTAATCCTCTCATAATCACTTTTTTCCCTCCTCCTATCAAAAAGAAAGTAAAAGTTTTTTGTCCGCGTTTCATCAAACACTTTGTATTCACAACCTGATCAGCAATAATGGGAAAGCTTATACCTTTACGTTTCCAGCTTCTTTGATGGCAGCAATGATCTTGACCTGATCAGCTATCTGCTCATACCCTACAGTTGAAATCACTACATCAACTTCCTTGATTGCCTCCACCAAACTCCTGTGATCATAGACATCCCCCTTACCAAAAAACATATATGTTAGTGTCAAAAACTTAAAAAAAAAAAAAATTACACTCACACACATATATGTATCATGTGTCTAGTTGTTTTGAGATTTTGATGAGTACTTACATAGAGAAGTCTGACCCCAGATCTCTTGAAGCTCTCAAGTAGAGGTGACTTATCCGGATTAGAAGCTGTGGTCTGTCTGACAAGTGCAAAAGTGGGATGCCGAGCTTTCGCACTTTCCTTTACTATGAACTTTCCAATGTAACCAGTTCCTCCTATTACTAAAATCTTACTTTTCTCAGCCATTGGAAATTTTCCCAGAAAAGTTCAGTTGGGAATTGAGCAATAGGCTTATGGAGAGAGAGAGAATAAACGAGTAACTCTTTTAGATAACCACAGTTTTGTTGGTTTTGGTAGACCAAATTATATGGTCAGGATATTGGGTAAATGATTTGTACAGTATCCTCTCAAAAAATCAAATATCTTGTTGGTTTTTTTACTTTTAGTCGCTTTTCCTGTCGTTTATACAGATTTCTGGTTTTTTTTTTTTTTTTCTCCTTCCCATTCATGTCGTTTTGGAATAGCCGATGCTATACCAGATTGATGTCGTTTATATAGTTATATGTTTCCTTTTTGTCGTTTTTTTGTATTTTTGCCTTTTTTAATTATTACTTTTTAGTTGTCGTTTATTCATACCTTTTGTCGTTTTACTATAGTGTCGCTTCATTATGGTGTCGTTTCGTGGCTTTGTATTTTTGTCGAGATCGTTGTCATTTCTTCCCTTTTTCCTATTGACTCTTTAGTTATCGTTTGATCATGTAAATTGTCGTTTTGTTATGATGTCGTTACTAGGATTTGTATTATAGTCGAGATCGTTGTCGTTTCTTCCCCTTTTCCTATTGACTCTTTATTTATCGTTTGCTCATGTAAATTGTCGTTTCATGGCTTTGTATTTTTGTCGAGATCGTTGTCATTTCTTCCCTTTTTCCTATTGACTCTTTAGTTATCGTTTGCTCATGTAAATTGTCGTTTCGTTATGATGTCTTTACTAGGATTTGTATTATTGTCGAGATCGTTGTCGTTTCTTCCCCTTTTCCTATTGACTCTTTATTTATCGTTTGCTCATGTTTCGTTATGATGTCGTTACTAGGATTTGTATTATTGTCGAGATCGTTGTCGTTTCTTACCCTTTTCCTATTGACTCTTTATTTATCGTTTGCTCATGTAAATTGTCGTTTCGTTATGATGTCGTTACTGGGATTTGTACTTTTGTCCGAGATGGTTGTTGTTTTTTTGTACATTTAGGTATATTTATTTAGGTATATTTTTTTGGGAGTTTTATTTTTTAAAAATAAAATATTTTTTATTTAAAAAAGATAAATCTTTTTAAATTTTTGTATTTGAATATTCAAAATTTTTTATTTTTAAAAAATAAAAAAAAAGTTTTCTTTAAAAAAAATAAATTTTTAATCAATCCAAACAACTTTTCACTTTTAGAAAAAAATTCAAACAATATTTTATTTTCCAAATCTAAAAATTTTCCATTTTTCAAAAATAAACCTCCCATCTAAACATACAATTAACTTTAGGGCGCTTATCTTTTCTTTAAATTATTGTCGTTTTTTGACGTGTTATAGGTAGGTGTGAACATTGGTGCATTAGGTGGATATTTAGGATTTTTCAACCCATCTAATGAAGATTAGATGAGTTAAAACATTTTTTTGCCCATCTAATTAACCCAATAAAAAAAATTAGCCTACCTAATTAGATCAAATTGGGTTAGATGTATTCGACAGATTGTGTATTTTATTTTAAAAAAATAAATGACTCTAAAAATTCAATTATAAATGAAAAATTTAAGGAAAAAAAAAAACTAAACTCATGATATAATCTATAAAATAAATTCTATAACAGTATTTACACACAAAAAAAAAAAGTTCTAGTACAATCTTTTTAGCAGTCTAATATAATATAAATTTAAGTTATAAGGATCACTATGAGATATAAGGATATTAAAGTAATTAGTAATATTTTTCATAAAATCATCAAGAATTATATCCGTATTATATATTCAAATAATGCATTTTATATATTCAAATAATCTGAGTAACACTTAAGAGTAAACATCATTTAGCAAAAAAAAAAAAATTACAAGTGGAGTGAACATTGAATAAGTTTTGTAGGTTTTTAAGATATTTTTCAATCCATCAAATAAAGATTTTATCCATTTAATTATAATTGAATTAGATAAATTAGATGGGTTTATTAGTCAATCTCGGTCATGCCATCACTAGTGATCTATTTTCTTATTTTCTTCAACTTTTTTTAATCTTTTTGCTAATATATTCATCCTCCATTTGTTCTCTTGAGCCATTCAGATCTAGAAATCAGTGTTTTTTATTTCAGCAAAACAGTCTTGTTTCAAAAGTCAACGACAAAGTCTAGCCAATCAATTCTTGCTCGACAAGCAACGGAAATTCTTGAAGGAAAGATGTAATTCTTTTTTTTTTTTTTTTTAACGATATACTAGAACTTTTATTTGCAAACCCAATCTTTATTGTCATCCAGCCGAGTTCATACATAAAGCACAAAAGGGAAAGTAATTTAAAGTGTCACACGGTCTAATGCTGTGAAGGCTACAGTGTTACAAATTTGTCAAGGCCTTCTTCATAAATTCTAGACAAAACGGTCAAGAAATTCATCCACCGTTGTATATTTCACCTCTGGATAAAGCTTAGTGGCCTCCACACCTGAAGAAGATTCTGTCTGCAAGACCGAAGGGTCTCCTCTCATAGATACAGTGTAACTGGTAGACAAAATCAGGTTGAGCGGAAAGGGAGACTCTGCGGCAAAAAATTTAACAAAAAATTTATTAAGAAAAAAAACAGAATTACCAATCACACTATTTAATGTAGTTAAGAATGAAATTATCACTAGATTACGCTGGCAATGATACAACTTGTTTATATTTGAGTACTCAATTGAGAGGAATAAGTTTTAACATAACAAAATAGGAAAAGAACAAATAATTGATGTTTTTGTAAGTTTTAAATGGTAGATAAAACTTGGTAAAAGAATTTATACTAACCTTGGATTTTCTTGAGAAGTTGATCTTCTGAGATAAAAATCTTCTCAAGAGTGTTGCCAATCTTCTTCTCCCACAAGGAGACAATATCATTAAAGGACAAGATATTGACAGGGGGCTTCAAGTGAAGTATCTTGTTCAAGGTTCTTGGGTCTTCCACTGCTTTTATAGTATAAGTAGCAACATTTTCTTCTTCAACACACACACCTGAAAGAAGTGGAAAAAAAAAATCATTTCAAATTGTTGGTATTTGTTGTTGTAGTTGGTTTTGCTTTACAAAATATACCTTTGGAATTTCCATCTCCTAAAATGACTACTTTGTCCCTAGGAGGAACTGTTGCATTAGGCTGTCCCAAATTTCTAAGGTAATAGCCTGCAAAGCAATAGTTCTGAACTATGGTGTATGGAATTCCTTCAGCTTCTATGGCTCTCCTGATGTTTACTTTGTGCCCAAAAAAGGTTGCAGCTGGCTCGACAACATTGACGCGATCCACATCCCCTCCAAACTCAGACGGCAGAAATCTCTGTCATTCTTGTTGTCATTAAAGCATAGCCATTTATTCAGCTCAAATCAATTCAATAATTATAAATCAGAAACAAGCAAGGAAAGAAGGAAAGCGTGACAAACTATTCAGTAAAGAATGGCTTACCTTGATATTTCCAGCTTCTTTGATGGCGGCAATAATTTTGACTTGATCAGCTATCTGCCTTAATCCTACGGTAGATATCACTATGTCGACTTTCTTGATTGCGTTCACCAAGCTGTCATGATCATAGATATCTCCCTGCAAAAAAAAAAAAAAAGTGTCATTTAAGTAGTGGAGCTTTCTATAATAGGATATCCTACTGATTGTACACAATGTTTCTAAGGGAACAATATGATGGCCATCATCATATCACGACGTAGAATTCTCATCAAGTACCTTAAAAAGTGCTACAGAATTAAAAAAAAAAAAATTTGTTAGTACATACATAGAGTAGTGTAACTCCAGAGCTCTTGAAACTCTCAACTAGTTCCAACTTCACAGGATTAGAAACTGTGGTCTCTCTGACAAGTGCAAAAGTGGGATGCCCAGCTTTCGCACTGGCCTTCACTATGAATTTTCCAATGTAACCTGTCCCTCCTATCACCAAAATCTTGCTCTTCTCAGCCATTAAAATGTTTTTATGAGGAAATTTCAGTTGGAAACTAAGGAATAGATTTAGGGAGAGCTGAACATTGTAGTATTCTTAAATAACATTGAGTACTCTTATCAGTTTCTGTATTCCTTGGTCAAAATTCCATTAGTTGTCACCTCCCCCAGTCTGGAAAGTCAGACAAAAACATATAACGTGGCTCTGACTCTGTCTTTGGTCTTTGGTCTATGCTTGTATAGTTAAGTTATATTAATTGATTTCATGGTTTAAACTCTTTGTTCAATCAGCTAATTTTGCTGGTTTAATACAATCTACTGAATGAGATTTCTATGATAATGCATCCGCATATTTACGTCGATACAAAAAGTATACAAAATTAGTAGTTTCTATTATAAAAATGACAGTTTAAAATAAAACTGTATTGACACAGTAATATTAGAATTCTCAATTGTTGAATTAGATATTATGAACATGGAAACCATTCTGTCTATGTTCAAGTTCAAGTAATTTTTTTAGTTCTCACTTGCCAAAGTCAGAATGCTCCTTGTTTTTTACAATGGCCGTTTTGTTTTTTTATCGGTGAGAAGAACTTGATAAACAATCGGATTAATATTTTTGGAGACTACGCTGGCATGGCTCGTTTGTCAACGGAAGATGATGTACTTATGATGTAATTAAAATTTTAAAAGCTCTGTTTTATTTTTTTATTCATTGCTTTGCTTTCAGTCTAACAACTACTTTTGAACTTCTAGAATATGGCTGAATTAAATTTAAAAAGATAAAAGAAAAAAAGAAAAGAAAAGTCAAAGATTTTTGAATACAAGTATATTATTGAGATATTCAGTGGTATATATCTATAGCCTATACGACAGTTTTGTGACAAATTGCGTTTTTTAAAGAGTATGACGACAAATTGAAGGAAAAAAATGCAAAAACTTTTGTCACTTAATGAATTTGCGGTCAAGTTACAAATAACTATAGCCTATAGTATTGGTGAAGGCTAATACTGCAAAAATCTTAGGAGTCAAACTGTTTGAAGAGAGGCTTGTGCGGGTAAAGTCGACAACCAATCTAGTAAGGCCTTGTTAACAAGCTCCGGGACTTCATCATGCGGGCAGTGCCCGGCCTGCAAGTTTACAAGAGATGTATTTGGGTAAAACTCTTTAATCCTCTTAGCCTTAGCGGGTCCAACCCATGGGTCTAGATCACCCCACACCAACAACAGTGGGCAAGACATCTTGCTCAAGACACTGTCTAGTGTATATTGGGTCTGATTCAGCATGAACCGGCTAATCAGTCTCTGCAGGAAAAAGGACATAAAAAAAAAATCCGGTTAGAGGAGGATATAAAGAAGGGGTCTATAGATATTTGAGATGTACATACACGGTTCTATAGAAGTGGCGTTGAGGTGTGGAACCCTAATTATGTAAGCAATCAGCCTAGTAACGGTACTTTGAGATTTTCACACCTGTATATTTTGTTTCCCTGATTTTACTTGGATTGAGGGGCGCCAGTTTTGGGGATTATTCTTAGAGAGACTAATATTGAGAGTCTAAGAGAAGTCAGGCATGTGATATCTCTTGTAATTTTCTTCTTCATCATAATTAAATTTTACAACGACTAAAAGTGGATATAACTCTCATATCAAGGGTGAACCATTATAAATCTTGTGTGTGCTTGTTGTTTGTTTTTCTTCGGTTATAAAGGATTAGTGTTTACATAACATGTAGTCGTAGAAGCTGCATTACGTGCAACAATAAAGAGGAACATGTTAACACAGACCTGTAATAAACTTCTCCAGCATTGGGGTCAGCTGCTGGCATTGTTATGGATTTCACGGGATAGTCATCGACATTGGAAGTGAATATATACACCTGTGCATCACAAGTATATGTAAAAGGAGTTACAATATCTTATCATCATATGTACAAGTGTCAATGTCGTCAAGTGCTCTAGGCTCTACAAGGTACCCATTTTTATTTTTATGTTTTTTGCAATTTTGGTAATGTGCGCCTTTTGTTTTATTGTTCTTGTTTTTAGTTAATTATAGATTTTTATAGTTTCAAATTGCCATTGATTACTGATTCCTTTTGTTATTGTAAAATAAATTAGTTGATTAAACTCCAAAAAAAAAATTAAGTGGTTCAAAAAATTTTTATCTAATAAATCACTTAATGAAAGTGGTTTATGTTTCCTTTCCTTTCAAAAGTTTCATTTTCAGTTTTAAAAATTTTGACGCACCCTCTTGTGAGAGTAAGCCCTACTATGTGGGGCTCTATCTTTTTCTCATGAAACACTATAACAACTTTAAAATTTATAATATTAATTATCATCTTAAATAGAAAATAAAATTGTAAATTTCACCATTAATAATATTTTTTAAATTGGTGATGAGAAAATATATATAAGGCATTGTTACTTCCATTTTTTATTTTTAGAATTGAGATTTTGTGAAAATATTATGTGTAAAAATATATGTATATATGTAATGAAAGAATAAATAATCATAAATTTATGAATTAAAGAAGTGAATCTTATGTCATGTCAAAATTTACATACTAAATTAAATTTACCAATTCTATTACAATCAAGAAAAAAAACTAATTAATTTATAAAAAATAATTAATTGATTAGTTAAAAAAAGAAAAAAAAACTAATTAATAAAAAAATTTAATTGATTAGAAAAAAAAAAAACCCATTGGGCTAGGCAATGGACTTAGCTCACTGCCATTAAAAACAATTTATCTTCTCGGTGGACCAGCGGGCTGGCCCATTAAGCAAAGCAAGCAAGAAGGTGACCTGCTTGCCTTCGTCAGTAAACTGGCATTGTTTTCAAAAAATAATATTTTTTTTTCTTTTAAAAATTAGGCTAAATCAGAGATAGGATTTTTGATAATTCAAAATTTGCCTAAACAAGCAAAACAAAAATGAAAAGACAAGAGAAAAATAATAATTGCAATGTAAAATAATAGACTACTTGAATGACTATTCACTAAAACCACTTAAAAATACATGAAAAACCATTAAAACTACATCCCAACTCACCTTCTTCAGCTGAGCACATTTTTGGAGAGATTATAATCCAAAAATTTTAATTTTTTTTTACCCAAAATAAGGTTTAGGTATAAAATAGTTTTAAGGTAAACCAAAAAGCATTCTGTTCTCTTTCATAAAGAAACCACACAAATAAAATAAAAAAACAAAGCTTTCTCTCCTCTTCCCTCCATTGTGAATGAAATTTTTAGCTAAGAGAAGCCAAAAATATTCTTCATTTCCTTCCATCCACTCCCAAGTTCATTTTTTAGCAAGGAGGAAAAGTCATTCTAAGTGCTTTCCAAGGTAAAAACTACATTTTTTCCACTTGCTTTTTAAAAAGAAAAATGATGTTTTAAAAAAAAGATTTTTTAACATAATGTTTTATCTTCATTCTAGCTCCCTACCTCAAGGATCTAAGAGTGGTTCAAAGCCCTCAAGAGGAACTAAAAACCCATTACTTTTTTAAGAAATAAATGTCTTATAAACTAGTAATTGACTAAGGGGGCGTTTGGTAAACGCATTGCATTTTAATTGTATTTGAATGAAATTTATTTTTTGAATATTGTATTTGGTTGAAAAGCATTTGTTTTGTATTTGAATGAAATGTGTGTTTGGATGAAAAGTATTTTAGAATTGAAAAGTTGATGTGATTGTTTTAAAAATGTTTTGAATAGTAATTGTTTTCGTAGCACTGTTGTAAAATTTGTATTTGGTGTAAAATTGTATTGTATTTGAGTAAAATTAAAATTGAATATTTCTCCAAATGCCCCCTAAGTTCTTTATAACTTTTCTTTCACAATGAGTTCTTTCATATATATATAAAAAAAAAAAAATCTTGGCATGGTAAAGGATCAAAATATCGTTTTGCTACCTAATGAGATAATATATGTGCTTGTCATGATTTAACATGGCTAAAGAACATAATTTGTGTATGAAATAGGATGAAACGTATGTTTATATGGTTATTTAACATGCAATGAGTATTGATGCATAAGCATAGGAGATTACGGCATGTTGTTATGTTATATCCTCTGTTTAATGGAAGCATGAATAATGAGAAAAATATTTTAACACCACAAATAGGTTAGAATAAGATTTAACGACCATAAAATATCAAAAATAACATTTTTGACATAAATATTAAGAAATTAAAAAATAGTATTTTGAGTGGGATTTTCATACTCATGTAGAAGGGCAGAATATTACCCTTGACATAAACAAAAAGAAGAGCTCAAGTTTGGTTAGAAATACAAATATCAATAAAATGACAATTTTGCCCTCAAGGGTAAAATCATAATTTCACCAATCTAGAGACATTATTTGAATCCAAAACTTTGCAGTCTTGATCAGAAACTTAAAATAGACCTTGTATCAAATTTTGGTGATTAATAGACAAGAAATTACTAAAATGCCATTTTGGGATCAAAATGTAAATATAGAAAAATTTATGGTCAAAAATGTAAAGAATTAAAAACTTGTGAAAAATAAGCCCTGATCCTGCGAGAAAATTTATAAGGATATTAAGTATAAAAAAAGGTGAACCAAAGGGTATTGGGAACTAATTGGGGTTAAATAAGGACTAAAATGTAAAAATAAATAAATGACAGGTCAAATTATAAAATCTGCTCAGACTATAATTAAACAGCATCTTTGTCAGTAGTATATTAAGTAAATAAATACAAAAAATAATATGGTTTATGTTATAGCCATATGTACAACTTTAAAAGACATAAAGGGGCTCAAATGTAATATTTTAGTTAATTGTGTTTAGAAATGTGATAAGTTACAAAAATCTTTTTTTTTTTTAGCTTAAGAGCATTGTAAACATTATTCTAAGGCTCTAAGATAAATTTTTAAAGCCACTCAATAAGTCTAGAGTAAAAAAAGCATGTCTAATGGTAAAATTGTAATTTTGTCAAGCTAAGGGGTAAAATGGTAATTTGATGGGGAGAACGTTCTGGGTTGTAGGCAAAGGTTTTGTGGACCTACAAAACTGCAAAAGAGATTTCTAAAAGTTAAGGTCATAAAATTTAATAAGTTTAAACTTAAAAATGCTTAAATAACTGAAATAGGGACAAGATAGTAAATTAATACTCGAGGGCTCGATGACGAGAAATGAACCTATCACGAGGCTTGCTGGGATGCCATGTAATTGTTGACTAAAACTTGATTGAGACAACCAAGTGTAATGGGTTTTAATGAGTCCAAAATAATAACAAGGTCAAAAATACTTTTTTTATAAAAGGTTTAAGTCCAATTATAAGTAAATGGGTCACAATAAATCTAATAAGCACACAACTCATAAAGATGACCCAATATAATGTTGGAATATCATGGTTATCCATAGTCACCTAATGGACCCAAATATGAATAAATTGGAATTAAATAAAATAATGAATAAAGAATTAAATATTAATTAATTAACTCATTAATAGATTAATAATTAATTAATTTAAAATTTAAAATTAATTAATTATTAATTAAGATTTAATTCATAACAATTATCTAATTAAGAATTAAGGATATTATTTTCTTAAAGTAAATATTTATAGACAAATTAATAATTAATTAAAATTAATTATTAATTAAGAGAACATATGTCCATAATTAAAAACGATTCAAAAACCTTATTTTAACTGTCGAATGTCAATTTAAAATTAGGACACCACATTAACTTGAAGGTAGAGTTATAAACAATCTACGTAGATACATAGTTATGCGATCTTCTGTAAGAATAAACCCCACCTATAGTGTGGTTTTTTATATACCATGTACGATGTAAATTCGATGTTTATTTTTAATAATATGATATGATGTCATGATGATGTGTTTATTTACATGCTTTACGAAAGTATATTATGATGACGTGTCTATTTACATGTTTTGTGAAAGTACGCCATGATAATATGTTTACATACACGCTTTTGAACATGCCATTTTTACATGCTCACCGTATGGCTTAATGTTTAAGAAAGTGAAACTAAGGATGTGCCGTACCAATCTCCAACCAGATGAGAGGATATTAACCCTTTGGCCGAATGGGAGATAATAAGAATGATCAACGAAATTAAAATTATGACTTTAGGTGTTGACCGATTGGGTGGCTCTCCCGTCTTCCCCATTTAAAATTGCGCGCACCCAGTACGAGCACAAAGGCCCATAAGATGTTAAATGAATAAATAGACAATTACATAACTAGTCATGCATTTCAATTATATACATTTGTAAGATTGCATGTATATACTTACTGAGTTTATCTCACCCTATAATAAATCAAATAATCAAATTTTAAGTGACAACCTAAGAGGTCAGATTGTCACAAACGCATGGCATTGTCCTGCCATTTGTGAAGTACAGAATATGGCGTGTCAAGTATCTACGACTCTTTTTTTTCATAATGATGTCATTCCTTTGTTGTTTTTGTACTTTGAAATGACATCGTTTTTTGATATCACTGTCGTTTTAAAGTAAAATCGTTCTTCTTGTCCTTTGTAAGTCGTCTTCGTATTTTTTTTTTTTTTAGGGAAACTTCGTATTTAAGTTGGTGTAAGACTACTGTTTTTTTCGTTTTTGCCCTTTTAAATCCATCATTTCCAGGATATGTATACCTTTTGTTTAAGTTTTTGTCGTTTATCAGTTTTGTTGTCATTTTCATAAGTACTGCCGTTTGAACTATCCGCGTGGTTCTTTTATAATACATGACTCAGTTCTCCATCCTATGTAGTGTGGGATTTTTTTTTTTTTTACCAGAACAGCATCTCTCATCTCAAAAAAGTCAATTCCTTTTAACGCTCAAGTACTCGTTTATCTCTCAACTTCACACAAAATAACCAAAATTTGTAAAGGTGGTGGGCAAACACTGCCCTGAAACAATTCTCTCTCCCTCTGTTCATGTGTAAATTAAGCTAGGGTTGGCAATTCGTGTTATCGTATCGTGTTCGTGTCATGTTTATTAAATATTCGTGTCAAAATCTCAAATCCAAACCCAACCCATTTAATATTCGTGTCAAAATCTCAAACCCAAACCCAACCCATTTATTAATCGTGTTGACCCAAATTAACCCGTTTAAATTAAATATAAATAAAATAATGATGACAAGGTCAGAGACGACTGGTCGTGTTATCACGAGGGAAGGGGAGGGCGATTGGGTGAGGTGAGCAAAATTACAAAAGCAATGAAAGACTAAAAAAAAAAAAAGTAAAATCTAGATTTTCATCTAGATTTTCTTTTTTATGTTAAAATTTTTTTAAAAATATATATATAATAAAAGATATATATTATATCTGAATTTTGAATTTTGAAAACTCAAAATTAAAAATAATAAAACATTATAATATATATAATAATATAAATATATTAAAGATTATAAATGGGTAATTTATGAGTTATATTCATGTCAACCCATATATAATTAATTTGTTAAATGGGTTATTTCGTGTCAATTGTGACTTGGGTTCGTACAGGTTCGACCCTTTATTTAATCATGTTTGACGGATTCGACCCTTTTTGACCCAAACCCTCTAACTTCGTGCGGGTTTCATGTCGTATTATCGTGTCGTAACCTAAATTGCCAGCCCTAAAATAAGCCACCAGATTGAATAATAGGTTTGAAAGAAAAATTCATATAGAAAATTCAAATCTTTGTCAGAGAAAAAACTGTAGAAAACTTTTTAAATGGTATCCAAAAACATTCTCTAGATGGAATGCCAAACAAGCTTTAAGACAAATATTTTCCTTGCATCACAATCCATCTAGATTAACAAATAAAAGAAACTACTGAAAAGCTGTGATCGAATACAATATGATATAAAAAGCACATAATTACCCTTGCAAGCACATCTTTATTGCCATTACACAATTTAAAAGAAAAATAAATAAATGTAACAGTCTTAGCAGAAGATTTCTAAACCAACCGATCAAGATACTCGCCTACTGTGGTGTATTTCACCTCTGGATAGAGCTCAGTAGCCTCCACACATGAAGAAGCTTCAATCTCAAAGATCGAATCATCTCCTTTTACTTGTAATGCATGGCAAATGGACAATATCAGTTTTAACGGATAAGGTGACTATAAAAAAATAAATAAATAAGAGATTAGAAATGAATCCAGCCTTCACTTTTAACACAGTGAAATTCTGTGGTTACAGAAAGTTGATATAGCTTTCACATTAAGAGAAAACCACTGTAAATTGTACATGTGGTTTCTAATTGTCTTTCTATAATTTATAACTCTTGTTACTAAAGAATTAGGAACTCTAATATTTTTAGTCTCTGTGACTTGAAAAAAGAATGCTTAAACCGGCTCATTTTTAGACTTCAGTTGAAAGTTGTACAACTCATTGATCTCTGATTACCCAATATAGGGTAATTATCAATTTTGACCTTTCAATAACATATATATTCGATGTCGCCTTATAACAAGATTGAGCTAATGAGTAGTTTCCTTGTAAGATAGAGTTGACTAGTAAAGTTGTTCTTACATTCGCTGTATTTGTTTAAGCAGCTGATCTTCTGGAATATAAATCTTCTCAATGGTCTTGCCAATCTTCTTCTCCCAAATGGAGAATATGTCATTGAGGGACAAGATATTGGTGGGGGGTCTTATTTTAGGGATCTTATTCAAGGTTCTTGGGTCTTCCACTGCTTTTATAATGTAAGTTGCATTGTTTTCTTCCTCCATAAACACTGCTAAAAATAGATAAATCATATTAACTCCTAAAGTTTTGGGGTAATCAACATAAATTGTCTTTGATCTTACGAGATACCTTTGCAATTTCTGTCTCTCAGAACTTTTACTCTCTCTTTGGAGGGACCTTTTGCAGTAAAGTCTCCCTGACTCGGCAGCATATAGCCTGCAAAGCCATAGGACACGACGATGGTGTATGCAATGCCTTCAGCCTCGATGGCTCTTCTGATGTTTGATTTGTCCCGGAATAGGCTTCCACCTGGCTCAACTGGATGGACACGATCGCTATCTGTGCTGAACTCGGATGGTAGAAATCTCTGGCATTTCATTGTGAAGTAATCCTCAATCCACCGTGTGTTCAGTTCAGTTTTAACCATTATATAAAAAACAGAAAGAAAAACCTAAGGAAAAGGTGGGAAACTGTTTTATCCCAGTTTGGAACTTAATCAAGGTGAGGGAAACGGAGAGAGAGGAATGGAAAAATCCCAAAATCAACACATTCTGTCCATTAATTTCTCCTACCAAACAACCAAAAATCATAATATCTATAGACTAATCCTCTCATAATCACATTTTTTCCCTCCTCCTACCAAAAAGAAAGTAAAATTTTCCCATTATAAGTTATTTTTCCCCATTTCATCAAACAATATTTGGTAAGCACATTGCGTTTGCATTGCGTTTGAATGCAATACATTCAATGCAAGTTGCATTTGGATAAAAAGTATTTACATTGCATTTGAATACAATGTGTTTTTAGATTTAAATTTTGATGTAATTGGTGTTTGAATGAAATACTTTTATGTTTATGAAAATTGCATTGTGTTTAAACACATTGTGGTAAACAAACATGGGCTTTGTATTCACAACCTGATTAGCAATAATGAGAAAGCTTACACCTTGATGTTTCCAGCTTCTTTGATGGCAGCAATGATCTTGATCTGATCAGCTATCTACTCATACCCTACGGTTGAAATCACTACATCAACTTCCTTGATTGCCTCCACCAAACTCCTGTGATCATAGATATCCCCCTTGCCAAAAAACATATATATTAGTGCCAAAAACTTTTAAAAATACACACGCGCGCATATATGTATGTATGTATGTATGCATGTATGTGTCTTGTGTCTGGTGGTTTTGAGATTTTGATGAGTATTTACATAGAGAAGTCTGACCCCAGAGCTCTTGAAGCTCTCAAGTAAAGGTGACTTATTCGGATTAGAAGCTGTGGTCTGTCTGACAAGTGCAAAAGTGGGATGCCGAGCTTTAACACTTTTCTTGACTATGAACTTTCCAATGTAACCAGTTACTCCTATCACTAAAATCTTACTTTTCTCAGCCATTGGATATTTTCCTAGAAAAGTTCAGTTGGGAATTGACCAATAGGATTATGGAGAGAGAATGAATTAGTAACTCGTCTAGATGACCACTGTTTTATTGGTTTTGGTAGACCAAATTATATGGTGAGGATATTGTATAAATGATTTGAATGGCATATCTTGTTGGTTTGTTAACTTTTAGTCGCTTTTCCTGTCGTTTATATGAGATTACTGTCGTTGTCGTGTCATTCCCAAATTTCTGGTTTTTTTTTTCCCTTCCTAATGATGTCGTTTTGGAATGGCTGCTGCTGTACCAGATTGATGTCGTTTAGTTAGTCTGCTGTCGCTTATGTGGTGAATGCTTCCTTTTTGTCGTTTTTTTAAATTTTTTGTCTTTTTCGTAATGACTTCATAGTTGTCGTTTATTAATATGTTTTGTTGTTTCGTCATGGTGCCATTTCGTGGCTTTGTATTTTTGTCGAGATCATCGTCGTTTCATTCCTTGTTCCTATTGACTTTTTAGTCATCCTTTGCTCGTGTGAATTCTCATTTCGTTATGATGTCGTTACATGGATTTGTACTTTTGTCCGAGATCGTTGTCGTTTTTGTACATTTAACTTTAGGTCTTTTATCTTTTCTTAAAATTATTGTCGTTTTTTGGTAGGTTGTCGGTAACGTGAATATTGGTTGGATTGAATGGATTTTTGATATTTTTTAACTCAATTAATAAAGATTAGGTGCATTGAATTTTTTTTTTACCTACCAAATTAACCTAATATAGAAAATCAACCCTCCCAATTAAGATCGAATAAATTTGGATGTATTTGACAGATTATGTATTTTATTAAAATATAAATAAAAAACTCTAAAAATTCAATCATAAATGAAAAATCTAAAGAAAAAAAGGACTAAACTCATGTCATATTCTCCAAAATAAATTATATCACAATCTTTGCTTAAAGAAAAAGTTATAATATAACAATCTAATCTAAAATAAATTTAAATTATAAGAATCACTAAGAGATATAAAGATACTAAAGTAATTAGTGATATTTTTTACAAAACTATCAAGAATTATATATGTATTATATATTCAAGTAATACATTTTATATATTTAAATAATATAAACCATGTAAATATCATTTAGCAAAAAAAAAAAAGAGCAAGTAGAGTGAACATCGAGTGAGTTTTGTATGTTTTTAGGATTTTTTTCAATCCACCTAATAAAGATTTTATCTATCCGATTATAATCGAATTTGATGGATTGAATGGATTAGTTGGATCACCACAGTTTTTTTCACCTCTAGTTGTCGATCTCAGTCATGCCATCACTAGTGATAATTTTCTTATTTTCTTCTACTTTTTTTTTAATCTTTTTGCTAATACTAGTGTAAGAATGCGCGTGTGAAGTTGTAATCTAAATTTTGACAACGTATGACACATAAAAATGTTTTAATAAATCAAGTAAATAAGTTAAATTATGATAATAATTATAATATATATACACAAAAAGAGAAGAGATAGAAGAGATGATTAAATCACACTTAGAAGTTATGTTTTAGAGGATAAAAACTAAACAGTAATTATATATCTACTTTTTTATATACATAGGATTACTGGTTAAAGTTGAAATTGTAGTTGAGATTTTTATAATATAAAACATGAAAAAGAAAGAACATATTTCTTAAAAATATTAATTAAAATTGAGAATTTATCCCTTATTATATAATATGTTGATATTTTATTTATCATATAAAATATTTTAAATAAAATATAATTCATTTTATCTTTTATAAAATTTGTTATTTTCATTTATTACGTGAAATAAAAGTTTGAATACAAATGTGTTGAAAATAATTAAAAAAAAAAAAGTAGTAATGATTGCATCATTTGGAATTTAGATTATTTAAATAGAACTTTTTGAAATGAAATCGGTCTACGTACATTGAATAGAATTGGAGAAAAGGTATTATAAAATGACTTAACAACCCTTCATAGCATAAGAAATGATAATTTAAAGTAACAATAACAAGCACAATAAACTTCTTTTTAGAAAAATAGAAAAAGACCCAATAAAGAAAATAAAAAAAGGGATCTCCTTTTATTGATTTTGGAACACAGAAATTTAATCATGAAAAAAATGAAAAAACTCTCAGCACAATTAGACATGATCATAATCAAGGAGATTAAAGTTATTGGTGAAAAAAAATAAGATTAGAAGTTTTAAAATGCTAACTATTAATGAAAAGAAAAAAAAGTTAAACAATCAAATAAAATTAAAGTAAAATAAAATAAAATGAAAAATGAATACCAAGGAAGTATTTTTAATAAAAAATAGTTTTTAGATAAAAATAAAAGTATCTAAACAAAGCACGAAAGACGATAACGAGGTAAAAATATAAAATTTATCTACTTCCTCTTCAATAAAGGGAAATAAAGGAGTTTCTTCTTCATCACAATTTTTTTTTTAACATTTGCTTTTATTTGTACACTATTTTGAAATTAGAAAAATTCACTTTGAATTGAAAAATTGAAAAAAAAATAGTGTTTATAATAAAAAAATATATAAATAATACCTGTAGATATAATTTAACAGTAGTTTTATTTCACCATAATATATAAAATTTGAAACGTGCACTCTCAAACTAAAAGAAAAAATAAATAAAGAGGTGAATTTGGTTTCAACTTAAAATGGCATGCTAAACACCTTATTCGCTGAATTTGAAAAAAAAAATAACAAAAAAAAAAGTTCAAGATGACAATTTCGTAATATGAATTAAACTTGTGGTCTTCTTTTATGCTCAAGTATTTTATGCACAAAATACTTGCAGCAATACACATGGGAGGCAGAGTATAAAGCAACAACATTAGAAAAAATAATAATAATAATAAAAAATAAAAAAGAAAAAAGAAAAAAGAAAAAAGAAAAAGAAGAAGAAGAGGGAAGGAAGGAAGAAGCACTAAAATGTGCGTTTTGGACTCCCAAAAGTGAATCTTAACACCCTGATCTACTCTTTTATATATAGTAAGATAAGATATAAGATCCGATAACTCTTTAATAACAAAAAAAAAAAAAGAACCAAAAAAAAAAAAAGAAGAGACCTCCTTTTATCAGTTGAAAAACCTAAAAAATGCACATAAATTTAATTACAAAAAAGAAATATTAATAAAGTAAATAAAAGTAACATAAAATAAAATGAAAATATCGAAGTAGTTTTTTAATAAAAAACAGATTTTAGAAAAAATAAAAAAAAGCATCGAACAAGATATAAAAGGTGATGATAGGATGAAAATTAAACAATTTACATCCTTTCTCCTCAGCAAAGGGAAAAAAATAGAGCTTTTTCTCTATTTCCAATCTTTTTTTTTTTTTTACTTTTGCTTTTGTTTGCACATGATTTTGAAATTTAAAAAATCTACTTTAAATTAAAATATTAAATAAATTAGTATTTATAATTAAAAATATTGACATTTTACGCTTTAAAAAAACCAAAATTACAAGTGGTAATTTTGTAAAGTGGATAAATGTTTGATCTTCTTTTAAGCTCTAACGTCCAAATTCTTGCAAGACTTGCACTTGCAAGTTGCAGCACGTGACAGGCAAGCACTATGACTGTGCAGGTGCAGGAAGGAAGGATAGCAGAAAAAAGAACAAGAAAAAAAACGAGAAGGAAAACGCACCGTTTTTTACGACCAAAAAAGCTACAGTAACTATATCCATTCTTTTATACATGGTAAGAAATTCATCCTCCATTTGTTCTCTTGAACCATTCAGATCTAGAAATCAGTGTTTTTTATTTCAGCAAAACAGTCTTGTTTCAAAATTCAACGACAAAGTCTAGCAAATCAATTCTTGCTCGAGAGGTAACGGCAATTCTTGAAGGAAAGATGTAATACTTTTTTTTTTTTTTTTTAACGATGTACTAGAACTTTTATTTGCAAACCCAATCTCTACTGTCAGCATACCGAGTTCATACACAAAGCACAAAGGGAAAAGTAATTTAAGTGTCACACAGTCCAAACCTGTGAAGACTACAGTGTTACAAATTTGTGAAGGCCTTCTTCATAAATTCTAGACAAAACGGTCAAGAAATTCATCCACCGTTGTGTATTTCACCTCTGGATAAAGCTTAGTGGCCTCCACACCTGAAGAAGGTTCTGTCTCCAAGACCGAAGGGTATCCTCTCATAGATGCAGCGTGACTGATAGACAAAATCAGATTGAGCGGAAAGGGAGACTCTGCAGCAAAAGATTTAACAAAAAATTTATTAAGAAAAAAAACAGAATTACCAATCACACTATTTGATGTAGTTAAGAATAAAATTATTACACTTCCAATAATACAACTTATCTATATTTGATTACCCAATTGAGAGGAATAAGTTTTAACATAACAAAATCGGAAAGGAACAAATAATTGATGTTTTTGTAAGTTTTAAATGGTAAATAAAACTTGGTAAAAGAATTTATACTAACCTTGGATTTTCTTGAGAAGTTGATCTTCTGAGATAAAAATCTTCTCAAGAGTGTTGCCAATCTTCTTCTCCCACAAGGAGACAATATCATTAAAGGACAAGATATTGGCAGGGGGCTTCAAGCAAAGGATCTTGTTCAAGGTTCTTGGGTCTTCCACTGCTTTTATAGTATAAGTAGCAATATTTTCTTCTTCAACGCACACACCTGAAAAAATTGGAAAAAAAATGAAATCATTTCAAATTGTTGGTATTTATTGTTGTAGTTGGTTTTGCTTTACAAAGTGTACCTTTGGAATTTCCATCTCCTAAAATGACTACTTTGTCCCTAGGAGGAACTGTTGCATTGGGCTGTCCCAAATTTCTAAGGTAATAGCCTGCAAAGCCATAGGACTGAACTATGGTGTATGGAATTCCTTCAGCTTCTATGGCTCTCCTGATGTTTACTTTGTGCCCAAAAAAGGTTGCGGCTGGCTCGACAGCATTGACGCGATCCACATCCCCTCCGAACTCAGACGGCAGAAATCTCTGTCATTTTTGTTGTTATTAAAGCATAGCCATTTATTCAGCTCAAATCAATTCAATAATTATAAATCAGAAACAAGCAAGGAAAGAGGGAAAGCGTGACAAACTATGCAGTAAAGAATGGCTTACCTTGATATTTCCAGTTTCTTTGATGGCGGCAATAATTTTGACCTGATCAGCTATCTGCCTTAATCCTACGGTGGATATCACTACGTCGACTTTCTTGATTGCGTTCACCAAGCTGTTATGATCATAGATATCTCCCTGCAAAAAAAAGAAAAAGTGTCATTTAAGTAGTAGAGCTTTCTATAATAGGATGTCCTACTGATAGTGCACAGTGTTTCTAAGGGAACAATATGATGGCCATCATCATATCGCGACGTAGAATTCTCATCAAGTACCTTAAAAAGTGCTACAGAATAAAAAAAAATTTTTTTGTTAGTACATACATAGAGTAGTGTAACTCCGGAGCTCTTAAAGCTCTCAACTAGTTCCGACTTCACAGGATTAGAAACTGTGGTCTCTCTGACAAGTGCAAAAGTGGGATGCCCAGCTTTCGCACTGGCCTTCACTATGAATTTTCCAATGTAACCTGTCCCTCCTATCACCAAAATCTTGCTCTTCTCAGCCATTAAAATGTTTTTATGAGGAAATTTCAGTTGGAAACTAAGGAATAGATTTAGGGAGAGCTGAACATTGTAGTATTCTTAAATAACATTGAGTACTCTTATCAGTTTCTGTATTCCTTGGTCAAAATTCCATTAGTTGTCACCTCCCCCAGTCTGGAAAGTCAGACAAAAACATATAACGTGGCTCTGACTCTGTCTTTGGTCTTTGGTCTATGCTTGTATAGTTAAGTTATATTAATTGATTTCATGGTTTAAACTCTTTGTTCAATCAGCTAATTTTGCTGGTTTAATACAATCTACTGAATGAGATTTCTATGATAAAGCATCCGCATATTTACGTCGATACAAAAAGTAGTTTCTATTATAAAAATGACAGTTTAAAATAAAACCGTGTTGACACAGTAATATTAGAATTCTCAAAGTCAGAATGCTCCTTGTTTTTTACAATGGCCATTTTGTTTTTTTATCGGTAAGAAGAACTTGATAAACAATTGGATTAATATTTTTGGAGACTACGCTGGCATGGCTCGTTTGTCAACGGAAGATGATGTACTTATGAAGTAATTAAAATTTTAAAAGCTCTATTTTATTTTTTTATTCATTGCTTTGCTGTCACAGTCTAACAACTACTTTTGAACTTCTAGAATATAGCTGAATTAAATTTAAAAAGAAAAAAGAAAAAAAGAAAAGAAAAGTCAAAGATTTTTGAATACAAATATATTATTGAGATGTTCAGTGGTATACATCTATAGCCTATACGACAGTTTTGTGACAAATTGCGTTTTTTAAAGAGTATGACAACAAATTGAAGGAAAAAAATGAAAAATTTTTGTCACTTAATGAATTTATGGTCAAGTTACAAATAACTATAGCCTATACTATTGGTGAAGGTTAATACTGCAAAAATCTTAGGAGTCAACTGTTTGAAGAGAGGCTTGTGCGGGTAAAGTCGACAACCAATCTAATAAGGCCTTGTTAACAAGTTCCGGGACTTCATCATGCGGGCAGTGCCCGGCCTGCAAGTTTACGAGAGATGTATTTGGGTAAAACTCTTTGATCCTCTTAGCCTTAGCGGGTCCAACCCATGAGTCTAGATCACCCCACACCAACAACAGTGGGCAAGACCTCTTGCTCAAGACACTTTTTAGTGTATATTGGGTCTGATTCAGCATGAACCGGCTCATCAGTCTGTGCAGGAAAAAGGACATAAAATAAAAAAATCCGGTTAGTAGAGGATATAAAGAAGGGGTCTATAGATATTTGAGATGTACATACACGGTTCTATAGAAGTGGCGTTGAGGTGTGGAAGCCTAATTATGTAAGCAATCAGCCTAGTCACGGTACTTTGAGATTTTCACACCTGTATATTTTGTTTCCCTGATTTTACTTGGATCGAGGGGCGCCAGTTTTGGGGATTATTTTTAGAGAGACTAATATTGAGAGTCTAAGAGGAGTAAGGTATGTGATATCTCTTGTAATTTTCTTCTTCATCATAATTAAATTTTACTACGACTAAAAGTGGATATAACTCTCATATCAAGGGTGAACCATTATAAATCTTATGTGTGCTTGTTTGTTTGTTTTTCTTCGGTTATAAAGGATTAGTGTTTACATAACATGTAGTCGTAGAAGCTGCATTACATGCAACAATAAAGAGGAACATGTTAACACAGACCTGTAATAAACTTCTCCAGCATTGGGGTCAGCTGCTGGCATTGATATGGATTTCACGGGATAGTCATCGACATTGGAAGTGAATATATACACCTGTGCATCACAAGTATATGTAAAAGGAGTTACAATATACTTATCATCATATGTACAAGTGTCAATGTCGTCAAGTGCTCTAGGCTCTACAAGGTACCCATTTTTATTTTTATGTTTTTTGCAATTTTGGTAATGTGCGCCTTTTGTTTTATTGTTGTTGTTTTTAGTTAATTATAGATTTTTATAGTTTCAAATTGCCATTGATTACTGAATCCTTTTGTTATTGTAAAATAAATTAACTGATTAAACTCCAAAAAAAAAATTAAGTGGTTCAAAAATTTTTTATCTAATAAATCACTTAATGAAAGTGGTTTATGTTTCCTTTCATATCAAAACTTTCATTTTCAGTTTCAAAAATTTTGACGCACCCTCTTGTGAGAGTAAGCCCTATTACGTGGGGCTCTATCCTTTTCCCATGAAACATTATAACAATTCCTAAATTTACAATATTAATTCTCATTTTAAATAAAGAATTAAATTGTAAATTTTACCATTAATAATATTTTTTAAATTGGTGACGAGAAAATATATACAAAGTGTTGTTACTTCCATTTTTTATTTTAGAATTGGGATTTTGTGAAAATGTTATGTGTAGAAATAATGTATATATGTAATGAGAGAATAAATAATCACAAATTTATGAATTAAGATAGTAAATCTTACGCCATACTAAGATTTATCTACTAAATTAAATTTAGCAATTCTATTACAATCAACAAAATAACTGATTAATTAATAAAAAATAATTAATTGATTAGTTAAAAAAAACAGAAAAAAAAAAAACTAATTAATAAAAAAAATTTAATTGATTAGAATGAATTAGTAGCTCTTTTAGATGACCACTGCTTTATTGTTTTTGGTAGACCAAATTATATGGCGAGGATATTGTATAAATGATTTGTATGGTCATCCTCTCCTCAAAAAATCAAATATCTTGTTGGTTTGTTAACTTTTAGTAGCTTTTCCTGTCGTCTATATGAGGTTACTGTCGTTGTCGTGTCATTCCCAAATTTCTAGATTTTTTTTTTTTTTTGCCCCCTCCTAATCATGTCGTTTTGGAATTGCTGCTTCTGTACCAGATTGATGTCGTTTAGTTAGTCTGCTATCGTTTATGTAGTGATATGTTTCCTTCTTGTCGTTTTTTTTTAATTTTTTGTCTTTTTCATAATGACTTTATAGTTGTCGTTTATTAATATGTTTTGTTGTTTCGTCATGGTGTCATTTCGTGGCTTTGTATTTTTGTCGAGATCATTGTCGTTTCTTTCCTTGTTCCTATTGACTCTTTAGTCATCGTTTGCTCGTGTGAATTCTCATTTCGTAGTGATGTGGTTACATGGATTTGTACTTTTGTCGGAGATCGTTGTCATTTTTCGTACATTTAACTTTAGGTCGTTTATCTTTTCTTTAAATTATTGTCGTTCTTTGGTTGGTTGTCAATTGGTTGGATTGAATGGATTTTTGATATTTTTTTAACCCATTTAATAAAAATTATTATTTGAAAATTTTTTTTTTACCCATCAAATTAATCTAATATAGAAAATCAACCCTTCCAATTAAAATCATATTAGTTTGGGTCTATTTGACAGATTATGTATTTTATTAAAAATAAATAAATAACTCTAAAAATTCAATCATAAATGAAAATTTTAAAGAAACAAAAGACTAAACTCATGTTATATTCTCCAAAATAAATTATATTACAATCTTTGTACAAATAAAAAATTCTAATATAATCTTATTAACAATCTAATCTAAAATAAATTTAAATTATAAGAATCACTAAGAGATATAAAGATACTAAAGTAATTAGTGATATTTTTCACAAAACTATCAAGAATTATATCCGTATTATATATTCAAGTAATGCATTTCATATATTTAAATAATCTGAATTAGGTAAACATCATTTAGTATAAAAAAAAAAAAACAAGTAAAGTGAACATCGAGTGAGTTTTGTATGTTTTTAAGATTTTTTTCAATCCACCTAATGAAAATTTTACCCACCCAATTATAATCGAATTAGATAGATTGGATGGATTAGTTGAATCACTAGATTTTTTTCACCCCTAGTTGTCAATCTCGGTCATGCCATCATTAGTGATAATTTTCTTATTTTCTTCTACTTTTTTTTTATCTTTTTACTAATACTGGTGTAAGAACGTGTGTTGCATGTATTGAATTATAATCTAAATTTTGATAACGTATAACACATAAAAATATTTTATTAAACCAAGTAGAAAAGTTAAATTTTGATGATAATCATAATATATATATACACACAAAAAGAGAAGGGGTAGAGAAGATGGCTAAATCACACTTAGAAATTGCATTTTAGACGATAAAAACTAAACAGTAACTATATATCTACTTTTTATATATGTAGGATTATTAGTTAAAGTTCAAATTGTTGTTGAGATTTTTATAAGATAAAACATGAAAAAGAAAGAACATATTTCTTAAAAATAGTAATTAAAATTGAGAATTTATATCTTATTATGTAATATGTTGATATTTTATTTATCATATAAAATATTTTAAATAAAATATAATTCATTTTATCTTTTATAAAATTTGTTATTTTCATTTATTACGTAAAATAAAAGTTTGAATACAAATGTGTGGAAAATAATTTAAAAAAAAAGTAATAATGATTGCATCATTTGGCATTTAAATTATTTAAATAGAACTTTTTGAAATGAAATGGGTTTACAACTCTTCATAGCGTAAGAAATGATAATTTAAAGTAACAATAAGAAACATAATAAACTTCTTTTTAGAAAAATAAAAAAAGACCCAATAAAGGGAATAAAAAAAGAGATCTCCTTTTATTGATTTTGGAATACAAAAATTTAATCATGAAAAAAATGGAAAAAAAACTCTCGGCACAATTAGAAATGATCATAATTAAGGAGATTAGAGTTGTTGGTAAAAAAAATCAATATTAGAAGTTTTAAAATGCTAGCTATAAATGAAAAGAAAAAAAATGGTTAAATAGTCAAATAAAATTAAAGTAAAATAAAATAAAATAAAAAATAAATACCAAAGAATTATTTTTAATAAAAAATAGTTTTTAGATAAAATAAAAAGTATCTAAACAAAGTATAAAGGATGATAACGAGATAAAAGTATAAAATTTATCTACTTCCTCTTCAATAAAGGGAAATAAAAGAGCTTCTTTTTCATCACAAATTTTTTTTAACATTTGCTTTTGTTTGTACACAGTTTTGAAATTAGAAAAATTCACTTTGAATTGAAAAACTAAAAAAAAAAAAGTGTTTATAATAAATAAATAAATAATACTTGTAGGTATAATCTAATAGTAGTTTTATTTCACCATAATACATAGAGTTTGAAACATGCACTCTTAAATTAAAAAAAAAAAAACTAAAATGGTGAATTTGGTTTCAACTTAAAAGGGTATGC
Source organism: Antiaris toxicaria (assembly GCA_035233585.1). Classification (NCBI taxonomy): domain Eukaryota; kingdom Viridiplantae; phylum Streptophyta; class Magnoliopsida; order Rosales; family Moraceae; genus Antiaris; species Antiaris toxicaria. The sequence continues at coordinate 36,011,349 of CP141157.1, read as the reverse complement.
TAAACACCTTATTAGTTGAATTTGAAAAAAAAAATAACCAAAAAAAAAGTTCAAGACGGCAATTTTGTAATATGTATTAAACTTATGGTCTTCTTTTATGCTTGTGTATTTTATGCACAAAATACTTGCAGCAATACTCATGGGAGGCGAGCATGAAGTAACAACATTAAAAAATAAATAAATAAAAATAAAAAATAAAAAAGAAGAAAAAGAAGAGGGAAGGAAGGAAGAAACACCAAAACATGCGTTTTGGACTCCCAAAAGTGAATAGTAACACCCTAATCTACCCTTTTACGGTAAGATAACATATAAGATCCGATAACTCTTCAATAACAAAAAAAAAAAAAGAAGAGATCTCCTTTTAGAAATTGAAAAGACTAAAAAATGCACAGAAATTTAATTACAATAACAAACATAATAATCTTCTTTTTAGAGAAAAAAAAAAAAGAACCAAGAAAAAAAAGAAGAAATCTCCTTTTATCAGTTGAAAAACCTAAAAAATGCACAAAAATTTAATTACAATAAAGAAATATTGATAAAGTAAATAAAAGTAACATAAAATAAAATGAAAAACGAATATCGAAGTAGTTTTTCAATAAAAAAACAGATTTTAGAAAAAATAAAAAAAGCATCGAACAAAATATAAAAGGTGATGATAGGATGAAAATTATAAAATTTACATTCTTCCTCTTCAGTAAAGGGAAAAAAAATAGAGCTTCTTCTCTATATCAATTTTTTTTTTTTTTTTTACTTTTGCTTTTGTTTGCATATGATTTTAAAATTTAAAAAATCTATTTTTTTTTTAACGATGTACTAGAACTTTTATTTGCAAACCCAATCTTTACTGTCATCACACCGAGTTAATACACAAAGCACAAAGGGAAAAGTAATTTAAGTGTCACACAGTCCAAAACTGTGAAGACTATAAAGTCTAGGCCTCCTTCATAAATTCTAGACAAAACGGTCAAGAAATTCATCCACTGTTGTGTATTTCACCTCTGGATAAAGCTTAGTAGCCTCCACACCTGAAGAAGATTCTGCCTCCAAGACCGAACGGTCTCCTCTCACAGATGCAGCGTGTGCGATTGACAGAAACAGATTAAGTGGAAAGGGAGACTCTGCAACGGCAAATTTAACAAAAAATTAAAAGAAAAGATAAAGAATTATCAATCACATCATCTGATATAATTAAGAATGAAATAACTCTCAAATTATGTTTACAATAATATAACTTATCCACATTTGAGTACTCAATTGAGAGTAATAGGTTTTAACATAATAAAATAGGAAAAGAAAAAATAATTTATGTTTTTTTAAATTTTAAAAGGTAGATAAAACTTGGTAAAAAA